>JAPQWN010000012.1:16997500-18197500 GCA_028538565.1 Umbellularia californica | reverse complement strand
ATCAAAGTTCCATCACATGTTGTCATGCATCCACCTGCCGTCTTCCGTCTTTGGGATTTTTCTCAAAAGAAGAATAAAAATTCAGCCAAAACTATGGCGTGTCAACCCATATATATATATATATATATATATATGGGAGATGCTCCTATGAGAGATATCTCTCACCTTAAATGAGAGATTCAGTGGGGGCCCTCACATCCATATCCAATGCCAACAACTTAAATATGAGGGCCCCCACCACCATCTCTCATTTAAGGTGAGAGAGATCTCTCATTGGGGCATCTCCCTCTATATATATATATATATATATATATATATATATATGAGAGACCGTCCTGTAAGGACCGTCCTTACGGTCTATATATATATATATATAGAGAGACTGTCCTGTAAGGACCGTCCTTACGGTCTGCACCGTTCGGAACGCCCACTAGGGCCCACCTTATGACCAATCCAAATTGACCATTCATTCATAACCCCCTTATAGGCATTGAATCCCATGAATTTGCATGGATTCGGATGAACTAGACCGTTGGATTGAGGGTCAATTTTTCTTCTTTGATATAAAGCTATTAAACTCGTGGACCATGGACGAAGGGGTTAAAAGTATTAGATTGACTTCAAATTTGATATGTAAGTTTGCCCCACTTGGATCTTTCAATCCCCCTTGTCCCATGACCAGTAGAGTCTCACGGTGGGCCCCAATAGGCGGTCCGCACCGTAAACCGTAAGGACGGTCCTTACAGGACCGCCTCCCCATATGACAGGCCGTCCTGTAAGGACCGTCCTTACTGTCTGCAACGTTCGGAACGCCCACTGGGGCCCACCTTATGACCAATCCAAATTGACCATTCATTCATAACCCCCTTATAGGCATTGAATCCCATGAATTTGCATGGATTCAGATGAACTAGACCGTTGGATTGATGGTCAATTTTTCTTCTTTGATATAAAGCTATTAAACTCGTGGACCATGGACGAAGGGGTTAAAAGTATTAGATTGACTTCAAATTTGATATGTAAGTTTGCCCCACTTGGATCTTTCAATCCCCCTTGTCCCATGACCAGTAGAGTCTCACGATGGGCCCCAATAGGCGGTCAGCACCATAAACCGTAAGGACGGCCCTTACAGGACCGCCTCTCTCTCTCTCTATATATATATATGTATATATGGGGTTTTTATTGAAAAAAATCCCCTTAGACTCTTACTAGATAAAAATGGACCTAAAGTTTCGTTACTGACCAGATTGGACTTCCCGCCACACTTTTCCCTTTTTTCTGCACTTTTCACTTAGCACCGATATCGCTGCTTATTTTCACTACTACATATATACCGACTCATTTGTCATTTTTTTTTTTGTCATATATATATATATATATGTAATTTCCTTTTCTCATTTGTCATTTTTTTTTGTCTCAGACGAGAATATCTGCATCATTTTCATCTCATAAGTTAACCCTTTTTTGGCTTTCATTGATTTGTTTTTGCGAACAAAGGTGTTTTTGAACTAAAACTTAAAAGGTGGATTCTATTATAGTGGTTCTCATATATTGCCTGATTCATATTTTTTACTCCATTAAAGAGTTTGGTGTACCAAACTATAGAGGTTGGTGGAGTCATTTTCCTTTCTTTAATGTTATAGTGCTTCCTTTATAGGAGAATGGGCATTGGCATTGGCATTTGCCCAAGCTGTGAAATAACTTACTTACAAATGTGCAATAGCCTGCTATGAGCATAAATATCGCTGCTCATAGTAGTTAAAAGTCAATGAATATATGTCATTCTGGGATTGGTAGCTTGTGTTGAGCATAGATATCACTGCTCATAGGGGTTTGAAAAAAAAAAAAAAAACTTTTGACATTCAAGGATCATCACCAAAGTTACATTCCTACAATGATCATAGGGATTGGAAAAAAAGGGAGAAAAAACGGTTTGGTCTCTGGGTGTTGTTCGGAAGTCTTATGCACAGAAAACAGGTGTTGATCTCCGTTTAGCAGAAACTGGAGGGGAAAAGTCGGTTTCGCCGGATCAGGCCTGCAAGATCGCTGCTGGCCGAGAAGAACTGCAGCCTGTCAAAAGAGGCTTAGGTCTTGCTGCCACCGAGAATTATAGAGAAGGTTGCAGTGTGGGCGTTGCAGAAGAACTGCATCCCGTGGAAAGAGACTTAGGCCTTAAAGCCTTTGGATTCTAAAGCATCCCGCCATCTCTCGAGTTTTGCATTCATACCATCTCTTGATTCATCTACCAATACAATATCATCTGCAAATAACATACACCTAGGTATCTCTTCTTGAATATGAGCTGTGAACTCATCCATAATCAACGCAAAGAGATAAAGGCTTAGGGTTGACACCTGATGCAAACCTATGGTCACTGGGAACACCCATTTCTCTCCACAAGTAGTTCTCACACTCGTTAATGCTCCTTCATACATGTCTTTAATAGTTTCAATATAACCTCTTGGAACATTCCTTTTATTTAAAACCCACAAATTAAACCTTTAGGTACCTTTTCATACCTTTTTTTAGATCGATGAAGACCGTATGTAGATTTTTCCTCTTTACTCGATCTTTTTCCATTAATTACCTTAGTTGGTAGATAGCTTCCATTGTTGACCTCACTGGCATAAAACCAAATTGGTTTTCAGATATCTTGGTCTTCTGTCTAAGTATTTGCTCCATTACTCTCATACCTTCATAATGACTCGTAAGTTTAATCCCACGGTAGTTGGTACAGTTTTGTATATCTTCGTTATTCTTATATATAGGTATTACAATACTTTTTCTCTATTCATCTAGTATTTTCTTTGTCATTATTATCTTATTGAATAGTCTAGTTAACCAAATCTCCCCAACTTCTCTTAAGCATTTTCATGCCTCAATTGGGATGGTATTCTTATATATAGGTACTACAACACTTTTTCTCCATTCATCTGGTATTTTCTTTGTCATTAATATCTTATTGAAGAGTTTAGTTAACCGAATCTCCCCAACTTCTCATAAGCATTTTCATGCCCCAATCAAGATGTCATATGGACCCGTAGCCTTTCTTGTCTTCATTTGTTTTAATGCTTTCTTTACTTTCAGCATCCTATTTCTACGAGAGAAGTTTGCTTTGCTACTGAAGTATCCTCTTTTGTTCTTATGTTTCTTATATAGTCTTCATTTTAAAGTATGCTAAAACATTCCCTCCACCTTTCTTTGATATCGGTGTCCTTCACTAAAACCTTTTGGTCGTTGCTCTTAATACATTTGACATGATCTAAGTCCCTACTCTTCCTTTCTCTTATTTTTTCAAGCTTAAAAACTTCCCTTCTCTCCTCTTGTTCCTAACCTATTATATAGGTGAAGCAGCTTGGATCCATTAGCAGTGATGAAACAGGTGTAGACAAACCTTGTGAGAGAGTTTGCTGAATCATGGATGGATTCAAGTGAGGACCAACTCCGCATATGGGAATTAGCCGAATTCCTCTCGGAACTCAAATAACATTCTTCCATTGAAGAGAAATAACAAACCAAACAAAACCAATCTTTATTATTGAATAATCTTGAACTACTCTCTTAATGGCGGGATTACATATTTATAGGAAGGGTTGGACATCCCCTTTCCTAATAGGACTCTGCTTTCCTAAACAATAAAGGAAACTAAACTTGGTTACAATCCAAATAAAAATAAAACTCCTAATTTTATTGACTTCTAAATAAATAACAACTCTCTAAATAAGACTCCAAACTAATTAAAACTCTAACTAAATGAATGACTTAGTAGGCTGCATCAATAGGTCATCATATGCTTTGCACTTTGCATCACATACTACTTTCTTAGGTTCTTTCTTTGCCTTGTACATCTCATAGTTTTCCATATTCCTAGTACCCTGCCAAACTTTATAACGATGCCTCTTCTCTCTAACAGCTTCCTGAACCTGTACACTCCACCACTAAGTTTCTTTATTATCTTGTCTCTTCCCTTTCGACTCTCCAAGTACCTCTTTAGCAATATTCCTAATATAGTTAGCCATTTGATTCCACATCGCTGTAATTTCTCCTTCAAAATTTCATACTCCCTCATCAATCACATTATCCTTAAATATTGTCGCTCTTTCTCCTTTCAAATCCCTCCATGTTATTTTAGGGCAGATTTTTTTTTACTACCCCTCCTCCTACCTCCAATGCAAATATCTGAGACTACTAGCCTATGTTGCGTGGTCAAACTCTCTCCTGGAATCATGGATAAAAAGTGGCCGAGAAATCGGGAGTAACGGCACTGCGCCCTACGCTATTTGAATATTATCGCCGCTCACATCTGTGGCGGCACGTAGTGGCCACCACGACGTCGTAGCAGCAGATACTCTGATACATATATGTATCGGCTGCTACACAAGTTATGAGGGAAATAATGAAAAATAAAACCTTAATTTTGAAAAAAATGAAGGTACCATTTTTGTCCAAACTGGTCAGTGCCACGTTTAGGTAAAAAAAAAGAGATGAAAATAAGAAGAAGAAGATAGAGGAGGAGGAGGGAGGAGGGGGAGTACCTATGTGTTGCCTTGGTCGTCATTGCCAAGCTAGTTGCCGTGTGTTGACTGTCTTTGTTGAGCTCGTCGTTGTGTTGCAGTTGCGCCTTCTCATCTCTCTGTTCCGGGGTTGCTGCTCCCCCTCTCTTCATCCTCCATTTTTTTTCTCCCTCCTCTTTTCCCTCTAAGCGGCGAAAGGGGCCTTTGGAGCCTCTTTAAGAGGTAATAGTAAGAGGCGTCGCCATGGTTTTTTTTTTTTTTCTTACGGCCCCACGATTGGTGGGCCTCTTGTTTTTTTTTCTTCTTGTTTTAACATAAAGCCCATAAAGAGATTGTTGGGTGGGCTACACAATGAGGCCCGCCTACTAAAAAAATTTCCAGTTTGGTGGGCTGCACAATGAGCCCTGCCTATTAAATTTAAAATATATATATATATAGTCACATTTTATGCCTATCTATAATTTTACATTAATTGAAACAAGGGCCAACCAAATTTCACTTTATTTGGAAATGGTGAAATGGGCTTAGCCAAATTTCACTCTAATATAAAATAGGCCCTTCTCATTTTAATCGGGATTACGCCTAGCTAAATTTCACTTTAATTAGAAATAGGTAAATAGGGGCCAATCAAATTACACTTTAATTGGAAATATGGAAGTAGGGCCCCAACCAAATTTCAATCTAATAAAATGGGCCCTCTTAACTTTAAATAGGTCATAATCAAATTTACTGTAATAGGAAATATGGCCATAATCTTATTTCACGTCAATAGAATTTATATATATATTTGAAATGTACCTCTAAAACATTAATTCTAAGCATAACAGTGATGACTTTGATGCCACAATTTGATTATGAGCATTTCATTAGCTTTTAGTATAAGTAATATGCATGAATACTTATGAAAAAATGATCATTACTATTATTTTCTGTTCATAGAGCGATACAGGACCTCGTCCAATGAGGGGACCGCTACGTCCCTTAGATACTTTTGCCAAAAAAAAAAGGAAAAAAAAAAAAAAGAGAACTTTTTTTTTTATATCATTTTTCAATATTTTGGATTTTTTAACGATTTTTCCAAAACGCACCGCTTTGTAGCGTTTTGGTGGCCTATCTTCATCCTTGCCTGGAATAACCTTACAATCTTTACAATCCAATCAGTTATGTTTTCTATCTAGAAAAAAGTCTATCCGGCGCCTACTAGTTCCACTTTTACAATTAATTAAAAGCTCATCTCTCTTTTTAAAAGCAAGTGTTTGCTATTACAAGGTCAAATGCTAATGTGAAGTCCAAGATACTGTCTCTTAACTCATTCTTATCTCCAAATCCTTGCCCTCCACGCACTCTCATATCCTTTATTATCCTTTCCTACATGCCCATTTAAGTCCCCTCCTAGGAATATCTTTTCACTAGTTGGAATTTCTCGTAATAAACCATCTATCTCCTCCCAAAATTGGCTTGACACTTCCATCTAATCCTATTTAAGGAAGATATGCACTAATGATATGAATTATGTCTTCCTCTAGCACTAGTTTAATTGCTATAATTCTATCACCCATTCTCTTTATCCCTACAGTTTTCTCTTTCAACTCCTTATCTACAACTATACCTACTCCATTTCTTGTGTTATTCTTTCCTGCATAAAAAACATTTATAACCATCAGTGAGCTCCTTAGCTTTATCCCCCTTCCACTTTGTCTCCTGTATACAGGCTACACCAAGTCTCCTTTTCATTATCTCGACTAACTCCATGCTCTTGCCTATCAAGGTTCCTATATTCAAAGTAGCAAGTGAAATCTTTCTTTTCTTCTGCTACTGGACTACCTTCTTTAGCCGCACTCGTCGAGAATGGTGCGGTAGCCCTTGCCCACTTTCCATTGCAACAAGGCGACGCTGCAATGCACTGCTTAAAGCGGGGAACACCCTAGCATGATCTCGGAATGTTGAAATCTCATAATTCATGTTTGGATTGTGACAATTTTACATTGGCTGTCAACCTTACCTAACACAACCATTCTCCTTTACCCGTGCTTGGGACCGATGGTAAAAAAAACTGGCGGAGTTACTATATCTCCTAAGCCCAAGCTTAGGATAAGGTAAGCTCTAGTGTGGTGGGGCGACCTGGGGACCCAAATGGGGATGGGGATGGGGGGATTTCAATGACTCCCTGAGACCCTCCTCATTGCAAAAAATCAGCCCCAACCGTGATTTCTATCATCTCCATCTGGGCCCCAAAAGTTTAATGGTCAACAGTCTATTTAGATCGATACACAGTCGATCCAATAGTCCAGTAACTTTGGATCTGACCGAAAGTTGGTGGACATGTGCAATACGGGGGGGCCGTGTATTTGGTCCATTTGGATGGACCAAGGGTGGGCCCCACAAGCATGACATATTTTATCCTAAGCTTGAGCTTAGGAGAGCCTTGCCCATTATATATATATGGGGAATATTCATGTGCATCCTTCCCTCACCATAACATGGTGAGGGATGGATGCGTATGAATATTTCCATATATATGTGGAGGTGCTCCTATGAGAGCATCTCTCACCTTACTATGAGAGAGAAGGTGGGGGCCTTCACATCCATATCCAATGCCAACAATTTAAATGTAAGGGCCCCAACCCCAATCTCTCATATAAGATGAGAGATATCTCTCATAGGAGCATCTCCCATATATATTTATATATAATGGGCAAGGCTCTCCTAAGCTCGAGCTTAGGATAAGGTAAGCTCAAGTGTATGGTGGGGCCCACCTGGGGACCCACATGAGGATGGGGGTATTTCAAGGACTCTTTAGGGCCCTCCTCTCTGCAAAAAATCATCCCCAACCGTGATTTCTATCATCCCCATCTAGGCCCCAAAAGTTTAATGGTCAATAGTCCATTTGTATCGGTACACAGTGGATCCAATGGTCCAGTAAATTCGAATCTAACCAAAAGTTGGTGGACGTGTGCAATTCAAGGGGGTCGTGGGTTTGGTCCATTTGGATAGACCAAAGGTGGGCTCCACAAGCATGAGCTTATGGAATTTTATCCTAAGCTTGAGCTTAGGAGAGCCTTGCCCTATATATATGTATATATTTATATATGGGAGATGCTCCTATGAGAGATATCTCACCTTAAATGAGAGATATGAGTGGGGGCTCTCACATCCATATCCAATGCCAAAACTTAAATGTGAGGGCCCCCACCCATATCTCTCATTTAAGGTGAGAGATATCTCTCATAGGAGCATCTCCCTTCATATATATAGGGAGATGCTCCTATGAGAGCATCCCTCACCTTATGAGAGATAATGATGGTGGCCCTCACATTTAAGTTGTTGGCATTGGATATGGATGTGAGGGCCCCGACCTTATCTCTCATGGTAAAGTGAGAGATGCTCTCATATGAGCACATCCTATATATATATATATATATATATGGGTAATATTCAGGTGAGAACTAGTTCTCACATATTATATGAGAACTTTTTTGTGGGGCCCAATTGTAGGCCCCTATTTGGGGATGGGACCAAGGGAGATGGAAAGATCTATGTGAGACCACCCAAGTATCAAGTTTGGCCCCAAACCCATGCCCCTAACCCCATCATCTGTGGCCCACAAGTTTAATGGTTTCATATTCAAAAAAATATTCAACCCTCGATCCAACGGTTCAGTCTATTCGGATGTGTTGGATCAGTCTATTCGGATGTGTTCCAATCCTCGGGATTAGTGACTATCAGGGGCTTCCCTATTGGTTGCTAGGTTTGGATGGGTTGCTAGTTGGGCCCCGCAAAAAAATTCTCATATAATAGGTGAGAACTAGTTATCACTTGAATATTTTCATATATATATATGTATGTATGTATGTATGTATATATATGTATATATGCATGTATGTATTTATCTACATAAAAAAGAAACCATGAAAAAATCTTCACTAGGATTCAG
The DNA here is from genome assembly GCA_028538565.1 of Umbellularia californica. Lineage (NCBI taxonomy): Eukaryota > Viridiplantae > Streptophyta > Magnoliopsida > Laurales > Lauraceae > Umbellularia > Umbellularia californica. The sequence continues at coordinate 18,189,052 of JAPQWN010000012.1, read as the reverse complement.
GAAACGAATCTTATGATTTGAATCGTACAGAAAAAAAGATTCATATCTATACAAAAATCACATTTAAGAGTAATATCTTAGGATTCTGGTCTGAAGCATGATATGCAATTCATGATATTTTTTTGAATGGTAACGGTAGATTAGATTAAAGATTTACAGAGTACAACATAAAGAGAACAAATAAAAAAGCACGTGTAGGTATAGGAGCTAAATACCCGCGCATAAAGCAACAAATTATTGTTGATGTATGATGTTCTAATTAAGCAAAAAATCACAAAAGTATAATTGGTTAAATGTACCTTACATGCCGCTTATCCACTTGGTTGAACCAAGTCAGCAATGGGTTCACACTTTACAGGCACGCCGCCTCTAGGATACGATGAAGCCCAGCAACAGCTATGTGTTGGTATGCAATTTACTGTTTCGAAAACCTACCCAGAATCCATCTGCCCCTTAAGGAACTTGAGAGCACCCAAAAGAATGGTTTTGTAAAGTGTAAACAAACTATAAATATAGTGAGAAAATGAGAGACTGATGCTTGCATATGTTGTTTGTATGTTTGTTTTGTGCGTTATGTGTCTCTCCAAGACTTATTTTATAGAGGCTTAGGGTGACCCTTCACCAAATTGGTTGTGACCCTTCATGAAAGGGGTTGGTGATGGCAACGCTTCGTTCAAATTGGACTTGTGACCACCATCATCCACACATGCTTCTGAATAAACTAATCCCAACATCATTGATTGCATTGCAGATCATTGGAGCTTTCTGGTACCTGTTCGCCATAGAACGCCAAGATACATGTTGGAATTCTGCCTGCAAGTCTACTCCATCGTGCAATACGGATTTTTTGTATTGTGGAAACCAGCATCTGTATGGTTTTGAAGCCTGGAACAACACCAGCAGTGCCGTTCTTAGTACCAACTGCTCTACTAGTAGCAACCCGCCCCCCTTTGATTTTGGAATATTCGCTCAGGCTCTGTCCTCGGAAACTGTTGCAAGCAGACAGTTCGTGTCCAAATTTTGTTACTGCTTGTGGTGGGGTCTGCAAAATTTGAGGTAAGTCACTGTTTGTTTAATAAGCAGTTACCTTTTTGTTGTAGTGCAAAAAAGACTCCCGACTTATCCACTATGAATTTGTATATCACTTAAGTCAATGCTCTTCTTAGTTTGGTTTTTGTATAATTTCCAACCTTTAACAACTCAAGCAGTTAATTGTCATTTTCCTTTTCTTCAAAGTAGTTAACATTGTGATCATGTTGTTTTTTGGTAATCAGTTACTTGAATGTCCTATCAATATCGTGGTTACATGGATTTATTGCATAGTCCTGATGTAGGGCTAGATAGTTTTCCAATGTGCCATTTTGTGTACAACCCATAGTTTGGTGATCCAGATGGAAATATCCTAGAAGTTGAGTTTTTGACCTACAAGTGCCCATTTAAAAACAAAATAGAAGCAATGACCTGGAAGTAGGTCAAAGGTTGGAGATCTAGATCTTTCGGAAGATATTTGGGTTGTCATTCTCCACATTAGGGATCATCAAGTCAATTAAATTGGCACGAAAACAAGGTTGATCATGAATTCTTCAACAAAGGAAGAGGAATGGGGTCAAAATGTCTATTGTCCTCTAAATGGGAATCTTATTTTGTACTATAGTCTATAGCCAATTCTGTTTGTACTGTATGTTAATTACATGAGAAACACCTACTGAATTGAGCACATTGAAATTGCAAATACAAATATACCTCTATACTACCTTACACATGAGGACCACTATTACAAATATATGTGATATGATACTCCTAAGGTGTACAAATGTAAAAGCATAATATAAACATGATAGATGATACTCTAACAGCAATTAACACACAATTTTTAAACTATTTTTCCATAAATGGTGTGATGTAAGTGGGTCTTCATGTTGAAGCACAAACCAAATGGGAAATTGTAAGATATAAGGTGCAACTAGTGGCTAAAGATTGAAATATCCTAGAAGTTGAATCATGAGACATTTGCCTTCGCCAGACTTCGATCAGGTTGTTTTATCACTTGCCATCAGTTTTGCATCGAATTGATGGAAAGCACGTTTATTTTGGTGATTCACAGGAGTGTGAAGGTCTCTCCCCCTCCCCCCCCCCCCCCCCCCCCCCCCTCTCTCTCTCTCTCATATTTATACATTTAGGTTAGTCAAATGTTGTTCGTAAATTGAAAAGGCAAATTACTGTTCTTTCTATTCAGAATCAGTCTGGGATTGCAGTGAGTTCTCTCTTTTTCCAACACCAGTACACCACCATGATATGCTGATGATATTGAATTAGAAGTGCATGCCTTATTATTGGTTTCAAGGGTTGCATTGTATTGATCTGAGACGGATGGTGATAGGTGGATATGCTACTGTTGTCCTGGGCTTCTTCCAAAAGACGAAAGAAAAGTGAAAGTAAAAATAAACTCATTATAACATGACAAATTGGATTGATAAATTGTCGGACATTTGTAACTCTTTCCTCATACTGTCCTTTTTTCACATCTTGCAGGTGGCTGATGTGGAGGCTGATTTAGTGGAAAATGGATGGGTTTTTGGAAACCCCATCCTATTTCTGTAATATGTTGCAACTTTTTAGATAAATTTGGCAAGATTCTTCACACACAATAAAAAAAAAAAAAGCTAAATATAGATTAGAACGATTAACATATCAAGGGTTGTCTACAGAAAGAGCACGATGTCTTTTGGGACCTTAGAAGCCGGTGGATAATTAGCCTTTGAGTCCCTTAGAACCTTAAAGAGGGAAGATCATCAATAATATGGATAGGAACACTGTTAAGAAAGGTAACATCCATAGTAGCATATTGCTGTTTGTTCAATGAATTGACTTATTTTTAACCCCTTGATGGCCTAATTTTAAAACTTTTTTTTATTTTATTTTATGAAAACCAGAATTATGAATTTAATAGATAACTGGTCGCATCGAATGTAATCTCTGCTTCAAAATAGGTTGTTGGAAAATATGGTTTCTATCTACAAGTTTCATTGGCATATAGTCTAGAAGATAAGTTGTGAAAATGTAATTTAAATTTTTTTTTTTTATAAAAACCAGAATTATGAATTTAATAGAAAACTGGTCGCATCGAATGTAATCTCTGCTCCAAAATAGGTTGTTGGAAAATATGGTTTCTTTCTACAAGTTTCATCGGCATATGGTTTAGAAGATAAGTTGTGAAAATGTAATGTAGCAAAAATGGTTCAGGTACCTTTAAGCCTTGGGTGTCTTTTTAAGTAAATGCAGTTCTTTTCCAACCAGCTCATAGTTGGATCGGAAGAGTGTCCTATCTTTCCACAAGATAGCAGTTGGTTCGAGTCCCCTAGTGTTGGGTGGGGAAGGTTGAAGTCACGTGGAGATGGTATATTGCTACTGATTAGCATGGATCAGAGTATTGATTGCAGGGGAGGATGCATGCTGAACACAATGAGTTGTATCATTGAGGGCACATGACTCAGCGTGCATGGGTTCACATCTAACCTATATGGCAGATCCATTTCATCTCAACCAAAATGAACTCCTTCCAAAAGATGAAAAAGTGCAGTTTTTTTCATTCAGTCACTCCATTTTGTTTTGTTGTATACAGGCACATGGTTTGAAATTTATATCATGAGCCTGCAAATGCGATAAGAAATCCATGGAAGCATTCTCTCCTTCCTCATCACTTCCATGGGTACAATTATTAGTATTGGACTGGTTTCACGCCACTTGTTAAACTATATAGAATTTGGTAGGCTTCATTTCTGTCAAGTAATCCTATGTAATTCCGGAAGTACCATAACATTTACAAAAAAAAAAAAAAGAAAGAAATCAAGAAGTACCATGTATAAAAGAAGTGATAGCAAAACCCAGATGTAACAGATGCGATTCCCCACACGAAGGTGGACTAATGAGAACACAAATTCACTGGTTTTTATTATTGTTGCATTGAAAAACACTTGCTACTGTAACTAATGTGTTCGAATATGCAACCACATGACTGCATGTGAAAATGCATATGTAGGGGAGTTCTCATTTTAAGTACATGCAAAAAGATTTTGATCATTGGCAATTAGAAATATGTTAGAAATTCTATAGCTAGTGGAGCTGCTTATACAATCATAAATGTTTGTGTAACGTTTGGTTTGCTACCTTGTACAGTACATTGGGTCAGGGTCTCCAAACTAGTACCTATTCTGGAGAGGTTATTTTCTCCATTGCACTAGCTACTCTTGGGCTCGTTCTCTTTGCCCTCCTCATTGGCAACATGCAGGTAAAGATCATTGGAAATGTGTCCTTTTTCTTTTATTTTTCTGTTTCTTTACCTCTTTATGAAAAAATGCTGCTAAAGTTCAACCAGTTTATTCTTTGAATTTTTAATTTTTCATTCTTATTCTTATGCTTCTTTGCAGAAGTCGTGAATTAAAAGTGAAACACTATGGGCACCCCTTTTCCACAGCTATGGCACGGAAAAGTGGGACATTTTTCAGTGGTTTTCTTTTTCTAATCATTTGGTGTGAATGCTTTTCTGCGAGAAAAGGCGTCAAAAGCATTGCAATTTTGTGTGATTCCATGGAAAATTATTTTTGATTTAGGGAGGGGTGATAGGAAAAATTATGTTTAGAGTCTGAGGATATGGGTACACTTTCTGATGCTCCCAATTCCATCATGCGTGTGGCCTCTGTTGTTTTGGAGATCCATATAATGAGGAAACGTTTCTGGGCTGGGCCTACATATTGGGCCTGTGCGAAAGGCCTAATAGGTTCACGGGCCTGAGATATGAACCTAATGGGTCGGATGGACCATTATTCTGTTCTATTCTTATTAGTCTTCTAGAGGTTATGATGCAATGCAAATGAACTGATGCAACAAGACCCACGGCCCACATGTGGGACCTAAGGAAGTTGAGGAATTTTTCTTATTTAATTTTCCCAAGTAGTTGTATTAGCTTTCTACTTCCGGTAGGAGTCTTTATTTGGTATTTTATTTCCCTAATGAGTTGTCGTTAGGATTAGCTTTCTAATTGCATTTATTTTCCTAGTTTGATTAGGATTCTTAGATTATAGGGTTTACTTTCTTATTTATATGAGCATTATAGAAGGTGGAAAACAGATTGGAGTTTTGATAAAATTTCCTTAGTGGATTTATTTTTCCTTTGAGGTTCGTCCTCGTGAGAGTCTTTGAGATGTTGATTTCCGTGGTTTGGCACTTTCTATCCAACCCTTCCCTAGGGTTGCATCAGATTACAACAGAATAATGGTCCATCAAACCCATTAGGTCCATGTCGCAGGCCCACGTCGCAGGCCCATTTAGCACAGGCCCAGCTATTAGGGCTCAGCCCATCTATGTTTTCTCTTTATAATCCAGATGGTTATTTGGTGAATCTTGGGGTGATGATGCAAAAGTATGTTTGAAAGGAAGTTCATAGCCATTGGTTCTTTGACTTCCTAGAGAAATTTTAGGCTGGCATTTTTCTTTAATACTGGTCTGTCTAATCAAAGGATTAGACTTCCAGTTTGGGAGATTTGTGAGGAAGTCCCCCATCCACACTAAGGCTTCACAAATTAGTGGTATGGTTCACTGATTAATGGGCTGTGTGTGGAAATTGACAATGTGGAAATTTCACATTTTCCTAGGGATAATTCCCTTTGATTCCCCTCTTGGAAGACTTTGTTCTCCTTATGGGTGGGAAAAGATTGCTTCGGATTGTAGATACCAAATACCTACACGTTATATGTTGAATCATAGCATTTGCTGAGTAAAAGGGCCTCCACATGAATGGTGATTTTCTGACTGTTGTGCCCTTGTCATGTACAGACATATCTCCAGTCACTTACAATTCGTCTTGAAGAGATGAGAGTCAAAAGACGTGACTCAGAGCAGTGGATGCATCATCGTTTGCTTCCGCAGGACCTCAGAGAACGTGTGAGGCGATATGACCAATACAAGTGGCTGGAGACTCGAGGTGTGGATGAAGAAAGCCTTGTCCAGAGCCTGCCCAAGGATCTTAGAAGAGACATCAAACGCCATCTTTGTTTGGCTTTGGTGAGAAGGGTAAGTTTCTTCTGTCCATTTGTTTCTCCATTTCCAGTTATCTAAATTCCAGAGAAAACCGAACTAGAGTTTCTCTTTCAAGGAATCAAGGATCCTTCTCCACTGCAAATGTACTGCTCTCTTGGTTCTGTGCACATGGGACCTGTGGTGTCTGGTCTGTCACGTTGATGGTCCATTACATTTATGGTCTGCATCTCAAAATTATGGGTCTGACATTCACATGCTCAGTTGAGAGGAACACCCATCTTGGACTCATGTCATTTCTCCTTGATTAATCTTGGGGTTCCTTCACTGTTGATAGGTGCCTCTATTTGAGAATATGGATGAGCGGTTGCTGGATGCCATATGTGAACGTCTAAAACCCAGTTTATATACAGAGAACACTTATATTGTCCGAGAAGGAGATCCAGTTGATGAGATGCTCTTCATCATACGTGGCCGTCTTGAGAGTGTGACAACTGATGGTGGGAGGACTGGGTTCTTTAATCGTAGCTTGCTGAAAGAAGGGGATTTTTGTGGCGAGGAGCTTTTAACATGGGCATTGGATCCAAGATCCGGAGCAAACCTACCGTCTTCAACCCGGACAGTAAAAGCTTTAAAAGAGGTGGAAGCTTTTGCACTAACAGCTGAGGAGTTGAAATTTGTTGCAAGCCAGTTCAGGCGCTTGCACAGCAGACAGGTTCAGCATACTTTCCGCTTCTACTCACAGCAGTGGAGGACATGGGCTGCCTGCTTTATCCAAGCAGCATGGAGACGATACTCCAAGAGGAAGATTGCAGAAATGCGACACAGACAAGAGGAAGGAGGAGAAACAGGTCTGGGGCCTGTTGATAACAGTGTTGTCGGGGGAAGTACAGCCAGTCTAGGAGCAACCATCTATGCATCCAGATTTGCAGCTAATGCTCTTCGGGGAGTTCACAGGCTTCGGAATATGAAGAGTGCGAGAGAGTTGGTGACACTGCAGAAACCTCCAGAGCCAGATTTCACTGCAGATGACAGTGAAACTTAGATAATTTACTGGTTGGACTGAGATAGTGCTGATTGTATCTATGTTGTCATGAACTGCTCATATGCACTTGTTTGAATTTCAATTGGTGAATGACTTGTACACGGATAAATTGAATTAGCAGAGCTTTATACCTCTACGTTTTCATAGTTCTTTATTATTGTTATTATTCCCTTTAAGCACCATAGTTGTTTTAAGTCTCTTTTAAGTATTTATTTACTTGTCATTTTAACATCACAATTGGACTGAGTTAGACTAGGATTGAACCTGTTCGAACTGAGTACACTGAAATGGGTTAGCCCAAGGTCTGATTTTTAAAACATTGGCCTGAAAGCTGAACCATCAAAGCCATGGACCTGAAATGCAGCACATCTAAATTTCTAGGGAATGCTAGAGATACAAAAATGTGATCATTGAGGATGTTCACACTTCCTTGGAAGATGCACGCCATCCATAAGGTGGGCAACAATGTAGATGCCCTGACCAAGTTTGCAGTTAACTTTATCCCTTGTGGACGTATATGAGGAATGGAGGGTTAGGTATAAAGTCCCAAAACCTAATGTTGATTCAGGAGAGCTTCTCACGTTATACACATCGTCAAATGGTATGATCTCATTTTTATGTGTACAACAGAAAATTCTTTTTAGACTCTATATATGTGACTTTCCCAGAGAAGAATATGAGTTGCCAACCATACCAAAAGCGTGCTGGTCAAGGCATTATCCCTTTAAGAGCTAGGTGAAAGGTTTGTGTTGTAAGTCTAAGGGCCTGTTTTTTTTTTTTTTTTTTTGAGTCAAAGGGCCTGCTTGTTTGCCTTAGAATGGATAGGAATTAAACACAGGGGGTGGTTAAACATGAAGATTAAAGGTGAATTTTCAAAAATAAACATCACATAACATTTTTTTAGGGAAATTGAATAAAAAGAAGACACAATTTGATGCTCATTTTTAGAAATTCACCTTGATCTTCATTTCTAACCACCCTTGTAATCAATTCCTACATGTATTTTAATGCAAACAGGTCCTAAGATTTGAAGGAACTTTTATAATTGGATAAAAATGCTACATAGTGGTTATGAGGACTCTGAACTCGAGTGCTATTCATTATTGCTCCCAAAATTGTACCCAAATATCATTACGCGATATCCTGCCTGTACAGAGTCTAAGAGGCAAAATATCAGCTATTTAGCTTGGTAACCATGGATATGCAGTGCCTTTGTTGGTTCTGTTAGGGATGATTAATCAAGCGTCTCTTCTTGGGTCCAAACAAGCAAACATTGGGCATCCTTTACACTCACACAATAGAGTTCTGAAATTCGTGTTTTGCATGCTCGTAAATTTTGGATAAGTAGAAAAGTATAACTCACAAAGTTCACTATTGAATTGATAGGATAAGGCTACCATAATGATGATGACAATGACACACCGAATTACCAGCCAATAGAAGCATTAATTTATCATTAGTTGAAAGATATTATGAACAGGTTAGAATGTAGGGATGTTTACACAAGTGCAGGTAGCAAGCCATGGATCTCATAACAACTTGCTAAACCACTTGGCTCTTTAATACTCTCCCTCTACTCATCCGGTCTGCAATGTGAGCGGCATCATCCAATCGATTCGCTCTTTGATAAATGCCAGCAGCCACGAGATGCAAGTCTTTCTTGTCAATGTTTGGGTTGGCATCTAGCCTCTTGAAGAGCAACTCCATAGCCTTAAAATCGCCTTTGGCGCCCAAGAGACTCAGCATTTGAAAATGCACTTGATCTGAGAACACACACCCCAATTCCTGCATCTCCTGGTAAACATCTTCTGCCTTGTCAAACTCCTGCATCTTCCCATAAGCGTTCAGCACGGTGGCAATGACGTTCGAATCAGGAAAGTATCCAGCTGATCTCATCTTCTCAAACACCTCGACAGCATTACGGTGCTTCTTGTTCCTCGAGAAGAGATCGATCATGCATCCAAAGGTCGATAACTCCTTCACCTCTCCAGCGTCAAATGCCTGGCGAAAGACCCAGGTTGCTTCCTCAATCCGCCCTGCCTTGGCTAGGATTGCAATCGCAGTCTCCCTGGGGATGTTGTCTGGCTGCTTGAGCTCATGGAGGAGCCGCTTGGCGTGCCCCACAAGGCCCGCCCTCTCGTAGGTGACAATCATCGTCTGGTAAAGGACTTGATCAATCTCAACTCCGGCGCTTCTAAGTTTCTGGAAGAGCGTTGCAGCTCGGTCCAATCTTCCTGCCTTCCCCCAAATTGAGATGATGGTGGAAAAGGTGACGGCGTTGGGCTCAAGTCCTCTGGTCTGCATCTCCTGCATGAGGTTCGTCGCCTTCTCATGCTCCAAAGACTTGCCATAGATCTTGATCATGGTGTTGTAAGTGACAACATTCTGCTCAATGCCCTTCCTCTGCATCAGGCGGAAGAGGTGGATTGCTTCCCCAAATAGCTCAGCTTCTCCATAGACCCTGAGGATGGTGTTGTAGCTAACAACACTAGGCTCGATCCCCATCTTCCGCAGGCTCCAAAACAGGCGGTCCGCCTCCTTGGCCATGTCCATTTGACCATAAACATCAATCATTATGTTGCAGGTGGTGAGATCAACAGCACAGCCAGCAGCATTCATCTCGGAGAACACAGATAAAGCCTCAACAAATCTCCCATCCTCAACCAAAGCCGCAAGAAGCGTCGAGTAACTAACCGTATCGGGCGGCACGCCCGCCTCTCGCATTTCATCGAGCATCAGGCGTGCGTCCCGGAACAGCTTCGCCTTGCCATAGACATTGATGATTGAGTTGTAGGCGATGAGATCCGGGGTAATTCCAGAGCGGCGGAGCCTGGTGAAGAGGGAGATTGCCTTGGAATAGTCGCGGAGCTTGCGGGCAAGCTCAATGAGGTTGCAATAGAGGATGAGGTCCGGAGAGACGCGGTCCAATTCCTCCATTTGGTGGAGGAAGGAGAGGGCGGAGTCAAGGAGCCCGGCGGAGGCAAGGCGGGTGATTAAGGTGGAGTAGGTGAAGCGGTCCGGGGAGATTCCTCGGCTGCGCATTTCATCGACCAGGCCACGGGCAAGGGGCCATTGCCCGGAACGCAGGGCGTTGCGTAGCACCACATTGTAGGCGAAGACGGAGGGGCGGTAGCGGGCGACGTCGAGCATCCAGTCAAGGAGGGCAAGGGAGCGCTGCCAGTCAGGCTCGCGCGAGAGGACGGAGACCATAAAGCGGAGAGAGAGCTGCCTTTCTTTGTAGGGGGACATGATGGAATGGAGCTCCTCTTCGGTGGTCGTCTGCGATAGAGACCGCATTAGCTCTTCCATGTCGATGCTGCGGTCCCAGTACTGATGCTGATGGGGCTGGTGCCGGTGTTGTGGTGGAAGAATATGGAGACGAGATGGAGAAGAAGAAGAAGAAGAAGATGCATATGAAGTGTTTGTGTTTTGAACTGGATTTCTTCTCCATATGTCTTTCCTCTTCCAAGAAGAAGATGAAGATGAAGATGCCTGAATGTTTGGTGGTTTTGTAGATGGGATTGGAAATGGAGGAGAAGGGAAGGCGTTGGAAAAACGAACCACTGTGTCTGATAGCATTGGGTAGGTGTGTTTTTCTTCGACAGTTAGTTTTTCAACAAGGTCGTTATATTTTTCACGTTGGTCCAGGTGGCCCACCTGTGATCAATCCAATTCCTAATAACATTGTAAGATTGGTCTAGGTGGCCCACCTGTGATCTCAAGAATTCAATGGCCCTCGGATCCAGTTAGCTAGAGTCGAGCTTGGACCCTAAATTCCTAATATTGCAAGATTGAGCCCACTCAGTGTAGGAAATCCGAGCATGCCCGTAAACGGTCCGAGTCCAAATTAAGGCCCAAGCCTGTTGGGGACTTATATACAGGCAAGAAGCTTTATTCACCCATTCAAATTTAACACTTGAAACGTAATTATGTATGCAAATGTTACTATCCGATAGAAGGATCTAGATCCTTGAGTTTGGATTTGGGCCAAGCCCATTGGGCTCATCGAATAATTGAATTTGTCGATTGTATCAGACTAATTCGGGGCAGACTTGGGCCCAATGACATCCCTAAAAGATGTTTTTTGAAAGCAGTGATAGTGCACATATCAGAGAGCGAATCGATTGGATGATTACCTGCACTCGTGTAAACGTCTCTACATTCTAACCTGTTCATAATATCTTTCAACTATTGATACATTAATGCTTCATTATGGTAGCTTTATCTAACAGAGTTAACTTTGTGAGTCATACTTTTTCACTAACTCAAAATTTAACGTGTATTCAAACAAAATATGAATTTCAGAACTCTATTGAGAGAGTGTAAAGGATGCCCAATGTTTGCTTGTTTGGACCCAAGAAGAGACGCTTGATTAATCATCTCTAACAGAACCAATAAAGGCACCGCATATCCATGGTTAACGAGCTCAATAGCTGATATGTTGCCTCTTTAGACTCTGTACAGGCAGGATGTCGTGTAATGATATTTGGGTACAATTTTGGGAGCAATAATGAAGAGCACTCAGAGTACAGAGTCCTCATAACCACTATCTAACATTTTTATCCATTTCTCATGTACGTTGGCAACTGATTAGTGAGCTGCAATCTTGGCTGGGGCATATATGTTGTCATGAACTGCTAATATGCGCATGTCTGGATTTCAATTGGTGCATGGGTTGTACACAGCGATAAATTGAATTACTTGAGGTTGATTCTTCGAGGTGATGGGAGATGCTTGTATGAGAGTTACTCTCTTGGTACTATAAGCGTAAGGGGTAGGGCCCACTGTGAGACCCCACTTGTTATGGGACATAGGGGGATTGAAATATCCAAGTGGGGTCAACTTACATATCAAATTTGAAGTCAATCTAATACCTCTATCCCCTTTATCCATGGCTCACTAGTTTAACAGCTTTATATCAAAGAAGAAAAATTAACCTTCAATCCAACGGTCTAATTCATCCAAATCCATGCAAATTTATGAGAGTCAGTGCTTATAAGGGGATTATAAATGAGTGGTCACTTTGGATGGGTTATAAGGTAGGTCCCAGTGGGCGTTCTGAACAGTGCGGACCGTAAGGACGATCCTTACAGAACCACCTCCCATATATATATATATATATATATATATTTATAGGCTAGGCTCTCCAAAAGCTTAAGCTTATGATAAGATTCCGTAAGCTAATGCTTCTAGGACCCACCCTTGGTCCATCCAAATGGACTAAACACAAAACCCCCACAAAATTGCACATGTCCACCAACTTTTGGCCGGATCCAAATTTACTGGATCATTGGATTGACTGTGTAGGAATCTAAATAGACCGTTGACCATTAAACTTTTGGTGCCCATATGGAGATAATAGAAACCTCGGCTGGGACTGATTTTTTGTAAGTAGTGGAGATAATAGAAACCACGGTTGGTGCTGATTTTTTGTAAGGAGGAGGGTCCCAAAGAGTCCTTGAAATCCCCCCATCCCCATCCTCATGTTTGTCCCCAGGTGGGCCCTACTACATAATTGAGCTTACCTCAGTTTATCTTATCATAAGCTTTAGCTGAGGAGAGCTGGCACCATATATATATATATATATATATATATAACTGATTTTGTGAGGACGGTTCTCACAATGAGGACCACTTGATGGTGCCCATCTTATAACCTATCCAAATGAACCATACATGCACAACCCTCTAGAGTAATTGAATCCCATGGATTTGCACGGATTTGGATGGATTGGACCGTTGAATTGAGTGTGAATTTTGTTGCTTGGGATAAAGTTGTTAAACTTGTGGAACATGTATGAAGGGGTTAAAGGCATTAAATTGACTTCATATTTGATATCTAGATTAGTCGCACTTGGATTTTTTGATCCCCCATCCCATGATCTATGGGATCCCAAGATAGGCCCCACTTGGTGTTTCTCACTGTAAGATTGTCAGGACTGTCCTTATAAGATACAAAAAGTCTAAATGGACAAACTTTTTGGCATGAATCTGTGACAAACTCCCATGTGGCACAATTTTAGAGGTGCAACTTTTGAGAGAGGGGGAAAAAGCACCTCTAGGATTGTGCCACATGGGAGTTTGTCACAAATTCATGCCAAAAAGTTTGTCCATGTAGAAGGGTTGTATAAGATATTATATATATGGAATCTTTCCAAGGTGAGAGTCTATATTCAAGAAATTCGTTTTTGCGTTGCTTGACTGAAGAGAAAATTAGAAGGAGACAAGTGTTCTCAAGAGATGCAGATTTTTCTTGTCATTAATTTATTTTGAGCCTGTTTTGCTTGCATGAGATTGAATTCTTATAAGAGTTCTAACAAATATATTCCTAAAAATGGTTAAAATTAAAGAAGCAAAAATAAAGATTGATGAATCACCCAAAAAATTATGAAACCTATTGAGAAAATGAATAAAAGAGAGACGAAAAATGGATACCTATCGGTTGATAAAAAAAAAAAAGAGAATACCAATCACATGAGTAAATGAAATCCTTCATCTAATTCTATAGCTCACATAGTTCGCCTTTCACTTCTTTCCAAATCCTTTGTTGAAACCATTTACAATGAATTCTTAAGTGTTCAATTCCATTTGAATAAATGTGCCCTCTGTGCCAATTCACTTGTAGCCTAAGTGATGAGGCATCTTTCTATCCACAAATACAGCCAAATACAACCAAGAACCAATCCCTAAGTTTGTTGGATAGGGACTTAGGTAGCATAAGTATATATGTGTGTAAGTATGTCTTAGAGAAAAAAAATGTGCTCTCAGAGATTAAAAAAAATCTCTATTAACTGCAAGAGAAAAGATTTTCCTCCAAGGATTGGAGAAAACATTCTGTTTCTTCAACAGTCTGTTTGGGAAGGGGGGAAAGAGGGGGGAAGGAAAAAAAGGAAGGGAAAGTGGGGGGAAAATTTTTTTGGGGGGTGTTTGGGAAGGGGGGGAGGAAAATGGGGGGAAAGTTTTTGTGCTCTTGTGGCAAAAATTTTCCCCCCAAAAATGGGGGAAAATGAAGGGGAAAGAGGGGAATGAGGGGGAAAGTACCATTTTGCCCTTTTTATCCTTTTGAAATTTTTTCAAAAGGAAGGGTAAAATAGTCTTTGTCTCCCTACTTTTTTATTTTCCTTCCCCATACTTTTTGACTTCCCAAACAAGAGGAGGGAAAATTAATTTTTCCTCCCCTCTCCTTCATTTTCCTTCTCCCTCAAATTTTCCCTCCCCTCCTCCCTTTCCAAACACAGCGTAAGTGTGATTGAATTGACATTTTACTATCTAATAATGTGTTTGTAGTTTAAAGAAGATTTGGATGACTTTTTCTATATTATTTTCTCCATTTTAAATTAAAATGAGATGCACAATCAGTACTAGAGAAAAATGGTGTTTCTCTACTGGAAGATTGAAACTTAGGGCGTGGCTGAAATTTCTAATAGAAATCCTCCATGTTGAGCATTGCAGAAAGGATTGTCAGTTATTGTCTGTGAATTTCCTGAGACTCCTTGTTTGATCGATGAAGATATTAAAAACTTAGCCTTGCAAATGTCAGTTTTACTCTTTTAAATTCTCAAAATTCCAACGTTCTAGATCCTAGGGTGCACGGAATGATTAAGAAAACCATTGCGATATAATAATTGGAGAATTCGGAATTCTCCCCAACAAAAATTCTCTCAATCCAACAAACAGATGCCCTTTACTTTTTCTCCTCATACTTCCATTTACGGAGATTCTCCGCAGGTCATTTCTCTACATTTGAATAGGCCCCATGAGTGCCCACGTGGGAATTGGTGGAGTGGCATAAGCTCTCCACCTCTTGTATTCGAAACCACCCCAAATATGCCCAGTATGCCTTTGTGTGGATTTAGCGGCCACCACTTGGGGGATTAGTTCTATTAGGCCAAAGACCTTAGGATGTCCATATCATTATAAATAAAAAAAAAAAGGTCATATGAGTCTAATATTGAAAAAATAAGGGCATCTTTGAAATCAAAACCACTCATAATTACTGTCTCACCTTATTTCATTAGTAATTTTCACTCCAATCAAAGTTATCCTCCTGGAAGATTGATCAGTCCAAAACGTTGTTTAACATTTTTTTTTCCAGTTAAGATGACATTACCACCAAGAAGTCTTTCAAGAGGTTTTGCATAACACCCTATGTCCCACTTAAGAGTATTCAAACGTACATAGATGACCATTCAAGCCCACATTAATTGGTTTCTCTCCCCTGCATCACCTTTAAGTAGAAACCTGCAGAGCACCAGAGGCCCATGTATTTGATGAAAGCAGTTCGGCTTTCAGCAAGATCATGGAGCATGAATTCTAATCTTCTGTCCACATCGCATGGCCTACTATGAATTGCACACATCGTGAATTGGTTACAAGAATGGGAAGGTAAATACTCCCAATCACAAGAAATCATAATTAAGCATAGCTAACAAATTTTATCGTTTCTTTCTAGAGTACTTCATTATGGGACAACGACATGAAGCGTCGGTTCTTACCTGGCTGTCCATGGTTCATAACCTGGGTACGTCCCACTTTACGTTGGGTGGGCTTCTTTCTCGTGTACGTGGGCTCTCTTCTTTCTTGTGTGGGCCTCTTTCCCACTTGAGTGTGCTACTTTTCCGTGTGTATGCGGACTTCTCTCTTAGGTACCAAAAAAAAAAAAAATATATGAAATCCAATATCACTATTATAAAAAACGTCTTTAGGGATGTCCATGAGCCCAAGTTTGCACCGAATTAGTCTAATCCTCACCCGATAATTGACTAATTCGACTATTCAATGAGTCCAATGGGCTTGGCCTAGTTATGGATAGATTTAATATGTTACAAAAACATATTAATATACCTTTCAAGTGTTTAATTGAATGGTGCGAAGAGAACCTTTTGCCTATAAACAGATTCCTAACAAGTTTAGGCCTTGATTTGGACTTGAGCCTGTTATGGGCGAGCTCGGATTTCCTATATTGCATTGGGTGGTCTCAATCTTGTGTTATTAGAATCCAAGTTTGAATCTGAATGGATCTGGTCTATTAGTATTTAATGGGCCTGGACTCCAGCACAGGGAGGTCAGGCTGGTTAACATAACCAGCCCTAAACATCATCTCTATCAACTTTACCACGATATTTAATTGCAATAATAGTAATCAATACAGTATTCAGTCCTTGTGATCAAAGGATATAAATATAATCTATTCTAGAAGATGTTAGAATCACCCAGAGTTCGAAAATCCTTATTATCAAGATACAGTGTTAAGATGTCAATGTTAAAACCAGTGTTAAAATCAGTTATACTATTTATTTTTTTTTTGCTATCAAAGAGTTCTCAATTTTTTGGGTTGGAATAATTCCTCCGGGCTCAGAGGAAAGCCAGGTAAACTCTCCCCATAGCCCTAGTGTGATAGTACAGTTTCAAATCTACAACCTCCAAATTCAGGTGCAAACCGTAGTCTTACACTTGGTGTTTAAATTTAGTAATACTTGACAGCTATAATATGGAAAAAAAGGTACATGTGAATGAGTTAGATTGATTATAGGTGGGATTCCCAAAAAGACAAAACCAAAAGGAAAGAAAAAATCAACTCCATGGGCAATCTTAATAAAGAGATTGGAAATTTTCCGCCACCTTTCTGGACTACTCCTCTTCTTTTGGCTGTATATACATGATTAAAATCTCTTATTATTAAACCACCCAACTTGACCCCAACCCAACCGAATACGCCACGGCCCCAATCCATTCTAATCTGGTCGAACCCTTAAAACCCTTAGGTAGTTTCGTTTTATATATCTTCTAACCCCACTAATAAATGTGTCAACTTCTTTTTAAAACTTGCACATCTCACCCCTAAGCCCCCAATCCAAACCAACCCAACTAGGGCCCAAAGGTTCCAATCCGTTAAAAACCGGATCTGGGTCCTTATTTAGGCCCCGATAAGTAAATGGGTTCAGGTCCGATTCCACCTTGGTTCGCACCCATGGGCCCGAGATCCGACAGATTACCTCAATTTTTGAAATTCGCTCCTAAAAACCATGTTTTTTCTAATACAATTCTCTACCTAGACCCGGACTCAAATCCAGACCTGTCCCATATATGGTTCTGGTTCGGAACTAAGAAACCGGTTTCTGAACGGTTCCATGTCCGGATTCGATTCCACCTTCTCCTTAATAATTCCGGATCCACCATGGAGCCTAACCAGAACCGACCCATTTACAACCCTAAACTCAACCCAGCCCAGCCACCCCAAAATTCCGTCAAACAGTGTGTAAGAATAACACCAGAAAGCCCACTGCCCACCTCATCCGAGAGCATCGATGTTTCAAAACGCTCCCTTCAATTACATTTTGCCACGTGGATCTCTTCCGGATCCCTGCAATGAGCAACCGCTCGCTGCAGTTCACGTACGGAACACTCTCCTCCTTCCCTCCCACCACACCCTATCTATTCTCTCTAAGTCCCGTCTTCTACAGTCCCTGCACACACACCCAAAAGCGTGAGCGTTGAAAACGGAGAGAACTCGTGGCAGCGAGAGAGCAACACAAATTTCTCGGCTCCTCTACGTCCTCGTTCACTTCGTTCACACAGGTCACATTTCCTCTTTTTCAGCCTCTTCTCTCAACTGCTTTTTTTCTCTTCTTGAGAGAGAGAGAGAGAGAGAGAGAGAGATGCCAAGAGGCTGAAATTGTTGAGCTGCATAGACTTTTTGTGTTTTGGCTTATTCTTCTGCTGTTGTTATTGTTGTTGAGAAGAAGAGAAATGGAGTGTTTCGCTGCTCGTTATTCTGCGGCGTTGGCTGTTCCTTTCGGAAGAATGAGAGCGTTTTGCGAGCAGAAGAGACATCATCATCATCATCATCATCAGCATCATCAAAATAGTTATCAGTGTTGGGATGGAAGAAGAGTGCATTTGCAGGTGGTGAATTCAGGAGGGAGAGAAGAGAGCTGCACTGCGGTGAAGGAAGAGTTTGCTGATGAAGAGGATTATATAAAGGCTGGGGGCACTCAGCTGCTTTTTGTTAAAATGCAGGAGAGGAAGAACATGGAGAAGCAGGGGAAGATCGCGGATAAGGTATATTGGGTTTTTTCTCTCTGATTGTGCGCTTTGATTAGCTAATTTTGTTGGGGGATTTGTTTTTAAGATTGTGTTGTTGAACTTACAAACCAACTTGACCGAATCACAAATAAAGCATGCAGATGTGATTATGTTTTCACTAAGAGAGAAATTTACTTATGAAAGCCTGCAGAATGCATCTTCCTCTGGTGTTTTCAGTTTTCAGATTTGTTGGGTTGAGGAGATTTGAGTTGTAATGCTTATAATCAAGTTATGAAGAGCGACCACTAAACTATCCCTGACGAATGCGACTTCCTAAGCAATTGTTACAACATAAGATGTAAATGGTTCCCATTCTGCATTCTGCCCTGAACAAACAATAGAAACATGAAAACATCCATTCTTCCAAAAATATGATTCATCAGTAACTTGTATGTCTAAACATGTAATATAATTCATACAAATAGTCTACATAGAGAAGTCATATTATATCTTCTCGATACGTTCTACCGTCCTGCTGCTTTTCTTATCCATTTGCTGGTGTCTCAGTGATTAATGAGTCTTATAGTGGTTCTAGACTATTGCATTATTTGCTTTCAGCTATTAATCCCTGTTTCAACTTATGCGTCTTGCAGCTGTCACCCATATCTGATGATTCTGTATTGGACTTGGTAGTTATCGGCTGTGGTCCGGCGGGACTCTCTCTGGCTGCTGAGTCAGCTAAAAGAGGCTTGAGAGTAGGCCTTATTGGCCCTGATCTTCCTTTTACAAATAATTACGGTGTTTGGGAGGACGAATTTAAAGGTACTGATGATCATATTGGAGAATTGCCAACATTTTCTTTGAATTCATTTGTCTTTCAATATGCATTGAGGTTTCTTTGCATCTGGAATTGAACTTGAAATATGTTTTTAACTCTGCCTTGAAATTTATAAAAGCTGCTATTAGGTATTATTTAAAGAATATTTACAAACTGTGAACATGTTTTGTTCATATTTTCCCATCTGAGTTTTAATTGAAGTATCCATGAGTAAGCTCTCTATCTAATTATCATAGTTTGTGGCATCTCTTTGTTGTAAGATATGGTGGTCATGAAATGTGTGTACTGAAAGATGTGATGAGCATCCTTTAGTTTACCTTTCCCATGTTCTTATCTCTTCTGATGATATAGAGGATTGCAGTAGATTGTAATAACCAAATCTTAGTTGTAGTGACCCAATCTTGGGTGTAAAAGAAGGCAATATTGTTTGACTCAATTTTCTTTTATTAAGTTTATCATGTATCAGAGCATACAGGAGATTGGAATATGTCCACTACTTTAGAGCCATCTTAGGGCATTCAGACGAATTTCATGAAGGCAACTACAGGCTAATATTTCCAGTGGCAGTAAAAAACCTTCTCTCTTTTTGGTGAGTCTAGCTTTTACAAAGTCTTGAGAAAACAAGTCCCACTAATCTCCTTGGGTTTTGGTAGGACTGGAGGATGTTTTGAAGCCTCTTATGGGTTTTCACTGATTGAGAGACAATGGTCTCATAGGAAAAGATATGCAAGACTCTCTCTCTCTCTCTCTCTCTCTCTCTCTCTCTCTCTCTGTGACCCTCTTCTTTTTGCCTCCCTGTCACTGCGCATATGTAAAAACCATATAAAGTTTTCTTAAACTTTTGGGGGCACTGGCAACCCCCAGCCTCCTGGTTCTGCCTCTGTCCTCGTTGTCTTCCTCTGTTTTTTTCTTTTCCTCTCCTCGTCCTCTTCCATAGGAGAAAACATATTAGAAAAACTGCAATGTTAATGCGAATAATGGGAAGGATATTCCAGACTATGGCATTCATAGAGGAGGTGAGATCCAACAGGCTGCCACGACGAAACGTGCACCAACATGTTCAGATTTTCTTGACAGTACCAGTACTTGTGATGTTGTTTGCGGTCTTTTCTTATATCAACTCTCTCTCTCTCTCTCTCTCTCTCTCTCTCTCTCTACACACACATATTATAAGAATTCTGTATTGATTATGAAAAATTTTATGCCAATTCTAGATACATTGTATCCACTATGTTTTAATAATTAATTTGTTTCCGATCTCAGATCTGGGTCTTGAAGGTTGTATTGAGCATGTTTGGCAAGATACAATTGTATATCTTGATAATAATGATCCAATTCTGATTGGTCGTGCTTATGGCCGAGTTAGTCGACATTTGCTCCATGAAGAGTTGTTGAAAAGGTTATTTAGCCCTTTTCTCTCAGTATGCTTGAATTTTCCAGCTCATTAATTTTAATTCCAACAAATGTTGATAAATATATGGTTTCAACTGTTTCCTCCAGGTGTTTTGAGTCTGGAGTTGCATATCTTGATTCAAAAGTGGAAAAGATCATTGAAGCAAAAGATGGTCATAGTCTTGTAGTCTGTGAAAGAGAGATTACGATTTCTTGCAGGTGCAATAGGGAGCACTGAACTTTTCACTAATAAATATAGTATCTACTGAGTTACTTATATTATTACAGGCTTGCTATTGTTGCATCTGGAGCAGCTTCAGGGAAACTCTTGCAGTATGAGGTTGGTGGTCCTCAAGTTACCGTGCAGACGGCTTACGGTGTGGAGGTCGAGGTGGGACATTGTTGTCTAAATTGCGAATTATTTTTGTATCATTGAATTAGTTGTGTATTTTGGGGGGTGAAGGTGGGTTCACTTTTGGTGTGGTTTGCATGAAGAAACTACATTATTTAAGGAGTACAGTTTCATATAATCTTGTTCTAACCTACTATTTTTTATCATTATTTTTTACTCAAATTGTATCAAGGTAAGGTGTACAAATCTTATCTAAGAAAAGATGATGGCATAAATAGGGGTTGTGTGATCACATTGATTCCATTCCATTTTCAGATGGTATAAATTGCGTATACAATACCCCTCCCATGTTTTCTGTAATTACAAAACAATCCAAAAATTCTAAATAATTACAAATCAGTCCCTGTGCATCTCTTGACAGCATATGTATATATCAGTTTCTTATGTAATTAACAGAGCATCATCCAGTTTAGGTGTGCGATAAACTCCCATAAATAACTACAACAATAACAGTACAGAACCATATAGATCAGACATCATTGTAAATAGGGATGAGTGGAGAAGTAGAACTTGTAAAGTTGACAAGATAGAATATTTATGTCTTGGATTTATGATTATGATGATGCTGATGAGTAATGATCATGGGAGAAATATATGTATATTTTGTTGAAAAGGTTAACTCTCTTCAAATTTGAACAAAGGTGGAGGAAATGTTGACTCTCTTCAAATTTGAACTTTGACAGTTTTATCCATGTGCTCTTTCTCCTTTTTCTGCTCAACCAAACAACGACTACTTTATTTATTTCAGTTTCCTTTAGCACCATCATATTCTTTGGAATTGGGAATGCAACGCTTCTAACACCTATAACAATTTCAGGTGGAAAATAATCCATATGATCCTAGGTTAATGGTGTTCATGGACTATAGAGACTACATGAAACAAGAAGTGCAAAGTGAAGAAGCAGAATATCCAACATTTCTTTATGTCATGCCTATGTCACCGACAAGAGTCTTTTTCGAGGTTAACTAGAGATATATTAGTTTTAGATTTTTCTAATTTATATGCTTTTATTTCAGTTAAGCTTTTGAGTACTAATTGAAATTGGGTTTCAGGAGACGTGTTTGGCTTCAAGGCATGCCATGCCCTTTGATCTATTAAAGAAAAAACTTATGTCACGCTTGGATAGCATGGGTGTTCGAATTATTAAAATTTATGAAGAGGTAATTCATTTGACTAAAACTGTGATGTTTGGTTAGCTAACAAATATTCATTTGTTTCCTCTTTTTTTTTTTTCAGCCATCACTCATTGTTGGATTTTGTTGGCTTTATTAGAACCCTTTTTTAAAGCAATTAACTCGAATCCACAACCTCGCGGTTGCAATTATAATTCTTGAATATAACACTACTCAATAATTCAGTACGCACTAAATCTGCATATAAACAGCATTTGAAACAAAAGGAAAAAAAAAAAAAAGTTAGTTCCGACACATGTTGTACTGGAGTGGGAACCCTAATCCATATACTTGTGTGATGTACCCCTAGTCCTGGACTCATGCAAATTACAAATATGCAATGTTAACTTAGAATTCTAAGTATAAATATGCAATGTGTAAGCGTACACACTTGAATTCCCTTGTTGGAATCCTTTATTGATGGAAGTGTTTTGCGCTTTAATGGTTCACTGTACTCCCCTTTTTTCTAAAACCATGAAAACTTTGCTGGCAAAATTTTGTAACAAGTGTTATGATGTTTTTATCAACTTCCAGGTTTGAAAGTTTGGTTTTTCTTCTTATACTTGGCATTTCTAATGTTTGGGAAATGAGCACTCAAAGTACTGAGGAGGCTTGCTTTATGCTAATAATTATTGCTTGTGTTGTTTGGATGGTATTCGTCTGGTACTAGAAGTCCAGATTCTTGCTTGTGTTGTTAGTAAGTTAGAACTCGAAGTAGGGTCAGGTTAATTGAGAAGCTTTATGCAATTACCTACGATTGATAATGACCTAATTCTTGGGAGCACTTTCTGGGAAATTTGTTTAACATCACAGAGTGGTCTTACTCCTTATGTGTTGACTCCATTTCCTTAAAAATTATAGAGTCGAGAATGATGTGTGGGAGTTATTTGATTGGCTATATGATTGAAATGAAGGCCGGAGTACCTCATGACCAATTCCAATGCAGATAGCTTATATGAGAAGTTAAAATCAGTGTGACAGTGGGTTGATTATGAGGACATTACCTGAGATTAGACATCTATTAGTTGTATTTTGTCTTATAGATTGTTACCATTATTCTTCCCTCTTCCCTTTTGATTACTCTTTTCTACTTTTGGTTCCTTCTCTAAGAAGCCCTGGCAATTTGGAATTTAGGAAATGCCTTCTTGAATCCATTCAGACCGCAATAGTTGCGTTTTGTCTAATAGTCCATTATCGCCATTCTTCCCTCTTCTATTTTGACTACTTTTTTTCTGCTTCTAGTTCCTTTTCTAAGAAGCCCTGGCATTTGGAATCGGGAAATGCCACAACCGAACTTCTGTAAAATCTTATTGAATCTGTTCAGACCCCAATGCAAAGAGATCGACAGAACAAGAACTTGCATGGGTGCATGTGAACTCGCTTGGGTTATTGGGTCTCAGGATTTGACTCTGATCATATTAAAGATTAGATAGTCAAGTTTGAGATTCTGATAGGTTGTCCACCTGGCTTCTCCAGTATTGTAGTAGAGATTGTTCAGTGAAGTTTGTCTTTAATCTCGAGAGTTTATATATTGGAAGCTTTTTTTTTTTGAATGGTAACGTTAAATTATATTTTAAAAAAAGGATTACAAAACAACAAGAAACCCTTGACAGTCAAAGGGGGAAAAGAGGAACAATGCTATAGAAGAATTATACCAACAAGAAAGGAAAAGGATTACAAAGTAAAAGCCAATAAATTAGAAGACCTGTCTACCCCTTGTTTGGCCATCTCGTCCCCAAAGCTATTAGCCTCCCTCTTCAAATGTTGAAACTTCACTTGAATCGATGGAGACAAGGACTTAATCTCATCGAAATAAAACTGAAATCTTCATGGATAATTGACGAAGGAAGAAACCCAAGAGATGGCATTCAAGAATCACTTTCCACCACTAGCTTGGCATGAAAAGAAGACAAATCAAAATCCGAAGGGCTTCTAAAATGGCCATGACCTCCACCTTATTAGACTCCATACATCCCACATGTTTAGAGAATAAAGCCAAATAGTCCCATGATTGTCACGGAGAACTTCTCGGACACCGGCTGGCCCTGGCTTACCCCTCCCTAGCTGCCCCATCAACATTGAACTTGAGCTCTTCCACACAAGGAGGTGCCCAAACTGCCAAAATACCATGTGGGAGGCCTCCTAATTATGCAAGATACCATCAACTCTTAAGAAATCAAACCCCTTTCTTCTAGAGACCCACTTTGCTATCTTCCTAAATGCTGGCATTGGCTTCGTGCTACCCGTGAAAACCCTAGCATTCCTCTTGCCCCAAATCAACCATAGATGGCAAAGGGGATAAGTCTCCAAAGAACTGCCCCATCCCGAAAGCAAGGGGAAGACCTCCAAGCCTCAACCAGACCCACCAAAGAATTAGGGAAGCACCAAAAAAACACCGCTACTAAAGCTACACCACAAGGAATAAGAAATATCACAGTGCACAAAAAGTTGATCAATATACTCCCTCTCCTTCCCACAAAGCAAGCATATATTAGAAATGTCTTCAGAAGTTAGACTCATTTCTATGAGGTTGTTAGCTGCGGAAACTTTTCCTAAAACTACGAACCAACAAAAAGCCCCCACTCTAGGAGGAGCCAAACTCATCCATACAAGCAAGCTAGAGGGTTTGACTCTTGGCACTTGCTCCAAAAGCTTGTAGAAAGATTTTGAAGAAAAGGTGCCAGAAGGACATGGTTTCCAAACCCGAGAATCCGCCTCCTCCCTGTAAATGTCTTCATTAGAAAGAAGATGTAACAAGGACTAAAACTCCGACTCCTCAAACTGCCAACCAGTCTTAACAACATTGGAAAGGACGCACAGAAAGGACATACACCTAACCAATCATCGACCCAAAAACAGACACAAGTCCCCTCCCCCACTTTAAAACCCAACCCTTACAAAAATTTCCTCCCCCCCCCCCCCCCCCCCCCCCAAAACCAACCGGCCTGGCACCCGATTTCTAAGGACTTTACCCAAAAGCCAACCCCACTCATCCTCGCCAGATTTTTCCACAATAACCTTTCTCTAATATTATTTCTCCACAGAGCCTCCCTTTCTTCATCAAACCTCCACAACCACTTTACTCAGAGAGCCCAATTCTTGGTCTCCAAGTTCTAAATTACTAAACCCCTAGCATTCTTAGGACTGACAACAACATCCCACTTTACAAAGTGAATTTTACCTTTATGATTCTGGCCTTCCCAAGAGAAGTTTCTCCTTATCTGATCCAATTTCTCCCTTATTGCTACCGTAATCAACATCAATGACACGTAGTACACTGGAAGATTAGACATAGATACTTTAATTAAAGTAATTCTCCCCCCAAAAGAATGATAGTTCCTTTTCCACGTAGATAATTCCTCTCAAAATTCATCACTAAAGGATCCCACACAGCCTTAGATCTCAATTGGTCTCTAATGGGCAACACCAAATAAAGAAACGACAATTCACTAACTTTGCAATGAAGCTTGCTTGCCAAATCCAAAACCACCTCATATGGACATCCTACACCCACCAGCATGCTTTTAGATAAATTAACACTCAAAACTAAACACAACTCAAAGCACCTCAGAATTCTTTTTGATGCCACCACCTCGTCCCACCTTGAAGAGCTAAAGAGAATGGTATCATTTGCAAATTGGAGACGAGTAATTTCCTCCACCCCTTTGCCAACCTCAAGCCCACCAATGAAACCACAAACTTTAGCCTTAGAGAGGAGCACCTACATCTCCAACAACCAAGGTGAACAAAAAAGGAGAGAAGGCCTCCTTGCCTAAGCCCTCAAGATGCTTTGAACAACCGGGTAGGCGAACCATTAACCAAGACATAAAAAGAAATTGAAGAAATGCATTCCTTAATCCAATCGCACCATCTCTCCCCAAAATCAAACCTCCTCAACATATAAATCACAAAGCTCCAGTCCACATGATCAGAAGCCTTTTCCAAATACATGTTGAATATGAGCCCCTCTTTTTTCAAGCGTTTCGGAGTCGATGAGCTAAATTGCTATAAGTATCCCATCAAGAATCTGTATATTCTTCACAAAACCTCCTTGGAACGGGCCAATAAGAAGAGGCAAGACTTTCTTCATACTGTTGGCAAGAATTTTCGACAATAACTTATAAGCAAAACCCACAAAGCTAATAGACTGAAATTCACTAAGTTACACTGGACTGGGGGCCTTAGGTATAAGAGTTAGGAATGTGGCATTAATGTCCTTGCTCCACTTTCCCCTCCTGTGGAATTCTGAAAGCATGGCACAGAAATCTTCCTTCAAAAAGTTCCAAACCGCTCAGATAAAGTTAAAATTGAAACCATCTGGTCAAGGGGCCTTATCAGCCCCGCACCCAGATAAAGCCACCCTTACTTCCTCCTCCGTGAACTCCCTCAACAACCACACCTTCAAATCAGCTGTAGTTGGAAGTATTCACATCAATTAAGTGAAATTTTTTTATTACATTACCTCATCTACTGTAAATTGGTGTCACCTTCTCACTGTGTTCACTACATATAGGTAATCTATGATTGAATCCACTCATTTTTGTCAAAGACCCAATGATACCAAGTGGTGATGGATTTATTCTTTCAATATACTGTGTAGGAATGGTCTTATATTCCTGTAGGTGGATCCCTACCAAACACTGAGCAAAAGAATCTCGCATTTGGCGCTGCTGCAAGTATGGTGCACCCAGCGACAGGTAAAAACCATCATTTCACTCAATATATTTTATTTTGTTCTAACTTATATGGATGCAATTTTGTTAAATATCTCCGTCAAACAGGCTATTCTGTCGTGCGATCGCTGTCAGAGGCTCCAACGTATGCTTCTGCAATTGCTGATATTTTGAAGCAAGGTATATATCCCAAGCATCTAGTTCCTTGGGCAAAGAGTGATGAGAATGTGTCAATGCAAGGTATGTGTGCCAGGTCATTGTTCCTAGGTTGTAGAAACAATTCTTTAACTGTTAGAAGTGTGAAACTGAATATATAATCAGCATTATTGCTCAATTTGGTGATTACCTTCACTGCAATGTTTGTAGATTCAAAGTGTACATGATTAACTGTAATAAATGTTGCGAACAAGAGTTTTCATTTTCCTTAAGATTGCTATGATACTCATATACGTCAGTCATATAAACAGACCTCAACACAGCTAATAGGTCTAAAGTGATGTTCATGAAGCAGTTAAGCATGCAAAGTAGTTTGTCCTATCTAAAATATCTTCATAAGAGATTATGAAGCTAACTGGTTTGACCATTGTCATCAAAAGATTAGTTTTCACTTGCAAAGTTCTGTTTCTTGCCTAAAGTTTTTTTTTTATTTTAATTTAAAGACTTTATTAAAAGTATATGATATGTATACAAAAAGAAGTCCTATAATGTATAAAACTTTACCGAACTGTTCTCTCACCATACTTCTTGGAACTTGCATAAATTCTATAATCCAACTCTTTGGAAAAGATTTATCTCTTTGGAAAGAATTTACCCAAAAAAAAAAACTCTTTGGAAAAAAATTACTCTTCAAAAAAAAATTCTCTGTGAAAAGAATTTTACTCTTCCAAAAAATATTTACTCTTTGAATATGAATTTTAAATCTTCGTGAAAATATTTTACTATTTGAATAAAAACTTTACTCTTAAAAAATTGCTCTTCAAATTAAGATTCTCTTTGAAAAAAAAATTCCTCTTTGAAAAAAAAATTGAATCTTCAAAAAAAGTACTTACAGAAAAATTTTCTCTTCAAAAAATTTTTTTACTCTTTGAAAAATAACTTACTCTCCGAGAAAACTTTTACTTTCTAAAAAAATAAATTACAATTCATAAAAAGTTTCTCTTTGAAAAAAATATTACTCTTTGAAAAAAATTTGTTCTTCAAAAGTATTTTACAAAATAATTTTGCTCTTCAAAAAAACACTTTTCAGAAAACAAAACTTATTAACTTACTATTTGAAAAAAAATCTCTCTTCACAAAAAAAAAATCCTATCTGAAACAAATTTCACTCTTTGAAACGAAATATTATTTAGACATTTTTTGTAACATTGTTTTGGTCCTTTTGGAGACCAGTTAAGATAATCCTTGGTCAGGTGAAGCGTTGAATTGATCAAACGTGTGTTGAAATCCTCCTAGAGATTTGCTATGGGACCATAACCCTTGCAAATTTACAGTTTGTTTGGGTCATCCCTTGAGAATGCTGCCAATCTTTCAGAGGATGATTCATTGGGTGGCCCACCGTGGATGGACAAGTTTATCCACAGTGAATATCAAAAACAAATAAAATTGATCTTTGAAGCCCAAATGATCTCAGTTAATTTCTATAATGCTTAGCATTAGCATCCATGATGAAATTTGTGATTCTGTGAGATTAGTACTTACTGGTGATAATCATACTTGTGCTAATATCATTGTCAGCATGGAGAACTCTTTGGCCACGAGAGAGAAAGCGTCAAAGATCCTTCTTTCTCTTCGGATTAGCACTAATTTTGCAATTGGATATAGAAGGCATCAGAACATTTTTTCGTACCTTTTTCTGCTTACCTGACTGGTATGATCAAAAGAGCTCTATGTTTTATTAAATCTGAAAGTTCTTTCTCTCTCTATCGAAAAGAAAAATGAACAAGAAAAAAAAAAGATGGTTTGTTGAAGCCTCCAACTTCACGTCCATATCAATGTAGATAATTATAGCTACATTGATTTTTTTATCAGAATTTAACTCATGTAAATTCAACTTATTAATTGAACACTGCTTTGCTCCTAATGGCCAGAGACTCAATTGGTTAATTGTGTGGACTAATAGTTTTGTTGAGACCATTGAATAATAGACTCCAACATGGGTGGACTGTATGATAAGAACCTCTCAGATGGAACAACTGTGACTAGGGGCAGACCTACATATATAATTTTGGGGATGGTTGCCCCTGCCAGACCTGGGCCCACTTGAAGATCTTGGATCTGCCTCCAAAACCTAAATGAAAATCATGGGTCGACCCTCAAAACCCACATGAAAATCCTGGGTTTCCACCCAAAACCCAACTACCTGTCTGGGCCCGACCGCCACCCTCAAATGAAATTCCTGGGTCTGCCACTGACTGTGACCACCCTTAAATTTAGATAATATGATGGAAATACAGGGCTTGATGATGATGATGATGATAGACATGCAAGGATCCACAGACAACGCCAAAGTTTGTGTCTAGGGTTTTTCTAGTATGAGAGATCAAAGATAGAATTTGTCAATTCAACTCTGGTGTGTAATAAGAATGCTCCCTGGTAGGCCAGATCATTTGTATTAAGAAGCTAAATCCCCTATACAAGTGGCACCATTAGTGTTTTGATGATGATCTCACTGTCTGTCTCAAAACAATCTCCTTTATAATCCATCATTTGGATGGTCAGGGTTGGGATTTTTTGGACCACCTAATTAGAGAGGGCAGTGGGATGGGAAGGTCTCAACATGGGTAAGGGTTGAGCAAAGAACCAGCCCTATCAGATGATCCTAGCCCCTTATTTAAGGGCCCCAAAGTTGAAAAGTTTCTTGGGCACATACAATTATTGAAAGTTGGTACCCTAAAATCAAGGGTTAGGGTCATCTCATGGGCTGATGTATTTTGCCCAATCTTAATCCATGATGGGACTTCTCTATTCTCTACCCCCACAAATTGTCATGCATCAAGGTGGGCCCAAAAAAATTGTTGGCAACTTTGAAATTGTGAGCTGTTCATGCTCAAAATTTCTCTCCATCCAGTGGGATCCACCATGAATGGAAAACAAAAAATACGAAGTGTATTTTTAAAAAATTGTACTTTAATTTTATTTTCCTTTTGTTTTTTACACTAACCACAAAGTTCATGCCACTAGAAAAGGAAATGAAAATTTCCACAATAGGAATCATGAGGAAAAACTAAGAAACCATGTACTGAAGCATAAGCTCGTAACTTATCTAATTTTTGGTAAATAATTTCCCATATTTAATTAGTATCTGGGTAGTAGTAATTATTTGTTAATTATTAGCATATCTTTTTCTTTTCTGCTTTCATTTTTTATACTGCTAATTACTCAATGGAGGAATCCCCTTTCAGTTGCTTGTATCTCAAAGCAAAAAGTTTGCATTATGCGTTAGCATTCAATATTTACAGTATCTTATTCTTTTCTGCTTTCAATTTTATACTGCTAATTACTCAATGGTGGAATCCCCTTTCAGTTGCTTGTATCTCAAAGCAAAAAGTTTGCATTATGCATTAGCATTCAATATTTACAGCGACAGGTATTTGCAATTCAACATGTTCTTGAAAAGTATGCAACATACTAATAAGTGGTAAGTGGTAACCACAGGGTGCCTGCTTAAATAATTTAAGTCTTCCAAGGTCAAATAAACTTCAGTTGAAATCTAGAACCAGATGTAGAAATCACCTTCGTAGTTATAATTTAACAGCAAGTCATACATAGAGGT
Source organism: Umbellularia californica (assembly GCA_028538565.1). Taxonomy (NCBI): domain Eukaryota; kingdom Viridiplantae; phylum Streptophyta; class Magnoliopsida; order Laurales; family Lauraceae; genus Umbellularia; species Umbellularia californica. Next base: position 18,158,689 of record JAPQWN010000012.1, on the reverse strand, counting down.
TGAAAGACATGATCTAGAATGCAAGTTGTTGCCACCTTCATGAAAATCCTTGAATTGTTTGCCTGATCTTGACCTTAGCTTGGTTGTTAGTTAAGAGGCATTAGTTTCTACAATCATAATGCTCAAAACCTTTGAGGCTTTGACCACTAATCTAATATATACATTTAATGGAACTACAGTGAATAAAGTGATCGTGGGGAAAATAAAGGCATTGGCAGTTTTCAAATTTTAGAGTATTATGTGTTGCATTTCTGATCCATGTTGAAGGCCCTCAGATCAATGGCCTGGGTTGTTGAATCACGGCGCCACATGTTGACATGTGGGGCCTGATAATATTACTTGTTGAGGCACAGTGTCAGTTAACTCCTTTTAAATGAATGTTCTAAAGCTTTCCATCAATACATCTCAGATGCAAACCAAACCACCTCCCACCCACCCCAACACAACCCAAAAAAAAAAAAAATTTCTTAAAAAATAAACAAGAGTTAGAGACTTAGCTCCTTGCCCACCTGTAACGTTAAGACCTATTCTCCTCGGATACTTCAAGATAGGCAATGTAGTTGTATCATATCTGATATTTCTTTTCTTTTTCTTTTTTAGTGTGTAAAACTGTAAATACATGCCCCTGCTGTGTCCCTGGCTTGTACCTTTCATATTCTGCCCTTTATCTGGGCACCATAGCTCAAGGCCCCCTTGCTACCCAGTGCAACAGCCAAACTTGCCTCTTTCTTATAGATCTGTTCTCCATTGACTTAAATGCTCTATTTATCTGCCCGGTCAAGATTGTTTGTTCCACCTTATCAAGGAAAACTCATATAACATTTTATGTAGTGCAGTTGAAGAGACTGAGAATGCGAAGATCATGGCTCCATCCCTTCAAAATCACAATCCCCTCTGTCCAACACCATTTTCATTACTGTTAATTAATTATCTGGAACAGTTTAGCTAACTGCATCTATTCCAAGCATCTCAAGTGGATAATCATGCTCTTGGAAGCAATCTATGCACTAGATATCTGTAATTAGACTTCCTTATTACAGGCCAACTTGATGATTGCGTATGCTGCAGGATGTGGCAAGGTTTCCTTGGATCAACACTTTCGTCGGCGGACCTTGTATTGTTTGCGCTCTACATGTTTGTAAGTGCTCCACACAGTATGCGAATGTGCTTGGTCAGGCATCTTTTATTAGATCCAACTGGAGCAATTATGGTAAGAACTTTTCTTTCACTATAGATTGTATCCTCAATGCAAGTATGAAACACCCTTTTCTTCTATATAATTGTACCACGGCACAGACAAGCTGGGCCTCCATGAGATTCCATTTCCATCCATGTAGATATCCCCTTTTTTGTAATATAAGAAATTCTGTGTATATCAAGATATATCTAATGCAGTTTGATTATGGAAGAGGAGTCCCCTCCCAAGATTTGTTATAAAAATGTTGAAGAAATGTATTGTGATTTCCCATAAGCTTAGATTCTACCTCCCTTGAAAGTTGGTGGGGACCAGGGGTGGGGACAAAATGGTCACCATCATAATCATCATTGTCCCATCACCAAGGGCCACAAAGTTTTGCCAATTCATGACTTACAACAGAGTGTTTTTCTTCTGATTCAATCCTATGGTGAGTGCTAATTCAGAATGCATGGACGGGCAGGGATTGATCATTGTTGAGACAATGTGTGATTTCATGGGATGGATCTTCTTTTAGATTAGAAGATCTCCTCGCCTCTTGATAATTGTCCGGAGGTGTATGTAAAAAACCTGAGTTTGGTTTTCAAGTTGTACCTCTGTGTGTGTCTGGGGTTTTGGGTGGGAAGGATTTTATGTGATTCAGTCGGTCAAATATCACTTGTATCAAATGATCTTAGGGCCTGTTTGTTTCCTGTAATTGAATACATTCAAGTGGTTAAAAATGAATAACAAGATGTGAATATCTAAAAATGACCATCAAATTAGCTTCCCTTTAATGGAAATTGAATCAAGGGATGATGGGAAATGAATAACCATCCATCTCCCTATAATTCAATGCCTAGGAAAGTCAAGGTCCCATGGACATATCCACTTTATATCCTTCATCCATCATCTCTTTAATTTTCCTCTGTTGGAGCCGATTTGATTATGAATTCTTATGTATTCAATTTCATGCAAACTAGTGGGCCTTAAATGAAATAAAGTCAAAACATATTACATAAATAAGTATTTTTCACCTCTCATCTCTTTAATAATCCTCCAGCTTGTTTCACCGAGAATACCATGTATTAAGTTCCTATGTATTTTATGCAAACAAACAGGCTATTAACCTTTTGGGGCTTCAAACTTTAATGGTTGCACGAGTATGGTTTTTACCATGATTAGTGTTGAATTGGGTTTAGTGCATATTGTTGTTAACACATCTACCAAAATTGAGGTTCATTGTTCATTTCGATTCATCCATATAACCCAAGGTAAGGAAATAATAATAACCATCTTTGCGTTGTCCAGTCAATCAGGGGTTGGCATATCCATGTAAATCAGAGAGGTATGCGATGTGAGATTCCAATCATGGATTAGAGAAACGTCACGCGGATTTCGATCAGATGATCATCCCATCCATTGACATTGACAGGTGGTCTTGATCACCTGATCATTCCTTGTTGCGCTGCTCTCCTGTTCTATGAAAAGAAATGGTCGACATGCATCCAATTCCAGGTGGGCCAGCCTCACATGCAGAGTTTGCTCTTAGTTTTTATTTTATTTTATTTTATGCTAGGCTGGACTAATCCCTCCGAACCCAAAGGGAAGTCAGGTAAACTCCCATGTAGCCCCAGTATGGTAGTATAGTTTTAAACTTACAACCTTCGGGTGCAAACCGTGGTCCTAAGCCAACTGAACTACCCTATGCAGAGTTTGCTACTTGTAAAGGGTATAGTGCTATATTGGCAGCCATTCAAAGGAGGCCAGATTCCGGTCCTCTCCCGCAATAGGATGGCAACGGATGGGTCTGGTACAGGTTGGGGTAAATCCAAAGTATGCTCATCTAAAGTTTATTTCATCCAAATCCAATCCAGCCACCCCTTTGGGCCGGGGTTAGATCGAATTTAAAGCTTGAAAATTCTAAAATATATAAATGTATTGAAAACCACCTTTTTCTTCTCATGTGATTTAATTTAATGTCCAACACGACTTGCACTACATGAGTTTTGTTCATACTTTTTACAATAAATAAATATATATTATTATATATACAGAGCGGAGCGGTAAAACAACAGAAACCCAAACTCACGTCAAATGAAGAAAGGGAAATTCTGAACACACTATGGCATTTGCTGTACACACCCACAATTTAATTTTTTTTAATTACCAAAATGCCTCCAGGTGAAATGACGAAATCACCCTTCACATCAACCTCTTCTCCTCTTCCTTTGGTTCTCCTGCAGTGTATCTTGCTAGTGTCTATACTCATCTCTTCTTCTTCTTCTTATTCTTCTTATTCTTCATTATCCCTTTTACCACCTTTTCGTTATTGTTCCTCTGCACTCATTCATCATCATTGATCTCCATCTCCTTCCTCATCATCTTTTCCAACTCTTGGAAGTATCCTCAAGTCTCCTTCATTTGTTTAACGATATTGAAGGTACTCATCTCCTTGTACCAAATTGTCTATTGGAAGTAGGCAATTTAAATATGGACAAGCAACTGACGATCTACCAAGAGGAGGTATACATTTTGACTTCGTTTCCAGCCATTTAATCAATTTTCTCGCTTCGTGCTCGGTATTCCAAAGCTGTGAAAATGAATATTGCACGGCAGAATACCATCTGACAATTAAATTTTGCACGACATACTTATGCTGTGCAAAAATTTATTGCACAGCCAAAGTAAACCGAACATATTTAAGAAGAACGGCATATATATGCCGTACAGTATTATATTGCATAGCTGTATAGGCTCGTGCATTGATGTACTAAGATTTAGTAATTATATTTTCAAGATATTAAGTCAACCGGTGCCAATGAGTGCTCTTTGGATTTTACTAATGTCTTCACCACTGACACGATATTTAGAAGCCGAGAGGACCTAATCCAATGGACACTGGAAGTTGGAAAGAAACCTGGCTTGGTAATTGTAATCAAAACTTCAGATGCTGGTGGAGATGGTAGGAAGCCGAGAATAGTTTTATCTTGTGAGAGAAGTGGAAGTTACAGAGGTCCATCGAAGGTCTCCAAAAAGAGTAATCCTAATAAGGCAACGGAAACAAAGAAGTGTAGTTGCCATTTTGCTTTGAAGGGAAAAAAGTTAGCAAATGACGATGATTAGATGTTAATAGTGGTTTGTGGGGGTGCACAATCATCCAAACACACAACATCTCGAGGGGCATTCATTTGTTGGGAGGCTTTCTGGGGAAGAAATCAATGTTTTGATTAATATGTTTAAGAGTTTGGTGAAGCCGATGAACATCTTTCTAACATTGTAGGAAAGAGATGTGCACAACACCACTATGATGAAGAGTATCTACAATACTCGGCAGAAGTGGTGGGTGACTGAGATGGCCGGTCGATCACAGATGCAACAACTCATAATGCATTTGGAGTAGAACAACTACATTGAGTATTGCACTAACAACGACGCTATGGAAGCTATGATGGACCTATTCTGAGCACATCCATCATTATTCAATTGTTATGTGTATTTCCAGAAGTTTTGATAATGGATTCCACGTACAAGACTAATAGATATCGACTTCCCTTACTTGAGATTGTTGGTGTCACATCTACTCAACTGACTTTCTCCATTGCTTTTGTATACCTTCAATCAGAAAGGGAGGTAAATTATAGATGGGCTTTGGAGAGGCTTAAGGAACTAATGGATAGATGCATTCTGCCCCATGTGATTGTCACCGACAGAAAGTTAGAACTGATGAATGTAATAAATGTTGTTTTTCATAATGCAACAAACTTATTGTGCAAGTGGCATATTTCTAGGAACATCTTGGCAATTAACTGCCCTGCCTTATCCTCTGAGGAATCATCCTCTGAAGAGCTCTCTATATGCTCGTCAATCGGCTCGGGCAGTGGATCCTGCTGCAATTTGCGTCTTCGTTCAGACGCCGTTGGCCATTGACGGTCGGCGGTCGAAGTACTAATATGCACACCTCGGCAAGAAGGTCTAGCAACGCCAATCTTCATCCACACTCTCGATGGCTCGCTAGAACTACCAGCACGTCCACCTGTTGAATGTGAGATGCCACCAATACGTGCGAGCTGGTCTTCTCGGCATTTCTTCCAATCTGTTAAAAATAAAAATCAATAAGAGGAAAAAGGGTAACAGAAGAAATCATGTTTTCTTGTGCTGCTCAGAACAAATATAATGTGCAAAATGCTTCTGCACGGCACATTTTAACTGTGCAAAAAATTTCTGCATAGCATATTTTTTTCCGTGCAGAATTCATGTGCACAGCATATGTATGTCGTGCATATCTGTTTTGCACAGTATACATTTGTCATGCAGAATTCATTTGCACAGCATATGTATGCAGTGCATTTCTATTCTGCACGGTATACATTTGTCGTGCAAAATTTTTTTGCACAGTGAACATTTGCGATGCATAAATTCCGTGCACGAATTTGCGATACCGAGCATATTGATCAAAATGAATGCATCGTTTTTTTTTTTTTTCAAAATGCACAGGGATATGCACTTCGAATGAGAAAAAGAAGAAGAAATAGAAGAAATTACGACCCTAATGCAACATTTGTAATCTCTGAGTCGAAAAAATTACGACCTAAAAGGAATGTGAAAATGATAAACCTATGAACAAGAAGAAGAAGATAAAGAAGAAGAAGAGCTCACCTTCTTTAAGCGTCGTATGAACAAGAAGAGGAAAAGAAGAGGCTGCTGCAATGGAGAGCTTTGGAGGAGAACGACTTCCACAGTGGTGAAGTTCTTGACGCTGTTGTCTCTTTGGATTTTCAAAACCGTCGATGAGAGGGAATTTTGGAGGAGAAAGACTCGTGGGTAGTTTGGGAATTATGGTGGGTGGGCTCAGCAAATTCTTTTTTAAAAAAACATATGGTGTGGTGAGTTCAGCAAGTGGGTGTGCTCAGCAATCCTAGTGGGTGCATATAGAACCACCCATGAAGAAAACCACTACTAAACCCGCCCCTGCTAGGAGCGAGACGGGGCGGGTTCCCATTTAGACCTGACACATTGCCATCCCTACAATACTAGAGAGATTACCTGCAGATTGAATTTAGGACCTATAGATCCATCCAATACATGGAGTTTTATAAATTATGCCATGCCACCTATGGAAATTAGAGCTCATGAACATTGCTAGCCATTTGATCCAACGGCCATCAAAATATGGTAAAAATAGAAATCAACTCATAACATACCAGCCTACTATTTATGGCATTAGATCTGACAGCTAACATATTTTATCTCTGGGCATGTGGTTTTAACCATGACATCTTATTCCATCAGTAGGCCCTTTCTGAGCGACATTTGATCAGCAGTTCAAGGATGGCCCCTTTTCTAGGTAACTCTCCAAAGCCCTTTTGTTGTGCTTGGGTCCATGGGTTCCAGGAAAACAGTGGACCATACTCAGACACATACCATTTAGTCTATTGGCTTTGGGTCATCCTCCAAAGTAACATATAAGAAAGCAAATCCCAAATAGCCCAGCCTGAAATTCATTTGTTTAGTGTATAGTAGTATCCCATGCGATGAAGATTTCTGTGTTCTTTCATGCAATTCAATGGGCAAAACTGCTTTTCTTCTTCTATGCTTTTGATTTGGGTTATGGATTTCTCTCTCATTTTACCTTCCATTAAGACTAGCGGGCAAGGCCCGTGCTCATTTCTGTGTTCTTTCATGCAATTCAATGGGCAAAACTGCTTTTCATCTTCTATGCTTTTTGATTTGGGTGATGGATTTCTCTCTCATTTTACCTTTCATTAAGACTAGCAACCAAGGCCCGTGCTCAACCAACCAATGACATTTATAGTATGAAATTTATAAGTGATAGTGAGAAATTGGGGAAGCATGTGTTTAAGTGCATACTTATGCGCCTATAATGCAATTGATAAGTAAAATCAATCCTCTTTTACTCTCAAAGAGATGTTCTTTAATAAGAGTATACGAAGCAACAATATATATTCCACCTTTTCTTGCCGGCATGTACATTCAATCACGAATGCGCTAGTATTTAATCCTTTCTTTTTATTAAGAAGATATAGTGACGTTAGCAGGTAGAAATTTTTGTATGTGTACATACTTGCATATGACGTATGTATGAACATATGAATCTTGTTTTGAGTCGGACTAACACAGAGAATACTAAAAGGGTTATCTGTAATTTTGAGGGTATTCAACTTAATACTGCCGAACTTCAAGTTTCCTAAGAAGGTTCAATAATCTTGAACATGATCAATCAAAATGTAATTTTTTTCTGAGAATTGAAGTGGACAATAGATAAAGCTAATGGATATCAATCTAAAGATGCGTTGGAGAGAAAGGATCCTGGCAATGCTCATAAAAATGGATTACTGACAAAAAAGGGGCAGAACATGAAGATTTGTAATCTTTACTTTATTTGCCTTTTTTACGCAGAAATAGAATAAAATAAAATTTTGATGAGTACCATAAAATCTCCATTTAGAAATATATCAAGAGCTATAGACAACATGGTCTACAACACTTTATTTAACAATTGTTTAAGAGGATTTCCTCTAAGATATAGAATTTGAGTTTAAATTTAAATTGGAATCTACCTCTTACTATTTTCTTGATATGAATATGCACGAATAAATTGACTTTCAATAACAAGCACATTTCATTGCCAAGGGCAAGAGATTACTCATTAAATATCTCTTCGACTACATCAACTAGCTACCGAGTAATGTTCAAAGGCCATAAAAAATTTATAAAATTCGAAATTAAGAAAAAGAGAAATAATTTAAAAAAATATTTTAATTATATTGAAATGGTAAAAACTACTTTAAAAGTTACTTCAAAAAAGAGCAGAATTTGTTTAACTTAAAAATCAGAGTATAGTTTGTTTTGAATTGCAAACTCACTTTAAGATTCTTTTAAAAATCCCTTTAAAGACTCATAATGTTAGGTTTTTTTTTTTAAAAAGAAAGATAATTCAGTTTTTTGTATTTATTTTTATTTTAATATATCCATATTTCCTTTTAGTAAAAAGAAAAAAAAAAAAGGAATCTACCTTGAATGTCAATGTCAATTTTCCAATAAGTATTGGGTGGACTAAGGTGTAGCTTAGGATTTCAGGAAAAAGAAAAAAGAGAGGTGCAGCTTAGGAATAGATACACATGAAATAATTAAAATTCATATTCATAGTAGTTGCATTAAAATAGATAAAAGAAAACAAATATATAATAATAATATATTTTTCATAGATAAAGCAAGATTAACTTTTTTTTATAAAGAGTTAAATGATATAAAAATGTATTATAATCTGAAATATTCTTTAAAATATTATTAAAGCATTTAAAAGAAACAAACATGTTATCTAATAAAGGAAATCACTTAATCTCTCAACATGATGAATCCTACTATGCGGCTTCTAGATTTATAAATTAATGAGTTACCTTAAAACCATGTTCCTACAGTGCATCATGATGTACATGATGCTTCTCCCAGATGGAGAGACTGCACATTTGGAATTGGATTTTGGCGAAATGAAGTATCAGATGTTTGCTATTAACATGGGTTCATGAATGTAGCTAATGGGTGGTACATTTGATTGTTTTGTTCTGCATCATGCATTTTCAGCAAATCATCTAACCTTGTCATATGAAAGCAGTTAATAAAAGCCTAAATGTAGAATTTTAACAATGATGACCACATAAGAGATGCTTAAATCGCCCCAATTTCTTCATACGAAAAGTTCACAAATTCATCAAAAATCCACCGTAAATTGTAAACAATGTGTAATTCAGCCTATGGGTCATCCAAAAAACAAAAAGAACCCATATGGTTGTCCCAAAATAACCAGAGTCAGAATAAAAATCTTGTAGGAAAGCATAACCAAGAACCCAACTGCCGGTATGCATGTTGCTATGAGAAGCAACAGGGATCAAATTTCTACATGTTACGCACTGGCGCTAAGCACATAAGGTTGAATGTTGGCAGATCTGTTCTGCTTTCCAAACTTCTGCCTGGTGCAACAATTAGAGAAATATATCATTGATAGGTCTGTAAGATTAAACTTTTGAACAGATCCAAAGTTATCATCTACATAAATGAATTGTATTTACCATAGAGGTTTCGGTGGACAGAGGCATAAGAGATGGGGCAGAAGAGATGAGAGAGTGAGAAAGAAGGGAAGCCATTCATCGGTGAGGAGGGCATATCCTTTGAAGGGAGCAAGAGAGAAGAAGAAGAAGAGGAAGAGGGGCAAGCATATAACGGAATTGGAGGATGCGTTTCAAGAAAAAAAAAAAAATCAAGAGTTAAAGGAGAAGGGAGATATGCTAGAGGAGTGATGACTCAGCTCTTAAAACTGGAGAAATGTTGACGCCAAAACGGGCAAAGGTGGGAGTAATGAGGGAATTATGGGGATAATAAAAAAAAAAATGATTGATATTAAGTGGCCAAACTTTCAATGGATGATATTAAGAGGTCAAAACTTTTAGGATGGTCAAAATCAAATTTGAAATTGCCAATTTGAAACAGTCCATTTCATATATATAAATTGAAAATCCTCATATTCACCAATCACTGCACTGTCATATAAATCTAAATAACATCAACCATCTTGGGTTCACTAAATACACTGGTGGGTTGCTAAGACTGTGATTGGCCCCATGCTTTATTAAATTTATATTTTGTGGTTCACATGACATAAGATTCTGCCTTTTGGAGAGGTCATCAATTCTGTGATGCTTGGGAAAGATGATCCTGACTTACCCCACTTCTAGCTTTTCTTCAAATAGATCAAGAAGTCCCAACCTACCTTGTATTTTCAAAATACATATGCAGGCCAATTTCTTTCCATTTCAAACTCCCCCTGATTAGACATGCAATCCGATGCTATATCATGCAACAAGTTAAATCTGCCAACAGTACACGGATAAGAACAATGAAGAAACGCTAGTCGCCTCAAAACGTTTTGAATCAATGTAAATTTGATCCTTTAGTTGTGTTGTATACCTCCCCCAGTCTTCATGTTCAAATCTGGAGATATCATGGCCTCCAATTAGTTAATGATGTCAGCAATATGATTGTAAGAATATGAAGATGCACATACAATACTCCACCCATATTATCAGTTTTCATTCAGACTAGTACTTAGTACTGATTGGGGACCTCATTTAGAAGACCTAGACCATCAGGTGGTCCTATTTCAAAAACCAGATGGTGATTGACCTAGAAACGGCTAAGGTTCAACCGAATCTGGCCCCACTGATGGTTCATTCCAGTTTAATTGTGACATCAGCATGACACCATAATTATATAACAAATAAATAAAAAAAATCTAAAAGTGTGCCTTTTCCATCTTGAAAAGGAATGAGTGAAAAGTGACATTGCTATGTTCTAAAATGAAACATAACTTAAATTTTTAGATTTGTCACCATTTTTTCTAATTGGCCAGTGCTTAAAAGATCTACTGCTTTGATTGGTTTAAATAGTTTGGCGGTTGAACCACATGGTTCAGCAGAGTAAAGCGGTTTTGGTTTAACTGAAACATGTAGCAGTTTTCAGTTCAGCTGGGTCAGAAAGACCAATCCAAGTCATTTTTTAAACATAGCAGGGGATATGTTATGGATAAAAAATATCGTCAGTGAAACATTAAGACAATCTAAAAGGCAGGCCAGCTCATTGATGGTTCAGATTAATTATGGAATGCATCTATCATCCAATAGAAGGTATTTTTAGTCCATCACCCATCCATATGGAACCCACCAGATAGAACAATATGAAAGACAGTGTGGCACGGCTGCAGCATAAATGGTTGGCTGGAGTAAGCATCCATAATAAGGGCCAAGAACCCACCCAAAAGAACAACATGAAAGACAGCGTGGCATGGCTGCAGCATAAATGGTTGGTTGGAGTAAGCACCCATAATAAGGGCCAAGCATAGTGAGCCTTTAATAATATGATTATATGACCTACTTATACACAAGGGATATTACAGCAAATGAAAATGCACCAGGTAATAAACAGGTGGCCTTGACAGGAGAACCCCTATCACAGTTGGAAATGCTCATTGCTGCATTGCTGCGACCAAAAGGTTGCAAATTTTTTTTTATTATTAACACAAATTTGTTATTATCAATGATTATTACTATTAGTCTATTGCTATTATATTAACAATAAAAGATGCAATTATCTTCAGCTTCAGCAGCATCATCATCATCTTATTATATAATAAACATATGACCTAATGGAAGCTTTCAGAACATACCACATAGACAACATTCAGAAAGTGGCAAGTGGAGAGCCTACAGCAGTGAAGTACGCTGCAAGATCAACATGCAGGTCTCTGTACATGCTTAGAAAAGGATGCTCCTGGTTCAAACCAAAATGGACATTAGCAACTAAGACATTCAGGAACAGAAAAAAAATAAAAAAAAATAAAAACTAAAAAAATAGTCCACTTAACCTAGCATAGGCAAGCAGACAGAATCAAATATACCATAGGGCCTGGAGGTTGCAACCTTACCATAAGTATCTGTGTTGACCTTCGATCCTTTGGATCTTTCTGTACACTGAAATAAATTTAGAAAAGTAACCCATGTTAATGACCGCCAAAACACCATCCACGGCAATATTCTCAAACAGATAAGTATAATAACGTCTATAAATTCATCGAGCTGAGTTTGTATCTTTTGAGTCTACTGTAAATTTTAAATGAACATGGTCACTGAGACATCAAAAAATCTATCCACAGGCAATATTTTCAGATTTATATCACAAGGTACATGAAAGCATCATTAGCAATACGGAGGAAAAAGTATCACAAGGTATGTCCTACATGAAGTAGGTTAACATCATCTGTGCTATGCATGAAACTGAAGCAGCATGCGAGAAGTTGGGATTGTAAAAAAGATCCAATTCTTTTCCTGGTGGGCCTCCGCCATGCAGATTCTCCATTTATAGGCTGTACCACTCATTAGGAAAGCCTAGTGCATCAAATGACAGTCGATCAAAAGACCTAGAATCAGAAAAAAGGTGTGTGTCATGGTGTTTTCTTTTCTTTTTTTTCCTAACCAAAAGGGGGAGTGGGGGTGCAAAAATTCAGACAGAGGAAGTACAGAATGTAGATAAATTTACTGTTAACCATCAGAGGTGAAAAACAGTATCGAGAGGTATGTCTAAGAAGTAGGTCAAAATAATGTGCATGGACGCAGTAGTTATTGTATCCGAACAAGGCTGTACTACTACTCACTAAGTGGGTCAGTATGCAAAACAAATGGTCAGTTGAAAGTAGGGCAATGCAGGGCACACCTGAATTGGGTAATGGGGGTGGGCTGGCTATTGGCGGTGTTGTGGTGGTGTTGGGTTGGAAATGCAAGGCTACACCCTGAACTGCCAGGTTGGGTAGCTAGTATAGACCAGACGAGAAGCCAACCAGTTTAACATGGAAATGTCACCCACTGTTAGCTCTTCTACAAACCCAATTTGAGAAATGTCCAACTCCAGAAAATCCCAAATAATATATATATATATGGAAAATATTCATATGCATCCATCCCTAACCATACTCACTTGTGTGTTTTGCACATTACATAAAAAATCCAAATCTGAAATATTGATTGGAGTTTACGATTTTTTTTATAACGGTAAATTTTATTAAAGAAAAGAACCAGGCAAAACAGAAAACAAACTAAAGAAAAGAAACAAGAAAAACAAAATAACTAAACATCGTAAGAAATATTTAACCGAATAACTCCATCCCTTGCTAGACCATCCGCCATAGCATTAGCTTCATACGGAATGCGATTAAAAGAAGCTCCTAACCCAGTCAAGATATATTGCACCTCCTCTACCAAATCTGCAAATCTCCATGGGAAAGGAGATTTTTCAGAGGCCCGTTGAATTGCTGAAAATGAGTCACCTTCAATGATTGCTTTCTAGCCTCCCAACTTATGCAACTCACAGCAGCCGACAAGTAAAGCACAAACCTCAGCACCATTGGAATCTGACGAACTCACTGGACCAGAAAAAAAAAAAATTCCACAACAACCTTTGAAGAGTCCCGAATAGCACCTCCAATCCATCCCAAATGGATATGCTTGAAGAAACTGCCATCAAAATTCAACTTTAGAAGAAGGCTAGAGGAAGGTTCCACTTAATTCTATGCATAATCTTGGAGCGGTATCCCTCTATTAAATTCGCTGCCCAAGATCTATTCAATCTTCTAAATAAACTCCTGCAAATTCTGCCTTCTTACTAGCCCACTCTAAAACATTCCAAACAAGGGATTAAACAATCTCCTCAGAAGATTTGCTTTTATTTTTGAAAATTCTATTATTCCTCTCCAACTAAATCTTCCAAAGGCCAGCTTAAAGGGACAACCGCCATAATATACAACCTTGGATTGAACTACCTCTATAGTTACGATTTTAGTGAAAAAAAAATTCAAACAAACAATTGCACAAGATGCTGGGAACCGGCAGACATTATCAACTTACTTTTTGCAACAGTATTCACATTTTCCATTGGTTCTATTAACAGATCAGAAGATGGGAATTATCCATTATTCTTGTTGGATTCCAGAATTATAATTTTTTCTGGGATTCCAACGACCTATCTGCTATTCAAAATATCACAAGGATTTTTTTTTTTTTTTTGACAATTAGAAAAACAAATCCAAAAGGCAGGATGTCCAAAAAATAAAAGCTAAATTCAGCATTTCTGACAGCAAAGTTCAAAATTCAACAAAATTTAGCATATCCTCTACGAGCGGATATCATGGATCCAAATTTATTGGTGGTAATTGGAGCCAATAAAATCACTCCTTATTTTTTTGATTTCTGGTGCCAAAACAGAACGAAAAGTGAAACTTATTCCAAAAAATTCAAAAGGAAAAGATTAGTAGTCAATGATCTGGCATGCTAATGTCATCTCCCAGTTTTGGGAACTAATGAGACTGGTTCAAGCATTGGAACTACTCTCCATGCCATCATATCATAGAAGCAAATTGTTGATTACATTGACATTACCCTTTTTGAGAACATAATTATCCCAATAACGAGTAAATGTATTACAGTTTGGCCGACCAAAAAGTTTTCAACAAGTCTCCCATGCCACAATGTGTACAATAAGCATCTTTATCCTCCATGACTGGTCTACCACGACCACATCCAACAACACCAAGACTACCTCCATGGCCTCATCCACAACCGCCATCCACACTACTAGCTAGAGTTAATCAATCAGGAACCATTGTGGTAGCTTTAGGACGTAACATCACTTTGATCATTGGCTTGCCTTCTTAGCCCAGTGGTAGAGCACATGACTTTTAAGTAACCATATGGCTGGGGGTTCAATCCCCACAGAAGGAAATTTTCTTACATGCCAAGGAGGTCAACTATGGAAGTTATATTCTCACATGAGTAATTAATAGAAAAATGCCAAGAGAATAGGAAAAATCTCCATGTGGTCTTCATCGATTTAGCGAAAGCCTACGACAAGGTACCTAGAGATTTAATTTCGTGGATTTTAGATAAAAGGAGTGTCCCAGATGTTATATTGAAATCATTAAAAATATGTATAAAGAAGCAGTAACGACTGTGAGAACTACTTGTGGAGGGACAGGTGAGTTTCCAATTACCATAAGTTTGCAACATGGGTCACCCGTAAGCGTTTATCTCTATACACTAATATGGATGAGTTAACTGCTCATATTCAAGAGAGAGATTAGTGTATGCTGTTTGCAAATGATATAGTGATTGTGGATGGAGACGATGCGAATGTGAAACTTGAGAGATGGTGGGAGGTTTTAGATGAAAGGGTTTTAAAATAAGTCGTTCAACGACAAAATATATGGATTGCAACTTCAGTGGGGATGTATAAAGAGCTTAAATTGCTATGAGAATTGAAGCTCAAGAGATATTACAAAGAGATTCATTTTGATACCTTGGCTTGATAATTAATTAGTAAGGGTGGGAGAGATTGAGAAAGATGTCGAACATAGGATAAGAATAGGGTGGTTGAAGTGGAGACTTTATTCTGGAGTGCATTGTGATTGGCACATACCAACTAGAATAAAGGAAAAATCTAATAGGGCGGCGATTAGACCAGCTATGACCTATGGAGCAGAATGTTGGCCAATTAAGAAGCAACAAATGCACAAAATGAGTGTAACAATGGCAAGAATTTTGACGTGGATATGTGGTAAAACTAAAAAAGACATAATCATAAATGAGTGCTTTTGGGAGCATTTAGGCGTAGCATCAACAAGTAATAAAACAAGAGAAACTCGTTTGAGATGGTTTGGACATGTCCAACACAGGTTGGCAACAATGCCGGTGAGGAAATATTTTTCTATGAAGGTTGAGGGCCCACCAAAGGGAAGTGGTAGGCCGAAGTGGATATGGATGGAATTAGTAACCACAGATCTACAGAAGTGTGACCTATTTGAGGATTTGACTCATGATAGATCGAAATGGAGAAACATAACTCCTGCAGCTGACCCCAACATAACTTTTTTTTTTTGAAATGGAGCTGACCCCAACATAACTGGGATAAGGCTTTGATGATGATGTTCTTGAATGGGGGAAGCAGTTCTTTACTTAGGATCTGAGCATGAATTAGCTCAAGCTTGGAATTCAATCCTCCAAGCAACTCATAAACATATGAGGTAGTTCTTTCGCTCCTTTTACGCAACATGAGCACAAAGGTCGATACATATTCTTTCCACCCAAGATTTTGTGTACTCTCAATGGCCATCTTTGCCTAATATGACCATTCTTTATGGTCTCATTCATTGCAAATATTCATAGTAATCATGTTGTCGAGGACTCAGGATTAACAAAACCAACTCCGAACATCTAAGATGTTCCAAAGGAACTCCCCCCTGACTTAGGATCAAAATGGATCTCATGTATTTCACAAACTTCTACTTTGCACTCAAATTCAATAACTCACGAAACTATGGTTTCCAATACAATGAGAAAACTTCAAAATTTTCAACTACAATCAAATTCAAAATTCCCAATACAAGGGTTAAAACTTAACAAACTTCAACTGCACACACAAATTTAGAAACCCACTAAGCCTAGCTTTCTACTTTTCACTACAATGGGAGAATTTCTTTACAGAAAGAACCTTCAAAAAACACTAAAAAAAGAACATAAATAATTCCTTGCCAAACAGCACCGAATTATCACACACATGATTTCTCAGAAAAACAGACCAGCGCCACCATAGGATGATGTCATCAGCATCTACATGGCTGACATCAGCCCTGCGGTCCAGGGATTGAAGAAGGATGAAGAAAGAAAAGTTAAAATAAAGAAAAGGAGAAACGAGGAAGAATATGAGAGACTTCGGGAAAGAGTTAGGGCTGCTGTTAAGCACAGTGCTGGGTGACCTGCCCTTTATATTGATATTAATAGAAGCCATGAATTTACAAAAAAAAGGTACCTAAAGTTTTGTCGAATTACAAATAATCCCTGAATTAAAATAAAATTGTAAAAAAGGTCCCTGCATGCATCCCAAAAACTATTTTATCTATGAACATTTTTTTATGTACCATGGCTCCAAAATTCTTCGGTTAGTGATCAGCCCAAAATTTGGATAAAGGACTTCACAGTTCATAACTTCCAGAGATTGCAACGTTTTGTCCATCACCCATTCAAGAGGTGGACCGTGGACCATGGACCACTAGTTGGATATGCATCCATCGCAAAAGAAAACTCGATACCACATGCAAGATAGTAGTTAACCTTCCTTTAATTCTAAATGAAACCCTAAAGAACTGGGATGTGGGAGTGAATGGTTTGATATATTTTTTTTTATTGGGAACAAAAGATTTCATTAAAAAGAAAGGAGATACGAGAGACGTGTACAAGAGAACATGACGATCTTATAAAAGCATTATACCAAGGCAACAACAAGATTATAAAGAGAAAACAACAAAGTGAGAGATCTCAACCTTTGCTTGGCAAATCATTAATTATTGCCAGAACTAGAGCAATTAAAAAAATAAAAAAACAATAATTGGTTTAAGGAACCTGCATCTGAATGAATGAATTGACTTTAACCATCTGATGAAATCCATTTCAACGCAATTTTTAGGTACTATGACATAGCTTCAATTTTCAATGAAAAAAAAGTACAGCAAAATTAAGTTACAGACCAAAATGTAGCTGAGTGACATATGAAGTGTTACCCTTACCATGCCGAGATAAATGAGCAGAACTCGGGGGAGAAACGGTCAGAAGGGGCACAAGGCGGTGGCTGATCAACGACTGCTTCAAGAAGTTCATAAAAGCTAGTCCATTCAGCCCCTTCCTCAGGCGGTGAATAAGGAAATTGGCCTGTCGCACACTCCAGCATAACTATTCCCAAACTCCAAATATCGCTTTTGTAGCCATATTGGTTTCCATTGATCCGCTCTGGCTATCATGCACAGATTCTCAATAAGCGACTCATAATATAGAGCCAAAATCTAAACTGGGCACAGTACTGACAGTATCTGGTATGCTGCACACAAACTTGGACAAGTGGGTGTTGGGAAGTCCCACATCCCACATCGCCTAAGTCCTGAGTTGGATAGGGCTTCATATACCTATTTGGGCCTTCACCTATTAGCTTAAGCTTTTGAGTTGGTACATGGTATTAGAGCAGGTTCCGATCCCGCTATTCTTGTGTAGCCCACGTGGCAGGCCCATCCACGAAATCTATTGTACTTGCACGTGAGGGGGCGCGTTGGAAACCCCACATCCCACATCGCCTAAGTCTTGAGTTGGACAGGGCTTCATATACCTCTTTGGGCCTTCCAAGTTCCACCTATTAGCTTAAGCTTTTGGGTTGTTACATGGTACATGGTATCTTATAATGGGATGATTGCCCATCCTCTAGGCTGTTCATAGGGCAGTTTCAACGGTGGACAGAAGTCACAGGACACTTTTTTTTTAATGGGGAAGCCACAGGACACTTACCCCCACATTGTGAGGATTTAAATCCTACACGTTGGATGTATGGGCATTTGCTCGTTCAATGTTGGTTATCAACATTCTTCGCTTTCCATTTGCACCAAATGGTAAATATGATCTGACCAGTGATACTTTTCTCCCATGACTCACATCACCCAAGAAGGTCTAGAATCTCCAAGCCATGTACTATCTTTCCATTTATTCAAGCCTAAATGGTTTTCTAGATAGCTTAAATGGAGCACTGCACAAGTTAAGTTCCCTTAACGTATATGCTTCAGATACATTTTAAGTTCAGAAAAATGAGGTTTTGCAAGCAACCTGAAACTACCAGTACAAAATAAGAAGAAACTCAAATAATGGCTTTGGAAGCAACCCATTCAGAGACATCGAAAAATCTAGTACTCACAGACATATAGTTGTAAGTGCCAACAAAAGTATCACGCTCGCCAGAGGTACTCGCCAATGTGGCACTCACACCAAAATCAGTTATCTTGACTTCTCCTCTATGATTGATTAATAAATTTGATGGCTTTAAGTCCCTATGAATTATATGTTTCTCATGGTGAAGATACATCAAACCCTTGAGCACCTGCATGAAACAAGAAATCTACATCAACTGGAAGAAAATATTTATCACTGAAGAGCATACACGTTCACACCAAAACATATCACAAAGATCTTTCAATATGATAGTTGGGCCCACCATTGATGAACAAGGGCATCACATAGGGGAGGGCCATGTAGGGTCAGCTGCAACCCCACACACACATACACGCACGCGTGCAGTGGATATGACCAGATGGAATGAGATGATTACAATCTAGAATCAATCGGGATAGATCGAAATGGAGAAACAGAATTCATGTAGCCAACCCCAACATAGTTGAGATAAGGCTTTGATGATACTGATGAGATGCTAAATTATCAACCCTGCTAACTTGATACTTTTCTTTGAAGTTCTAACTTGTCATCAACTTGCTTTATAGCTTGACGGATTAGTACTACATCAATCACTTGATTTGAATGGAATAAGATGATTCCAATATGGCATTAGTCTCTAATTTCTAGTAACTTGATACTAGATTTTCAATCTAGATTGACTACAACCAATAACAAAGATGACACCCAAATGAGTTCACAACACTATAGATCCACACGCATGTTTGTTTACATGTGTGGAGGAATAAAGGGGAGATGGCTGTCAAATCATGAAAAATGTGAAAGTAAGGTATATTAAAGTAAAAGGTAGAAGTGTATTAATATCCCTGTTTGGAAAAGATGAGGTAAAGTATATCAGAGAAAGAGTGTAGATTAAAAGCGCATTTTGTCATAAAGTTTACTAGACCATAGTTTATCATTTTTTGTGCTTAAAGAAAAAAAGAGGCATGTGGAGTAAAAGGTCAGTGTTGTCGCACCATAAGTTTACTTCTCCACTCCATTTTGTTCATCCAAACAAGGGGAAGTAAAAAAAAAAAAACATTGCATCACATGCCTGCTTTTACTCCACCATTTACTACTCCTTTAGCTAAACAAACAAGCACTAAGATCACTGAAGGGCAATGGTGATCCTCATTACTACCATTAAAAATGAATCCCACACGTGAACTCGATCAGATGTGTGAACTTCATTTTTCTGAAGGTCCACCAAAATAGCACATGAAAATAGGCCCAATATTTGATGAACTAATGCTACTGGAGCAGAAAGGAGTTACCATGGATGACCCATCCCCCTACCATTATTGGGCTCAAAGGTTATCAAAAGTCTACAAAATGGGCGTTAATTTAGCAGCGTCTCGGTGCATATTTGCCATGGTTATTTGATCAAAGCATAATGCATCCATGGTAGGTCCTTCCTATCCAACAGTTCACAATCCACCCAATTCAAAAGTGGGCCCCAGAATCAGGGTACCACATGCACACTGCTTCACATTATATTTATAATGTGGTCTGCAGGCTTTCATGCTGGACAGGTTTCATGCTGGACCGTTCTTGAACATTCAACTCAATACATTATTTCTGGGGTGTCATTAGAATGTAATTAAAATTCGCCTGCGATATAAAACTGACCTGTTCACAGATAGCAGCAAGATATGGTTCTGGAATCGATCTGACTCTCTTCAGAAAATCTGCAAGAGACCCACCATCCATGTATTCCAAGACTATAGATATAGCACCGTTCTCGTAAAAAGAGTGGTAACAGACAACAACATTAGGGCACTGTGAGGACTGATTAATCTTCAGTTCCTGTGCAATCAGCTTGCGAATGCTCTCCTCAATATTCAGTTTGATAACCTGCATGACGGCAGAGGGTAGGCTATAACTCTTCTCTGAGGTGAAATAGATTCACAAGGCCAATTAACAGTGAAATCTCTTACATAATGATTTCAAAGGATCTTTATACCAATGGAATTTTAGCCTCTGAAGCTTTCAGAGATACAAGTGGGTGGATTGTTCCATGGTCGTGTGAATAAATGTACCAACTCCACTGATAATGATAATATATACTCCAACAAGTGAAACACGATTCACTTAGTAAGTAAGAATGAAAAGCAGCAAAAAAATAAGATCAGAATCATAAATCAAGCATTACCTTAAGAGCAAAGAATTGGCCAGTCCATTTGTGGCGCACTAGTTGCACAATTCCACCACTACCCTTTCCAATCACTTTAATGGTGTCCACATCAGCCAAACTCAACTGGTTATCCAATGGCTTTATAATAGATGGCTGTTCACAAAAATTTGCATGCACAAAAAAAAAAAGTTAATTATATAAACCGGAGAGGTAAATACCTTAGATGCCACAGTGAGAAACAAATGCAGAAAACAATATCAAAAAAATTAAGAAAAAGATTTTCATTACAATGTTACATATAATACCAGTGATTTGTTGGCATTAACAAAACAGTTTCAATCAGAAGTTATGGAATGGCCTTTCCTTTACCTAGCTCTCTAAAACCTCTTTTAATGAGCTGTTTGAGTTGCTTGAGTAGTAGTACTCTTTTCTTTTATCAACAGTAGTCTATTTTAAGAAGTTATTTTATTTAAGCAGTTAGATTGCATTGCTTTTTTTTTATAACAATAAAATTTTATTTCAACGCAAAGGGAAAATACAAAGACAAAAGGACAAACTACATAAGAGACAAACAACAAAAAAGAACGTTAGATATCAAAAAATATAGTTTCTCGAAGTAAGTCTTTCCTTTGCAAAACCATCAGCTATCACATTGGCCTCTCTAAGAATGTGATGAATAGATTGCATTACTATTAAAGGGCAGAAAGTTCATCTACCATAACTGATTGCCATTCTGGCAAGACAATTGCCTCTTTGTAAGATTGAGGTTCCTGCTAGAGAGTCTATGCTGTAAGAAATGACTGTATAATGAAGAAAAGTGGCTAGTGCAAACAAAGCCATACTGAGAAACTGGAACTCTGTCACGCATAGTATACCATCGTTGTGGATCACTTCTATCCACCAAAAGAGACAGGTGCAGGGTCAGATGCACGTTCTCCCCTTCCCTTCTTTATTCCTATCCCGCAGATCTTTCACAAGTAACCTCTGTTTCTATATGCATAATGCCTTTTTTTCACTATCCATCACCAACTACAAGTTCACAACATAGCAATCACAATTCACAGCCTATTTTGAAAAAAAAAAAAAAAAATTGCGTCATGCATCGACTTTATGGAGGGGATAACAGCCTACCACATGCTTAACATCATGGTAAAGGCATTGCCCATTATGTGGAACACTGGAACTACCACCAGCCAAAAGATCAGTGTCTCAGAGGACCTACCCAAAAAGAAAGAAAGAAACAGGAAGGGAATGGATAGTTCAAACACCTCTAATTTATACACAACAGTTTCTAACATGTACTTCAAAAATGAGTTTCCATCTATGAACATCTCTTCTGGTAATTCCTCTCAACATTACAGAAGCCGATGCGATACTCCTATGAGACCATTTGTTTACACGGCATTAAATTCCTAGGATTGCTACAGTTTGGTAACTCTGCTAATAGAGTCAAAGTGAAGTAAAGTTGATTTTGAAGAAAGAATAAAATATAAGTGGGTTATGATGGTAATTTGTTTTTATTTGTTCGTTGTGGAATCTTTTTGACTTTTTGTACGGGAAAATGGAGTTTTTTTTTTTGTATTTTAGTATATAAAGGTGGTTGCTTTTTTTTTTTTTTTGAAAAAGATTGATAGATTTTTGAATTAAAATGCTTTTAACGTGACATCTTATCTAATCTGAAAAATGGAAGCTTTACTTGACTTTTACTATACTAGTAAAGTGCCAAACTAACCCCCGCAATGCCCTCTACCACAGGAGCTAAAACTGAACAAATAAAAGGTGAAGATCCACAAGGGGCTGTCAAATAATCTCTCCTTCCATGGAAAATGACTTTACTCTCTTGCGACGAAAAATCTCACAAAATCTTTTGTTTCCACATAGTCCTGCTGCACCGATCAAGTAAGCAAATAGGAGTCACGCTTACACCGAAAACACCATGCACAAACGTGCCCTACTCATTTTACCATGAGTTTCTAAGAATTCAGTATAAAATCACCATAGTTGTTCTATCATAACATCTCAATCATAAAAACAAAGAACCATTAGAACTCCACATCTGCAATACATAGAATCCAATTTCCAACCAAAGATTTCCAGGAACATAAATCCTCAATCTTCATACCTCCTCTTCTTTGTTCTGAGAAACGATCCGCAGTCCATCTTTGTTGACGAGCAGATCTCCATCCTTGAAAGTACCGCTGTGAGTCCTGAAAACAGTTTTCACCACAGACAAGGAATTCAAGAAAAAGCAGAGAGAGACAAGGAATTCAAGAAAAAGCAGAGAGAGAGAGAGAAAACAAAATCATTGGAAATGCTAGGAGAGAGTACGGACAGGAATTTGGAGAAGGAAACGTCTGAGGAAGGGACGGAGAGAGTAAGCTTTGGGACGGTGCCTTTACCCTTTTTCATGGTTTCTGGATTCCTCGGTGCAGAGGAATCCTCCCTGCGGTAGAGGTTATTATGAAGATGAGAGGGAAAATGGGGAATCTCTTTTTCTCTGCTTTCCGTGCTTTTTGATTTTCCCTTTTTTCACTGCGTGTGAAAGAGAGGATAGAGAGGGGCGAACAAGGAAGGGAAAGTCAAGTCAGTTCGAGGGAAGACTTGGACTGGGGGAGGAAATGTCTCCGAGTCTCTCTAGTCAGACGGAAATGGCGATGGAGTTGGAGGCCGCTCTCGCCTGTTGAGCTTGAGCCAGACTTTGGCGGGTCACGACATTGAATCTTACTTGACTAAGAGGCACGTGGTGTTTATAAGTCGCCTGGAGAAAGTCAGAGTTATTGTGTCTTTTTAGCCCTTGGATTTAGGAATTTGAAGGTGGAGATGAGGTGCATTTAGCAAGTTAAGTGACATGGCGGGTTAACACGAGGGGAAGCTTACTTGGCTTAGGATAGCCGTTTGTATCCGAAAATTATGGGTCCGAAATTGCACTACCACATTGAGCCACAGAGAAATTTTATTCGATTTTCTCTCTTGGGCCCGTAGAAATTATTTTAGTCCAAAGGGTTGAGACAACAATTTGTTATAAAAAAAAATGAAATGAAACAGAGGGTCCAAACCCATGGGTGTATTTTCAAACATTTTTTTTTGTTGGATATTTTCAAACATTTGACTGGCCCTCTTTCTTGTTTAAACCATTGAAGAGTTATTATTCACAATCTCAATTTAAAAGGCTATGACCCACTTTTGTCTCAATAGCCAATCCACAATTCTATGGATTCCACTGTTCATATGTTTCACCAATAGGCCTCATAAATTGGATAGATTGGCAAGATCCCTAGTGGTATCATGCGGGTCCACAGGCATTTAAGAGGGTCCACTTGCATTACACTATTTATGTTTTATATGTGGGCTCACGTTGAGATTTGATTTGATTGTCAATCAAGAGGAGATTGTGGTAATTTAGGAGTCATTTTCTTATACAAGTTTATGATCTATAATCTATACCTAGCAGAACATGCCCGCGCTTAGCACGGACAATATTTTTTTTTGTATAAAGGTTAAGTTTATTGAAAAGAAAGAAGAGGAGAATGGATAACAAAGCCCTACAAAAGGGGAAAGAAGAAAACAGAAAACGAAAACGGAAGGAGGGCCAGAGCAACAAAAGATCACAGCGAGGAAGAAGAATTCACAGTAAATCTCATAAGGTTGCTGATGGAGCTTAGCTGCGGGCTGCAGAAAGGCTTGGAGGTCCTCTTCAGGGAGAAGCTGAACTCCTCGAGGAGGTGGACTGTGATTTGGCTGAAGGTAAAGTGGTGATTTTCAAAAATTGTTGCGTTCCTTGCTTTCCAAATTGAATAGATCGCTGAAAGGAAGATCGACGCCATGAGTTTCTTTCCTATTTTGTCATTCCCTGTAGAAAGAGAAGTCCAAATTGAAGGAGCAGAGATGGTGGAGGGTTCTGAGCATTGGTTGCTTGGAGAATCCAGTTCCAAATGGATCGAATGAATGGGCAGGATGTTAGAATTTTAGTGTTGGCCAAATTCATGAGTTGGACAAAACTCTGAGTCTTTTGAGTTGTATTTCTTTTTTAGAAAAGGACTAGATTGGAAGGGCTCGGAAGAAGAAGGTCTGAAAGAATTTAAAGAAGTCTGCTGAAGATTTTGTGCTGATTTTCTGGATCAACGGAATTGGGTCCGCTCAAGCGATTAGTTCATCCACTCGAGCAAACAGAGTCAGGATAGCCAGTGCTGAAACAGAACCTCATCCGCTCGAGCGGATGGTGGGTCCGCTCGAGCGGACAAGGCGTAAAGAATCCTACGAAATTAGAAACTGCTTTTCTAATTGTGCTCAAACTGCTTGTTTTAATCATAATCATCTTAGGCAACCTTAAGCACGAACCGAGGACTATTTAAAGGACTCAAGGGCTATTCAAAAGACACACCTCACCTCTCAAAGTTCTGAGTTAGAGATTATTATTGAGAGAATTATTCTCTAGAGTTTTTATGAAGTTGTGATGCTAAGTTCTCTAGAGTCAGTTCTTCTACATCATTTGTAGAAGATTATCTTCCTGCGAGAAGATCTGAGGAGTCAAGTGCTGGTTTGAATCTGTTACAATCAACGGTGTGAAGTCGTTGAAGCGTGAGGCGACACAAGGTAACTTCAGTCCTTGGGTAGGGAATATCTAGGGAAGAGATCTGAGTTTCTTGTAATTGTGAGATTCATAGTGCTTGATTTGATCCAATTCGGATCGGTGGTTTTTCACCCGGTTAGGGTTTTCCACCTTATATTTGGTGTCCTTATGATGTGTGCTTGTTGATTTTATTTTCGCTGCATATTATATATTTCTGCACACATTTGGGTTGATTGTTTGAGTAGACCAATCTAGAAATCGCGGACCCTAAAATATTTTTTCAATTGGTATCAGAGCGGGTTCCACTATCTTGTTGTGTTTGATCCTACAAGATTTCTAGAATGGTGCTCAATAGAGAAGGGACATCAACTTCCAAGCCTCCTTTGTTTGATAGTTCTAATTATGCATATTAGAAGCAATGGATGATTGGGTTTCTTAAGTCCATAGATGATGATATTTGGGATATTGTTGAAGATGGCTACTCTATACCTACTATTGTGGTTAATGGACAAACTGTTCCTAAACCTAAAGTCCAATGGACTAAGGATGAGAAGCATAGATCCAATTGTAATAACAAGGTTGTGAATTGCATATACAATGGAGTCTCTGCTGATGAGTTTCGAATAATTTCCCCTTGCAAAACTGCAAAAGAAGCATGGGACGTCTTACAAATAGTCTATGAGGGTACAGACACGGTGAAGCAAGCCAAATTGCAAAGGCTGAATAAAGAATTTGAAACCATCGTGCTGGAATAAGATGAGACCTTTGATCAATTTAATGCCAAGCTGAATGATATTGTCAATTCTATTTTTATTTTGGGGGAAGAAATAACAGAACATAAGATTGTCAAGAAAATTTTGAGGTCTCTACCTTTAAGGTTCGATTTTAAAGTTGATGCTATTGAAGAAAACAAGAATCGGGATACCCTCAAGTTAAATGAACTGGCTAGAAATCTTCAGACGTTTGAAGCAAACCGTTTGAATAAAGGAAAATCAAAAGAGAAGGATATTGCTTTGAAAGCCATCTCAGAATCAAGAATGAAGCCTGCAAAGAAAATTGAGTCTGAGTCTGAATCTGAAGCTAAAAATGATATGGCTGAATTTATGAAATGTTTCAAAAAATACATAAAGACAAAACGAGCTAATAAAAAGAAATTCAAATTTGAGAAGAAGGATCCTGCAAAAAGAACAAAGTGTTTTGAATACCAAGGCTATGTCACTATGCTAATGAGTGTGCCAACAAGAAAAATGCTATAAAGCAAAAGGCTCTAAATACAACTTGGGATGAAGAATCTTCTGAAGAAGAAAAAGAAAATGCAAAAGATCATGAGGATGATCCTTCTAATAATGTGAATGGCAAGTTTGTAGCATTCATAACTGAATCTGTGTCTGACAATGATACTGATGAAGATAATGAAGATGAGCTGTCAGACCAAGAAAAAGATTGGGAAGAGTTATACCATGCTACCTATGCTGATTGTGTCAAGATGACCAAGTATGGCAACAAGATCACTATCAAGTTCAAGGCTGCTCAAGAAGAAAATTCTGCACTGAATGTTGAATTAGAGTAAGCGCATAAACAGGATCAACTCTTGTCAACACAAAAAATTTGTTTGACTGAAAATTTGACTACTGATGGTCAAAAACTTGAAAAGGCTGAAAAAGAAATAGTGAATCTGAAGGAAAAGATAGTGATATTGAAAGCTGAAAATCAAGACTTGCAAGGAAGACTGAAGATTACTCTGTCTGAGCTAGAAATCAAGCAAGTCTCTCTAAACAAGATGAACACTGGTTCGAAGATTCTTACAAACATCTTGTGTAGTCAGAAGCCTCCTTTTGACAGAAGCGGTCTTGGTTATGATCATAGTGCATCCACTTCAAATGCTAAAGGTAAAATAATTTTTGTTTCAAGTGTTGCACATGCTACTCCTCATGCTGCACTTTCAAATAATGTGTTGAGTAGTATCAAGAAAAAGAATGTGTCACGAGCTGCATGCACATCCACTTGTCATCATTGTGGATTAAAAGGACACATTCATCTCCATTGCAAAAAGTTGCAACGTCTACCTAAGACCAAGCAATGGCGGAAGGATTTTTCTCCACCCAAGACAACTCCAATTTGAGTTAGAAAATCTGATTTGCCTAAGGAGTTTTCTCACACTCTGCTGAAAGATCAAAATACACAAGTGTGGGTGGCTACATGTAAAAAGCCCTGATCAAGGAGATTAAGCTCCCACCCCCAGTGCTGCTACGAAGATACATTCAGGGGGAGTTGCTTTTGAGGGGGAGCTATTGATCCTAATTGACTAGAAAGATGCAGTTTATTATCTTTAGTTTTGTCAAATTATGGACAAAAAGGGGGAGAAAGGTGACAGATCAATGGGGAGAACCTGAAGCTCAGACTAAGTCAGAGACAATGCAAATCTACATTTGTTGATTTTGCCAATTTTTGTGCTGATTTTTTTTAAAAATATTCAATGTATTTTGGGTTTTATTTTGGGTAGATCAATTGTATTGTCCTAGGGAGTTTTGTCCTTGAATTGCCAAAGGGGGAGATTGTTAGAATTTTAGTATTGGCCAAATTCATGGGTTGGACAAAACTCTGGGTCTTTTGAGTTGTATTTCTTTTTTAGAAAATGACTAGATTGGAAGGGCTCAGAAGAAGAAGGTCTGAAAGAATTTGAAGAAGTCTGCTGAAGATTTTGTGCTGACTTTCCGAATCAACATAATTGGGTCCACTTGAGCGACCAGTTCATCCACTCGAGCAAACAGAGTCAGGATAGCCAGTGCTGAAACAGAACCTCATCCACTCGAGCGGATGGTGGGTCCGCTCGAGCGGACAAGGCGTAGAGAGTCCTACGAAATTAGAAACTGCTTTTCTAATTATGCTCAAACTACTTGTTTTAATCATAATCATCTTAGGCAACCTTAAGCACGAACCAAGGGTTATTTAAAGGACTCAAGGGCTATTCAAAAGACACACCTCACCTCTCAAAGTTCTGAGTTAGAGATTATTATTGAGAGAATTATTCTCTAGAGTTTTTATGAAGTTGTGCTTCCAAGTTCTCTAGAGTCAGTTCTTCTGCATCCTTTGTAGAAGATTATCTTCCTGCGAGAAGATCTGAGGAGTCAAGTGCTGGTTTGAATCTGTTATAATCAACGGTGTGAAGTCGTTGAAGCGTGAGGCGACACAAGGTAACTTCAGTCATTGGGTATGGGATATCTAGGGAAGAGATCTAAGTTTCTTGTAATTGTGAGATTCATAGTGCTTGATTTGATCCAGCTCGGATCGGTGGTTTTTCACCCGATTAGGGTCTTCCACCTTATATTTGGTGTCCTTGTGATGTGTGCTTGTTGATTTTATTTCCGCTGCATATTATATATTTCTGCACGCTTTTGGCTTGATTGTTTGAGTAGACCAATCTAGAAATAGCGGACCCTAAAATATTTTTTCACAGGAGAAGAAGAGGTGATTGGTGGAGTCTTCTCCATCGTTGCAGAGGATGCATCTAAAGGCTAGGGAGAAACCAATTCGCTGGAGATAGGAGTCCGCAGGGGTTCGGTTGAGGATCAGACGCCAACCGAAGCAGCTAACTCTGGGGATGGAGATTTCGTTCCAGATCAGAGGAGACCATTGGAGGATGTTACCCCTTGATCTGATTACATTCCAAGCACTGGACGGAGATCTGACCACTGGGGGCCTCCTTCCACAAAAGCTGATCACTGATGGAGGGGTTTGGAATTAGCAGAGATGTTGCAGATGAGAGAAAGTCTTGAACTGCAGGAGGCTGAGAAGATCGAATGTGCCAGGAACCGTAGTGGAAGAAGGAAGCGAACCTCTGGTCCATAGGGAATTGCAGGTTGGGGGAGACAGCAGAGAGAGGTTTGTGGGAAATTCTATATGCACCCATTTTTTTTCTGAGCACACCCACCTTTTAAGAAAAAAAATCACTGTACACAATGGAATGTGGGTATGCTCAGCAAAATGTGTGGGTGCATATAGAATTTCCCGAGGTTTGTCTCCACTCCAGGTGTCATGCCAAATGTCAATGTTCTTACCGTTGCCAAAAACCCAGGTGCTGCCATGATGGATGTAGTAAGCTAAGCGACGGATTCTTCTCCAGATGCAGGATCCAAATCTAGAGGTAGCAAGGCTCCAGATGTTGCTGTTTTTGAAGTATCTTTTTTTGAACCAAGAAGACCAAATGGTGTTCATTGTGCAGGCATGCCAACCCAATTTGATCAGTGAAGCATCGTTCATTGCAGAAATCTTCCTGATGCCAAGGCCCCCTTCTGGCTTTGGGAGGGACACTTGGGACCAATTGACATAGTGGATCTTGGAGGAGGTGGAGTTGCCTGACCATAGAAAGTTCCTCATCAGGCGCTCTATGTCATTGCAAATGGAGATTGGAATGGGAAGGATGGAGGCTGTGTATGAAGGAATGCGAGAGAGAACGTGCTTGATGAGGATCAGATGACCAGTAAAGGAGAGAAATCTTGCCTTCCAAGCAGTCAGTCTTGAGTTAATGGAGTACAGCAGGGGGAGGAAGTGGAGTCTCTTTGGGGAGCCAAAGACGATAGGAAAGCCCAAGTATTTGAGCTGGTCTTGGCTCTCTTGCATTCCAAAAATGGAGCAAATCCTAGCCTTTCTCCTGCCACCACATTTTCCGATGAAAAGCTGGCTCTTTTGAAGGGTAATGTGCTGGCCAGAAAAAGATTGGCAAAGGTCTAGAAAGTCTTGCAGAGCAAAAGCTCCAAAGGTGGTTCCTTTCATAAGAATGATGATGTCATCAGCATTTAGGAGGTGGCAGGGGGTGTGGGGAACAGATGATAGAGGAAGGATGATGCCTTGGGAGTGAAGATAATGAAGATGAAGGCTTAGAATTTCCTCAGCAATAACAAACAGGTAGGGGGAAAGGGGGTCTCCTTGTCTAAGCTTACAGGAGGGACTGAAGAAGCCTTGGGGAGATCTATTAATCAAGACAGAGCATTTAGATGAGCAGACACACTCCTTTATTATGGAGATCCAGGCTTCAGAGAAGTTGAAGAATCTGAGGGCAGATAAGAGAAAAGGCCAACTGAGTTTGTCAAAGGTTTTGGATATGTCTAGCTTGAGACAGAGAGAACCTTTACTAAGCTTAGAGTTGAGTTTTTGAAAAAGTTCAAATGTTAAGGCTGAGTGGTGGTGGATTGGTCTCCCAGAGATGAAGGCTGCCTAATGAGGGGAGATCGATTTTGGGAGGAGGGAGGAGAGTCTGGTAGAGAGGATTTTGTAGGAAAAATTCAATAGACTTATTGGCCTAAAGTCAGCGAAGGTAAAGGGGGAGTTGGTTTTAGGGATGAGGGCAAGGAAGAAGGCATTGGAGGTTTTAAGAAGTTTCCTAGAGTAGAATAAGTGCTGCACGGGTTTGGTTACTGTAAGACCTATGATATCCCAAGCCGAGGTGAAGAAGGCACCATTGAAGCCATCGGGGCCTGGAGAGCTGTTCTTCTTGAGGGCAAAGACTGTTGTTTTGATCTCAGAAGCAGTGGGGATTGAAACAAGGATAGAGTTTTATGAATCTGAGATCTTGGGGTTGTTGGTCTGGAAGAGAGTGTGATGAAGTTAACCAATGTGAGGAGTGTAGAGGTTGGAGAAGTAGTGCACAGCTTGGTCTTGGATAATGAGGGGGGTCATCAGTGAGGCTACCATTGGCAGAGATGTGCTTGATACTGTTGAAGGAGCTTCTGGCTTTAGCAGATTGGTGGAAGAATTTTGTGTTCATGTCACCTTCCTTAAGCCAAGAGATCCTGGACCTTTGTTTCCAGTGAATCTCCTGGGCTTTGAGGACTTCATGGAGGTTGAGCTTGGCAGCCAGGAGGTCTTTCCTAAGGGATTCTAAAGGGGAGGCATCAAAGTTATTTTGGCAATTCAAGACTGTTGCTTTAACAGCAAGGATGTTTTGGTGGACATGGCCGTAGGTGACCTTACTCCAGGATTTCAAAGTATGTTTGAGGGCCTTGAGTTTTTGGGCCAGGATGAATTGGGGGTTCCCTTCTATGTAGGTTTCCCAACTGGATTTGACCACTTCTAGAAAGGAAGGATGTAGGAACCATTTGTTTTCAAATTTGAAAGGTGCATTGGGGGCAGGGGGGAGGTTGGAGTGGGTCAGTAATAGGGGACTGTGATCACAGGAGATTCTTGGGAGGTGGAGGACAGAAGGGTCTGAGAAATTGGCCAACCAATGAGAGTTAACCAAGGCTCTATCTAATCTAGCTGCAACATCGGAGAGGCCTTCTCTATTGTTGCTCCAAGTGAATTTGCTTCCAGAGAATTGGATGTCAGAGAGACCGGCTTGCATCACCACATATTGGAAGTCTTTAAGGGATGAAGGAGTGGCTTGGCGAAGACTAAGTTTCTCATGATGGGCTAGGATTGCATTGAAGTCACCTATAGTGCACCAAGGAAGGGTGGTGTGAGAGGTATCAAGCAGGACGTTCCAAAGGTCTTTCCTATGGGTGGGGTTGGTGGAGCCATAAATGCCAGTGATAAGGGAGTTGATGCCAGAGGAAGGGTTAGAGAGGAGAATAGATAGGTGCTGAGAGGATGCATTGTAGACTGAGGCTATAAGGTGATGGGAGGATTTAGAGAAACACCAAAGGTTAGGAGAAGATAAAGGTGGGTGGTTAGAGTGGAAAGTATCAAAGCCAAAGGTAGATAAGCCTAGGGATATGGTGGATGAGAAGGTGGTCATTGGTTCAGAGACAAAGATGATATCAGGATGATGGTTGCGGACCAAGTTAGCCAAAGCTCTAATGGTTGGGGGGTTGGCTATTCCCTTACAGTTCCAGTAAAGGACCTTTATCATTAGTAAAGGGAAGGGGAGGTGCGCTTGCTTCTAGACCTCTTGGTGATCAGACCTATGGTAGGGGATGAGCAGGGAAAGTTCCCTTTGCCTTTGGAGGGGTGCTTGAGAATTTTCTTAGGGGATTTAGCCTGAGGGAGAGTTGCTGGGTGGTATTGAACTGTAGTTGTCCTGGGAGCAGAAGGGGTAGAGCAGGAGGTGATAGGGTTAGAGGAGGAAAGGGGGAGCTCAGGGGTAAACTTGGGGACAGAGGGGGGGGTGGGGAGCTCAAGTGTTACCCTGGGGTTAGAGGAGGTAGAGCAGGCTAGAGGGGGCTCGAACCCTGGGGGAGGGGAAGAGAAGTCATCTTGTGTGAAGGTTAGGAGATTGCGACCAAAAAAATTGGGGTTGGTGGCTGGGCCAAGGTATGAGTAGTTTTCCAGGAGATCAAAGGGATTGGAGGTGTCAATGGTTGGAGAAGATGTTTTCTCTAGGATGATAGAGACGACATCATAAGGCAGATCATTAAGGGACAAGGTTCTAGGTTGAGGATTGGCAGATGGGCTGTTAGCAGCCTGATGGGGTTTGGTAGAATGGTGAGGCTTAGGTTTGGGGATAAGGGAAGTGGTGGATGGGTTGGAGGTGTCAGGAGGTATAGGAGCAGAGGGAGAGGGTGTAGGCGAAGCTCGGTCTAAGGTGGGGTGTAAAGGTGAAGCTTGGTATGGGGTGAAGCTTTGGCTGTGGTGGGGGGAAGTTGGAGGTAGGTTGAGAGCAGAGGTAGGAGGAACAGGGGAAGAGGGGGGAGGAGAGGCTTGACTTGTGGTGGTAGGGGGGCCACAGGGAGCGTAGTGAGGAAGCTGGAAGATGGGGGAGTTGATGGGCGATGAGCCTCTAGATGGGAGGTGGATGAGGCAAGAGGAAGATGGGAGGCAAAAGAAATCTGGTTCAAGATCGGGGGAAGGTTGGTTGAAGCAGGAGCATATTGGGATTGGGTAGGACCAGGGCTTGGGCTTCCTGAAGGGGTTTGCCAATTAGATTCCTTGAATTTGATTTACCAGATTGGGATGCTAAGGGGCAAGATTGATGGGAGTGGCCAGATTGGAAGCAGAGGTGGCAAGGATAGTGCTCATAAGAGACTCCAATTTCTAATTCTCTTTCTCCTTGCAGGTTCACTAGGATGGATTGGGGTTTTGGTTTGGAGATGTCTAGGTTAACCAGGACCCTGACAAAGGTAAGGATTCTTTGGGATAAGGTAATGTTGTCTAGCTTGATGGGTTTGCCAATGGAGTTAGCTAGAGAGAAGATGATGTGTTGGCTCCAACAGTGGTAAGGAAAACCAGAAAGCCTCACCCAGACTGGAGCAAGAGAGGGCCAGGACGATTCGTCTTATCCAGGGGACCAGGGAAGGAAGAAGAGTTTCTTCCTGTCAAGGGACAGAGGAGAGAGACCTAGAAGGTGGGCTTTGTCTACAGGGGAGTTGAGGCGGAAGATGAAGTTACCTTTGATGGTGAGGGAGACCAGCAGGGTCTAGAGAGGGGCCAGGATTTAGCCTTCTCTTCCACCCATTCCAGGGATGAGCGTTTCCCTACAAATCTGCAAATAATAGCAAAGGAGAAAGATTCCTTACTGGAGGAAAGCATAGATTGGGGGATGGTAATGGAAGGTCTGCCGTTTTGCCAGGAGGTAGGAGGGTTGAAAGAGGTAGGGGGAGTTGGGGATGAGGTAGGAGGGTTGGGAGGTGGAGAAGAGGTTAGCAAAAGAAAAAGGAGGCTGGGGGGGAGAGAGTTGATAGGGGGCTACAGTAGAGTGTTCCAGAGGCGGAAAAGGCGAATGGTCCAAAGGTGGAAAAGCCGAGTGGTCCAGAGGCAGCTGGCTGCTGGGAGGGGGAGGAAGGCCAGATTGGACTGCATTGGATGGAGCATGTAGAAGCTGAGTTTGATTAGGTTGAGAGAGATGGTGGGCGGGAAGAATAGGGATTTGAAAAACTGAAGATTGTGGGAGTTGGTTGAGTGGCGGATGGATAGGAAGAGAATGGGGATGTGATAAGGGGGTCTGAACCTGGGGCTGGATGGTGTAGAGGGGCGAAAGGACAGAGGTAGTTTGAATCTCTAAGGCTTGTGCTGGGTTAGGCAGGGGGAGAAGGTGGGCTGGGACAGAGGTAGCTTGAATCTCTAATGGTATTGGTGGCTGAATGGGAGGTGGAGGAGGCTTAATGGGTGGTGGAGGGGGCAAGGTTAAGAGAGGGGGAAGGTTTGAAGAGTACTGGGGGAAAGGGAGGTGAGGTTTCAGAGAGGGAGGTGGAGACATCGGTGTGTTCCTTGACACACAACTCAGTTCAAGCACGGACAATATAATTCATAATATTCAAATTTTAAATAAAATTTTTTATTCAAATTATATTTATATAATAAAGTTTTCAATAAAAATCAAACCTATGGCAATAAGAAATTAAGAAATTATAGTTGGGTAATTTTAAAAACGTTATACCCTTTATTTTGTTTACTGAAGTGATAAGAAGTTCAACACTACATAAATTAAAATCACATCTTTCTTACAAAAAAGAAAAATGAATATACAAATTCAAATCATTGTAATGCTTTCCTTCTTGCTGACACTGATGGAAAATAGCAGCAGAGAAAAAAGATAAATGCTGAGAGAAAGAAAGAAGAAAGCCTTGAAATCACCATTATTGTTTGGGTTGGCTTATCCTTGTTTCTCAAAAGATGGTAAAGGAAAATCTCTTTGAAAAATAAAACCTTTGGCCTATAAATACAATGCATTTGGGGTGTGAAGAACCTGATTGATCTGGAAGGTCTCGGATGGAGAATAAATTCAAATTCATAGACAAAACAACTCCCTAGCCTCTTCAATCTTCTCTCATGGCAGTTGTTAACCCAATAGGCTTTATCCTTTATTTCTTTAGGCTTATTATGGGGTCCACTTAAATATTAGATCTGAACCATTTAAAATAAATGATACCCTCTTATATGGTTGTTCAAATAATTTTACTCAAAATGAAAGTTAGGCCCCGCGCCATATGAAAAAAAAAATAGTATAAAATATTCAAGTATTTTATGGGATTAGGCCCCACGTTGGATGAAAAAAATAGTGTAATTTTTTCAAATGTTTTATGGGGCCTATATGTTTTGTAGAATTCATAAAAACTCTTAATAAATCTAAAGGAATTTACGGGGAAAATCCCCATAGGACAGCATACGTCCTAGAAGGAAGCGGTTCCATGTCGGTTACGGGAACAGTCCTCATGTGGCCTTTTTCTTTTCTTTTCTTTTTTGTTTTTTTGTAGTTCTGTATGGTCGATATCGACCATATCACAAAATAACAAGAAAAAAGATGAATATGGGTTTTCTCCCTTTGTTGTTGGTGTTGCTCCATAGCCTAAGGGAGAAGAAGAAGAAGATAGAGAGACTTGCTGGCGACAATGTGGAGCTAAGGAGGGGAAAGAGCTTCATTCTCGGCTGATTACACATGGGTTTGGATAGAATGTCTCTGCGATAATGGCAGTTGTGAATATGTATGCAAAATGTAGACAAATTGAGGATGCGGGGAGGATGTTTGATAGAATGTTTGAGAGAGATTTGGTCGGTTGGAATGCAATTATATCTAGGTATGCACAGAATGGGCTTGCAAAGAGAGCATTGGAGTTTGTTTTTATGATGCAGAGAGAAGGGTAGAGGCCTGACTCAATCACACTTATCAGTGTCTTGCCTTCTTGTGCTAATGTTGGGTCCTTGAGGATTGGCAAGGCTATCCATGGCTACACTGTTAGGGCCGGATTATGAGTTGCTTGTGAATGTTCCTACTGCACTTGTCGACATGTATGCGAAATGCCACTTGATTGGGATTGCTAGGTTGGTATTTGACAGGATGCGAGTTAAGAATGTGGTCTCATGGAATTCAATGATAGATAGTTATGCTCAATGTGGAAATTCAGGTGAAGCAATAGCCCTCTTTTGATAGGCTATGGAGCAACACCAGCAACCAAGGGAGAAAACTCAGATTCGTTTTTTTTCTTATTATTTCCGATATGGTCGATATTAACCATTCTGTTGTATTCAGCAAATAAGACAGTTACATGTTGAAGAAAATATGACTGATAGAATGGTTGATATCGACCATTATGTTGTGTTGAAAAAAATCTTACTGACAGAATGGTCGATATCGACCATGTCGCAAAACAACGAAAGAAAAAAAAAAGAAGAAAAAGCTCAAATGAGGACCCTTCCCGTATCCGACATGGAACTGGGTCCTGCTAGGATATATACGATCGTAGGGGGATTTTCCCCGTCAATTCCTCATAAATCTAATATCTAAGAAAGAAAATTGTGGAAAGGTAAAATGACTAAGATAATCTCACGAGGAGATGGAACGCAAGGCATCACCCTACTAAAAGAAATCCTTCTAGTAAGTTTTGGACGATGCAAACTATATGTATATAGCATGTCACGCCAAACATGGAAACAATATAACAAAGTATGAACTGTGGTTTGGATTATAGATTAAAGAGATGATAAATGTCAATTCCTAAATAATAGGGATTTAGTTCACCCTAATTAAGAAGTAAGAATGCAATTATAAGGAAAGGGTGATGAAAAGATTTTCAATTAAGTTACCTACATATATGGATTACTTATCTTGTGGGATGATAATGATAGATATAAGAATCCCTATAACAATTTAAAACCCCTATCTTGAGGATAATCATGGAAGTATAAGATTTTAGAAGACTCCAACAATCTAAAATCTCTCTCTCATATTAGAATCCATTTTGCAATTGAGCTTCAATTTCTCGATCAATTGTGCAATTGGAGCTCAATTGTAAAATCGAATCTATCATATAATTGTGATACCCATGTAATGGGTAATGGTCGATCTTTGATCAAATGGGCCCCATGCAGATGTTTTAATTAAATAGCCCAAGTAAATCAAGATTGGTATTATCCCTTATCTATTCTTGCACAGAGGTGTAAAATCTTTATATAGCAGTGGGATGAATCTATTATCATGTATTGGTAATGAAGGATAAGTTCCACCCAATAGATAATGGTTGATCTTTCGTCAAATGGGTCCAGTGTAGATATATTAATTAAATGGTTTCCATGTAATAAAATTGTAGGATATAAATTATGGATATCCAACTCTTATAGATAAAGATCTCAACTCTAAGGATTTGAATTTGTTAAGAAAGGTTAGTAGATCCCTAAAACTTCTCTCTAAGTTAAATGGAAGAGCTTTTTGTATATACCCCCCAAGGTTTGCAAGATTAGTAAATAAGGCCTTGAGGTTTTAGTATTTGTAAATAGGCCCCGGCCTTTTCTTTTTAATACCTTTCATATCCCCAAAATCAATTTTCCTAATAAGAATGGGTAGCCAACATGAGATTTGTGTTGGATTTTCACATAAATGAAAGCTTTGCCCTTACATTCATTAAATAAAAATTAGTATATTATTATTTATAAAAATACCATTATTTTATCTAAAGTCCCAATGGTTTCTCTCAATAACTCTCTCATTCACATTTCTAGGGGTGGACCCAGTATAAGGGCCTGGAATTGAAGCCCCCACCCATATTTGAGAAAAGTTTAAAACCACCAACTCCAAATTCTAAAAATCCTCCACTTCCAGCGGGAAGGGCAAGTATTTGTGCCGATGTTAGTTTTCATTTCAATGTTCTGAAGCTATCTTCACATTTCTCATCCCAAGTGAACGAAACATCATTCCTTGTGAATCTAGTTAACGGTCCAGCAATCGTAAAAAAATCTTGTACGAACCTTCGATAATAACCCGCCAGGCCTAAGAAGCTTTGAACTTCTGAAACATTTGTAGGTCGCTTCCAATTCATAACTACTTCTATTTTGGTATGGTCTACAGATAATCCCTCTCCTCAAATAATGTGACCCAGAAAGGTTACTTGCTCTAGCCAGAAATCACACTTGTTGAACTTGGCATATAGTTGGTTGTCCTTCAACAGCTGTAAGGAGGTACGCAGATGCTCTCCATATTCTTGCCTTTCCTTAGAGTAAATGAGGATATCATCAATAAATACCACTACATATTTATCCAGATAGGGTTGGAAAACTTGGTTCATCAGTGCCATGAAGGCGGCTGGCGCATTGGTCAATCCGAAGGGCATAACTAGAAACTCGTAATGACCATACTGCATTCAAAACGCCGTCTTGGGGATGTCTTCCTCCCTCACTCTTAGCTGATGGTAGCCGGACCTTAGATCAACCTTGGAAAAATATTTCGCACATTGCAGTTGATCAAGTAATTCATCAATGCTGGGCAGAGGGTACTTGTTCTTGATAGTCACCTGGTTTAACTGTCTATAGTCAATGCACATTCTCAGAGTTCCATCCTTCTTTTTCACAAACAACACTGGTGCTTCCCATGGAGATACACTAGGTCTGATGAATCCTTTGTCCAATAGTTCCTCCAATTGATTTTTGAGTTCCTTCAGTTCCGCAGGAGCCATTCGATAGGGTGCCTTGGAAATCGGGGCCGTACCCGGCATTATTTCAATAGTGAAATTGACCTCTCGAATTGGGGGTAACCCAAGCAAATATCCAAAAACACGTCAAGGAATTCCCTAACAATGGGGATATCGTCTATACTTGGTTTCGGTTTATCCTTCGAAATGAAGGCTAAGAAGCTTTTACACCCTTTCCTCAGTAACTCACCAGCTTTGATGGCTGAGATAACCATTGACCTAACATGTGTTCTTTTTCGCACCAAACTAACATGAGTAAATCCCTCTAGATTAAACTGAACTACTTTGTTAAAGCAGTCTAAAATAGCTCGATACCTAGTAAGCCAGTCCATTCCCAATATAACATCAAAGTCGTCCATACGTAACAATACCAAATTAGTCGGCATCCAGGCTTGCCCAATTTCAATCATACAATCATAAAATATGGTTCTAGTACATATTTGTTCGCCCGTGGGTGTAGACAGTACTAATGCATTAGTCAAAGTTGAGGAGGAGTTTTTTTTATCTTAGCAGCAAAAGTATGCGAAATGAAAGAATGCGTTAATCCAGAATCAATTAAATAAAATGCTAGCTTCAAAATTGGAGATTAAAACCATACCCTCGACCACATGTTTGGCCGCTTCCACATCATGGTGAGTCATGGCAAAGAGCCTTCCGTTCTTCTGTTGTCCTGCCTGATTCCCTCCTTGGTTGTTCCTACAACAGTTGTAATGCTTTCCTTGAGTTGGGTGGGTTTTGCTGATTCCCACGGGGCTGATATGTCTGGCTTTGTTGATAATAAGGCTGGTTTTGTGGACGTTCTAGTTGGCGGCTTTGCTAATTTTGTTAAGGTGCTTGTCCTTGTGTCTGATTTTGATTCCTTCCCTGTTTGTTGGGGCAGTCTCTAACCTGGTGCCCTTCCTGACCACAACCGTAACATCCACTTTTCCGTTTGGCCTGATTTCTCTCCCTGGCTTCCGGACAATCTTTTACCTTATTACCTCACTTTCCACACCCAAAGCACGCTCCAAGTTTCTTCCGGCATTGATTTGTTTCGTGGGATCCCCCGCAATGGTTGCAGACCGGCTTGGCTCCAATTTTCTGTTTCTTATTGGGGAACTAGTGCTTGGAGTTATCTGTTTTCCCTTCAGTGGACATCATTTGAGTCTGTCTCTTTATATCTTCGATGGCTTCTTCTGAGACGAAAGTTGTTCTTAGAGCTTCAGCATAAGTCTTCGATTCATGCAGCTTCACATCCTTTTTGATGTCTAGCCTAAGGCCGTTCACAAATCGTTTCATCTTTTCTTCTTCCGTAGCCACTAATGTTTCAGCAAAATGTGACAGCTCAGTGAACTCGGCTGTCTATTTAACAAAATATTTTAAATTGGTGATTCTTACTCTAAACACATGGGTACCTTCAGATTTCCAACAGCTGTGAACTCTACAGTAGCAAGTATCAATTGATTCCAAACCAAACAATTTACTAATTGGCTTGAAAATATCCACCCAAGCGCTCAGGTGAGAACTGCCATCTCCAGTTCTTCTGAAGCCAGAGCAGCAACAATCCAGGCATGAGAGAACCCAGAATCTAATCATATGCACCACTCAAAATGGGCCATGCAAAAGAGTTTAAATATATATATATATATATATATATATATTTATATAAGGGGGACATTCCTGTGCATCTATCCCTCACCATAGGGTGAGGGCACTTTCCCTTTTTGCACATGAAGACAAGGAAGTGTACCGCACCCCATGTACTTGAAAATTCACTTTTGTACTTGAAAATTCCCATTTATGGAAGTGTCTCTCACCCTATGGTGAGGGATGGATGCACATGAATATTCTCCTTTATATAAAAGGGTATTTATTTATTTAGTGTAAGTTGACTATTACGGCCAGTACAAAACATAGGAGATGCAAAACAGTCCTCAGCAGGAGATATAAAATTGCTACTGAACAACACAATAGTCATTTCCTTTTCGGCACATGAATGGGTGATAAAATTTGACCTTCTATTAGATATACCAAGGAAATTGTCATAATATTGCATTTAAATTCATTCCATTTTTGCTGTAACAATTGACTAAAGAGAGTCATCATAAGCTTGTCATGACTGATTGTCATATTTTCATGCTATTTGTCCTTAGCCACCACTTCTTCCTCACCTTGTCTGCATTTCCTTCTTAACTTCCCAGCTTCTACAGAATCACCTTTGTTTCTCGCAGGCGCGAATTGTAATCCTTCTTCCAAACTTCAAACATCTGCTTCAATCTCTTCAGTTCTCGGTCTGGATCTACACTTGATTCTGCTTGCCCAGACTCTACACTTGATTCTGCTTGCCCAGACTTACATACCCTTTGAATAAGCACTAGCCCAGGTGGAGCCACAAGAAGTCATCAAACCTAAGCATGGTTTTAAAAGTCGGCCAAGTCCACGTCAACGAAATGAAAACCAAATGAGACTCCCTATTATTGTTTAAATTCATTCGAACAATGAAAAACATGTGGTTTAAATTTAGGCTTTGAGGGGCTTTAGGACGCAACTCGGCGGCAGAGTTGACTCAATGGTTACCAATTCCCTTTCCTCCGCTAAGTTTGAGTTCTAAAACCTTGCACCTGAGGACTACTCACTTTATATATATATATATGAGCAGGGCTCTCCTAAGTTCGAGCTTAGGGAGAAAATTTCGTAAGCTTATGCCTGTAGGGCCCACTTTTGGTCCATCCAAATGGACCAAACACATGACCCTCTTAAATTGCATATCCACCAACTTTCGGTAAGATCCAAATATACTGGACTGTTGAATTGACTATGTATCGATCCGAATGGATTATTGACTATTAATTTTTTGGGCCCATATGGAGATGATAGAAATCATGGTTGTGAATGATTTTTTACAGAGAGGAAGATCCCATGGACTCCTTGAAATCCTGCCATCCACATCCCCAGGTGGGCCCCACCACACGCTTGAACTTAGGAGAGCAGAATATATATATATTCTGTTATTTTGGATAGTGGGGACCACCTAATGATCCATCCAAGCTGATCCCACTCCCTACCCTTCTGTGAATAAACCCTCACTGCAATTTTGCACTGATTTGCAATATTTCTTGTATTGATGCATTAAAATGTGTAGCCTAAAAGACAAGGGTTAAGACTCCTGATCAGTCTGATATGTGGCAGCTACATAATCCATGTCAAATCTTTTCATCCCCTAAGCCCTACAATTATCAGGAAACATATCCTTGTTTCGTCCAAACAAGGTAGCCCTGTTTGGACGAATCAGGGGTAGCCACATGCAAGGGAAACAGGGGATCCGGATCCCAATTATCATTCATTCAGTAAGTCATCACAGGACAGGTGCACCATTTCGAAAAACGTGCATGGGCAGGCGCAATTTGAGCCAATGAACCCCTTCTATCAAAGCAACCTTCAGAAATTCCCAATAAGGCCCACCTGTAATCTATATAACACCCTTACACTCACTTTGACATAAAATGAAAGACACAAACAGGAATCTATATGCATCTTCTAATAGCTAGAGTTTTTACCTTCATCTTCCACAGGTTCAGCATGGTTTTCATTGTCTATCATGGTAAACTTGATGTTGCCCATCCACAAAACTGCAGGGAGCATTCCAAATACATTGTCTTGATCCTTTTTACTAATATGAACAATATCCAGAGCTTCCTGGAGATTTATATATACATAATAATAAGGACAGTTGGGTAATTAAATTGTTATTGCACCAAACCAAACCAAACCAAACCAAACCAAGCCTTTTCCCACTAGGTGGGGTCGGCTATATGGATTTGACGACGCCAATCAAATCTGTTTAGGGC
The DNA here is from genome assembly GCA_028538565.1 of Umbellularia californica. Lineage (NCBI taxonomy): Eukaryota > Viridiplantae > Streptophyta > Magnoliopsida > Laurales > Lauraceae > Umbellularia > Umbellularia californica. The sequence goes on along the minus strand of JAPQWN010000012.1, from coordinate 18,116,275 downwards.
CATGTCCTCCGTTAGATCCATGTAGGCAAGGTCATGTTTAATAGTTTCTTTCCAACTTCTCTTGGGTCTCCCTCTCCCTCTCCTACTCCTGGCAATCTCTATGCCTTCACACCTTTTAACAGGTGCTTCCATTGGACGCCTTCTAACATGGCTAAACCATCTTAGTCGATTTTCTCTCATTTTATCTCCAATCGGTGCTATTCCTACTTTGCCCCTAATCTCCTCATTCCTAATCCTATCTCTCCTTGTGATCCCGCACATCCATCTTAGCATTCTCATCTCCGCAACTTCCATCTTCTTAACATGATTATGCTTTACTGCCCAACACTCTGATCCATATAACAATGCTGGTCTTACCGCCACCTTATAATACTTTCCTTTAACCCTGAGGGGGACTTTCCGATCACACAAGACCCCCGAAGCACTCCTCCATTTGGTCCACCCGGCCTGAATCCTGTGACTTACATCAGTATCAATCCCTCCATCCTGTTGCACCATCGATCCAAGGTACCTAAAGTTTTCTTTCTCTACAATCTTTTGTGTGCCTAAACTTACTTTTATGTTACCAAGTGTCCTCCTTTGGCTAAACTTGCACTCCATATTTTCCGTCTTGCATCGACTTAGCCTAAACCCTTTTGTCTCTAACGTTTTCCGCCATACTTCTAGCTTAGCATTCACTCCTTCTCTCGTCTCATCTACTAAAACAATGTCATCTGCAAATAGCATACACCACGGCACCTCATCCTGAATATGTCTTGTAATCTCATCGATAACTAGGACAAACAAGTACGGGCTTAACGCTGAGCCTTAGTGTAGACCAATCGTGATAGGAAACTCCTTAGTCTCTCCGCCAGTCGTCCTTATAGATGTCACAGCTCTATCATACATATCCTTTATCGCCTCAATATATGCGACACACACTCTTTTCTTTTCCAGTACTCCCCATAGAATCTCCCTAGGAACCCGGTCATAGGCCTTCTCCAAGTCAATGAACACCATATGTAAATCTTTCTGGCCTTCTCTATACTGTTCCATTAACCTCCTCAGGAGAAAGATAGCCTCCATGGTTGATCTCCCAGGCATGAAACCAAATTGATTATCTGAAATGTTTGTTGTTCTTCTTAGTATTCTCTCAATAACTATCTCCCATAATTTCATCGTATGGCTCATCAATTTAATCCCGCGGTAGTTCGCACAGTTCTGAATATCTCCTTTGTTCTTGTATATGGGTATAAGAATACTTTTCCTCCATGCATCAGGCATCTTCTTGCTCTTTAGCACTACATTAAAAAGTTTTGTCAACCAATTTATGCCATTCTCCCCCAAGCACCTCCAGACCTCAATAGGGATACCATCTGGCCCAACCGCTTTCCCATTCTTCATCCTTTTCAATACTTCTTTAACTTCTTCCCTACTGATTCTCCTATAGAACATATGATTCGATTCTTCCCTAGAAAGGGTAAGCTGTCCCAATTGTATGTCACTACTACTGCTTTCGTTAAATAACTTGTAGAAGTAGCTCTTCCAACGCTCCTTTATCTCATCATCCTTTACTAATACCTTTTCATCCTCATCCTTAATGCATTTAACTTGGTTTAAGTCATTGGTCCGCCTATCTCTGGCTTTAGCAAGCTTGAATATCTCTCTTTCGCCTTCCTTAGTGTCAAGTCGCCTATATAGCTCCTCAAATGCCTTTGCCTTGGCCTCACTAACTGCCTTTTTGGTTTCTCTTTTTGCTTCTTTATACTTTTCCAAGTTTGCTGCATTTCGATCCTTTTGCCAAGTTTTAAAACTCTCTCTTTTAACTCTTATCTTGTCTTGAACGGCCTTGCTCCACCACCATGCCTCCTTCTGTGCCGGAGCACCCCCTTTGGATTCTCCTAAGACTTCTTTCCCTACCCTCCTAATACACTCTGCTACCTTATCCCACATATTATTTGCACTCTTATTTATCGCCCAAACGTCTTCCTCTAGTACTCTATCCCTAAATGCTAGTTGCTTATCACCTTTCAAGTTCCACCATTTAGTCTTTGAGCATCTATACAACTTCTTTTTTATAGTCCACCTTTGTAGCTGCACATCTATGATCAACAACCTATGTTGGGAAGTCAAGCTCTCCCCCGGTATCACCTTGCAATCTTTACAAGCTAAGCGGTCTCTTTTCCTAATTAAGAAGAAGTCAATCTGTGTCCTCGAGGAGCCACACTTATAAGTCACCAAATGCTCCTCTCTCTTCCTAAAAAAGGTGTTAGTCACCATGAGATCATAAGCCACTGAAAAGTCCAAAATATCCTTCCCTTCTTCATTTCTATTACCGTATCCAAGTCCCCCATGTACTCCTATATATCCATCTACGTCGCGGCCTACATGGCCATTCAAATCTCCTCCTATGAAGACCATCTCGCCTTGGGGTATCTCTAGTAGCACTCCTTCCAAGTCTTCCCAAAACTTCTCCTTATGTCCATCTCCTAAGCCCACCTGGGGGGCATAAGCACTAATTACGTTCACTATCTCTTCTCCTAACACTAACTTAATTGCAATAATCCTATCTCCACAACGCTTTACATTAACTATATCTTCCTTTAAGTCCTTGCTCACTACTATGCCAACCCCATTCCTCGCTCTATTAAGTCCTGTATACCATAACTTATACACAGTCCTCTCGATCTCTTTAGCTTTCTGTCCCACCCACCTTGTCTCTTGCAAGCAGGCAATTGCGATTCGTCTCCTTTCCATTGTATCTACCACTTCCATAAGTTTCCCAGTTAGGCTCCCAATGTTCCAAGTACCTAATCTCAGCCTTCTATTTTGGGCTAGCTTCCTTACCCCCCCCGCACTCGTCCAATAAAGTGTGGGGACCCTTGCCTATTTAGCACTGCACCCGGGCGCCGATGCAGCGGTCCTTGCTCACTTATCACTGTACTCGGACTATACAGCGCGTCGCTAAGTAGGGGACGCCCCAACGAAATATCATTAGGTCTCAAATCCATAAAGAAATCCGACTGAGTATTGTGCTGGCTGTCGGCTACCTAACGCACAACCCTCCTCCTTTGTCCGGGCTTGGGACCGGCTATGTCAAGGATACCCCAACATAGGCGGAGTTTAAATTGTTATTGCACCATTAAAAAAAAAAAAAAAACATATTGGATTCATTTCTTCGGTTGTAGGCAATAAGATAAACTACCATCACGCTCTGAAACATTTTCACATCATCAACCCCAGCAATTGAAATGCATTTGCTTTGCTTCAGACATCTGTATTCTTGTGCACTCTTCAAATTCAATTTCACTGTGTTTCAAAGCAAGATAGTAAATTGAGCAGACAAGTAATAAAAAAAGCATAAAAATAATAGACAGAGAAACTTTCAGTAGAAGAAGAAATTAGCTTTCTGAATTTCAAAACTAGCATATTGTTTTGTTAACTAATTAATTTGGAGAGGAGTGCATTAGCTGTGACTCTAAATAAAAATGTAAAAACAAACCAAATGGCCAATGTTCATCACCATTCTACTCATTAAGATCTAGTGGTGAATGAACAACTCATACAAAAATAATATTGATACACAAACAACTATTAAAATATCAACCAATTTAAAGGTCCTAGGTTAACTAATAAAGGGGGGAGATGTAAAATAATAGGCACATAATATGACACCAACAGTTCATCTTATCATTTCCAAAATCCCCACAGCAGGGTCTGCTTACATTGATAATAAAAAATGGATTAGATGCATGAAGAAATGAATAAGGGCACACTGCTGTCATATTCTGATGAATTTGTCGCATGGAGGTTTTTGCCTCCAAATCCCCATTAGGACAGAAAACAAAACAAGAATCACATAGCCAAACATAGAAGATTGGATTATTATCACTTATTATAAGTTGCAGTTTTTTAACATTTTCAGACTTCAGTATGATTACCTTTTCTGTCTTTATTTTTGCTTTCCTCAGATGAAGCATATTCAAGAAGAGAATAAAAAAAAAAAGATTCTCAAGTGCATGGTTAACTGAGATTAATCTTTTTTTTTTCCTTTAAGCACTGTGTAAACTGAAAAATTAGATCACTTGTAACGTCAGCTGTTATGCCATTGTGTATGTACCATGTCTTTAAGAGTAAAATGGATATTAGATGTCAATCTTTTTTTTTTTTTTTTTTTGTGTTAATGTTAATCATATTAGAAGACTTCAACTCTGTAGTTTCCAAATTTCACATTGTTAATGAGGTAATCATGATAAAATTTCACTAAACATCATGGAAACTAATATCTGTGTTGGTTAACTTATTACACAAAAAATAACAACATTGATATATAACAAACTATGGTATCAATAGAGATATACTTAGGGCTTGCTTGCAGAACTTTGAATATAATGCCCAGCCCTTAAAGAGTGATTAGGATTAACAATAAATATAAGGTAGGGCATACCTCTGAGAGTAGGTGATACAATATGTGATATGATCTTTCACTGTCAGCACATTGCACCACTCGACTGCTCATAGGAAAAACATTTCAATTCAAGAATGACCAAGAACGAGAAGACTCAAAACAAGCTAAAATAAGCGTGAATCATATACTAAAATACCTTCTCAAGCTTAATAAAAGGTCGCAGGTTTGCAGAGAGAGAAACAAACATAAAACAACAGAATCAATTTTCAATAAAGAGAAGGAAATGCAATCTCCTACTAACTTTAAAAATATGATTTTTCTCAAAATCACCCCCACTTCTGTTCTAATATAAGGACTCTAAATTTTTGTTAAAAAAAAAAAAAAAAAGTCCATTCACTCAAAAATACTTATGACTACGTCCCTTAACTGACGGTAGGCATTGTAACTATCAAAATTGTTAAAAGTGAGTGAATTCAGTGGTGGACCCAAGATATTCGTTTGAGCGGTGCGGACCTTAATAGGTAGTTTGATTTTGGGGGCAAATCGAAGATTTTCATGTGGATTTTGAGGGTGGACCCACAGTTTTTATTGGGTTTTTTGAAGCGCTCCATTGTTTAACGGGTGCGACCACACCCTCATGCTTATGCTTGGGTCCGCCCTTGAGTGAATTGATCATTTTTCAACCTGGTTACAGTGATCACACTTATCAACATGTGACTTCATTCATGGGTTTCTATCCAAAATATGGAATTATGTAGCCCCATCACAAATGGAATCATAGTGGGCCCCACCCACAATTGTTCATGAAGAGATTAGGCAACTAGTCGAGTCGAGGCATTACAAAATAAGAGCAAAAGGCTCCAATTTCGAAATCGATGCCTACATCTATAATATATTATAATTAAACTTTTAACAAAATATATATATTTTTTAAGTACAAACTTGTATAAGCTTTTAACTAAGGGCCAACTCTCGCGAACACCTCTCGTGAGCACTATCCAAGAGAACCTCTTTGTGAGGCCCACCTTTGGTTATGTTTAGGCCCCCCATTTTCGAAGACTCAAAAGTTATCTAACGTTCCTTCCGTGTGAGTGGAAACCCAATCCCCCTATAAATGGACTTCTTTTTTAATTAATTATATTATAATATGGATTTATATTTGATAATTACACAATTGAGGTTATCATTCAACGAATTCATATGTTTTTTTATTAACTAATATTTAATTTGAATGCTAATTTCGTTTATTGCTGGATTTGCATGGCTTTTATGTCGGTGGATGATAAAAGTTGTAAGAAGTGGGCTAAATACGAGGACAATCAAGTTACGAATGATGGTAACTATCTATATTTTACTAATAGCCTATAGTTTTTACCAGCAATGAATGTAGGCAGACAAAGCTCTATATTTTCTTGACAAGGGCAGACCTTTGTACAAGAATCCCTGGCCGAAGCCCCCACCCATGTATGAAAGAAGTTAAAAAACTTTAAGAACTCCCTGCAATTTCTAATAACAGCCATGCTACTTGTCCTGAGGATCTTGTCCCGGGACAAGCCCGACTCCACATGCCAGGGGTATTTTGGTCATGACCAAAATACCCCTGGCATGTGGAGTCGGGCTTGTCCCGGGACAAGATCCTCGGGACAAGCAGACTTTTTCTTCTAATAATTAATATGTACATTTTTTTTTTTTTTTTTTTTACATTTGCCTATTCTTTTAATATTTTGTTTACATGAAGGCCCCAAGTTGAATTTTGCTGGGGTCCACCCGCGTGTGGTATTTTTCTCACATGAGACTCTCACATAAATGTTACACACAAGCAGGAAGAGTCTTTGTACTTGGACAAAGAAGCATTAAGTGCCTGAGTCCCGTGATTGGAGAAAGCAATAGACTATTTCCTACTCCCTAGACATATTTCTCTTACAGCTACCTACTTTTACATTGTACCTAACTTTGAATGTATGACAACCAAAAGCCTATATATAACAAGCAGAAATATTTTTCTAAGTGTTAATTCAAAAACACGTGATATCAAACCAATCAAATTACTCTATTTTATTTGGACACATTTGTGGAATTATTATTCTATAAAAATGAAAAAGTAAGTTATTTTTTTACTAAAAAACTTTTTTTATTGTTTAGTGCAAATGCTTTTTAATGAGAAAAAAATTTAGAAACAGCACAATTTTTTCATAAATGTACGAAGTGTTTCCTATATCAGATTATAGATAAAGCAAAATATGCAAAAAGCAGAAGTACATGAACTTTCATTCGTATGGACGCTATACAAAGAGGCCCTTATAGAAGTTCAATAATTATACAATATGAAGATTTATTTTGATAAACATCACTAATAATTGATATATAAAATACCATAAGGGGTAGCTCAGTTTGCTTAAAACCACGGTTTACTCCTGGAGGTTGAGGGTTCGAGACTGTGCTACCTCACTAGGGTCATAGGGGATTAACCCTGCTCTCCCTGGGATTAGTCCGGCCCAAAAATAAAAAAATAAAATGATATGTAAAAAATGCAAAATGATGATGAGTGGCAATTCAAGGGAGGTCCATGTGCGCGTGAAAAATGGATTGATCAAAGACGAGCATCAATTAAAAACCCAATAAAGGTTTAAAAAATGAAATATCTTGAAAATGCTCTGATAGTTAATACCATATAAACATAAACATAAACCTAATGAGTTCTATTTTCCAAATCATGACAGCAAAGTGCATTCATTTCAGTTGATGACACTTCTTAAAATATCATGATATTTTGTGACACCAATGCTCCTATGGGCATTTAATGGTTTGAACCATTCTTGGTGGAGCTGGTGACTCAAATTTAGGAGATGGGGAGACGTTACCTATCCATATTGTAGGAGTAGGTGGGATCCAGCTTCCATGGAAAGGTTCATCAAAAGTCAAGCTGGCCACAGGCTTGCAGTGGGGATGTTCATAGGTTAATATAATCGACTTCAGAAACAAATGCTCCTATCCAACTCAAGCTTTTTATTTATTTATTTATTTTTTTAATATCGGAGGGTTCCCAACCCTTCCTTTTGGACTGGACTAATCCCTCCAGGCCTAGAGGGAAACCGGGTAAACTCCCATATAGCCCAGTGTGGTAGTGCAATTTCGAACCTACAAAGGTGCAAACTGTGGTCCTATCCAACCCAAGCTTGACATTGCCCATAAGTGCATACCCTGAGCCCAGCTTGCCTTAAACATGTCAGGCACAAGCTCCCATTTAGTTAATCGGGTCAAGCCGGATTAATACTAACAAAAAAAAAATTTAATGGACATCTTAAATTGAAATATGAAATAATCTTAAATTCAAATAAAACTATATAAATAACAGTAGAACAAAGAGAAATATATCATTCTCTTGCTCAAGCCTAGCTGGGCCGCTTCAGTCTTTCTCCACTTAATCCAAGCCCGGTACCAAGCCCGACCCAAGTACTAACCTAAGTACAAAATCCGGCTAAGCCCACGTCAGGCTCGATCTGGTCTGGCCAATGAGCTCCACTATTTATGAGTATTATTATGTTTGGGCATGGGGCGGCTCAGTTAGGCCCATGGAAGTCCCAATGTCGGTTGGGCTGAGATTTATAATGTGTATACTTTAAAGGCACATTTGGGGAGTGCCCTTGGAGTTTCATTTGGGGAGTGCCCTTGGAGTTTAACAGTGGATGATGTATTTCCTGTTCTATGTGGGAATTTTTTTTTTTTCTTTTGTTAGAAGGACTGATCTATGTAGGATGGAGCACTGGAAACAGTTTTTCACTTGACTCCTAGTGTTTTTTGGCTGTGGGGTTTAAGGATGAGTGGAACGAGATTTCTGCCCTCCCTGGAAAGACCCAGCTTGAGCTTATTGGTCTCCAAAATAAGGGGCCGAGTCCAAAGCTCAACTCCAATCAACCTGAACTAGACCACTTCACGAGACAGCTTGTTTTGGTTGCCAAATTTGGTAGGGCTGGTAATGGGCTGAACTTTCTAGCTTAAGCCCAATGCAGGCCCGTTTGGTAATTTTACATGTAAATTAAAATGTAGTAAAGCATCAAATCAAGAGAGAATAAAATATAATGGGATTATGATGGTATTTTATTTTAGTTGTTTGGTATGGAATCTTTTTTGGCTTTTTGTATTGAAAAACAAAAGGTTTTTGTCTTTTAGTTGAGAAAGGAGATTGATTTTTTACTTTTTCTTCTTTGGGAAATTTTCTAGATGGTAACCTACAGTCCTTCATTTCACCGCCTTGTTACCAAAGTTGGCCATTTTACCAAGACATTCTCCGTACAGTCCGTACTGCTGCGCAGACCAAAAGGCTTGTTTTTAGTTGCGATATCATAATTTAAGCTACGATACCACAAGTTATAAAGTTGCGATACCGCAATTAATATTATGATATCGTAAAAAAGACATGAGGTTTAAAAGTCAACAAATACATTTCTGTTTATAATTTCTTTCTGTTCCGTTGCTTTCGTCTCTCGCTTGGGTTCTTTGCGTCCATGCTCTGCAAGAATAACTCCACATTTGACATAAACCAGATTAGACAGCATGAGCGATAATTTTAGTTCCACCAAAACAAATTCAAGCAAAGTCAGATTTAACATGGCATGGGTTTCAATTCTTCAACTGATACTAGCGGAAGGTCCATAGAACAATACAAGTTAAACACGCATGCTTACCAAAGAAGAAGGGGGTGGGGCGGTAGTTTTGATATATATGGGGCATCAGCAGGGGGCCATTAGATTCTTAAGGGAATTCGGGCTTTGATCTGAGGCGGAATTCAGGCTTTGATCTGGGGCGACCGCCCCAGATGCCATACAAGTGAGTCCGCCCCACTCTGATGCCTCGGATGATATCGATGCATACTCCAACAACAGTTGATCACCTTAGTTAGAAACCAGAGCATTTAGGGTTTTTTAAACCAACAAACAGAGATAAGTAGAGAGAGGCGGAAAAGGAAAGAGAATACCAGATCTCGCTAAAAGAGAGAGGGAATAAGGATTACCATGTTCAGCAGGAGCGACTGTAACAACAACAAGCTCAGAATGCCCAGATTGTGAAACAATGGTGGCCAAAATCCTTAGTCGATGGAGACAATAGAGACAACGATGCTTCTTCGACATCGAACGGACGTTGGCGGCCTTGTGTATTTGCAAATAGGTTGGTGAGGGAGGAGTATGGTCAAATTCGGCTGGGGGAGAGAGTTACCGCACGTGAAAATGAGGAATAGTCGAACAGGGAGAGATAAACGAATGAAAAGGGCTTTTCGAATTGTGCTATCGCAATATAAATTGCGATATCACAACTTTATAACTAGCGGTATTGCAACTTAAATTGTGATATCGCAACTAAAAACAAGTTTTTTGTCTGCGCAGTAGTACGGACTGTATGGAGAACGTCTGGGTAAAATGACTAACTTTAGTAACAAGAAAGAGAAATCAAGGTGTATAGGTTACCGTACAAAAAATTTCCCTTTTTCTTTTCAATAAAAGATGAAGAAAATTTTAAATTAAAGTGCTATTGATGTGACCATTGTACTAACTTAGTAAAGTGCCAAGCGGCCAAGCTCTACTAGTGGACCTAGGCTTAAGTATAATTTATGGCAGAGTATAGGGCGGGGACACCCTGACTTTTTTTTTATAAAGAGTGATGCAGGATTTTGTACAAGACTCTTGAGATTGTGATTTCGGAAACGGATTGTTTGGTCCAAACAAGGTCTGGGGGTGCCACATGGGGAGAGATGTCAAATCAATGACATCTCATCTCTCCACCAAAATTTTTTTTTTCCTTTCCCCATGTGGCACCCCCTGTTTGGACCAAACAAGGGATCCGTTTCCTGTGATTTCAGTTGCTTGATCACCAATTTCAAAATTTTCCTTTGCTAGACTACTCTCAGAGGAAGTACATGATAGAAAGTGATGAACGCCCTTAATTCTTGGTATCTTGGAATTTTGTGAAGGAATCCAGATCCCCTGTTTGGACCAATCAGGGGTGACGCATGAGCTTATTGAGTTTAAAAACTGTAAAGACAGTAGCGTCTTTTAAGTACAAAACAAATGTGTCACCCCCTGATTGGTCCATGTACCCTGTTTGGACCTCCTTTGCGAAGTTATTTTTTTCAGGACGGTTTTCACCTTCTATCTGCTTCTCTTTTTTTATTTCAAAACTTGTCCCACTTCTTTTCAATATTTTCTACTTCTGCATTTGCATTTTTCTTTTATGTTATGTTGGCTACTGATCATCAATTATATTATATTAAAGAGGATTATTTTGGTTTTAATTTTAACTGTTAGTTGAGATTTTGACCAGCAAATTTTTTTTAAAAAACTTTCTCTCTCCATTTTTGCAACTACTCACTTTATATCATTATCAAAACCACTCATAACCACTCCCAACTTCTCTTTTTCTACAAAAACTTCATTTCAATCCAAACTCTACTATTCCATTTCTATTTCAAGTCTCCTCTTTCCACCGATAGCTCTTGCATTACATAAACAGGTATTCTTATAATATTTTTTTCTTCTTTAAGTTTCTTTCTAAACTTTATTAAAAAAATTAATGCATGAATATTTAAATTGCAATGTTGGCCATATCCGTGCTGAGCACCGGTCATTATGCTAGTGATAATTTAACTTATGGAGAATTTCAAAAAAGTCCTTAACTTTCGGCCTTATTTCAAAAAAGGACACAAGTTTCAAAACTTTTCAAATTAGTCCTTAAGTTTTTCAGAAAGTTTTCAATTAAGAACATTCATCTATTTAAAGTTATTTTCAGCAACTTTTTTCCTTTTTTTAATACCCAAATTACCCTTCATTGTAATAAAACTCTCATTCACTTCCTCTATATTCTCCTCGTTTCCCTCGCCAGTGTCTTTACGGCGATCAAGGACACCCAGTATTCCGACAGCGATTGGCTGCATGTAGTGGCTGTCGAATCCATGTCATGGCTTTAAATGAAAGGTAATTTGGGTATTTTTAAAATACCGAGGAAAAAAGTCAATAGAAAATACCTTTAAATGGCTGGATGTCTTTAATTGAAAACTTACTGGAAAGCTTAGGGACTAATTTGAGAATTTTCAAAACTTGTGTCTTTTCTTAAAGTAAGGCAAAAACTTAAAGCCATATTTAAAATTTTTTCTTTAACTTAAAAGGCAACAGATTAATCCATGGGCACGTGCTAAGGTCCAACAGCACTCAAACCATAAGTATGCTCGCTTTGGGTCTTTTTCAATGCATAACAGGGGGTGTGTGTGAGTGGGATTATCGTTGAAAGCTGGCAAGGCTACATCAACTTGGTGAGCACGGAAGGATCTACATGACAATACAATAAAAAAAATTTAGGAAGGGGCTTGCCGACTAATCCATGTGGCACATGGACAATATTGCAATATACAAGCACCTGGTAAATTTGAGAGGTGTTAAATCCAACAAGATGTGGGGAGCAATGGCCCTGCCTTATATAGCAAGCAAGCAACCAACAACTAGGCGGGTATAAAAAACAAGGACTCTTTTTACATAGATTAATTGAAGGCTGTAAGCACCAAAACTGCAAAAAAATGCTGTGTTTGGGAAGGGAGGGGGGAGGGGAAATTTGAGGGGGAAGGAAAATGAAAGGGAATGGAAGGAAAATTAATTTCCCCTCCTCTTGTTTGAGAAGTGAAAAAGTAGGGGAAGGAAAAGGAAAAAGTATAATTTTGTTTGTTTGTGAGGTAGGAAAAAAAAGACCATTTTACCCTTACCCCTCTTTCTCCCTCACTTTCTCCCATTTGGACATAAAAGGGCAATATTGTAATTTCCTCCCCTTTCCCCTCTTTCTCCCTCACTTTCCTCCCATTTTTGGGGGGAAAATTTTTGTCACTAAAAGACAAAAATTTCCCCCCCTTCCCCCTCCCCCCATTTTCCTCCCCCCCTTCCCAAACACACTCCTCTCTTTCCTCCCCCCCACTTTCCCCTCTTTTTTTTCCTTCCCCCCTTTTTCTGCCTTCCCAAACAGGCTGTTAAAGTTCAAAGGTGGAGATGGCATTTATGGGAGAAAGAGTTCATGTGCGTAGGGAAAGGTACAAGGATGAGCTGCCCTGAGCAGCTTTGTAGACAGGGACACGCACGTGATTTTTTTTTTTTTCCTTCTAATTTCGAGTACTCACCGACGGATAAGGCAGTCAACATGCCACACAACCTGTTAACATGATACAAATCAAAATAATATTAATAGGTTCAGACGACTTCTTAACGGGTGCGTGTCATTAACGGGTCAAAACAGTTAACACGTTAAATTAGCGAGTTGTTAACAAATAAAATCGATAACTCATTAACAACCCGCCAAACCGGTATGATTACTAACTTATTGTCATTATTAGATTTTTATTGTAACTGTTACTGTATGCTATGGAATGTGGATTGCTCAGTGATCATTGGTATCAAACTAAGAGGCTCTTTTTTTTTTTTTTTTACGGCAAACTAAGGTGATATTTTATTTTTCATGTATTTTGATTTCAGGCTATTTTATACAATCAAATGGACAATGAGCCACTTTATAAATAATAAACGGGTTGATAGTAGCTGGTTATGCGTGTTAACTAACATGATCTGAAATGACCTAATATACTAAACAGGTTAAATGGGTCATGCTGTGTATCCTGTTAAATAATCGTGTCATGTACATCTTTGATTTTTGGACCCATTTATTTAATGGGTCAGGTACAGATTGAGGTGATTCTTATACGAATTCGTTAATACGACACCATTAACAACTCTACCAATGATGCCCAATGACTTGGCCGGATCGGTTGGGCTCTAACTGCAATCAGCACGGATGTCAATATATGAACAGCTTTTCATATTTCTCTATCCTGGCAGCTAAGATAAAGTGATTCAAAAGCAGCTCTTCTTTTTATGGTCAAGTGACACAACATAACTCTGCACTATAATTGGGCAGCTTGGTAACTCTCTGTCTCTCAAATATCTTTTTGACCATGACCGGTCAGTCTATCCAATTCTCTCAATATCTATTTTTCCCATGACGGATCAGTCTATCCAATTAAGAGGATGGGTAAGTTGGGCCAGAAAAGATGGAGCCTATTGCTAAGGCAATCCCATGTTTTCCGATCTTAAGATCCCAAGACCCCAGGGTTGAATTTGGTTGGGGTGTTTCATATTGGCATTGTAAGTGCCCAATCCTGGGAAGTAGGCCCATGATCTCCGGCTGACACAAATCCCAAATGCAAAGCGCCAAAGCTTTAGGGTGCGTTTGGCAATCGGATATTCCTCGATTCTTCAATTCTTCATCTTCACAGAGAACTTCTCATGAAGAAGATTCCGTACAATCCACGTTTGGCAAACACATTTGAATTTGTCTGTTTACATATGCTACATGCCTACATACAACAGTCATAAGTTCTTTTAATGTTCTCTTGCAATCTGTGGTGAATCTAGCCCCACTAAAATCTGAAACCCTAGCCATTTTTGGCCTTCCTACAAATGATGGACGGTTCGGATTTTCATTGTGGGTCCCACAAAAATTAAAAACTCATAATTTTTTGTGTACACCTTTTTGCAAATATCTCAAAATCTATGATGAACTAACAGTTGAGAATTGACCCTTGTGGACCTTATTAACAAGATTAACGGTTTGGATCTTGCAAGTGAGACCCATAAGGTAGGGTTCCATATTGAAAACCGGTAACCCTAAAGTTACCGCCCATGTCGATGTTCATCTTAAGCTGTCACTATTCATCTGACGACATCTTTGCACTGAATGATCAATGGTCATCAATTTTGTGTGATTTTATCACCATCCATGATGAATTAGGATGCCAAATTTGACCCTATATCAATTATAGGCGTTCTAAAGAGACTGAACAGTTTGGATTTTTCAAATGGGCCTCATAAAAGTCCAAAATTCATGATCCAATGGTTTAGACTTTTTAAAGAAATATCTCAAATATATAGGGAATCAACACCTAACTTTCAACTTACAAGCTGTTTTGGACCTTATAAACATGATTAATGGTTCGAATCGTGATTGTGGGATCCATAAAGGTTCCCAAAGTAAAAACCATTAACCTCTAAATTAAAACCATTAACCTCTAAATTACCTCCCATTTGATCATTGTTCATCCGCAAATTCTTTATTACTGTTTGGGGGCTTTACTAATGGAGTTGAGTGAAGTAAAGATTATTTTAAAAAAAGAATAAAACACAAGTAGGTTATGATGGTATTTTATTATTATGGAATCTTTTTGATTTTTTGTATTAGAAAGTGGAGTTTTTTGTCTTTCAGTGGAGAAAGGAGATTGCTTTTTTACTTTTTTTATAAATATGGCGACAAATTTGAATTAAAGTACTTATGATGTGACATTTTTTTTAGAAATGGGGGCTATACTTTACTTGACTCTTTAAAGTACTTTTTTTAAGCATGTGGATTTTTGGAATGCAAATGGGGGTGGGGAGTTGGGGGATCCGACCTTCATTCTCTTTGTTTTGAAGACTTTTCGGTAGTTTGAGGATTCATCCTGTATGATAGGATTTGTTCCCAAGCCTAGGTTTTCCTCGCTTAGAGGGGAAAATGTCGAGTAATCCATGGCATGGACGGTTCTCGAATGTGCCCTTATTTCCTCAGTTTGCAAGAAAATTGTAAGTGATGCCACATATTGAAAGAGAAGGTGAAAGGGCTTGAATATCGTACGATTTTTTTGCGATGTCGCATTATTTCGTAAAATTCTTAAGGGCTTCTCAGTTTTCAATCACATACTTTCTTTATAAAAGCCTACTAATAGGATATTTTTAATTATTTCATGAAGAGGGGAAAATCAGTCCCCCTTTTTTTAATGAAACAAAGGGTTGGACCTTGAGTAATGCAAGAGTCAACCCCAATAAATTGGAAGAAGACCGCTTGCACGTATAGGAGAAAGACCAAGGGATTGAACCCTAGACAATTAAGTGAGAATGAGACTCCCAGTGATTGGAGGTATCTTTATTCTTGAAAAAACATAGTCTTGTGGGTCCTATGTGGTTCAAACCCCGTTTGTAGAAGATCTACCAACATTTTGGCATAAACTTGACAAACAGTTACTTCTTATAACTGAATAAGTTGGCCCTGAATATGCTTTTGTCCGGGCTAATCAGACCCATGTCAAGCATAGTGAGTCCGGACATGTTTGATAAAATAAAAAATAGTGGAACGCATCTCATGAAACTAAAATCCCACTCTTTCTTTGGACATTTCATTGAGGATCCAGTAGCTTGTCAGATCTTAATTAAGATTGGAAAACTCGTGGCTCGGACATGACTCATCCAATGCAAAAAAAAATGTCTCGGATAGAGTCAACACGGAGACTCAGAACTTGGAAGAGTCATGTTTTTTAAATAATTTAAAAATAAATCTATTACTTATAAAATAAATAAAAAAAAACATATCCTTATTTACATGCATTCATAATGATCGGTTCAACTTAATAAATTTATAAATGCAAGAAAAGTATAATAATAAAGAAAATAAAAGGAAAAATATTGCATATTACATAATTCTTTAGTCCAAATATCGAATGTAAAAGATCAAATATAAGTTTCAAATTACATTCTAGTCATCGTTTTTAAATTACCAACTCCAAACCTCATGCACAATTAGTTATAAATAAATTTTAATTGTTTAAAACTAGTTCCTCCTATTAAATGGTTAGGAATACAAACAACTTATTAAAATGAGATGACTTGGCCGAGTCTCCTCTATTTTTTACTCGGTCCTTTGTCAAAATAAGAGGACTCAGGAGAGTCGAGAGTCAACTCCGAGAGTCTTCCAACCAACCATGATCATAATAGTCATTGCCTTAACTCACTAATCACTTGTGAAACATTACAGTCTCATAGCACTTTATCATGACACTTCCAGAGAACATTTGCACTGCATCAGCACAAACAAAAGTCCACAGTAACGGTTATTTGGAACAAAATTTTGGCTTGGCTTGCATCATTTCGTTGTGGAGGGCAAAGTTCTCAAGATGCTCAAACTAGCACCATATATAGCTGATTAGCTGGTCATTGGTAAAATTGGTAGCCCCTTGTTTTACAGTCTTTACTGCTTCTATTCCTCATCACATTTGGGGGACAGTTTTTTCCTGCACTCTGCAGTCCATTTAAATTAGTACCGGTCATCACAGTTGACCTGAGACAATTAGGTGTCAAATTTTGAGCCAAATTCTAGAACACAAGGCACTTATTCAAATCTATCATTATTAAACCTGCATAGGGCACACCTTTTTTTGGTGAATATATCTATTTATTTTGCATTTTCCCTTCTGAAGATTTGTCTTCTGAAGATTTGTCTAGATTTGGAGGGCACTCCTTTTTGCTGGAAAACCTTTGAAGCTATGCTTCCCCTCCCTTACCAACTTATTACAGGCCCAAATATCAGTTGGACAAGAGTCCAGTGCCAGTCCCATTATTTCCCTAGACCTGACCAGAACCCATTGCTGTAGACCTCTTTTCAAAGAAAAAGAATACTCATTAATGAAATACAGGCACATTAATGTGAAATTTCTCACGCTCAGCCCATTTACATGGCCCCAAGCTCAGCCAGTGGCTTTTAAGATCAACCCATATCTAGCCCAAAGCCATCTCACCTCCTGCCTGGCCCAACCAACAGCCTTTGTCCCAAATGCTTATAATAATTACTAGCAAGATTACTAGTCATTGATGATTTCATAGACATGCATCAACAACTATGATTGGTCTCCAAACCACATCTTAACAATCCAAAAACTAACTAGGGCATGTTTATTTGCATTAAAATACATAGGAATTAGAGCCCGTTTTTCGCATTAGAATGCATAGGAATTTTTTTTAGTTGTTAAAAATGGAGACTAAAGGCTAAGTTTTCATTTCCCATCTTTCCTTTGACTCTATTTTCATAAAAGGAAAGGTTATTTGATGCTTTTTTTTTTTTTTTTCTGAAATTCACCTTTCGATCTTCATTTTTAACAACTTCAAACAAAAAAGAAAAAAAGAAACTATGTATTAAACTTGTTGGTCTAGTGGGTCTAGACCAATTGGGTTCAGGTTATGGGTATTATGGTAATTGTACCAGGACTTTCTTATTGACTAGGATATGGTTTCTTAGGGGATAAGAAAGAGAGCATTATATATTCATGTAATGTGTAACCCATGAGAGATCTGTACTGCATATCATACAGAGAGTGAATCCAAAAGGAGAGTCGAGTTTCTTTTCCGTGGACGTAGGCAAATTTGCCGAACCACGTAATTCTCTTGTTCTTGTGTGTGGTTGTTTGATTATTTGATCGCTTATTCACGTTTCCGCATACACGCGCACAACAAGTGGTATCAAAGCCTAGGTTTCTAGGATTGGATTGTGTTGCGTTGCGATCGACGGATCGGACCAAGGGTATCCGAATTTCTGCGCGCGGTAGTTCTTCGCAGAAAAGAGAGATCGTTTACGATCTCTGCTGGGCCACACTGATTGCATTCATCTGTTTGCATCGAAGAACGGGCTCGATTCCGGTTGCAGAAATCGCAGCCGATTCGCCTGGGAAGAAGATTCTTCCAGGATTGCCGTCACCGTCCGCGCGTCGCCGGTACACCGCTGAGCAGATCAGAGAGAGAGAGCAAGCCGCTGCCGAAAGAAAGAAAAAAAAAAAAAAACCAGTTTTTTGTTTTTTTTCGCCGGTATCGGGCTCGATACCGGCCGCCGCCAGTCGCCGGAGTAGGATCGCCCTTCGCCGCCGTCCGCCGCCGCGCCATCACCGGAGAGGAAGACCGGAAGGAAAGCAGTAGTGCAGGTGTAACAGAACCCAGTTCTGTTTGAAGAAGAAGAAGGGTGCAGTTTGGGCCGAGTCAGATTTCAGGTCGGGTTGACCTGACATGTTTGAAGAAGCCCAGCGCCGGCCAGCCCACAGATTAGTTCCAGGTTCGGGTCGGTTCTGACCTGACCCATTCTTTGAAGCCCAGCCCAGAGTCCAGAATAAGTTCAGGTTCGTGGGTCAGTTCGGACTGACCCGTGAATCAGGAAGCCCATTCCAGCAAGCCGCTGACGTCAGCGCCACGTCAGCAGAACAGTACGGTCAGCAGGGGTTTGACCAGTTTGACGGCTGAAACTTGTTTTGCCGATATCTTCATCATCCGAGATCAGATCGGAGATCCGTTTGCGCCTACAGAATCGTTACGAACAGATCTACGTAACAGTGGAAGAAGATTGGCAGTTTGACGGTCAACACAAAAGTTTGACCAAACATGCGCAGAAAACAGTTTTTGCGATATCGGAGCCATCCAAAGTCGGATTTCAGATCCATTTCTTCCGGCGTGCTCGTGGTGACGAGATCTATAGATTGGTGCAGAATTTGAGGTTGGTGAAATTTGTTTGTTTTTCTTGATTATTCAATTGAGATGGAGAACAACACTGTTAACACTACCATGATCAAACTCAACCATACCAATTGGTTGATTTGGAAACCTAAAATGGAGGATATACTTTATTGCAAAGACCTCTATGATCCCATTGAGGAGGATGCTGCCCGACCAAAAGAGATGTCTGATCCAGATTGGAAAAAGATGCATAGAAAAACCATTGGTCACATTAGACAGTGGGTGGATAACAGCATATTTCATCACGTGTCTAATGAAACCAATGCAAAGACCCTTTGGAAGAAGTTAGAAGAAAGATATGAGAAGAAAACTGCTGTAAACAAAACTTTTCTGATTAGAAAGCTTGTAAATATGAAATTCAAGGATGGTGGAAAAATTGAAGATCATATAAATGATTTCCAATGCATTGTGAATGAACTGGCTACAATGAAGATGGTCCTTGATGATGAGATGCAAGCTTTATTTCTTCTGAGCTCTTTACCAAATACATGGAAAACATTAGTTGTTTCCGTGAGCAACTCTACTCCAGATGGTGTGTTATCAATGAGTCAGGTTACTAGCAGCTTGTTGAATGAAGAAACAAGAAGAAAAACTGCAGGGACAGATAATGCACAGGCCTTTGTTACTGAGAAAAGGGGGAGGAGTAAGAGTAGGGGACCAAAGGGGGGTCGTGGCAAGTCTAAAGGTGAAACACAGACTAAGAGAAAGTCTGGAAAATGCTTTCATTGTGGCAAGGAGGGCCACATTAAGAAGAATTGCTTTGCCTTGAAAGAAAAGAAAGAAGCCAACAATGAGAAGAAGAATGACACTAACACAACAGCTACTTTGGATACTAACACAACAGCTACTTTGGATAATGAAGTAGTGGTACTGGCCAGTGACGATGAAACGTGTTTGAGTGTTGCAGATGATCAGGTTGAGTGGGTTGTTAACACAGCAGCATCCTACCTAGGGATGAAAGTGGGTCGGGCCGAGCCAGGCCAGGCTTTGACAGGCCCTAGGCTCGGCCCTAGTATTTTTTAGTAGGCCCTTGCCCGGCCTGAGCTTGAGAGGGCCAAAAAAATCCTGGCTCGGGCTCGGCTCTTATTAAGTAGGGCCGGCCCTCGAGCCGGCCCTCGAGCCCGGCTTGATTGAGGCCCTAGGCTTGGCTTGTGAGCCTGACCCGTTTTATAATGATATAGGTCAATGTTAATATAGATTTAGGGTTTAGGATTCATGGATTATTTAGTGCTTAGGGTTTAGGGATTATTTATATTGGATTAAAATTAGGGTTTAAGGTTTAGCGCTTAAGTTTAAGGTTTATGGATTATTTAGTGCTTAGGGTTTAGTGTTTAGGGTTTAGGGATTATTTATATTGGATTAAAACTAAGGTTTAGGATTTATGGATTATATTATATCATATATGTATTATCTACTGTATAGTGTACATATATATAATATGTGTATTAATATATGTAGGCCCTAGGGCTTACGAGCCGGGCTTCATCAAGCCTGAGCTCGGCCCTTTTAAGCAAACAGGCCTCCTCCTAGGCCTTAGCTCGGCTCTTTTGTCTTTCGAGCCGAGCTCGGGCCGAGCCTATAACGGGCCGTCCGTAGGCCAGCCGACCCACTTTCACCCCTAATCCTACCATGCTACTCCTTGTAAGGAGATGTTCACAATGTACAAAGCAGGGGACTTTGGCACTGTGAAGATGGGCAACACAAGTCATTCGGATATTGTTGGGATCAGTGATGTCTGCATTCAAACCAATATTGGTTGCACAATGACACTGAAAGATGTGCGACATATTCCTGATCTGCGGTTGAATCTGATTTCCAGAACTTCATTGGACCGTGCAGGTTATGAGAGTTACTTCGGAAATGGCAGGTGGAAACTTACTAAAGGGTCTCTTATTGTTGCAAAAGGGAAAGCGTGTAATACGTTGTACAAGACACATGTGAAGCTATGCAAAAGTGTGTTGAATGCTGTTGAAGACAGATCCTCTCCAAATCTGTGGCACAAGAGACTGGGACATATGAGTGAGAAAGGACTGCAAATACTGGCAAAGAAAGATCGAATTCAGTTTTCCACAGGTACATCCCTTGACCCTTGTGATTTTTGCTTATTTGGTAAACAACATAGGGTATCTTTCTCTAAAACATCAACGATAAAATCTAATGTGTTGGATTTGGTATATTCTGATGTTTGTGGTCCCATGGAGGTGGAGTCATTGGGTGGCAATAAATTCTTTGTCACATTTATTGATGATGCATCCAGGAAAGTCTGGGTTTATGCGTTGAAATCGAAGGATCAAGTGTTCCAGGTATTTCAGTGGTTTCATGTCATGGTTGAAAGAGAAACAGGAAAACTCTTGAAATGTCTCCGCACAGATAATGGTGGAGAGTACACATCCAACCTGTTTAAAGGCTATTGCTCAAAGCATGGTATTCGACATGAAAGAACAGTTCCGGGTACTCCACAGCACAATGGTGTGGCAGAGAGAATGAACTGCACTATTCTTGAAAGGATGAGATGCATGATTAGAGTGGCACAACTACCCAAGCCATTTTGGGGTGAAGCTGTTCTGACTGCTGTTTACCTGATTAACAGGTCTCCCTCAGTTCCTTTGAATTTTGACCTTCCGGAGAGAAAATGGACTGGTAAAGATATTTCTTATTCTCATTTGAAGGTGTTTGGATGCAAGGCTTTTGCACATGTACCAAAGGAGCAGCTTTCAAAGCTGGATGATAAGGCAGTGTGTTGCATTTTCCTTGGCTATGGTGGAGCTGAGTTTGGTTACAGATTATGGGATCCAGAGAAGAGGAAAATTATCAGAAGTAGGGATGTGGTGTTTCATGAAGACCGGTTCTTTGGAGATACAGAGAAGACTGAAAAGTCTAAAGAAGTTGTTGATGGTGTTAGTACTAATGGACCACTACGGACTCCACATTGGAGTGATATTGTCCACTTTGGGCCTAAGCCCTCATGGTTTTGCTCTTAGGATTCTACCCAAAAGGCCTCATACCAATGGAGTACTTAGTCCAACTTATATGCCCATGATCTTTCCCATGTTTAGCCGATGTAGGACTTTGGTTGCACATCCCCAACAATCATCCCCTCAAACAAAGGACCATATCTCTTTGGATATTTTTACCGAGCCTCCCTTCAAACGATCATCCATCCGTCCGCTCCATCGAGGAGAGCCAACTCGAGAGCCTCACCACGGATCCACCGATCGTGAGTACCGCGCTTCTCTGCGCATCACCGAGGCCCACCACCTTTGTTTGACTCCTGGCTAAGTTTGGGCCTGGGCTCTGATACCACTTGTTAGTACTAATGGACCACTACAGATTCCACATTGGAGTGATATTGTCCATTTTGGGCCTAAGCCCTCATGGTTTTGCTCTTAGGATTCTACCCAAAAGGCCTCATACCAATGGAGTACTTAGTCCAACTTATATGCCCATGATCTTTCCCATGTTTAGCCGATGTGGGACTTTGGTTGCACATCCCCAACAGATGGAGTGGTTGATCTCACACCGACTCCTTCTCCAGTGTAAACTACAGGTGGAGAAGGTGGACGAAACGATTCGAATCGTGATGAGGCGCAGGGGTTACTAGATGAACAGGGTGTTGAGCAGGGGGAGCAGTCTCCTCAGTCAGAAACCACAGAACCTCAGGTTAGGAGGTCTACTCGAGAGCGTCAACCATCAACAAGATATCCTGCAGCAGATTATATTTTGCTTACTGATGAGGGGGAGCCAGAGAGCTACCCAGAAGCAAAAACTCATGCAGATAAAGATGAGTGGATTAAGGACATGCAGGATGAGATGAGTTCTTTGAAAAAGAACAATACTTATGAGTTGGTAGAACTTCCAAAAGGCAGGAAGGTTTTGAAGAACAAATGGGTGTTCAAGCTGAAGAGAGATGACAGTGGAAAACTGATTAAGCACAAAACACGGCTAGTGGTTAAAGGCTTTGCGCAGACGAAGGGTATTGACTTCGATGAAATCTTTTCTCCAATTGTGAAGATGACTTCTATCAGAGTTGTCTTGGGTCTAGTTGCCAGCATGGACCTTGAACTTGAGCAGATGGATGTGAAGATTGCATTTCTTCACGGTGATCTGAAAGAAGAGATCTACATGACTCAGCCAGAGGGGTTTGAGGTAGAAGGAAAAGAACAGTTAGTTTGCAGGCTAAAGAAAAGTCTCTACGGGCTGAAACAAGCACCGAGGCAGTGGTACAAGAAGTTTGATTCATTTATGGTGAGTCATGGGTACCGGAGGACAGCTGCAGATCACTGTGTTTATATTCATAAATTTGGTAACGGCAAATTTATCATTCTTCTTTTATATGTAGATGATATGTTGATAGTTGGACATGATAGTAAGATGATTGATAGGTTGAAAAGGGACATGTTAAACACTTTTGACATGAAAGACTTGGGTCCCGTACGACAGATTTTAGGAATGCAAATACGTCGTGACAGGAATGCCAAGAAGCTGTGGTTGTCACAGGAGAAATATGTTGAACGGGTACTAGCAAAGTTCAACATGAAAGATGCTAAGCCAGTTAGCATGCCTTTAGCCAATCAGTTCAAGCTCAGTAAGAGATTATGTCCTACTACAGATGAAGAAAAGGAACGGATGACATCTGTTCCATACTCCTCAGCAGTTGGGAGTCTTATGTATGCCATGGTGTGTACACGGCTAGACATTGCTCATGCAGTGGGTTTAGTGAGTAGATTTCTTTCTAACCCTAGGAAAGAGCATTGGAAAGCAGTGAAGTGGATCTTTAGATACTTGAAAGGTACATCAGATTTTTGCTTCTGTTTCGGAGGCTCAAAACCAGTACTTGAAGGCTTTACAGATGCTGATTTTGCAGGCGATCTTGATCGTCGGTTGTCTACTTCTGGGTACTTATTTACTTTTGCAGGGGGAGCTATTTCCTGGCAGTCTAAGTTGTAGAAGTGTACATCATTGTCTACAACCGAAGCAGAATATATAGCTGCTAATGAAGCAGGGAAGGAGATGATTTGGTTGAAGAAATTTTTCAAAGAATTGGGTTTGAAGAAAGGAGAGTATGTAGTCTACTGTGATAGTCAAAGTGCTATGGATCTCAGTAAGAACGCTACATACCATGCCCGCACGAAGCATGTTGATGTGAGATACCATTGGATTCGTGAGGTCATCGAAAAGAATCTCATGAAGCTGGAGAAGATTCATACTGACAAGAATCCCTCGGATATGATGACTAAGGTCGTGTCTAAGGGAAAGCTGGAGCTGTGTTCAGAGTTGGCAGGATTGGACTCCTAGTAAGAGAGTTCAGAGGCGTCTTCCCCATGGTCTAGAGGGGGAGATTGTTAGCCTAGTGGGTCCAGACCAATTGGGTTCAGGTTATGGGTATTATGGTAATTGTACCAGGACTTTCTTATTGACTAGGATAGGGTTTCTTGTGAGATAAGAAAGAGAGCATTATATATTCATGTAATGTGTAACCCATGAGAGATCTGTACTGCATATCATACAGAGAGTGAATCCAAAAGGAGAGTCGAGTTTCTTTCCCGTGGAAGTAGGCAAGTTTGCCGAACTACGTAATTCTCTTGTTCTTGTGTATGGTTGTTTGATTGTTCAATCGCTTATTCACGTTTCCGCATACACGCGCACAACAAAACTCCTGTAGATTTTAATGCAACAGGCCCTAGGGTACAAGCAGCACAACTCGTTTGGGCCATCAGGGTTAGCTAGAGCGCAGCCCATTCATGTTTAGCTCCTAAAGATTTGGCCCATGTCTCTACCACAACCTTATAAATTAATCATCAAATCTAACCCGAATGCACATCGGACTGGGTGAGAGAGCTTGTCAGACTACAATGGTACACATGCATCATAACTATGCCATCCATCATGAGGTGGGGTCCATTCTTGGTTAACTTCTGCGAAGGCTAAACCATTCATCTCATCAGCTGGGCCCCACGTGTACAAAAGCAGCAGTCGGTTTGCAAGATCAAATATTCCATACCCCATCACATGCGAGGGCCCAACAGATGAGTAGACGGGATCATTTCTTGTGCGTGAAAGGCCTTTAAACACTTTAATTCTAATCTGAATTAAACTCTTAAAAGTTTAGAATGGCCACTTAGGCACCTGACTGTCTCGGGTTAGAAATCGGGGCATACCACCTCTTCCCATTCCATTTGTATGGGCTCATTTTCCACTTATGTGGGTCTTCTTCCTGCTTGCGTGCGCTGTCTTCTCATGTTTATGCGGGCTCTCTCTTGGGTGCAAACCCCTTGGCTGAGTTACAAAAAAAAATAAATAAAATAAAAACGACAGTTTAATTCTAATGTTGATACTCCCAGGCCGTCCCTATGAATCCCTCCATAGGGCCCACCTCTAAAATCCAAACCATTCTAATCACTATCCTGGAAAGGGTTGGATCCAATGAAAAATAGAACAAATTTAAAATACGTGTTTCAATTACAAAATCAAATCGAATCATGCACTTTACACATGGTTAATCTAACCATGGCCACAAAATCAAATGGAATCATGCACTGTCCACATGGTTAATCTAATGATGGCCACAATTCCAAGTGAAGCAAATGTTGGCCCAGTGCCAGGACAGTGGGTATAATGATCTTTAGCTGTTTGGTTATTGGGGGCAAGTATTAGAAAATTGTGTGGCTCGACTGCCATGGGGCCCACACCAGATTAAGCCCGGCGATTTGCCGCCGATGAACTCCCAACAAGTTTTAATCTTGTTGAATCAGATGAAGGTCAAACTCTTGGTGGTAAAGTTTGGATCGAGTTCAGACTCTCGGTTTAACAGATTTCCTACGCTGGTTAAGAGATGTGAGATTCCAGGAGAGGTAGCATCCGAATAGAGATGTAACTCCCAGGGATTGCTCTATTTAAGGAAGATGGGAACCCTTAATTCTGATCATCTAGAGATCTAAGAGTATTCGCAGTGAGTTCGCAGGTCTGCCTCACACCTGAACGTATAAGGTTCTCGGCGAGTTCGGTTCTGACACCCATCTGGGATCAGCAACTTCTTTCAGCGAGTCCAACTGATGCATTTGCAGGATTACATTGAGAGGATCAGAAGCTTTAAGAGGCCCCTTTGTTTGCATGGAATTGAATTCATAAGAATTCTAAGAGATGTATTTTTTTCTACAAAGCTATTTAAGACTGTGACTAATGTGCAAATAGGTGCGTGCTCAAGCCTTTCTTTTTCTTGTGGTTGTGTATGTAATGCTGGACCTAGGCCAAGGCTCAAGAAGTTTGTCTAACTCTTTCTGGTACCCCAGCCAAGGGGGTTGGGATCCAAGAGAGAGCCCTACATGCTTAGCTCCTTATCACTTGGGAAAAGATGACGTACTCAGAATTTGAACTTATAGCTGGTAGGTAAACACTGACGCTCCTTACCACTCGGATAAGGAGCTGTTTTTGGGCTATTGGTCTTGAATACCCCCAACTTAAATGAATATGAGCTATGGGTGTCAAAAGGCTAAGCTAGCTTGAGTTGGCTTGGGATCTACTCATGAGTCCTTCGAGTCGAGCTCAAGCTAGATTAACATGGTAGGTCTAGATTAATTACATCACCCGATCGGCTCACCATCAGTTAAATAATCAAAGTCATATCATCTGATTCAAAATGATAGTAAAGAGCGATATAAAACTCGAAGATCAAACCCAGCTGATTCATAAACTGTTCAAAATCGATTAGTTGACTTTCCAGTAAATTCGAATCTTCCATCTTGTTAGTTGTTATCCATTCATCCAATGGTTAAAATAATCCGGATTGAATGAGCAATTCTAAAAATCTAAAAAAAAATAATGGATTTGACTACACTATCAACCCAAAATGACTGCAATAAGGGTTATTCTGTAAAACATTAGAAGAAATCCTACTAATTCAATCTCAAATGAATCTATTAAGGCTTCAATTACGACAACAGTGTGGATTAAAAAAACACAAACACACACCTTAATAGTTCAATATCGGTCTTGCAGCAATTTGATATAAGACCGGATGGTTAATAAGTGTAGGATTAATGTTCAGTGTCATTAACCAATACAATGTAGATTTCTATGCTTAACGAGTTGGGCTTCCAATCAAGATAGGCCATTCATCGAAGCCACAACTTTGCACAAGCCAAAGGCAACCCTCACTTTTCTTGAATCAGTATGGTGTAGGCATTGGGTTGCAAATGGAACGGTTTTGGATCGAAACCATAGTGGACTCAAACCCATTTTTAAATAATGATTCCGGTTCCGGATCCGGTTTTGACTCGAACCTGTTTTGTTGGTTCCAAACCCGATTTCGATAGGAAAACTTGAATCCGGTTCCGGAATCGGATCCACTTAGAGGACTGAAATCTAGTTCCAAAATCTATTCAAATTTCTCTTCATTCTTTATTTTTCTTAAAATAAGCATAATTTTAAGCTTATAATAGTACATCAAGTCTACTACCTCTAATATTATGCATAAAAAGTCCAAAAAAAGTTACTTTTGAGGTACAATTTGCAATATCAAAAGCTCATATATCGGGTCCTGGGTTCAAGGGTCGGAACTTATATGGAACCGGACCCATATATCAATCGGAACTTAAATTAGGTTCCAGACCTGGACTCGTTTATGAATCAGAACCTAAAATAGGTTTCAGACCCGGTTTTTTATGGGTCTGAACTGTCAGGTAATCGGAGAATCGGATACCCGTTTGCAACCCTGTGTAGGCAGGATGCTTCATGATTACACCATAACTCAACCACCCTAGCCAACCCATCCTAACTCGGATGAGTCGACTCGACTCAAGTCAAAGGTCATTGTGTCAAAAAAAAAGTCTGACCAAGTTTATCAAGACTCGGTCAAGCTCACCTGATTTACTCGAGTTGATCCATTTCACCACCTGGGCAACTCAAGTTTGAGAACTAGAGAACTATGGACTTTTTCTCCTCTTTTTTTATCTTTGTGCTACATAGGACATTTGAACTTGCACGCTCCTATTCCTAACCAGCTGTACTACGAACTACAAAATATGGATTTCAATAATGGCAGAGTGGGACATTGCTTTTAAAATTCCCAGTCAGGAAAAGATTACGGTCAGATCAGTAGGCTAGATGAAGGAAAGAGTAGTTAAATCATTGAGAGGGAAGCTTCTAATACTAACCCGCTGTACTATGTTGAATGTTGTAGTCCACTGCATGATGGTAATGTTGAATGTTGTAGTGCACTGCATGATGGTTTCCTGGCAGCCTCTCCTTTTATTATTTTGAAATGACTCCTTGGTGTTTTTTCTCCTCTCAGTCCCTAATTAAGTTCAATGTCTGGTCCATTCATGATCAGGGCACATGGGGCACAAGTTAGTGAACGATAGAACAAAGGGTCCTGACAGCCCCCACTTTAGTTTAAGAAGGGCTTGTTTGTTTTGTATAATTGAAATCACATGAGTTTTAAGACTTTGAATTGTTATATTTATTTTTATTATTATTTATTTATTAGTGACGTGGATATTCCTGAGGTCTCTGACCCAACATGACTAATTCCCCGGGTGGCACCCTCTAAACCTATACAAACGCACATTGGATAATTCTGGAGCGGGATTCAAACACAAGACATGAGAAGCAAATCCCATGCCTTATGCCACTCCACCAACTCCCAGGAGGGTATACTTCGTTTTTTTATAAGCGGTTAAAAATGAAGACTCAAAGGTTAAGGAGAATCTTCTCCTATGAGCAACTGCAAGTGTAGTCTAGCATTGTGAGGCTTGCCCAGGCCTATCTTTCATTGGTGCAATCCCTTTAATAGTCTTTCCATCACATGATTTGTCAACACGCCCAAATTTACATTCAATGACCTTCCCTCATCGTCGGATTAAATATCAAGAAAATCTATAGTTAAGATGTTATTTAACTTTAAGGCTGCTAAATCGAGCGATAGAATAATCTGGTGGAGCAAATTTTTGGAAACCCACCCCCCCATGAGACCTTTCCATCTGCTCTCCTTCCATTGACAAATTTGTATTTAAGTGGGCCCCATGAGTTTAAATACAATCTACTCTTGGGAGAACATTCTCCCAAAGGTAAATACCCAAAACTGACCATTAATTTGCATTCCCTCTAATGAAAGTTGAATCAAAGGAAGATGGGAAATGAGTCTCCAATCATCTTCCAAGTAATTTAGATTTTGAAAAGGTCAAGGTCCCTCTATATTGCTACCTTATATTCTTCACCTCTTGCCTAGATAGAAATCCATGGTAGAGAGAAAAATTGCTTTTGATTTTCTATGCAACTCCATCTTCGATCATTTGGGGTCTATTTGTGCAGAAGGTAGTTGCTGCGGAAAAGGGGGACGACAGCACCTTCCTCGACCAGTTCGGTGCTATTCTTTCTGCAGTTCCTCAGTTTTTGGAGCATCTTGAATTTGAGTTTTCCCTTCCAGCTTTTCCTAAAATACCCTAACCCCTCTCAACTTCTCTCTACACTCCCTCTTCCTCTCCCGGCCCGCCTTCGGCCATGGCCTCCCTCCCTCCCTCCCTCCCTCCCCTGGTCTCTCGCCCCTCCTTCTCCCTACTCCCTCTCCCTGCCTACCTTTCACCCGCCGCCCGCTCTCCCTCTTTCTCTCCCCCTCTCTCCCTCTCCCTGCCCACCTCCACCCACCGCCCCCTCTCTCTCTCTCTCTCCAGCGGTGCTGCCGGAGGAGGGCGATTGTGGCTGGGGTGGGGGTGGGGGTGGGGGTGGGGGTGGGGGTGGGTGAGGATAGAAAGAAGTCGGGGAAGGTATATAGTTTGATAGGTGTCCTTTTAGGTAATTTACAAAAAATTGTAGTGTGTTAAGAGGAAAAATCAATGTGCTTTTAGCAGCTCTCATTCAAATGTTTTATAAGTGATAGCGGGATGTTGGACCTTACTCTTGTTTAAGTTAAATTTAGCCACAATGTATAAAAGTAAAGGAAATTTATTTCGGACAATTTAGGTTTTTAAGGGATTTTGCATGTACACTAGAGATGGATTTCCCCGACTATTTATCAAATCTTGGATATATTCCTACAGGTACTCATGTAGCTTAAATGGACTAAAATTCTTAGACGGTGCGATATCACACAAAATGATAAAGTTTTTGTTATCGCATAGATACATTCATTTTTTAATCCAACAAAAGGAGAACTTTTGTGCAATACGTATAAATAGAAAATTTGCAAACTCGCATAAATATGGTCGATTTTGTCATTTCCTCGAGTGTGGAGAATGGGTGAAGAAATATCATAACTTTAGTCAATACGTGGGTTATCAATGGCGAAACCTAAATTTTTAGTAAGTAGACCTCACTCATGAGCCTAACTTCTTATGAATCCGTGCATAGGAGGATCTAAACTCTTACCAAAGTGCCGAGTTGGTGAATGATTATAGCTAAAGTTTTTTAATAGGGTGGTGAATGATTTTCAAGTGTAAGTTTATAGGGTGGATCAATATTTCAACAGTGACACTACCCGATGGGAATCAAAATTTAGACCGGCGTCGGCATTAAGTAGGTAAATGACTGTGATGGGACATGGATTCACCAAAGACAGCCTTGAATGAAGATGCAAAGGTATGTATGGTAGGGGATAATTGCAAACTTTGTTGCTTAAATGCTAGGGTCCAGCACCGCACTCAACTAAGGTGGCAAGCAGGTGGTTGGAAGGGACATTTGCTATTCTTCCTTAGATGCTGTTTGAATTCTTAAATGCTGCCTAGCACCATCCTCAAATTGAAAGCAGGGGGGGAGGGGGGTTTGTATTCAACATGGGTCAACTCATCTAACCCAAGCCGACCCTACCCAACTTGTAGATGCTTGTTTCAAGCCCAACCCATTTTTTTTTTTTTTTAAGTGTTAAGGTTATACTGAGTTTAGTTGTAGCCCCAAAAGGCCCAAAATCCAAAAATATTAAACTACCTGACATTTAAATTGATTTAGATATGTGGGTTTTGCAAATAGCCAGCCTAGTGTCTAGTAAGTGGAAGAAGGCACATACTAACTAGGGTTCCTCCTAATTGTGCAAGAAATTTGGCTAGTTTAGGGGGAAGTGGCAGGCCAAGCAACAAAAGAAGTCATTAAAGGCCCAAGTAACTCGATCATCCAAATGCATGGACAAATATGTGTAAACCAAAATATTTAGCACTTGATTGTTTTTTTTTTTTTTTTTTTAAACCCAAAGAGGCTCAAACTCTTGCCCCTACAGGTGGGCATTGATGTCCGTTACAGTTAGTAGCACTTGGTCTTCAGAAATTAAAACCAGCTTGTGATTTGCAATTTTGCATAGGATGGTAGCAAGTAGCTCAGGCTATCCAAATGCATCAAATGCGTTTTTTCTTTTTCGTTTTTTTTTTATCATCTAAGTGACTAGCACTTGATTTTTTCTTCTTTTTTCTTTCTCATTTACAATCAGCTCGAACCCACGCCCTCACCTATAGGCTACAGGTGAGAATTGATGTCATTTACCCACAAAGCAGCGGTCGCGAAAAAGTTACTGCGGCTTGATTTGCAAAGATTCAAACAAGTTTGTGATTTGCGGAGGAAAGTAGCATTGATTAAAGGGCATGTTGATTTTTTAGAATGCTATGGAAAATTCAATGGTTTTTAGGACATGTTTGTTTACATAGTTTTTCATGAAAAAAGGTGAAAAGTGGAAAATCCTTTTCCGCATTATAGTAAAAACCATATTTAATACGGAAAAGAGGTAAAAATTACTTTTCTGTGCTTCCGTAAAAAACCGCCCTATTCATATGTCGAGGGAGATTAAGCTTGGTTTTGCATGAACATGTGGAAAATTCTCTTCATGGATGTAGGTTTCAATAGCTGTATACAAGCACGCCCTTTTTAATGTTACTTCTTGCAAAAAACACATTCACATTTTGAATCAAGTGATGAAAAATAATTTTTTTCTACAAAAATGAAAAAAAAAAACCACATATATCCCGCTTTTCTTTTCATTTTCCCAGAAGAACAGCCACACAAATATGTTGTTAATAAATACTAGCACGATAACCCGTGCCAAGCACAAGCGTGTTCAACAACTACAAAATATATTCTATAATCCATTAAAAAAGTTTAGATCATATAAAATCATTTTCAAACACTCAACAATTTGGTTTAGATAGAGCATAAAATCTTAAAAAGAGAATAAAAGAAGAGAAGATTATAAGAGTATCTGTTTTCTCAATCCAAAATCCCATAGAGCAAAAATGGGATATGAGAAGTGGTGTAAAAGAAAGATAGGAGAATAAGATTTGGAATAAAAATGAAGTTTATTATAGTGAGTAGTGAAAGGTAGAAAGAAGACTTAAGTGGCTATAATTACATGTTGAAAGTGGGAGTAAAAAGTGAGTTAGCCATAGAACATGGGCATAACTTCCGATCAAAATCAGAAGTTATGGTCAAAATTAACTTCAAAACCTTCCCCTTTAATATAATATAATAGAGAAACAGCAATCAAAGGTTTTTTCATGCTCAGATGTAACTAGTTTCTCCTTTTTAACCTTTTTCTTATTCTGGGAACTACAAACTCAAATTCATCGAAAGATTTAATCTTCATACAGTACATGTGGATTTAATCTTCTAGGGATTAGTTCTCAACTGTCCGAAAGGCTCTTGCACTGGGATGGGGGTAGGGATGTCAAATGGGCCAGGCCGGCCCGGCCCGACACGCTCCGGCCTGCAATGGCCCGGCCCGCACATGGGCCGGGCCGGGCCTAGGTGGCTGGGCACGCTGGCCCGTTCGGCCCTAGCCCGCCAGGAACGTGGGCTGGGGCTGCAGCCCGCCAGGCCCGCTGGGGTCGGCATGCCAGCTCGCCCAACGACCCTAAGCCCATTTTTTGAAAAAAAAGTCATTTTTACCCCCCCCCCCCCCCCCCTCCCAAAAGCTATAAAACGGTCATATAAGGGGTATTTTGTGTCATTTTTCATTTTACAAAGTCTATAAATACCCTAACCCTCCCATTCTCATTCCTCACCAATTTACACAACTCTCTCATTCTCTTTATACATTCTCTAGCTCTCTCTCAAAGCATTCAACTCTTTCACTTTCTCTAAGAAGTTTTTGGAGGGCCAAAGATCAAGTCATTAAGAGACAAGATTAAAGGGGCCTTCAAAGATTTAGAGGTATTTATATTATTTAAATTTGAGATTCCATATATATAAGTTTATATTATATTGTATTAACTCTCATTTTCTCCCCTTTCTTATATTAATTATCACAAAAGAAGGCTATTAGAGCCTATTACTGTTATTACTTATAAATTTTATATTTTGAAATATGGCTGAAAGATTTCCGACAGAATCATCTTCAGTTAATTTTGGGGAATAAGAAAATTTTATTGAATTACAAGATGAAGTAGGTGATTTACCACCCTCCTTTCCTCAGAGTTCCCGTAAACCAACCAAGAGGAATAGAACTTCACCAGTTTGGGTGGCATTTACAAGGTTTGAGGTTGTTGAAAATGGAAAAACAATTGAAAAGGCAAAATGCAAATTTTGTAGTAAGATTTATGGTGCCCATTCAAAAATGGGTACCGGCCATTTGGCAAGGCATATGCGTCTATTATGTCCAGACATAAAAAAGGCAACAGATGCAGGGACAGGGAGGCCTGGATCATATACCCAAATTTCTAGTACTGGTGGTGGTAACAGTAGTAGCAGTTTGGGTCTTTTTTCTTTTAATGCACAAAGTTGTAGAAAAAATCTTATTAAAATGATTGTGTTATCCGAATTACCATTTTGTTTTGTTGAAAATGAGTTTTTTGAAGAATGGGTCCAGAAATACTGTCAACCACAATTTCACAGTATTTCAAGAAATACAGTCAGAAATGATGCTATTAGACTCTGGCAGGAAGAGAAAACAAATATAAAAAATTACCTTGTAGAAATTCCTGGTAGAATAGCCCTAACCACAGACATGTGGACATCTAAAGGTGGTGACAGTTATCTTTGTCTTACTGCACATAATATAGATTCAAAATGGATTATTAATAAACGTATAATTAGTTTTAGCAGTCTAAATGGCCACACAATGGCACTAGAATAAGTACATTTATTTTGGAAAAACTAGATGAATATAATATTAAAGAAAAAGTTTTATCTATAACTTTAGATAATGCCAGTAATAATACAGTGGCTATTGAATTAATGAGAATGCAGATGCCACTTGCAACTCTGATAGATAGCTCTATCTTTCAAAATAGATGTGAGTTACAAAATGCGAGAACCTCTAGTCCATAAAAAAAAAAGAAAAGTTGCAAAACAAACTCAAGTGGGGCATGGAGTGTTTGGGTCATTTATAGCGCCTGCTATTAGGGTTTTAAATACATTTTTTTCCAAAATAAGCATATGACATATTTGTGGACCCCACTAGCCTGAATGAATATAAGAGAATCTTTAGATTAGCCATGTACCCAACGTTAAATAAGTGTTAACGGAAAGGAGCAAGTCTTTAAATAAGTAGAAGACTTTGGATTTTAACCTTCTACTTTATGACCTTGGATTGATATTAACAATGTCCAAAGTTTATTTGTTTGGCCAATGAGCCCCTACAAGCAGACGAAGTACCTAATTGAAAAATCTAAAGGATCATGAGGTCATGACATAGGAGGATTTTCTCGTATGGGTAGGTGCCTCCAATTTGGATGGGTTCCTTTTTTAATGCATCCCTCACCTCTTCATTAGTTAGATCATGATGTCCACATGTGAACGTTTCTACCAGAGGAAATTTAGCATATGCATTGATAGGCGCCATGTAGAAGTTTAGTTCTCAGACATCACAACTCAGCTTTGTAACCCAAGCTCTATAATAATAATATAATATATAAGCTCCCTCTCCTTAATTTGGCTTCACCATTAAAATTTTCCATCACTTTCGTCAAACGCTAAATATGTGATTTACTTCATTTCGTCTTTTATTTTATTTATTTAGGGGGGGTTTGTGCAGAGTCGTGGGAAAGGGAGCCTTTTGCGGGATTGCAAGTCCGACCTCGCCAGGTCAAACTTCCGGATCACTCTAGTTCTGGAACCAAATGAGAAAAGGGTAGATTTCTTCTGTTTTCATTGCTGCACCAAACGACACCAAGGAAGGCACCGGAGTGTCTCTTCCTCTTTCCATGGCGAATCCAATTTCACAACATAACCTTAATCACAAGTTAAACATGTAATCAAGATGACAGAAATCTCATTCCAAATCACAATAAGTAAAAAAGTGTTATTTTGAACTATTTAGTTTCTAGGATGTGGACCCCACAATATATAACTTCTTTCAAACGGAACCATCAAACTTCATTTATTCCACACAGTGATCATCTTAGGTATTTTGTCTGAGAGATGCTTTCTTTGTAGCAATTAGGGCTTGTTTGGCATCTCTTCTCTTTTTTTTTATAGATCCATCTAAAATAGAGCCATTAAAAAAAGAGCCATAAAAAAAAGAGGTTAGAATAAAAAAAACACATTTGATGACACACGAATCTATTTTAAATACACTGCCTCTATATTTTAAGACTCAAAAGCTCTATTTCTCATCTGCCCATTTTTGGAGCGTTTGGATTTTAGAGAATTTGCCTCTAAATGTCTAAAGCGGATAGAGTCTAGAATCTTGTGCCAAACACTCTAATTGTTTAAACCTCTGTCCAATTTAGACATTTAGAGAAATAGAGACATGAAATAGAGATGCCAAACATGGGCTTAATCTGTTAATAATTAGAGCTAATTGTGCAACATCTACATTCATATATAATTCAAGTATCCTACACAAAATCTAGCTTGCACGGCTCTCTACAGCCATCTTTGACCATGACTAGAGTTATACAGATGATTACATAACTAGGGATATGCCTATTCATCACAATGATAGATTATGCAGAGGATAATAGAAACCCACGTAGAAACCTTGCACATCATTCCAGCATTCTCTCATTAATTCTTCTTTCTGTATTCTATCCTCATATAATATTTTATTAAGAGGAAAGTTGGAATTGATGGAGACATAATAAATAAGGAGGGCCCCAGAATAGTTGGAACATAAGAACCAAGTCCATGGTTTTCTCTTCTACAAGAAAGTGTAATTAAACCATCAAAGAAAAATGATCAGAGTCCGTTGCTTCATCAATACAATAGAAAGTAAACATCACGGACTTGTCATTTCTAAAGGGTATGAGAAAAGGGTAACATCACAGAAAAAGATTTTTAAGTTGCCGACAACTATGGAAAGACAGGACCAACCAGAAACACAACAATAATAATTGCAGGGAACTATTAGCTTCAAGTAGTATTAACCCAAAAGAATTGGCCGAGTGGTTAGAACCACGGTTTCTCTTTTTTCTGGAATTAGGGGTTTTGGTATTAATCCCCGGTTCCCCCTCTTTAAGAATTGAAGGTTGAGTCCACCAGTACTACCACCTCGGGGCTACATGGACTTTACCCGGCTTCTCTCTGGATTCGGAGAGATTAGTCCTGCCCAAAGGGTTGGGAACCCTCCGTTAGCATTGTTTTTTTTATTTTTTTTATTTTTTTTAAGTTTGGCTTTTATAGAATATTATCAGAGATGAGAATGGAAAACAAATTATTGATCTTTAGAAATTAGTAATATATAAGATAAAAAAACAAATATGAATTACTGTAAATTTTTCAAAACTTCTAGCATCTTCTTTCAAATAATGGAATATTATTAAAAGATAATTCCTCTGTGCATATATTTCCATAATATTGCGATGTTTTCAAAGTATTGATGATATTTGTGAGATGAATAGAGCCTACAGCTCTTAGTATCTATTCACTCAAAAGTCAATCACCAACCTCGTATTTTCAGATGAAAACACATTTGTTTTGGGTCTAATCCATGGTGCATATTACCAAGGATTTGAATTTGATGGAGCGCGTGTTACACATTTACTCAAATTCAACTTGTTTGCTCATGTTCTTGTCCCCACATAATGTTGACAAAATTAGTGCTATATTTTTGTTAAAGAGGACTTCCCTTTTTTTTCCAGCAACGTTCGGCCGTTGGTACTGGAGAGGCACATGTGTGAAAGAAAAATTTTCCAATGCACATGCTCCTGTCGAAGTGTGCATTTGAACCGTCACCAAAGACAGAACCCTCAAATTTTCACTAGGTTTGGCTGTGACGAATACCACCAACGTGCAATAATGCACAGGTGAGTAGGAGAAATCGTCGGTGCCAACACCATTCATGACACCAC
The DNA here is from genome assembly GCA_028538565.1 of Umbellularia californica. Lineage (NCBI taxonomy): Eukaryota > Viridiplantae > Streptophyta > Magnoliopsida > Laurales > Lauraceae > Umbellularia > Umbellularia californica. The sequence goes on along the minus strand of JAPQWN010000012.1, from coordinate 18,079,310 downwards.
TCAATTATGAATGTGTTGGTAAAGAAGACTTTAGATGTTTTGTATGTATAACAATTATCTTATTCCATATTCCATAGTTTGTATAAAAGGAGAGCTGTTATATCCCTGAGACATAGGAACTGTGACCCATTACATTTCAACATCAACTTTGTGAAGGCACATCTATCAAGAAAATGTTCATCTAACATGCTCCAACTCAATTTTATCATATAAAAAGCATTTTCTGTCATTAGTTTTTAATTTATTTTATTGCCATTTTCCACCAAGAAATTCCATTGTCTTAATTGAAATGACATTGACCCCTATTTCATTTAGGTAGCCACAAAACAACCAAATCAATCATATAAAGAAAAAGAAAAAAGGACCCTAGACCATATGCTCTAAGCCTTAAATTCTTTTACTTACATTTTAGCCCTTTTCAAACATTTAAAACTTAACTCAACTTGGGCTTTTAATTCTAATTAACTCAAACTCTCGATTCGTAACATTACTAATAAAGTGAAGTAAGGTGAATGGTCAAATTACGAGACAAAAAAGAAGAGCGGTTAAATCAAAAGGTGATAGCCTTTGTTATTTAGTGAAATAAATAAAGATGTAGTTTTTTTCTTTCAAGAAAGAAGATGATTTTTTGCCATTTAATGGCAATAGGAAAGTAAACTTTTTTGTTTTTTTTATATAAAAATAGAGGTGTTTTTTTTAAATATGATCATAATTTTTTATTTAACCCATTTTCTTTTATTGTCTCTTGAAATGACCTTTCACCAAACTTTATTGGTAAAGTGAATTTACTACATAGGAATTTATTTGTGTAAATCTGAAACGTGAGAAAATGGGAGTGAAAACATAAATTTGACAAGGTTCGTTGGACTCTCATTTTCATGCCAACCAAGAAAAATAGTTGAAAAAAAAACATTTTCTACAATATTTGTGCTGCACTAATAAGAAACTATTACGCTGCACGGAAAGTTTAAACTGTATTTTTGAAAAAGCGGTTGCACAAACATGCCCAAAAAGTCATCTGAATCTTACTAAGTCGTTTGATTGAAAACTTAATAGAAAAATACATAAAAAGTAAGAAACCATTAATATTTTTAGTAGGTTTTCACCAATTTTCTACGGAGTTGAGTTCTCATCGAGTTTTGAACTCCTTGAGTTTTCACTAAAACTTCAAACTTCAGATTTCTAGGTGAGCTGAGTCAGGCCATTGTCACTTCGTTCTGAGTAATAATTGAGCTAGTCACTATTTAGGGGTGGTTTAATTCAGCTATCCGTGGCGATCATTTATGGGCCCCAATGCCAATATTACTATTATCATTTCTCCATAAGTCACATTCACCTTTTCTCTTCCACAACTATAAAACACATGTTATTCAAAGGAATGTGACCTTGGAGCTACTTAGTCGGCTTTAAGTTTTATGAAAGCAAAAGAAAGATTGCATTTCAGGAGAAGTTATGCACTCATGATATGTTCAACACATAAATGGAAAAGGCTCAAATGTTGTCCCTAGTTTATACAGGAGCATACTGTTTAAATATTGCTGACTTCATTAAGATATTTCTCATGTCATTATTTTTACTGGTGAAGCTTTCATTGGTACTTTGATTTTCCCATGAGGCTCTTATCTTATTGTATTATTTTATATACTGTTTAGTGTTTGATGGGAAAATTTCCTTTTTAGGAAAGGGGTATGTGATGACATGGATATGAAAGTGAAACTTAGATGTATGGAAAGTTCAAAGAAGGAACTATATATTTTGTGGATTATTATATTATGAGATTCACCTAAATGTATAATAATTGATAAGATTGTTCCTTGAATGCATTTTAATAAGTGGGTAGGTGGGAGTGAAGGTCTCGCGTTTATTTTGACCTGATCACAGCCACTTGTTTGAGGGCCTGGAGTTCAAGGTCCTGTAAGGCAATTGTGATAATCAGATCATGCCTCATGTGGGCCCTTCCCCCGCCTGTCCATGATAAAAACTTTTATAGTCTCCTAAGCTCATTTGATTTTTCCATTATTTTATATAAAAGTATGCATATTGTTATATATATATTATATTTATATATGTTAAACACAGGGAAATGTCTCACTATGAGCAACTGCAATTGCAGTCTAACACTGTGGGGCCCATTGAGCCCCAATGGGCCTACCTTTCATCAATGTAGCCCCTTTGACTTTCTTTCCTTCTCATAATCTGGCGGCCGGCCCAATTTTACTCTCCTAACCTTTACTCAGGGTTGAATTGAATCTCAATAAAAATTTCAATATAAGATGCCATTATAATAGATTAAAACCAAGAGTTTTAAAGCCAAGATTAAGTAATTAAAATGAGTATATAAAAAAACATATAAAAGCACTATGATATGAAGAGTCAATTTTTTTAAAAGAAAACATGAATAATGTTTTAAAATCTCCATCATTCAATTCATGCTATTATTTTTTCTCCATCAACTGTTTCGATTAGTGCAATTGTTTCACTCTATCCACTTGTCTCATTTACTCCACTTGTCTCATCTCTTGCACTTACCTCAACACATTGATTTGTCCCAACACCTGCAATTTTCTCTGTACCTGCAATTCCCTTAGGCTAGATCCTTCTACTAATATTAATATAGAATGCAGAAACTAAATGCAAAGGAAAAAACGTAAAATAGCAAGTGCATAATTTAGGTTGGTAGGTTATAACATTTTCAACATGATGCCATACTACATACACTATTAGATTGTATTTAATTAACCATAGAAAGTTTATAAAATGAATATTTTATGACCAAGTTCAGCCCATATTGAAGGTGTCATACATTTGTTATGATTAGACAGAATCACATTTATGCATGATTTATAAATGACAGTACAAACACTACATAACTGTCATAACATACGTCTTTTATTTTCTAATGTATTCATAAATACATCTTGAAAGACTTTTGAAGTGGTGAGATAATAAAAAATGAAAAAAATTATTAGAGAATGATTGAGATATTGGAAGAAAACTAAAAAACAGAAGGTTATATGTTTAGATATATGTTATACTTTCTTTTTTTCAGTTCATAAACCTATTGGATGTTCTTTTATATGATATTAACATTTGTGAGGTTATAATGTTCTTTTGAATTTGCTTGTATAAATATTTACTGTGATTTTTTTATTTCTATTTATCAAGATGTTATTATATTCAACTTTATTGTTTACGTGGTAATTGAGATATTATGACTGCTTTCCTTATGTTTTGAAATAAATTATGATGAAATTTCTTAATAATGCTACTTCTATACTTTTAATGATAGGTTGGTAACCCTATATTAAAATTCATCTTTCTTCCATTCATAAATACATACTCAATTTTTTTTTATAGTAATGAAACAACACATAAGATTTCTAAGTCATTAATTTAAAAGAATATGTGACAACTAAAGAAATATTATATTGGTAGTGAAAGAGTGAAAAAGAAAATACAGAACTTAAAAACTAATGAGAGAATTAAAATAAATAAGGAGTTAGAAATATAAAAAAAATAGAATGTATCAAATGAGTAATGTAAATGATAGTTAAAAACTTGATAAAAATGAATTCATTGATATTTTGAAGAAAGGGTAAAAAGATGTCGATATCACATTAGCAATGGAAAAGCTACAATTTAGCAAAATAAAAACTTAATAGAAAATGAAAATGAATCTATTACAATACAAATTAAATGAAATGAGAAATAAAGATAAAAAGTCAATTAGCTGTCCAAATAAAGATAAATGAAATAATAAATCTCATGCATTTTAAATGGTTGAAGTGGGGTCCTTTCTAGTTTTTACCTAAATGGTTTTGAGAAGGAGAGGGTAGAACACAGAACACGAGTATACAACCTTAGATTGATAGGGAGTTAAAGCTAGGGTTCCTCAACTCATGACTTTGTTGCAAACAGTCTACAAAAAAAAGTCACCAAGCCAAAGGCCCCTCTCACACTTTTTCATAACTGCAATGTCTAGTTTACCCTTTCTTTAAATCTTATCCCATGATTGGTGGGATATCCCATTAATAATGGTCAACTAACATTTAATTGCCCACGATTAATGGAATCCCCAGATTTTCAAATAAATTCTAAAAACACACAAATAAATTTCAAAATAACGAAAATAAATTTTTAAAAAATGCAATAATTTCAAAAAATGGAATAAATTTTTTTAAAAAAGCAATATATAATCAAATAACACAGATAAATTTAAAAAGATGCCAATAAGTTTCAAAATATCCAAATAAATTTCAGAAAATGTAAATAAATCTCAAAAGACTAAAATAAATCTCAACAGATCCAAATAAGATTTAAAAAATGCAAATAAATTTATAATAATGAAAATAAATTTTAAAAAATACAATAATTTCAAAAAACTCAATAAATTTGAAAAGATACAAATAAATTTCAAAACACGCAAATAAATTTAAAAAACGCATATAGATTTCAAAAAACGCAAAGAAATTTGCTAAAAAAGTCGGATAAATTTTGAAAAAACTTAGATAAATTTAACTAAAACACAAAGAAATATGACAGAAGACAGATAAATTTGAACAACATCTAATAAATTTGAAAAAAACTCGGATAAATTTAAATAAAACTCAGATAAATTTGACAACAACTTAGATAAATTTGAAAAAAAAAACTCAGATAAATTTGACAAAAACTAAGATAAATTTGTTAAAAACTGAAATAAATTTGACTAAATAGATAAATTTGCGTGGGCTGGGTTAGCCTGACCTGACCCGACCTAGACCTGGACCAAAAGACCCAGAGAACCAAAACCAGGTCTTCTTCTTCACGTTCTGGTTCTGGAATCAAAACCAGAACCAGTGCTTCGTCCTTCGGCCACGGCAGGCAGGGCGCGGCAGAAGCGGACGGAGCTTTTCCGGAATCTTTAGACGGCAACGGCAGGACTCTTCTTTCTCGGCGCCGCATAAAATCCGACAGATCCAATAATCTTCATCATCACTGATCTGTGTGGCCCACCGTCCAATCAAAAGGCAGATCCAATAATCCACGTTTGACTGCTGCAGAAAAATGGGACTGGTGCGTGGCCGACGAAGACGGTGGAGGAATCTCGTCACTGACGAACCCAAACCCGCCTTGCGTTCTCTGCACTTTTGGAACCAGAACGAAACGAAAAACCACTTATGGGTTCTTTAAAACTAAGTCAAAGAAGACAACAAAAAACAATTTTTGTTTTGTACCCAAGAAGTCAAACACGAAATCACTTTTTCTCTGTAACGTGCACCAAGACCGATTTCAAATAGAGAACCTTCTGTTCTCTCCTCTGCAACCCGTGACAGTCTTCACCGTTGATCAGGCGTGACACAACCCTGGCCCTAGCAAAATCCAACCCCGCTCTGATCAGAAAACAAGAAAACCAACCCAAATCGCTGTCTGTCTTTGAGGTGGGAAAAAAAAACTCAGAATTTTCCTCTGATATCAATTTGTTTAGGAAGGAGGGAGGAGGAAGATTGAGAGGATTTAGGGAGGAGGACGATTAAGAGGATTTAGGAAGGAGGAAGGAGGGAGGAGGGAATATTTGAAATTTTAAATTTCAAAATTTTATGCCTAAAACCGTTGGAAGGGCAATTTAGTCTTGAAAAATGAGATCATGTGGATGCAGGGACCTAGGGCTGGAAAAAGTCTAGTTGAGTGGACCATAGGCGTTAAAAAGTTTTTCCTTGGACTGGAGGCCAGAAACATTGACTTATAGGGACCTTTCGCTAATTACCGCTTAAAGCTATTCTTGGGGATTTAGATCAATGGGTTATTGTTCACTTGGTTGCGTCGGAGATCCTTCATAGGGTGGTTTTGGAAAAGGCAAATTTGTAGACAAGTTGAGACCTTTTCTACATGATTATACGGATATATATGTTGTGGCATGAGCTAAGGTGCTTAGCAGAGAGCCCATTTACTATGGAAACTTACGACTCTGTGGTTGAGTATAGACGGTTGGTTTTGGCTGAAGGTGTAGAAGCTTAGTCAAATTAATTGGTACGTTGGCCTGGATGTGCTGGTAGACAGCTTTGGATAAGAAGAAGCTCGATCGGTGCAGCAGAAGAATTTCAGAAGAACCATGATGGTGCTAGCTTGAGGAGTAGGAGTATTAATGCTTTCTAATTTCTTCTACATGGTTCCAACAGGTGTGCATTATGGTGGGGTTGGATTCCCAATATAATGAAGTGGGATTTTTTGGGCTGTTTCCCATTATATCTTATGTTTTATATACTATTGATTAAAATTTTGACACCTTGTTTTACGTTTGCAGTGAATGCGCGCGTAATAGGGATGCTACTTGATAGAATGCTTCCAAATCCTTCCAACTTCTTTTATGAGGTCCCAAAACACCTCCTCGATAGAATGCGCCAAATCGTTCCAACTTCTTCTATGAGTTCCGAAAACACCTCCTTTTCTATTCTCTTTATATTTTGATTTTTCTATTTCCATTCTATGCCACTTGCTCTTGGGATAATAGAAATAGGTACTTTCGTAACCTTTTTATCAATGATATATATATATTATATATATATACACACTCGTGCTTAATGGCGGAATGAGGATTTTCGTTTGGGTGGGACAAATAATGGTCAATTAAAAAATCCGAAGTTTTTTTTTTGTTGTACCTTCCTCACATTGACAATAGCAAAAGTAAAAATGCATTGCAGAACACAAAACATCTAACCAAATAGGAGTGGGAACATTGAATACTTACCAATTTGGAATTAAAGAATTTAGGCCTTAAATCTCAACCATCCACAGAAACGCATGGCACACTTTTGTAGATGGGATGGGTGTTCTCACATGTAGGCACCTTTTGTAGCCACATTGTCCTAACCCAGTTGTTTGTATCACCAAAAGCGTCAACTATGATATTATTAACTCATTATCAAAACTGAAAAAGCATCTCATTGAAAAGTTTTGACTATTTGGCCGTCACTCTTTAATAAAAAAAATCACATATATCATGTATGGCTTAATACATGATGTAGAGTGGTTGTAAATGGAGGAGATCTAAGGTTGAAAGAGGATTTGAAATATCATGAAATTGGATGATTGGATTTGAGTGCAAGGATGAGGATGGCTAAGAGTGGGCATTAGAGAGGCATGTGTTATTTGCAATTGATTGATGTTGTGTCATGGTAGCTTTCCATCCTTTTTATTGTCACTTTGGGTTTCTCTTGGCATTTGAAAATATATAGAAAAACATTAAAACATATATTCAAGATTTGGTACCCCACCTACTTTGAATGTGGACGGTGCAAGTGTAAAAACTAGCCCTATTACTAGTGTACTTTGAATGTACTTGGGCCATGGCCAGTGTAAGATGACCCACTAGAAGATCATGGCCCACCTTCTTATTTGACAAGGTAGCAAAACACCTAATCAAAGTAAGTAGAATGGTAGTTATTAATCACAAAGAAAACAAAACAAAATGAAACTGACATTTCATTGGTACAATTGTAAAAATGTATTTTAATTTATATCACCTTAATACATAAAGATCGTACTATTCAAACGCCCAAAATGAATCACATCTTATTAAAACGAAAACATAAAGATCTATACAATATGTTAAGAAAGGAAAACCTAATCACAATCACATCCGATAGAGAGAAAGAAAAGTGACGAATAAAAGAGAAAAGATGAGAGAATAGAGAAGTATCTGCAGTGCCACTTGCAGTTGCTGCATGCCGAAGAGGCCCAAAGAGAGCACGTTGGACATTAGTCGCTCCCGCTGTCGGAGACATATGGGAGCAAGAGCGATTGGGGCCTTTTTTAGGAGAGACTAGAGAGGGTATTGGGTATCCTCCGATAGCCAAAAAAAAAGGTATTGGGTGATCTACTTGGAAAGGGGGCGGGGGTGATATCTATTTCAAGACATGGGTCATGGCCATGTGGGCCATTTCCCTTTTGGGCTTCTTTTCAAAACCTCTGCTCGTGCTTTATTGTGCTAGTTAAACATTGAAGCTGTTAAATCAAGGAATATGATAATTCAACGTGGCATAAAAAGTGATACGTGACAGGTAAAATATGATAATCAACGACTAGTTAAACATAAAGTGCTTTACATATAAAGAGTGAGTTTTTAATATCAAATGTAAATCTTATAAAATAATAATACATCTATTATTTGGAACCGAATTTCTTATTTTGTCTAAATAGGAGAGTCTAGTTTGGACGAATAAGGTCGCCAGAGTGGAGGAAAGCAAAAGAATCCGGGGGTCGCCGTGTAAGGCGGAGGAGGAAAGAAAAACAATTTCTCTTTCCTTGGCTACCCCTAATTCCCTATTTGGACGAAAGAGAGAATCCATTTCGTATAACAGTGGAATAGTACCAATTAAAAAATGCAATCTTGTGTGTCCTCGCTAACGAATCCAAGACAAGCACGCACATGTTGACATTGGAAAGTCTTGCCAACAAGAGTCGATGGAAAGATCAAAGACCGCCTGGGTCTTCACTTTCTCTTTCTTTGCAGGAGCAGATCACATTCGCATGTAGGTAGATGCGAAGACCAAACCAGGTCCCCAGGCCAGCAAGACAGCTCTTTAGCTAATAACGTACGCCTTTTTAGGTCCTCACCCTATCAACCGGAGCCACGTGTCCTCTTGTTAACTGTCGGCGATCGCCGAGTACCGGTTCCTCATTTCGCTCATAATCCGACGGTCCTCATCCGCCAGAGGACCACTAAATCAAACGTCACATATTCCCCTTCGCGCCCTCTTCTACTTTCCTCTTCAACTCCTCCTTTTGCCTTCTTCCCTCGTCCTCCCGCTGCTAGTGAGAGAGAGAGGGAGAGGGAGAGAGAGCTGAGTCATGGGTTCCGAGTCGAGCGATTTCGAGCAGCGAGTCCTGGGAACTGTGAAATCGTCGCAGGAGAGGCGAGATCCACCGTTGATATGGGCGATGGAGGTCAGCAAGTGCATCCAAGAGAAAGGATTAGGGATCCCTAATCCCGAACTAGGGCATATTCTTGTCTCTAATCTCTGCTTCACCAACAACAACCCCACGCTTTGGAAATTCGTCGAACAGGGGATCTGCTCTCGCCTTCTTTCCCCTCTTCATGTCCTTGCTCTACTCACCTCAAGGTACATACACACACATACATACATACATGTATACATTCATGCATGGTTGCATGCATGTGGGTTTTGCTCTAATGGGGTTTTTGACATGAATGGATGCTAATAAGAACTAAAGAAGAAGTGGGGACTGATTGGATACATGTGTTACTGTGTGCCAACTTGTGGGCAGTTGAGGGAATCTGCACTTTGGACCTGTTGGATTGGAGTTTTTAATTTGGAGTTGTACCTGGCTTGAATATCACTTCTGTGGGAGCAGTGTTGACTGTTGGATTGATATTTGAAGGGACCTTTATCATGTAGGGAATAAAATTTTGCATTGTGGGGATGTTTGGGGTTGATTGCAGTGGAAAGGGAAAGGTATCTGATCCAATGGTGGACTCTGATGAATCCAAGTTGGGCCAAGGTTAGGCCAGTGGGTATCACAGGTGTTGTGATGCAGTGGTCTGATCTCTACTTAGTTTGGAAACAGTATTTGATTGGAAGGATGTGTTTTGATGTCTACTTTACCCTAATTGAAACAAATTATCCACCCTTTTTCGCATTAGAATCGTGCCTTATCGGATTGCGGGCAAGCACGATTTTTTGCCTCTAATTTGAAAGGAAGAGAAGGCAGTTTGCAATCCCTGATGACAAGTCTTTGTGTTTTCTATAGTGGGACATGGAATGCAACTTTTGCATTTTTATGTTTTGGGATATTTGGGCAGAAAAGTTATCTGTTTTAGTTGGATAAGAGCAGATGTCTTAGGGCACCCTAATATATTGCAACAAACTTTATAAACGGCAAAAAGTGTATTGTGTAACTCACAATATAATGTTAAGATTTAGAGTTATTGAAAAAGATATATGAAGTTCTGAGTGCTTATTTTAGTCAACTCTATTAGACCCTTGTTTTAATTAACCTTGTCTTGAATTGCAGGGTAGTCCCTCATCGACAAAGTCAACCGGAGGCTTACAGGCTTTATCTTGAGCTTTTGAGCCGTTATGCCTTCTCATTTGCTCCAACAGGGACAGATATGTGCAAGGAAGGGTGAGTGTTTCCTTTTTCTTTCCTATTGACTAACAAGTGAGAAAAATATTTTGTTTAGATAATTTTGTTCGGATCATTATCTTTCACCTTGTAAAAGCAGCAAACCCAACTTTCCAAGACTAAATGATATGGGTGCGGTTAGAAACACATCTGAGCTCTGGGGATTGTAGGTTCAACCAATACAGCATTTCATGGGCTCTTCTCAGCTCAGATTTGAAACTGATTAGGCACTCAGATTTCCTTGTGTCTGGCAACCACCAATTACTTGGGCACTCTATACCGTCTTGCCATGCCAAATGTACGGTTAGCTGGCCTCCTATTCTATCCATTGTTTCGTGGTCACAACCACAAATTGCAATTTTATGTTATCACCAATAAAAAAGACCGCTTTACCTATAAATGTCTAGGTAATTCAGTGAGGAAAGAATTTCTGTAGCAGCTGAAAATGACAGTCTTCTGAAATTTAAATCATAAAATCATTCTTTTTGTTATCTTTGCAGAATTGTAAAGTCAGTTGATGATGCTCTCCAACTCTCTGAGAAATTTGGGATACGTGTTTCGGAAGTGGGCCATGCAGTGGTATTGTTTCTTTTTAGAGCGATTATCAGTTTGATTGATTGTACATTGGAAGATTGGGGGTTGCAGTCATCAGCTATGGACAAACAATGTAGCACATATGGTAATGCAGGACATCAGGATATGGATATAGATGCTATGAACAATTCAAATGATAAGAGACATGAACACCGTGAAAATCTACGAAGAATGAATGCTTTCATGGCAATTGAGGTGGTAGAAAGGCTTATTGGAAACAAAAAGGCTATGGTTCTACTCCGTCTTGTTCATCTAAACATGTATGATCATCTAATCATTTGCGGTCTTTCTCTTTTCGGAAGCGCTAGTGATGCTCTTATTAGATTTGAAAATTAAATTTGCCATATAATTCAAACTTCATCATTGTTTAGAGGAAAATATCCAATGAAACCAACTCACCATGTTGCACAACACATGTTTGGCCTAGCAGCCACCAGGATCAATCTAACTCATTCTACACCCACTTACCCTATTTGTTGGGTGCAACCCAACTTTGATCCAATTGGAGTGAGCATCAACCTTCAATTGTGAATCCTTTATCTTCTGGCCTTCAAAGCAATGGTCATGAGTGTCCACCTAGATTGAATTTTTAATATACCCTAACCCATGATGTGATCTTCCTTCCCGCTCCTTTCCATGGTGTGGCAGGCATCTAAATGAGCACATTTGGACTGAGTCTCAGTCCAGTGTTTTTCAGGTTGAATCCAATCAGGAGTCAGGTCAGACCTGACTACAACCCTATTTTTTTTTATTACATTATCAACTTTTTATCTAGTTCCACTTCACTATTTTGAATAAGCTTATGCATAATGCGTAATTTGCATTACTTTGATGCCAAGCTCAAGCATTTGATTTCTCATAATATTTTGCTGAACAGGGGGAAAGTTTTAAATGCTTCCGTTCCATTTCCTAGGCTTTAAAGCTCAAATGCTATTTGTACGCATTTTTCTACAAGACAATTTCGTTTACGCAATTTATGAATCCAACAAAGTTAAAATTCTAAAGCAATAAGTCCTTTTTTAATGTTATATTATTTTTCAGTTGAGATCCTAAGATTTTATGCAACATTCACAGCCATCCTTCTAGCTATTTATTAAGTAAAAGAAGGTTTTTTTTTTTTTTTTTTAGTTTTTATCTTGATCAAAGCCTTTTCTCATTTTTATGGATTCCTTTTATTAGTTATACTTTTCCTTTGCTAGAGTGTTTGCATCACCATGGGCCCCTCATCTAACATGATTAAAAGCAACATCAAAGGACTTCAAGGTGTTCAGATTTCATATCTTATCATTGATAGCGGTTCCTTTTTGATGCAGGCCCTAGGGTTAGTGATGCAGATAGACTTCAGGCCACATGTGTAGGGCCCAAGCTAATTTAGGACTTTCATTATCTGGTATTAGTTTTTTAAGATTTATAATTAGGATTAGGTTTCCAATTTTATTAGGATTTTTACTTTATTTTCCTTAGTTAGATTATTAGGTTTCTTAGCCACAAAGTTTTCTCTTCTTATTTATATCTCATTGTAGAGAATAAAATTTCAGAGAGCTGATTAATAGAATTTGGGTTTTATCACTAAGGTGTGTCCTCGTTTATATTCTTTGCGGAGACATGTAGTATCTATGGACACGTCCTTCCGCACCACCATCGTGCTTCGACACTTCCCTGCAAGCCCTAACCTTAGGGCCTGCATCAATTGATATCAGAGCGAAGATCCACATTGCTCCGATCTCCGATCCATCAATGATCGAAACCTATCCATCCCATCGCCATTCCATCGCCCAAACCTTCCGCTGTTCTGACTTCATCAAACCCATCTGTCAGATCCCCAACCCATCTTCCATATCCCTATCGACACCATTGTCTCTGCCCATCCCAATTGAAAAAAAAAAAAAACCTACCATCGATCCAGTCCTAACTACCTTCCTCATCTGAACCTAGTCTAGCCAACTCAAATCCCAATTATCCACAACCACTGGCTTAGTCAAACGCTGCCCTTGAGTTCCCAGTCTCTCTTGCCCAGACCCATCAGACCCTCCAACACCTCCCTGCTAACACCCCACAACAGAAGCCCAACCATTCCCTACAGGTCAACCTCATGCCACATGTAGGGCCCAAGTAGATTTAGGATTTTTTATTCACTAATTATATGTCATTAGTTTCTAAATTTATTTAAAGAATTGTAATTAGGGTTAGGTTTCCAATATTATTTAGTTTCCTAGTTTAATTAGGTTCTTAGGCCCTAAGTTATGTTTCATATTTATCTGGCATTGTAGAAGATGGATTTTTAGAGTTGATTAATTGAATTTGAGTTTATCCCTTTTGAGGTGCGTCATCGTTATAGTCTTTGCGAAGACTTATTGTGTATGCGGACACGTGCTTTGGCACTCACGCAAGCCCCAACCCTAGGGCCCGCGCAATTTGTATTAGAGCTGAACAATCCTCGCGATTGATCGGTGTGATCCACCTATCCATTCATTATCCATTCCCATTCCCATTTCATCATCCATCCCTCACAAATGACATCTTCCATTCTATTGAGGTCCATCACCACATCTACATCCATCATGCTCGTTCCATCCCCTTGACCGAATCCCAATCCAACCACCTGAACCGCCATCAAACCACCAACCTTCATTCTTTCCAATACATAACCACCTAGAACCCATACAACCACCTAAACATCTCAATCCCCGAGCCATCCCAAACCCCAAACTGAACCCCCACCACTTCAAATCCCTTTTACTGCACAGCACCCCTTCTAAGCTCCATTAAAAAAGAAGAAGAAAGAAATATGCAAGAGATCAAAGAAGAGGAAAATTTATGTGAAGAGAACGTACCTGGAAACTGTTGACCACGCACCAGGCCCAGAGCAATGGCCATCTGCACGAGTCTGCAGTAACGTCGTCGCCACGCCACACAGGAACACCCCGCAACGCCATCCTTCTCCACCATTGTTGCATTGTTCTTGCCGGCGAGAGTAGAAGAGGGAACGAAGGGCAGACCCTCGAGAGTTTCGGTCGATCCCAGAAAGGAAATAGGAACTTAGCACAAAGGATGGATTTTAGACTCTTTCGGATGTGTCCCCATCCCCTTTGGCACGTGTCAAGAACTCATTGCCCACTTAGCCGCTGGGCCTAGACTAATCTAAGATCAGGTTGGGCTGAAACAGTTTTTGAACATTCGAATATGACATGTTACTGAGCCCGGTGAACAGATAACCTGTAGGTGAACAGATAACCTGTAGACATCAGCACTGACATCATCACAAACCAGTCAAAGGATTAGTAGGCGGTCAATTTGACCAGATCGAAGTCCCGAGTTTGTTTCCTCAATATTGGGCACATCCGAGATCCGATTTCAGATCAGTTTTCGCCAGTGTGTTCGTGGAGAGTAGATCTACACGAAAAGATGAGTCCTTTCCTACATCAGAATCAATGTGGAATTGCATATCAGTAAATTCTACAATGCACTTATAAGAGCCAAATATGCACTTAAATATGGAAAATAGCCTTCTAAGAATGAAGACTATTCTCGGCAATTTCTTGATTTGGAAGCAGGGGTTGTCTGTTCTTGAATACTTTGACCGATTTTCAAGGATCCATGTTGCATGTGGATTAGAGGATGATGAGGAACATGATTTAACTGATTTTCTCAGAGGTTTGAGACCAGATATATTGGAGAGAATGAATGGCTACAAAATAATTCATGAGGCATATTAGAAAGCAATTCATGTTGAACTTAGGCTTAAACTGTCTCGTCCACAAAATCGCTACAAGTACTTAAAGTCTATGTTGTGGAACCCGTGACAGTGGATATTTAGGCTCACATTGAGGAGGAAGATCAAGGAAGGAAGATGAATGAAATTTCCGTAACATTAGAAGACAAGGGGCCTGAAGTTCCTCCAATGGGGAATGGTGATAAAAATATACGGGCAGCTAGGGAAGAAGCACCAATTGTTGAAGCTTCCCACATTGACTTCATCTTTGGAGATGAACACGAATCGTCAGAGGTTGTGATTTGATTGTGCAAATTCTACACATGAAGTATCTAAACGTCCAATCGCGTGACTAAAGAAAATCTGTGCATCAAAAGAAGCAATGTGTCAAACCAACGGATCAGGAGTTTGTCCGATTGATCTAATATTCAGGGGGATATTTACCAAACTCGAGATCGAGTTCTTTCCAAGCCAAGGAGAATGATGCTGGTCGACTTAGGGCACATGTGTAGGGCCTAAGTAGATTTATGATTTTTTATTCACTAATTATATGCCATTAGTTTCTAATTTTATTTAAAGCATTGTAATTAGAGTTAGGTTTCCAATATTATTCAGTTTTATAGTTTAATTACGTTTCTTAGGCCCTACGTTATGTTTCGTGTTTATATGGGCATTGTAGATGATGGATTTTCAAAGTTGATTAATTGAATTTGGGTTTATCCCTTTTGAAGTGCGTCCTCATTATTGTCTTTGCGGAGACTTATTGTGTTTGCAGACACGTGCTTTGGCACTCATGTAAGCCTAACTCTAGGCCCTGCATCACGAAACCACCCATTCAACCTCAGCCACACTAATCTGCCCCATTCTTTGAAACCCTATTTGCACCCACCAAGACCATAGTCCCCACCGACTACAAAACTCCAAACCAGAGAAGTAGGAAAAAAAAGAGGGAAGGAAAAGTAAAGAAGAAGGAAAATTAAAGGAGAAAAAGAAGACTGGGAAGAGCGTATCCCTTTTGGGGTGTGTCCTCATTATTGTCTTTGCGGAGACGACTTGTGTTTGCAGACACGTGCTTTGGCACTCACGTAAGCCCTAACTCTAGGCCCTGCATCACAAAACCACCTATTCAACGTAACCCATACTAATCTGGCCCATACTTTGAAACCCTATTTACACCCACCGAGACCATAGTGCCCACTGACACCAAAACTCCAAACCAGAGAAGTAAAAAAAAAAAAGAAGGAAAATTAAAGAAGAAGGAAAATTAAAGGAGAAGAAGAGTGGGAAGAGCGTATCATACACCTAGACGATTAGCTCCTCCATCGACGTCCCCAATTGCTCGACGCCGTCCTCGCACCATCTCCTACGAGCCCTCTCCATCGTCGGCAAATTCCACCATTGCCATAGCCATAGCCATCACTCTCCACTCTCTTCTCGAAGCACAGAACTAAAAGGGGGTTCCAAGCCCTTTTATTTCTTTCCTTCGACGCAAAAGCCAACAGAAACTCACACGTTCCACTTGTGACACGTGCCTGTTCTCCGGTTGGGCCTTTTTTTTTTTTTTTTTTTTAAATCTGGATCAAGTCAGGTTTTGGACCAGGATGAGGTTAGGTTGATCCAACCCGATTACTACGAGAATCCCAATTTCCAGTCCATAGGCGCAATTAGCAAAATAATCTAGTCAACAGGGAGGATTTGACCAATCAACGACCCATATTGTTTCTACGATATCCGAGTCATCTGAAGTTGGATTTCAAGTCCGTTTTCGCTAGTGTATTCGTGGAGAGCGGATTTACGACATCAGGTTAGTCAAGTTTAGAATTGCATTCATGGAGAAATTTCCTGCAACCATTGCGAAATTGACTGGAGCCGTTGCTTAGTTGTTCACTGCTGTCAGTTAACTCCAATCGACTATTGCAATGACAGCAATCAGACCTATTAATTTAGAAAATGATCGTCGCTGGGATTCGAGGTGAAGGTCAAGAAATAATAAAGTTCAAAGTAAACTTCAATGTAACTTCCTTTAAACAAGAGGACAACGTCGATGAAAAGATGGAAGATGTAAAGGAAGAGGAAGAAAAAGTGGACATTGAAGATATGGATGTAACAACTGATCCTGTGCGTTCACAAGAAGATCTATCCGTTATTCCTCATATTGACTTCATCTTTGGAGATGAACGACAAGTAGTTAGAGATTGCGATTTGATAGTGCATATTTTACAATTGAAGTTTCGGGAGGTTCAATCACACGTCCACATAGAATCCGTTCATCAAAAGAAGCGATATGCCAGTCCTATTTCAAAATAGAGGAAACGATCGCATACAAATTTCAAGTTTTGCACTGAAGCTACAATTCAACCAATGGGTGGGAATTTCATCCGATTGATCTTCGACCTAAGCAGACATTTACCAAATTCAAGGTCGAGTTCCAAGCCGGGGAGAATGATGCAGATAGACCTTGGGCCACATGTGTAGGGCCGAAGTTAATTTAGGAGTTTTATTCCACTTATTATCTAGTATTAGTTTTTTCTTATTTTATTTCCTAAGTTAGATTATTAGGTTTCTTAGTGACTAAGTTTTCTCTTCTTATTTATATCTCTTTGTAGAGAGTTGATTAATAGAATTTGGGTTTTATCCCTGAGGTGCGTCCTCATTTATGGTCTCTGCGGAGACTTGTACTGTCCGTGGACAAGTGTTTTGACACTCCCCCGCAAGCCCTAACCCTGGGTGATGTAGCCAGATCCAAGAACAGAACCCGCCGGACCCACTTGATCAGGTTCACATGATCTTTGGTTTTGAGATCCCTATCATTAATTTAGATAGTCCCTAAATTAGTAGGGTTGTTTAGTATAATAACTTTCTAAATTCTATTTTGATTAGAGTTAGACAGTTTCTTATTTTAGAAGAAATATTACTCTATATATTTATAGAGAAGACCCCTTACAATCCAAATACATCATTGTCCAAATACATCAAGATCCAAGTCCAGCATAGTTCATTTCATTGCCCATTCATAAATGGGGTTACAAGTCATAATAACAGTCATTTCCTGTAAGATAATCATATCCATCCATCCTTAGGCCATATGATTGCCCGCCTAGCCACAGACATTGGTTAAATGATCTCCATCCATAAATCCGGGTCACCACTAGGAAATCCTAGGTTCAGGTCCTCCAGTTTCCATTTAATTAACAGGTATTAAACAATAGATAGATACAAGAGTGAACAACAATAAATAGAACCTAACATACCCCCATAACCATGCCAATCAATGGAAAAGATAGCAAGGGTCCAACCCTAGGTCATGGCCCTCTTTTCAGGTCTATGTCCAGGTCCATGTCGGCCATTTCAATTCCTAAATGAAGTTTCAGATGCCAAGGAAAGTGTATTTGGTGCTCCTGAAGTTACAAGCATCTTCAACGACGTTTAAGGATTGAATTGAATTCCATTCAATACACTAGACCATACTTTGGTGGCCCCCATGAGTCAAGGTTAAGCCCAACCCTTGACCCATGCTTGGCTCATCAATGGAAGTCCACTTGGATGGTCAATGGGCCCCACAGCAAATCACAACATCAAAACACACAAATCTGAAATTCACTGTTTGCAGTGTATCCGGTCGACATCCTCCAAGGGTGGTCGACCAGGTACATTGGGAAGGACAGGATTTTAACTCCTAGGTCGATGCATAGTGTTTCTGGTCAACATCATGGGTACCCTGGTCGACCACATCCACATGGACTGGACATAAATCTGGCAGACAAATTTCATGTTCTGGATTTCTGCAGTGTGTTCGGTCGACATCCAGTAAGGGCGGTCAACCAGATACACATGGATCGCCTGGACCTGACTTGTCTCTCAGAGCATACTACGTAGTGTACCCGATCGACATTGTGGCCGGGGCGGTCGACCGGATAAACAGAATTCCATTGACTGAGAGACATTTCAACTTCTAGTTGTTTCTCTGAAATTCCTGTGTATCCGGTCGACATCCTCCAAGTGTGGTCGACCAGGTACACGCGAAATTCAATTTTCCGGATTTCTGCCATTTTTCCATTTCAATTCAATTTCCATCAAAACCAATCCAAATCGCCTCCATTTATCATAAAACCATACATAAACATCAAAACCACTCCAACCATCACAAATCCATCATCAATTGGGCCAATGATCTCCTGAATGGGAAAACCCATCCATCAATGGCCAAAATCCATGAAAACAAGGCTTAAAAGATAGATATAGCATGCATTCTATGCTAAATAGGTATATTGTACTTGCCTCTTCTCCAATTGCAAGGTATTTTGGCTAGAAAATAGAAATCCAAGTTCCAA
Organism: Umbellularia californica; assembly: GCA_028538565.1. NCBI lineage: Eukaryota > Viridiplantae > Streptophyta > Magnoliopsida > Laurales > Lauraceae > Umbellularia > Umbellularia californica. The sequence goes on along the minus strand of JAPQWN010000012.1, from coordinate 18,060,548 downwards.
ATACAAGATTCAAAGCTCCTATGGTTTCCAATCTCTCAAATAACCCAAATCTCAGATCTAAGAAGATCTGTAACTCCTAAACCCAGATCCACAAGAGAATTGCATAAGGAAAAGGAAATTCTAAGAGAAAGAGAATTCCATGGAAATTGAGCTAGAGAGAGAATTACCTTGTTTTGTAAAGAGAGGAGATCTAGAAGATGAGAGAGATCCTCTAGAGAGATAATAACAGTAGCTTGTAGTAGCTTCTCCTTGTAGTTAGAAACCTAGATCTAAGATTCTAGAGAGAGTTTTGGAGGGAATTCTTGGAGGGAAAAGAGAGAAATGGAGGGAAATGAGGGAGGGAAGTGAGAAAGAGAGGGAGAGATCGTTTGGCATGGGGGAGATCTCTCTCTTATATAGATTTGTGTTGAAAAGGAAAGGTTCAAGTTGCCCTTTTGGTTCAATTCAAGTTTAGAATAAGTACATGGGCAGTTAGGGGATTTTAGGTTTAGTTTGCAAATTCTCATGTAGAAAACCCCTCCTATTGATTCTAATTACTAGCAAGGGCCTCTAACTAACAAACCTATTAAAGTCCATCTAACACCCTATACATTCTATAAATCACAAAAAGAGACTAATTCCTAGAAAATATGCTAAAACCCTAAGAAAATACTAAACTACCCCCCCTACTAACCCCTATTAATTAGTATAATTAGATATCAAATACCATAATTTACACAATTCAAATATAAGTGAGCGTCCACAAGGGGTGGGGCCTCACAAGGGTGGACGATTACTCCATTCTTCACTATTTTTTCAGAGTTTCAAGATTTTGTCATTTTCAACATAGGTTTTGATGTTTTCCCTATTGGATATTAATTGTGTGAGTGTACATGAACATGCTTGTCGTTATAGGCATGTACGTATCACTTGAGTTCCTTTAGCTTAAGATCCAAGCCGCTCAACCATAACAATCGTAGATTGCACCATAGTGTAACAAATTAGTAAGTGATTGATGAAAGCGAGATATTGGTGTCTGGGTTTCTTAGAGGGGACCGAGTATAACATCTTTGATGCAGTCCAAGTGCCCCCGTACTTGCATCCTAACCCTAGGGTTGCATCAGTCCTTCTAGTGCCTCAAAATCTACAAAGAAAGATCCAAGAATGGGCCCACAGTTGGCTACTCCATTGGGCCATACCCATACTTGAGTGGTCCATTGGACCTAACCCATCAGCTGGCCCATTGGGCATAACTATATCCACCTTCTTAGTATAGAAAATTACCAAGAAGACTTCTAAGGTTTATGTTATTTAGCAAATTTCCGAAAAGATTTCCTAGATCTACATTAATAGTCTCGAAATCCTAAGATTTCCCAGATCTAGCAAGATAGTTGATTAGCATCTAATCAATCAGGGAAAGGGGAAAGAAATTCTAGGCAGTCTGCAGCCTAGCTTGATGGTTTACACCTTTACTCGAAACCATTAATTCATGGGTTTGATATATAGCACTAACAATGAATAAAATGAAAGAAAATTCTATTGAATAAAGAGTTTGACATGCAATCATAATTATCATATGACTGAGAGGAAAAGAAATTCTATCTAAGTTCCCTGATAGGCAGAATTTTCATCCGATCCTCCATAGAATCCCTTTTATTCTCATCTGTTTTTGTTAAATAAAAAATGCATAATGCTCTCCCTTGTCCATATGTGAATATTCCATGGGCATCCTTTGGTGACGAATCTGAAGGTGGGAAAGGTCGAAACTGTGTGATTGCTCCAACCCCTTTGATCCTCCATTGAGCTTGATAAGAAAAAAATAGAAGCCCCAAACATGCACAGGCTAGCAAACAAAGTTTCTAGTTATAGAATAAACAATGTTTAAAAATTTCTTTTTAATCCTAACAACTTTTTTTAAAAAAAATCAGTTATGTTCTTATAATAAAAGAAAAGGTTGACAGCATTTCATTTCATAATCTCAGAAAATAGATCTTTGTTTTTCTTCTATTGCTTTTCATGCAAAACTGAAAATAGCCCCATAATATAACTGCTAATCTCAACCATTTCTTTTGTTTATTCTTAGCTTTTGATCCGAGTCAATCTTCACTTGATGATGTCTAAAAATGCAATTAATCATCTACTAGACGTCCATATTCTTATCACTCATGTTTAGGCCCTTACATAATGACATAAACATTAAATTTCACATCACTCATCTTTATGCCTAAAGATTTTAGTTATTGATATGTGCTAACCAATTTTTGGCTTGTCTTCATGACAACTAGTTTTGCATCAAATATGATGCAGAACAGGCTCACACATGGTCCCACTCAAGATAGTTGAGGAATATTTTTATTTTTTTAGTAGTTATCTAATTTTACTTAAAGAATTGAATTGAATTTGGGTTTTCCCATTGAGGTGCGTCCTCATTATCGTCTTTGCGAAGACTAAGTTGAAGTGTCTGCAGACACGTGCTTTAGCACCCCATTGTGCTTTGGCACTTTCTAGGAAGCCCCAGCCTTAGGGCCTGCATCAGTTGGTATCAATTATCCGCAACAATTTCTCAACTCCCGCAAACTCTTGTAAGGATGGATACTAGAATAACAAATTTGGAAAATAATCGGTGTGGGGATGTTAACCGGGATGATGGCGGAAATATTCGGAATCCACAAGATCAACCGGCAGTCAATGTTGATCGAGATTTATGAATTAAACTTGTGATTCCTGAATATGATGGAAAATTAAAGCCAGATGAATTTATGGCTTGGTTAGTGTGAGTGGAGAATATTTTTCCGCACAAGCCAATGATGGAGGGCCTAAAGCCACTCCGGTAGCAACTTGATTTCGTAATCATGCTGCAATATGGTGGGCCAAGTTGCAAAAGAAGAGAAGAAGAAACCAAAGCATAGATCTTGTTAAGACATGGATTGAGATGAAAAATCTTTTAAAGCAAAAGTTCCTTCTTGTCAATTATTCAAGAGATCTATGTTCAAACTTTCAAGACTTGAAACAAGGATCCAGGACGTGGTTGAGTATTCTGAAGAGTTTTATGACACTGCAAGCTCGTTGTGGCTTAAATGAGGTTGATGATGTATTGGTTGACTGATATTTTCGTTGGCTAAGAATTGACATACAACTTATCTTTGCATTTAAGAATTTGGATAATGTCGATGAGATCATCCATCATGCCATCAAGGCTGAAAACATTGCAAATTATCAGGCCCGAAAATTTAGTATCTAAATGGCCCTCACAAAACCCCATCAAAGCCAGATTCTAATCCAAGTGCTAGTTCTTCAGAATTTTTTTTTTCCATGTCTGAAGATCATAATAGGTTCACATGTTTTCATTGTAAGCAAAAAGGGCACCGTTCGTTTGAATGTCGAAAACAAATAAAGTTAATGGAAGGTGCAATTGATGAACCGAACACACAAGTTGATTCTAAAGACAAAGAATCAGAGGAAGTGGACGAAATATAAGCCGAAAAGGATGGCAAAGCTCTCTTGGTCCTCCAGGATTCTACACCCACGGTTGAGAAGAAATGGCTGCGAAAAATATTATATTTTTCGCTCAACAGGTACAGTACATGGGCAACATTGCACAGTTGTGATTGATGGTGGAAGTTGTGAAAACATCATCTCTCAAACTCTTATTGATCCCTTGAAGTTGAAGGCTTGTAAGCATAATCGTCCTTATTTTGTCAAATGGTTAATGACAGATGATGAAGTACAAGTGCGACATTAGGGGTGTAAAAAAAAAAAACCTCGAAAAACCGTCTAATCAACCGAACCAAACCAAATCGACGGTTAATAATTGTGTTTCAAGGTTTCAGTTACGGTTATTAAAATAAAAAAAAAAAACAGTGCTTCATGGTTCGGTTTCGGTTTTCAGTCTCAACTCAATGTTATTACCCGAACTGAATCGTAAAATACAATTCGGTTAACCGTTTTTCCAAAACACACGGTTAACTGAACTATTACACCCCAATTTAAAAGAAAAAAAAAAGAGAGAGAAAGGGGGTATTGTGTAATTTTATGACTTAAATAACCCCTTTTAACTTTTGAGCCATAATTGTTGGAACAAAAAACGAAAGATGGAAAAGTGAAGGATCAAGGATGTGTTTTCTGGAAAAATGAACTTTATTATTTCATTTGTCTATGTAAAAAATTTAATGTCGCTTTAGTATTTTGGAATTATGTAATTTGTTATCTAGGATATTTGGTTTTGATTTTTGAACATGTATTTTGCATTCTGAGAAAATAAAATAAAAAATATGTATTTTAAGTGACAATTAACCGTAACCGAACCGTATAAAAAATGGTTAACTGTGGTTCGGTTTTTTAACAGTTTTTTAGGGTACGGTTACGATTATGGTTTTTAAAAATTGAAAACCGAAAAATATGGTTCGGTTAACGGTTTTCCCAAAACACACTGTTAACCGAACCGTTACACCCCTATGCGACATACATGCCAAGTCACTTTTGCCATTGGTGAAGATTATAAATATATGGTTTGGTGTGATATGCTCCAAATGGATAGTGGTGATATCTTGTTAGGCCGTCTATGGATGTATGACAAAAATGGCACTCATGGTATGCGTGACAACACGTACACATTCGTGCACGGTGGAAAGGAAGTTACACTCCATCCAAATAAACCAGAATCGTCGAAGAAGAGGTCAAGGGCCCATGCTATGAAGGAAGTGCTTCATGTACACCATGTCTACTGAGGCAACATGAGGAAGACCTGAGTTCGAGGTCGAACTTTTCTTTCAACCTGGGAGGAATGATGCAGAACGGGCCCACAAGTGGTCCCACCCAATTTAGTTTACAAATATTTTATTTTTTAGTAGTTTTCTAATTTTACTGAAAGAGTTGAGTAATTGAATTTAGGTTTGCCCATTGAGGTGCATCCTCATTACCGTCTCTGCGGAGACTTAGATGAAGTGTTTGAGGACACATGCTTTGGCACTTTCCAGTAAGCCCTAACCTTAGGGCTAGCGTCAAAATAACAATCATGGTTATCGTAAAAAAAAACTGAATATCCTCTTAAATGGAAAATCAAGCACAAAGGTTTTTATTTCTCATAGAATGTGGCTATCAGGCCAAACCGGAATAACTAGGAACTGTACTCTTTGGCTAGAAATGTGTATAAGTGAATATTGCCTCAGTTTCTATAGGGTGTCGGCCTGTTTCTCACGTAAAATATTACTATCTAAAGTGTGGGTGCCAAATCTTCTTGTAGATGTGGATTCATGTTTCAGAGATTTAGCTAAATCTAAGTGTGTCATGTGGTGTTGAATTGTAATTTAGTGAACCTTCTATATAAGATATTACTTCTGTTTCATACCCTGTTTACTCAGAGCACCGCTTGTTACTTCCGCTTCATACCCTACCTAGTAATATCATTCTATCTTGCAGTTGTGCTGATTCTTTCTGGCATTTGAGAAGCACCGGTTGCCATTCTCAACCTCAAATATCTCTGCAGTCCCTCTCCTCTTATAGTAAATATGGTTCAGCATGCTAGATTTTATAATGAGATGCTTCTCGAATAATGAGATGCTTTTCCAATATTTTTTTCATGGTGCATTAATAAATTGATGAGCTTTCCTTTTAGCCCTTGCTTTGATATTTTCTGCCTTTGAGATATTTGTATTCTCCAACTGTTAGTGTTTTCATTTAACCCTGGATTTATTGTCATCCCTCTCTCTTTCATCAAGCCTCCTTCCCCGGTTTGGGAATTGGGTTGTTTATTTGGTTCTTTTGTTTCAGGTTTTGGGGTTCTTTACTTTTTGTGAACCCTGCTTCCTTGACTTAAGTATAATCCTCTTATCCTGTGCATTTAATGTTGATAGTTAAACGTTAACTTGAAAAATCAGTGTCTGATGTAAGGATTCTTTTGAGCAATAGGCCTGAAAAGTTCAATGGCCTACTACAGAGGCTGCAGTTTCTCGAAGCAAATAAATCAACCTCCTCAAATATAAAATCCGCAAGCTATCTTTTGGTAAGATTGACTGCAAATGTACAGAGAGCTTTGCGTTGGGAATATAAACTGAGCAAGCATCAGATTGTTGGAGTGCTGATTGATATCGGGTCATGTAGCGTGTCATCCTTCCACAATTTTGGAGCTGGCCAGGCTGCTTGTTGGCTTGCTTTTGACATGTATATGGAGAATGCTATGGATGTGAGGCACCTACCTGCCAAATCTGCTGTCGATATACTTACAGGTGCATATGCCATTGAAAGTCTATTAAGACCCCAACAAATATGCTGAATGGTTAAGCCCATATAGCACAGTTGGAACGTGCTCAATGTTGCAACTGTGAGATTGTGGGTTCAATTCCAGCTTATCTAAAAAAAAAGTATTGGATCGAGGAATTATATGTTCTCAAACGAGGATATGCATTGGATCCTAAGGCCTTGAGTATGAATGTGTAACCCATGTTTTTGTAATTTGCACTTTGGGTTGACGATTTCCTTAGTGTCAACTGGCCATGCCCAGAAGATCTGGAGATTATTGTCAATTTTTCCCTTTTCAGTTGATAGCGCACCATTTCTGTTTTATTTACTAACCATCCATCTGTAGGATGGTAAATTGGGTTATGATTATTTGGGCTGTGGTTATCCCATCAGCAGAATTGTGGGCCATGCTCTATATAAAGTCTGCATTGGGGTTTGTCAGATCAATGGTCTGGATAACAAAACAGTCATCCTGCTTGTAAATATACTGGCGACCACACAAGGATACTATGTGTATAGCCTTAAATTTATATAATTCCTGGTTACATGTTTGTGCTCATCTCATATCAAGAAATGCTTGATAATTGATGGCTACCATGGCAGTATTTTCTAACTTTGATGACTGAACTGCAGAGTTAACTAAATCCCTCCAAGTAGTCAATCAGGCAAGCTGGCAAGAGACCTTTCTAGCACTTTGGATTTCAGCTCTTCGGCTCGTGCAACGAGTTGAGATTTATCTGCACTAGTGAATTTATCTTTCTAATTGGAACAGAAACTTGTCTTGTGAAATTACAAATCCATCAACCATTGTTTACTGGTTTGCCTTTCTATGTTGCAGGAGCGTGATCCTTTGGAAGGACCAGTGCCACATCTTGATGCACGTCTATGTGCTCTCTTGTCGATTACACCCTTGACAATTGTTCGTGTTGTTGAGGAAGATGTTGAAATGTCCTCGGTCCGGAGCAGTGGTGGACCTGGGAATGTAGTGACTGGTTACAACTACGGCATGGAGGGACATGAATATTCTTCTAGGAGACGTGGGCTGATAGCTGCCCTTCAGGTACTGGGGCAGTTTTCTGGGCTCCTAGCACCTCCTGCGTCCGTGGTTGCTGCTGCTAATTGTGCGGCTGCAAGAGCAGCCACATTCATTTCCAGTTTCAAGAATGGGAATGACAGTTTTAATGGTGTTAATCATGGTGATACTTCTGTTAAAGCAGGTGATTTGCTTATTTCACCTACTCAAAGTCAATACAATATGCATTTCATTTCTTTAAAGGCCTGTTTGTATAACGTTGAGTAAAGTAAGAGGGAGGGAAAATCCCATCCAACGGTTGGAATATTTACTGTACATGTGTTTGGATGGGCTAGTGACAAGGAAAGTAAGCCTATCGGGTGACATGTACAGCAGCACCTTTTGTTCCTCTTCCCTCTTTCGAGTTACTACACCCAACAATCAAAAGAAACATGGTTTTTTTTTTTTTTCTTCGCTCTTCATCCAAACACTAGCATCGATGGCTAGTAGAACCTCCCTTCCCTCTTCATCTCCGAACCATGCTGACCTACTGAGCAGTAGTACTCGAGAAGCAGCAGCAAACTGGTTGGGATACCATTTCCTCCTCTTATTTGTTTTTTTTACCCTCTCCCCTGTAGCATCAAACTCTTTCCAAAAGAGGGGTCGCATGCTGCCATGAAAACAGAGGAGGTTCAGCATGGGGGATCCGAGGCCGGGCTCTATTGAGATGGAGCGATGATCCCTTGCAAGTTGCAGGGGGCGGAACTGATGGGGATGAGTTTCATCTATTGTTCAATCTCTTCATGTCTGACATCAGAAAAAATCTGTGCTCTCAACCCTCCAATTTTGTTAAATTTTGTGAAGCTGATGGAGATGGGTTTCTTTTGTTGGTCTTCTTCTTCCTTCTCTAAAAAAGCCCTTTGAAAGAAGATATTTTCCCCTGTAGTATCCTCTTGGTTTGGAACCCACTTTTCCAATAATTGAATTCAGGGTTTGGTTCTGTGCAATTTGGAATCCACTTGTTTGGATCAGATCATTGATGGGATGGGCTGAGATTGGTAGATCCACAGATGAAATGGGCTCAAAAAATCGGTTCAATCAATCAATCGGATCATTGATGAGGACATTTTTCTCTGTTACAAGATAATCTAGATTTCTATCTTATTGCACAACTTTGCAGAAACATTGGTGTAAGGTTTGCCAGTGTCACAGCTGAGCAGGACCAAGGCTTGCCTAGGCCCAACCATGAAGGGACCCTGGCCCTGCCTAGCCTTGCAAGCTTGCAAATTACGAGGTTTAATTAAGTCTATATGCATGCCTATTTTCTCTCTAGGTGGATTTTGTTGTGAGTGACACATTAAATATTCATTAGTGCTTTGGAAGACTTGGGTCTGTATCCTGCACATGGGCATATATATTCAAAGCACGCTAAGTCTGAGTAGGAATAGTCTGCAAGCAATGTAGACACCTTGTGTCCATGACTGGAAATGACCTACATCCTTCTTAGTCATGTAGACAGTGAATGCGTGTTGAACTAATGTTTCTATCTTGTGAGAAGTTGTCGACTCTAAATAGAATGAGTTGTCTGTTTTAAGTCCTTTAATAGGCTAAGGTTTTTGTCTAGCACATGGGCATATATATTCAAAGTAGGGCAAGCCTGGGCTGCTGTGGTCTGCTTGCAGTGTAGATACCTTCATGCCCATGTTTGAAAATAACTTACATCCTTGTGGTGCAGTCATGCAGATGGTTGATGTGTTTGAACTGCTTATGTTTCACGTCTCTATGTTGTTGGAACTTTGCAGTTGTTGACTCTAGATGGAACGAGCTTGTTTGTTTATTTTTCTTTGTAAAATATTGTTGTATATGAATCACGAGGACTAAATATTGCTTGCCTTTAAGTTTTAAGCCATTTAACATTACACTTACTTTTCTGATTTTTGTGGGACTAAAGGCTTTTGATATTCTGGCAGTTGGGAACATGAGGCATCTCATAGTGGAAGCTTGTATTGCAAGAAAACTGATCGATACATCAGCATATTTTTGGCCTGGTTATGTGGCTGTGTCTGCAACATCACTGACAGATTCATCACTGGTCCAAGTATCTCCTTGGTCAACCTTCATGGAGGGATCTCAACTAACTGATGCCTTAAAAAATGCTCTTATTGCGACTCCTGCTTCAAGGTACTTTGTCTTATGTGAGATGTTTACTTAAATGCTAGGATTTGTTTAATTCTGGATTGATGTTTGAGTGATGACATTAAGGTCTAATTTTCAAAATCTTTTGTTTTCATAGAGATCCATAATGGGCTGTCCTGACCTGAAATCCAGATTTCCGAAGAAGTCTGCTTTTCGAGTCGTGAGTAATAAATGTTAATCCGCAAATATGAGATTAGGTCAAATCCAAAACTTTGCAGTGGAAACTTTTCAAGCATCATTCATAACTTCAGACATCATAACAGAGCGTGAGCAAAATTCCAAACTCCAATTAATAATAATAATAATGTCAAAACTAATATTCAGACTTCAAATACTAAACCAAGGCCAAATTCAAGGGCCCTATTACAATGTCAAAATAAAAAATAATTTAATTCAAATGAATCCCTCTTGAGCATGCATGATGTCTCTAGACTACATCGTCTATGCTCCACTCTTGAAATCCCTGTGGTTCCCCATCAACCGCATTCACATCTTGATTGTCATTTTTTATTTCTTCACCTACAAGCATCAATTGTGGTACATCAGGTTATGAATAACTTTAGTAAGTAAACATTTGTAGTTCACATTCCATGCAAGTTATAAGAAATCAATGTTTAACTACCACTAGGAAAGTTATGCAAGAATATAGATATACCATCAGGAAATCATTTAAAACAACTCTATAACATCAAGAAACATCCCAAGCAAGATTGGCAAACCACATAGGCTAAACCATCACAGGATAGTATCACTACCTGTCCGTACTCTTAAGTTGGATTAGAGAAGATGCATGAGAGGTCCTGGCCACTGGGCCAACCGAGCAAAAAAAAAAATATGCATCAGGAAATCATTTAAAACAATTCTATAACATCAAGAAACATCCCAAGCAAGATTGGCAAACCACATAGGCTAAACCATCACTGGATAGTATCACTGCCTTTCCATACTCTTAAGTTGTGATAGAGAAGATGTCCTGGCCACTGAGCCAACCGAGCAAAAAAAAAAAAAAAAAAAGATGATGCATGAGGGAGATGCTCATCCAAGATAAAACGGTATCCAAGATTATATTATTTCAATCAATTCAACTGTGGTACCAAGTAACATACTTTGCACTTCCAGCAAGGCTAACGTGCAGATGGTTGACTGAGTGATGCTGACTTGAGATTTCAAGGAAAGGTTCCAACTACACATTTCTTCTAGGCAAGCAAGAATCATTAAGGAAGCTACTCCAAATACCATAACGTTTCACATTCTACAATAAGTAGTCCTTTTCGAGTCTCTTGCAACTCATAACCCTCTAGAGTCTAGACTTAGACAAGTGGGGTATCTAAATTTGGTCTATTGCAACTCCATACAAACTAGAATTAGCTAGGGATATCGGGTTCCATTTCATAGTCTCAGATTTCATCAATTCTGCCCATTTACAACTCCTAGGCGAGTGGTCAGGGACCAAAATGTAAATTTACAGAATTGGGCAGATTATATTGGCGGCTGTGCATGCTTGAAACTTTTGCGTCCAATATCCAAAATTGATGTTTCAGGTATGGATCTCGTGCTACTCGATGAGACTAAGCCATAAGATCAAAGAACTTTGAGTTCCAACTTTTTTTGGCCCTCAAAAACTGAGCTGAACAATTGCTGCCGTTTTCTGAAAATTATGACTTTACCCCTTGATGGCACCTGTCTATCCCATGATTCACATCTAATCCCTAATTATATAAGGAATGTCAATCCTTCCAAAAACTAAGGTTTTCTAGCCCATTCCTAAGGTTCAAACACACCTTCATGAAATAGCACAATTACAATTAACATTCTAAGCACGAGTGATACAAGTACATAATACATGTGAACAAAGATAATCTAGATAACTAAATGATGAGGTACGGAAGGTTAAAAGGGCCTAGGCCCACATGATGGACCTAGCCATCCAACCCAGCCCATTGGGTTCAGCCCACAGGCCCAATTGGTTAAGAAAGCTACTGTGGAATTCTATATTTATCTTAGGATTGATTAGGAAGTAACTTTCTATTTTAGAGTTCTTATTACATTATAAATAGAGAAGCCCTCCATTGTAATAGGTATGCTTATACCAATTAATCAAATCAATTGCTTGAGTTGCTCATGTGAGTTTATGGATTGTTCCATGGTTATGCTTGTGCCCTAGTGGCTTGAATCCATCTTTGGATTCGATCAATCCTTCAAGAGATTGATCTATTGATCAATCACGGATCTTGGCTGCATCACTAAACAGTGACAAGACTTAAATTGCGAATCATGTATATAAATTACAACAAGGTCAATTCTCTGTCTTGGACTGCTCTCCACATACAAGCAATAATGCTCATTCAACTCTATGCTGTCGTAGAACTTAAGATGTCCACAATTTTCCCTAAACCATGCTTGAATGAATGTAATGATCTTCAAACCCAATTTAGAACGCTATTTTCTTGGCACTTCTGATGGTAATTGACATCCAATACCCTGTGACTTCATACCCTTGATCTATCATTGTTCTACGCATACTTCCCGGATAATCCATGGGTTAATGTCAAGCCCCAAACATTACCTAATACTGTCCCCACATTAACCTATCATTAAATGAGTTCAAAATCCCAATGTAAATCAAAATCCCCAATTCCTACAAACCCTGACAAGGCATTCATGTGAGAGAATTGAAAAACCCAACTCCTCATGATGCCCTAGGGTTAAAAGGCCCTAGGAGTTGGCCTACCTTGGTTCAGCCAGCAGGGATTGTAATGCCCCGGAATCTACAGCTCTTCAGATTCCCAAGTCATTACTAAGATAAGATCATATATATATATATATATATATATAGGGAAGTGCTCCTATGAGAGACACTCTCACCAACTTGGTGAGAGATGGGTCGGGGCCCTCACATTTAAGTTGGGGGTCCTTGCATTTAAGTTGGTGAGAGTGGATATGGAAGTGAGGGCCCCCACCCATCTCTCACCAAGTTAGTGAGAGTGTCTCTCATAGGAGCACTTCCCATATATATATATATATATATATATATATATAGGAGAATATTCATGTGCATCCATCCCTCACCATTGTGGTGAGGGACACCCCCAATTTGGGAAGTTTCAAGTACAAACTTCTCTTTTGTACTTGAAACTTCCCAAAAAGGGGGTGTCTCTCACCACAATGGTGAGGGATGGATGCACTTGAATATCCCCCATATATATATGGAGATGCTCCTATAAGAGATGCTCTCACCTTACTATGAGAGATAAGGTGGGGGCCCTCACATCCATATCCAATGCCAACAACTTAAATGTGAGGGTCCCCACTTTATCTCTCATAGTAAGGTGAGAGATGCTCTCACAGGAGCATCTCCCATATATATATATATATATATATATCATAGGTCAAATTCAACATAACAAAAGGAATTAGGCAATTTTCCTACTAAATTAAAATTTCACTTATAGTCAAAATGTCAAAAGAATAATATCAATATCATCATATTGAAGTCTTCTACATAAATAAATCCCAATTTCAGAAAATACTAAAATTGTTTATTTTCTGAAGGACTAATTCCTGCTACTACTAATACAGTGTTGACGCCTTCTCCCTCAACCATGCAAATTGAAGACCAAAGGTTGATCATCGTTGTCACCCTGCTCTCCTATGTCACCGATACCTGAAGTGGGGCAAACCACTTGTCAGTAAAACTGGTGAGCAATATTTCTAAATCGATGAAACTAATTAAATCAAATAATAACACATAAATCAAGGATGCAATATTATGAAAATGTTCATGTATTGGTCTGAGTTGAGGTGAGGTGTCTTGTGGGGTTTCTTAGAATCTTATAGCTTCTTCCTTAATTGAATCCCTAACCGCATCATTGCACTGGTCGATTCAATTGTCCCCAGATAGGAATTCTAATATTCATTATGCCTCTCTCCCAAGAAAGGTTCAGTAGTTCAGTCACTTCCAGGAAGGAAGTCAATTTCATAAATCAGTCATGCTCTCCCATAAAGGAGATAAGTACAATAGCCATTAACCAATTTCAGTGCCTGTCCAGTGTTTATCACTCCGCACCCTCTTGGGGTTCTATATTTTCAAAGTTAATAATCAAAACAAGTGTTCATCTGTGGTGACCCAAGTACAGTACATCATCCCCTACTATGCTGGAGGTGTAAGTTTTTTAATTTCAGTTTTCTTTGAATCATAAGGGGAGTAATTATGTTAAGTCAATTAAGAATTTCAATGAATCAAGATATGAAAAGATGCTACACCATTCACTTTTTGATATACGACCAATCCCAGATAAGCCGGCTTCATCTATGCCCCACTCTGATTCGGAATTGGTGCCCGCGTGTGTGGTATTGCCCATATATCAAACGATTTCTGAACTGTAACATATTTCAACATCAATGATTCCATAAGGTGTTCAAAACAGATTATAATTGTCCTCGATAATATGCAACTAAGATAATGTTTAACATGTGTCAATTCATCAAACAGGTGGTATGCATTACTTAGGCGCCTGTTTTGTATAAGAATTAAGATCTGAAAAATCTAACTGAACTTGTCTACATTCTAGACTACGCCATTGTAACCCCTATCTTCAACTTGGTCCCCTGGTGGGTCCGTTACCATTATAGTAGGGTTACCATAAAGCATTCATTAATCTTTGGGTCCAGCCAGGTATATTTTGGCCACCCTTCTTGTTCAGAAATTCATATAATACATACTGAATTCCCTCTTTTTACAAGTCAATTTCATCACACAATCAGTGGGGAATTCATTAGGCTTCACATTGACTCAATTCAGGGTTCTTTTTTCATTGTACCAACATAATTCAGTCATTGGACAGTCGTCATGCAGTCATTAATTATTCAATTTCTCTCAGGTATTATGGCAATTGGCAACAATAATTTAGAAAGATGAATTCTTCACTAAGGATGAGAAATCATTAACAGGCATGCATAAATCACATAATAAAATCCTAATTCACTCTTAACCAATATATAAATTTGTTCGTTTCAGTCAAAGGCCTCTTTTTATCAATCATTAAATCATTGGCATGGTTTTATAGGTGGAAATCAGATTATAGATAGGAATAGGGTTAGGGTTCCAAAAGAAATACTTGAACATAACCCAAAGCAGACTCAATTAGCCCTAACCAGACCTTATTGGGTCAGCCAGTCCTGAAAACCCCAACCCTGGGGTTCAGCCATCAGGGCAGCACCCATCAGGTGGTCGGCCACCATGGTTCTCACCATGTAGGGTTTGGCCATGATGGATCTACTCTACTTCCTCATGGGTGTCGGCCATCATGGCTTCCATCCATTGGGTAAGGCCATGTTGATTCTTCTCCTATGGTGGAATTAGGTAATGACAATTAGGGCATGTTTGACAAACGTCCTCGCATACGATTTTTCGTTTGGATCATTGTGGAAAACTGCATGGAGGACTCCCAAATTCCTCGTTTTCAAATATTCTAAAGATCGGACATCTGCCCGACAGAAAGCCACTAGCCGCATGCCGCAGAAGCACGATGCTACGGTGACTTATGTGCTAGTTTAGGAGACATTGATTTTTTGCATTTTTTGGTTTTTATGGGCCCCACAATCAAGATCCGAACCGGTAATTGTGTTAAGGTTAAAATAAAATAAAACAGCTATCAAGTGAAAAATCAGCCGTTGATTCCTCTTATAATTTGAGATATTTGTAAAAGAGTCTAGACAATTAGATCACTAGATCTGGACTTTTGTGGGGCCCTTTTGCAAAATCCGAACCGTTCAGTCTCTTAAGAAGGCCTAAAACGCGGGAGACCAAATGCAATTAGAGGATCAAATTTCAGCCATAGATCCTTCTCGAATTTTGAGTTATTTGCAAAAATGTCTATACTGTAAAATATTAATTTTTTATTTATGTGGGCCCCCTTTGCACGATCTGAACCGTTCAGATTCTCTGAAGAGCCAAAAATGGTTAAGGGGTGAAATCTCAACCCTTGATTTTTCACGGATTATGAGAAATTTACGAAAAGAACCTATAATTGTTGGATCACACAAAGCATAGATTGTAGGATTCTTCTCCTCTGCCAAACTTGGAACTCTCTTCAGGAAATCCTCTTTGAGGATGGCTTGGTTCCAGCAGAACAAAGGAATTCTTATCAGTTTGCCAAACGTGCCCTTAGGGTTTCTGTTGGTCCCTTACTTCTCGATCCAATTACATCAAACAATCAATAAATCAGCCATCCTAGGGCTTGTTCATGATGAATTCATGTTTCTTCAAATCCAACCCTCAATTTAGAAAAAATCACTCACCTGGAATAGCTGATCGTTGCTTGTTCAATATGGGGCCTGGAATAGGGCATCCGGCTATTTTTCCCACGGTTGATCTTCTTCATCTTCTTCGTGAATCCCTTCATTTCCCGCTGAATGCAAAGCCAAAACTCAGGTTAGTCTTTCCTTTTTCTCTCTTTCTTCTCCTTCTCTTAATGATGATTGAGTTATGAAAGAAGAGAAGGGCAACAGGTCTAATATAGATGTCGACAAGGACTTGGATCCCAATTGGGAACCTGGGCACACAAGGAATTCCTTTTTGGAATTCGTGCAGCATAGCCCTAAGTGGGCCTGACCGTGTGAAACAAACAACCCTATGGGCCCTCCTATTTGGTTCTCAAGTAATGATCATTAACTAAGATGAAATATGGGCCCCTCAACTTAATTTTCTTATATTCCAGCCTCCTCTAGGCCCACTACAATAGTAATAAAGGCACAAAATGAGACCCAGGTCAAAAAATTCATTTGGGCTGGACGGAACTGGGCCCTGATCCAATCTGGGGTATTACAGGGATCACTCCTATGGGTAGGGGTGTTCATGGGCCTGGCTTGGATATGTAATTACGGCCCATTTAATAATTGGCCCGGACTTCAATTAAGTGATAGAAAGCTTGGCCTGTGTAAGGAATGCATGTGATTTAATTTAATTAGTTCAAACAATTGATCAAATGCCCACAAAAGTGAGAAAAAGCGCGGTTTGGCCCGGCCTGATTGATTAAATGGGAGGGCTCAGGTCTAACTTTTGTGGCCCGTGTCGGGTTTGGGCCGGCCGGGCCTGGATATGGCCTAGCTCGGCCAATGAACACCTCTACCTATGGGGTCCAAGGCCATGCCCTTTTTGTCCATATCTTTCATGTGGTTCGGGTTAGTTCCATCATCATCATCGGTCGGCGGTTTGTTCCATCGTAAGGTAGTAAATTCTCCATCATAATCACATGTAAATATGGACATCGTGGTAGTTCAATCTGAGTATACCGACCTGAACTCTAATTATCAACGAGTGGGAACACAAAAAGGGATTCTAATATTGAAGAACAACAAACCCTAGATGTATACGTCTCCACATAACCTAATTCCATGATATTCCAAGAATCCAAAGCACCATGGCCCTTGTCAATGGCCAAGCCATGTTTGGCCAAGGCCAACATGGTTCAGCCATGGTGTCAGCATCAAATACAGCCCACGGCCAGCATGTGGGATTCATCTTTTGGCAGTGTAAGGCCGATTCTAAGCCATGGTTCTTCATCCCCTTTGAATTTTAGGGTTTGGGTTCAATTGACATACCTTCTTTTAATTAATTTCATTCTTAGGCTTAGATTAAGTATCTAGAATTGATTAGATTTATAATCCGAGGAAGAAGACATGTATAGAATGTAAATTCAACTTTGTTTACTTGCCTGTTTGTCAAATCTAATGAGTTCCTTAGCCATCAGTTAAAACCCAAGTCAATATCTTTCTTTTTCTTATTTTTTATTCAATTTCTAGGTGATTTAGGGCTTCTAGTTGCAAACCCTACCTTGATTCAATTGTGGAATGATGTCTTGAAGAGAATGAAACCCTAAAGAGAGAGACTAGAGAGAGTGTGTGGAGGAAGAGAGAGAAAGTTGTTGTGGCAAGAGAGTGTCTGCCGAGAGTAATTCTGTGGGAGGCTGCTCATGGAATCCTCTTTTAAGCTTTGACTTGTAGTTTTATTGGAAGTAAGGGCCCTACCAAGTTAAAAACTTCTCTTTTACTTGTACTACATTAAAACACTATTGGGCCTCGCTTTCCTCTTATTTAACTTGTATTCAAACCATAAAAGGGCACGTTTGTGTAGAAGCCTCTTAAACGCCGAGGAAAAGAATTTCTGCGGAAGTACAAAATCTATGTTTGGTGCGAAAAAAATTTCTTTGATGAAATGGTGTTTTTTTCTGTCTGGTGCAGCTGTGGATATCTTGGTGAAAACCAGTGAACCAAACATCAAACTACATTAGAGAACTGCCCATAAACTAAACTAAGAAAAATGCAAAATAAATCCCAACAATCAAAACAAATATAAATCGCATGGAGATGACACCAAACAAATAAAACTGCAGCAAAAATCATGTGATAAAACTACAACAGCAGAGAAAATTGCAAAGCAAAAGATTTTTTACGTAGAAAATAAAAGAATAAAAGTACCTTGGAGAGCAATTGCAGAGTAATGGCCCTCCTTGGATTGTGCCAAAAACCAATAAAAACATGCATAGAAGCAATTGCAGATAATGGCCCACCTTGGATTCTCCAATCCCATGATCCAAAAACCTAGCAACTTCCACCAATGGCAAAACCCAATATAAAAAATCGAATCATTCCAAACTCTAAGCAGAGGCCATGGAATCAAATTCCCAACGCACCCACTTCTGCTTCAGCATCCCCATCTCCCTAGTGCTTGCTTGAGCGCTTGGCTTTCTTGCCCTCTTCTTGTGGAAGGGGTTTCGACCTGTGGTCGCAGAGAGGTTGCAAAGGGTGACCGGAGCTTTTTTTATGGCTTGCTTGGGTGATGGAGACGAAGAAGGATTTAAGCGATGGAACTTGTAAGGATTTTCCATTTCGAGGAACATGTGAAGAAAACAACGTTATAAATGGGGTCAGGTTTTCCGAGGAAGTTAAAGTCTGAAGCCACCTATAGGAGAATCTAAACTCCGAAGTTTTTGAGGAAAATATGGGCCCCACGACTTTTAATCTCCGTAGAAAATTGCTGCACCAAACATCATAAAAATCACTTTTCCGCAGAAAAACATGAGTTTTTTGCGGAATTTGGTTACACAGACGTGCCCTAAAGGAATCGATTGTACACAGCCCCTTTCTATTCTAACTTGTGCACTTTTTATTTATACTACACTCCTTTATTACAACAAGTAACTACTCTAATGGTTTTACTTGTGTTTACTTGTTACCAAAAGGGTCTACAAATTTTTAATTAATTATTTGGCATCAAATGAGTCTGATATTGATATGTTTTAGAATTTATGAAAAAGCCCCTATAATTTCTCAAATTTACAAATAGGTCACTACTTTTCACTAAACATGGCCCAGTTGAGCCCAAATCAAAATTGAGCCCTTATTCCATTTCGATGATCAAATTCCCATAATTAAATTAATTTCATTATTTAATTCACAAATCAATTTAATTTAATTTAATATTTCTAATTCGGGTCGGCTCCTTACAGGCTAAGTGCCTACACGCCATGTTTTTTGGACTGTTTTTTCCTCTTCTCAAACAAAACTTATAAAATTTATCATAGTAGAACCTTTACACAGTGCATGTTGAAATGTGTTGGTGCACTACTTAAAAAAAAAAAAAAAAAAAAAACTGCACTTTGGGGGAAATAGAAGGAATTGCAAAGGTTTTGAGTCTAAACTGTACCATATTGTTCTACCAAATGTCTTAATTTCTGACTACTTATTCTCTTGTTTAAGCTTAATGGAGCTTCAGAGATTATATCATTTTGCAATGAATGGATCAGAAGAAGAACAGGCTGCTGCTGCTAAGATTCTATGCGGTGCATCTCTCACTCATGGATGGAATATTCAGGTATGTAATTTATCAACTAAACCTAAAGCCGAAAAAAGGTTGTGTAACTGAGTTTACCTGATATGTGGATGGTCGGGATGATACCCTGTTGTGTATATAAAATCTTCCGTCAAGTTAAGTATCTTTTGGAGGTGGTGTGTGATATAATGTTTGACTGAGAGTAATGTTATTCTTTTTATTTTATTCTTTTTTTGTTCAACCAGCAATGGTTCAAGTGGCCTGCCTTCTGGTAATCTATATATACCATTAAATCTGGTGGGACCCAATGATGAGAATGTTTTGGATCATCAAGCTGTTGGCCCCATGGCTGCAGTTGTTGTCCCAAGACCCAAGTAACTGTTGCAATCATAGTTGATTTCCTCAATTCATTAATTGAACTGCTTTTGACCCACATTGCATCTGTTGAGATTTTGAAAAGATGTTCCACAGTATCTTCTGTTCATGTTTGTCATGGAGATGATTGTTGATCAGTGCTATGAATGTTCTTTATTGACCTTATGAGGGCCGCACATGCTGCTTGCACTTGCATGTATTAACTTGGTGTGGTGTTCTGAAATTTTGATGCTGTATTTTTCCAGTTTATTGGCTTTTAAAGACTCAGCTCATAGTCATATACTAGTGTATGTGTAATATTTTTTTTTTTTAAATGTATGATTGGGGAAAAATTTGTACTATGCATATCCTCTGGTTAAGGGTCATATAATACTTCCTAACAAATGAAATTGTGTGTTCTTTATTTGTAGGAGCATGTGGTTCACTTTGCTGTCAAGTTTTTATCTCCTCCTGTTCCTCCTGAATTTTCAGGACCCGGGAGTCATTTGGTCGCCTATATGTCCATGCTAAATGTTATCTTGGTTGGGTTGTCCTCTTTTGACATTGTTCATGTCCTTTCCTTATATGGCGTGGTAAGCAAAAAAAAATTCTTTAAAATTGCAGAATCCACACTTATTTCTTTTACTGAGATTCAGTCTGTCCCTTATTTTCTCTGTCCCCTCATGTAACATTTGTTTGCTCTGATACCCCAAAAATCTACCCTATAGGATGATCATGGATATCGATTCGTTGGGTTTTTTTTTTTTTTCTTCCATGGACCATATATGTGTTTGTGTGTGTATATTACTATGCCACTGGCTGAAAAGATCTTCCAATTTGGGAGATTTTGGTTATCCTTAATCTGGATTTACCTTGCCATGGTTTCCTCATGCTTGGAGCTGGGAGAGACAATAACCTTTGTCTTCTCTGCACCATTTTCTTCTTAAGCTATTAACATTCTAATTAGTTTATTATACTAAGGGGCCATTTGGAAACTCTAGTCTAATTAATAAGAGCTAAATAGATTAAAATTTAAAATAAAAGTGCTAATTTACAATAAGTCGGTTTGGTAAAAGTATAAAAAGCTCTTATCAATAGGTAATTGGGGCCCATCTTTAGGAATTGTGATAATTGGTGCTCACCTATTAAAAATTATGATGTGGAACCCACCATTTGCATCATTTCCAACATTTTATGAGGTTATTTTTATCCACTTGTAAATTTTGCATTGTCCGCTTCCATCCACGTTAGCTAAAGAGGCTCATAACAAAAAAAAAAAAAAAAGCCCCCTTCGCTTTAGGTTTTTTAGAGGCAAAAGTTCTAATTTGTAAAAAACTCTATTTATGAAATTCTTTAATATGTAAATAAGCTCTAAATCATAAAATAATAGCTTATATTTAGAGTTACCAAACACCCCCTGACATTCAAAGGAAGAGTTTATCTTCTGAATTGTTATCCATGTCCATGTGCTTGGATTTGTTGTCTCGCATAGATGATTGTAATACTTGTTCCAACAGGTTCCTGAAGTTGCGGCTGCGTTAATGCCAATTTGTGAAGCTTTCGGTTCTCTCATGCCCACATCAAATAACAAATCAACCACCAATGACGAGCCCTCAGCTTATACAGTCTTTTCATGTGCTTTTCTCTTTCTTCTCCGTCTATGGAAATTCTATAGACCCTCTCATGATCACTGTATTATGGGGCCAGGAGGCAGCAATGGATCTGCAATTACCCTGGAGTATCTCTTGTTGTTACGCAACAGTCGTATTGCTTCACATAATTCTACCCCAGCAAGCAACAATACTACTAACCCACTCGATGTGTCACAACTTCGGCCTGTTTACATTGACTCATTCCCAAAGCTACGAGCTTGGTACTCTCTAAACCAGGCTTGCATTGCTTCAACTCTTTCTGGCCTCTGTAATGGAAATCCGGTTCTTAAAGTTGCCAATAAGATTGTGAGCATAATTTATTGGAAAATGACGAAAAGTGGAACTGCATCCGGCAACTCTTCAACCCCTTCAAGTGGCAACATAAGCGGTTCACCTGCAAGTTCCGGAGATGAAGCTTATCAGAGGCCTGTGCTTCCTGCATGGGAGATTTTGGAAGCAATTCCTTTTGTTCTTGAGGCACTTTTGACTGCCTGTGCCCATGGGAGGCTGTCCCCTCGAGACTTAACAACAGGTTGGTCCAAAATAAGCTTGTATCCTTGTCGTGCAGTGCATGTTTTTATTGTTCCTTTTGTTCTCACTGTTTGTTTCCTTTTTCATTTTGCTTCTGTATGACATTTCAATACTGAACACCTCAAGGTTGCAATAGTGAGCACCTCTAAGCATCATTGTCACTGCATTACAATGATGTCCCTCTCTACAAGGATCCATGTTTGATCTGGGTTGGACATGTGGACATGGCTCAACTTTTTCAATATAAAGAAACCTTGATTTAACTCTTTGTTCTATGTTAGTAGTATTTGTGAACTCTTTATATTGCTCTATACTTTTTTTCTTACGTAAAAATAGTTGCATTATGCTATCAAAGTGTAATTCTTAAAATAATCTAATATATTTATGGTACTTCCTCTAGTCATTGTAAATTGGACAGAGCATCACCTATGTCTTTGTGCAAGAAAGTACTTCTCTGGTAGGATAAATGGTTATTTGCTCCTTTGTGATTGGGGTAATACATGTATGGCAAACTGCAGTAGTCCTTTGTCTGTGCTCCAAATCAAGATCTGCATGACCTCAATTTTGATATAGGGTGGAAAAGGTGAAGAAATAGTTAGACCGTCAGATGTCATTTCCAAGTTTTCATTCCAAAAATAAAAGGCAAAATAGATAAACCTTTGTTCTATTAGATTAACCAAGCCAAACCCTGTTTGAAGAAAACAAAAGCACTTTCCTATAAAAAAAAAATTAAAAGTAAAAAAACATTAAATTTCCCAAAATTGAAGCCATATATATATATTATATATATATCTATATTATTTTTATACAAAATATTTTATGTATTTACACAGGATCCATGGAAAATGAAAGCATAGCCATCACTAGTCTGTCTAGAAGGATAATGGAAATGTCAAAGTGATAATCCACATTATTTTTGTTCATTGCCAATTGGTGAAGATGAAACTTTTAGTGCACATGTCATGATGCGTGTATGAGAATTGCATTGCATGGTATATTCATGCTCATGACCATTAAAAAAGAAAGGAAAAAGATCACGCACATGGATTGTGTGGGAAAACAGAACATGTATTCACCCTTTTGTGTGATCTACTTTGAACTCGTACACTCTTGCCCCCTGAAGGGGCGTCTCTAACTAGCTTAGCTACAAATGGAGACGCATGAGCACTATTTATATGCAACACCTGTAGAGTGAGAAAGTTTGTGTCTATGTTTTAAAAATCAACTAATAATAAGATTGACATTGTAAGAGGGCAAGGGGTGCAGGATGAGGGTTTTGGAGGGATACTTCAGTCTTTACTGTACATCTCATGTAGTTGCACAGCAATGGAGTCACACCACAACTGTAGAAGTGAAAATTTTCACAAAAGCTTAGATATGTACATGGCATATCAATGATATGGTTGAATGTGACATGAGTAAGTGACTGCAAGACCTGCTGCACAGTGGAATTAAAACTCTTAATTCCGTACAAATTTTAGCTAGCTTAGGTGGATTTCTTTTAGGAGTCAAATTCATTAATAATAAACTGCCGAACCACTGACGAATTAGTGGCAGAGGCATCTCACTTACACAATTCTCACCTTGGAAGTCCCACCATAGTTGTCAAATTCATTTCGATTCAGACGAAATGTCCGAGTTATTTCGTTTCGAGACCAAAATCAAATTGAACATCTCGATTGAAGATGTTCGGTTCAGATTTCGTTAAAATTCGCCGAAATATAGGGTTTCGTGTAGAAAACCCTAAATTCCGACGAACAATATCCGAATCAACAGATTCAGACGAATCAAGGGGAAGACCGTTAAAGAAGAAAAAATTAAATGAATGTAGTCTAGCATTCTAGCGAATCTGAAACAAAATAAATGAAATCATTCGAAATACCCGTTCTCAAGCAATGAGACCACCTGTTCCTCTCCTTCGACAGCATGCAGCCTTCAAAATCCCCTTCAATCTAAAAATTGGGCTCAAAGATGGAGGTATCAACCACAAGATCTTCTATTTCCCTATTCCCCTTTCAATATCTTGCGATTATTCTTCCGTTGAAGGCTGTCGATTGGATTTCTCCCTTGCCAAGGCTGTTGGGTGGATTTCCTTTGTCATCAAGGGTCGTCTTTGCTAACTTTCTTGCCAAATCCTTAGGCATGCATCGATCTCTCACTCTCCCTCTGTTTCTCCTCGTCATTTCCACGTTTTTGCAAAAGGGTTTGAGTTGGGAGCTTCATTTTATAAGGGTGTTACGAAAGAGTAAAAATACTGGATACATTTTATGGTGTGGTCTTGAACTCTTAAGAAAAATAAGCGGTCCTGATTAGACACGGGAAGTGCGGCCCGGTTTTTGAATTCTTTGAAAACTGATTCTATTTGATAAAAAATTATGGAGATTGATAGTTGATCAAAGGCTGCATAATCATGGTCCACCATTTGATCACGTGGTTGCTTAACATAATTTGATTGCACGATGGGCCTTTGGGTCATTGCAATCTCAATACTCAATCTTCATTCGCTGATAATTTTGTTTATTTAGATTTTGTCATGTGAGACCTTCTAGCTTTTGACAATGGTAATTGGTAACCCTACATACATCTGGTCATTAGGACTACAAATTAGACAGGCTAACCTGAGTGGAATCTGAACACACCTGGACCTTGCCCCTTAAGGATTTTTTTATGTGATGATGAGGCCCACTTATTTTTAATTGTCAATGTCAAGTGAAATTCTGAGAGGTCCTGATAATTTATGAACCATTCAAAAATTATAACAAGAGGTCCTCATAATTTACAGAAAGTGAGGCCCACTTATATATGTAAGTATATATTTTTATATTTTCCCGAAACAAATTTCCGAATTGGAAAGTGAAATGTCCGAATCGGCTGAAATGTTTCATTTTGGAGCCAAGCTGAAACGGCGTCCGAAACGAACTTGACAACTATGAGTCCCACTCCCTGGCCAGTGAGCCAATCTAGGAAAATAATAATAATAAATAAATAAATAAATCATCAGGAAACTAAAAAATGTTCATTGCATATCAATGGTATGGTAGCACATGAGTGACATGACACGAGGGACTGCTAGATGAGCTGTGCTTAGTGGAACTAGAACTCCTAATTCCTCACAAATTTTGGCTAGCTTGGTTGGACTTACTTTTAGAATTAAAAGTCATTAATCTGTGTAACTGACACATCTTGACTTTTTCTTTAACTTTCCTAAAACATCTTAGGTAAGAGCTAGGACTTTTAAAACAAAACAACAATGACAACAACAAAAGGCTTCCTATCACATGCATAATTTGTCGGATACCCTAAATTTAATGTTGGTCTGGTCTAAATCTTTTATTTGCATACTGCATCAGGAAGATTGTTTGGGAACATAAACATGGATAGCCAATCCAACTAGAGTGATTTTTTGGATCATCTGTTTGGTGGAAGTGCCAAATTTTGTTCTTGTGAGGTCTTTCGTGATCTTGATTATATGGTGTCTTGCCATGGATCAGTGATGTACTGAAAAATCTCTGACTGAAAGATATTAACCCTTCAACCCATGGCCTTTTTGTTGGATAGTTTCCATGATCCTTTTATCTGACTATTAACTCTGAGTTTCCATCATTTTCAATCTATGAGATAATACTATAAGGAAATTGAAAGATTTAGTTCATCTTTTTAAATTTGGTTCTAGTTAAATCATCAACTGTTATTCTATTGTCAATAACATGTAGCACAGTTGGAAGGTGTTTATTGTCTCTAGGGTTGTGGATTTGTGTCGTGTTATCATTCAAAATTAAAAATGAATTGTTTTCTATTCCATTCAAATTTACCTCTACAATGTGGGCTGTAATTCAAGTTTGGGATCCATATGGGTGTACTTCATATTCCTTGTGGTATTCCTTGAAACATAATGGAACAGTTCTGTTTCTGCTTTGTTATGTGCTTGCAGTCATGCAAAATGTCGGAAATTGCAATTGATGATCTACTATTTTTTACTTCTTTACTTCGAACCAATATAGCCGGTAGGCACTCACAGTGGTTTGTGGTGGAAAATGAAGAAAAGAAGTATTCCATCAAATCTGATAGCCGAGTTTTGCATCATCTGAAGCACATGTGGAACAGATAACCATCCATCCACTGAATTGTTCATGGTTCACCTCGAGATGTTACCAGCACTGTTTTTATGTTTTCTTTGGTTATACTACATGTAAACAGCTGCCTGAAAAAATACCATGCCTCAAATTCCTTCCAGGGCTGAAGGACCTTGTGGACTTTCTGCCTGCTTCTCTAGTAGCTATAGTCAGCTACTTCTCTGCAGAAATTACTCGTGGAATTTGGAAGCCTGTTTCAATGAATGGAGTAGATTGGCCTAGTCCTGCTGCAAACCTTCTATTAATAGAATCTGAAATACAGGAAATACTTGCATCTGCAGGCGTTAACGCCCCCAGTTGTCACCCAGGTACTCTTCCTCCTTTTCCTCCTAATTATTTTTTTGAGGCTAGATCTGTATTTATAAAGGAAATATTAATTGGTATAATACCCTACTAATGAGATTTGGAATTAAATGTTGTATCTGAAACCATTGTTTTAAATGGAGCCAAAATCTAATTAGGCAAGGCACAAGGTTCTCAGATTTCCTAATTTTAACTAATTCAAGTTAAAGAGATTCAGGAAAAAAATTGTAAAACTGAATGGAAGAAACCCCTCCAGCCGTTTAGCTTCACTGAAAAGACTGATCAGTTTTTAAATGATCTTTTTTATTTTTATTTATATCATATGGGACTGGTTTGCACCTAGATAGACCCCACAATGGGGTGTTCTTTTAACAACTAAATATTCCCGTGAGAACTCCTGTCCCGCGCCCGCCCCCCCCCCCCCCCCCCCCCCCACAAAAATAAATAAATAAATAAATAAATAGAGGGGAAAAAAAGAAAGAAAAAGAAAATGAGTTTACACCAACCCCACTATGACACTCATCCAACTACTACTTGTTCGATCGGAACAACCCGGTTTCAGTTGTTGCCACTGTTTATCTTTGGCGCCTTATCATCCATATCTATGATGATTTAGCTATACTTTTTCTTTTTTTAGGCATTCATAATCCATGGAAAGACCTAGGCGTCAAACGGGTTGGGATGCTTAAGGTGTCAAAAAGTAGAAGTCTGGCCCTTATCTGACTTGTTTATAGAATGGGCCAGACAATTTCAACCCACACCCGATGCATGTCACCCCGATCTGCCTTGCACAACCCACAAGAAGAAAAACAATGAGAGAGAGAGAGAGAGAGAGAGAGAGAGAGGACACTGCAACCACTCACCCTTATTACTGCTGTCTTAACAGAGAAAAAAAAAACTCTGAGATTCATCTTACATTAGTCAACAATCTCACCGTCTCTTATCTCTTATTGTTCAACTGAGAGGGCAGGTCTAGATATGGCCCCCCAAATAAACAATTGAAGAAAGTAAATGCATGAGATCCCATGGTCAGACATGATAAAAGCATAAATTTGGGTCACCCTACTACGTGGGACTTCATGAGTGGGCCAGACAGGACTCTCTCTCTCTCTCTCTCTCTCTCTCTCTCTCTCTCAACCCCTTTTTTTTGGTAAACATTATTTGGACCCCCAACGAAATGCTAGGGTGCAGTGACCTCCCTGATGATGCAGGCATGCAGCAGTGACTTCTTCAAGGATCAAATGATCAACTCACCACCATGGTTCAAAATAGTGGCTGCTATGTAGTGTAGCGGCCACATTATCGACCGTAGAGGAAAATAGCGGCGCTATGGTCTAAAACCTAGTAGAGCCATTCAGTTTTAATCTTAAACATTGTTTTTCCTATTTCCTTTCCTCAGTAGCCTTTGCTAAAGTTGCCTCTGCCCTTATATGGTTTCAAATCACTAAAAAAATACAAGATCGAATGCTATACAAGATTCTAATTTTTTTACCACTTAAAAAAATCACACCCCTACGTGGCGTTTTTTCCATTGGCCGCTACACCTGCCGCAACACCCTGATTTATGCTTGACCAACATGACGGGAGCATGCTCTAGGAACGAATATGAAAGTCCTGCAGAGGAACAAGACCTGCTCACCTTAGGCAGTCTCATCATGGATGAAGGTTGGGCAAAAAATGAGACCCATCAGATGCTCCGAGTCCTTGCTGTATGGACCCTGTAGTTATATTTTTTTTATTGATAAAATGGACCCTGTAATTTTGATAGTTACATAGCACATGGCCCTTAAATTAGTGTTAGGAGTTAGGACCCTCTAATGGGGTTGATTTTTTTTTCCAACCTTAATCCATAACAGGGCCTTACAATCCCTCTAATCCTCACTAATTGGCTTTTCATTGAGGTGGACCTCATATGGTCTGTAAATTTGAAATTTATGAACAGTTCATGCTAAAGAATCATCTGCAAAGTTGAAATTTGTGAACAATTTATATGCTAAAAGAATCATGTGTGTGAACTAGGACATGTGCACATATAGAGGTTTTATCCAGATTCCAAATCACACTATAGCCTATATCCGTCTGTGCTCCAATCATGTGGAGTATGGATATTAGAGGGTCTATGTCAAATCTAGGCTTGCAAAAAATAGGAATTAATTAATCACTTTAGCCCTTGGTTTAAGGGCCTCCATGTTGAAACATTTTTAGCAATAGATGAAATCCCTTTTTTGTGTTTTTCCATAATTGATCCAGGGGTGAGTAGGACTTGGATGAGTGCCAACATATGGTGAGTGATGATTGTTTGGGATCTAGAGGTTGGCCCTTAAATCATGGTTAGGATCATCTAACGGGAATGATTTTTTGGCAAACCTAATCCATATTGAGATCTTACTGTCCATCCTACCCATACAAATGAACTCGAATGAGCATCAACATGGGATGAATGCTAATTCTTTGCGTAGGGTGCATAAATCAGGGTTAAGATCATCTAATGAGAATGTCTTTTCGGCAACCTGAATCCATGTTTAGATTTACTGTCCATCCTACCCCACAAATTGGCATGTTTAAGTTGGGCCTCACAAGATGGTTCATGACTTTGAAATTTGTAAGATGGGTATATAGAAAGCGTGGGCCTAAGTTCTTTTTCAGCTGTCCATTTATGGGTTTTTTTTTTTCCCTACTGCAGCATCATCTAGCTAATGAGACTTAATTTAAGCCAAAGTCAAATCTCTGTTAAATTTGCAAAATCAGTGAGCTATTCACTGGTTCAGTCAACGTCAGGAATGAAATAATAAGATCCTGTCTTGAATTTAGCAACGAACTTAGCTTCATTCTTCTTTAGATTTTAGCTGGGATCACCAACAAATAAATAGAGGTGCTAAGATATATGCTTTTGTCTCAGATCAGAATAAACCATTATATTGCCAAAATGTTTCTAAGTCCTGTTTAGCTTTCTTTTCCATGTTTCCTGTAGGTGGAATCTCTCCAATAATGCTTCCATTGCCGACGGCAGCTATGGTTAGTCTTACCATTACATTCAAACTTGACAAGAGCTTGGAGTACATTCATGGTGTTGCTGGAACTGCATTGGAAAATTGTGGTTCAGCTTGTCCGTGGCCAAGCATGTCCATTATTGGGGCCTTGTGGGCCCAAAAGGTTCGCCGCTGGCATGACTTCATTGTTGCCTCATGCTGCCAATCTGTTGTGAAACAGGATCAGGAAGCCATTGGTCAGCTCCTCAGGAGCTGCTTTGCCACCTTCCTTGGATCCCCTCACGTGTCTTCCACAACTGGAGGTGTGATCGGTCTCTTGGGTCACGATGTTGGAGGCCATGGTCCTCGTGTACGCCTTGCTCCTGGCTTCCTCTACCTCCGCACATGCAGGGATTTCCACAATGTCCAATTTGTGAATGATGTGATCCTGGAGCTGGTTGCTGAATCAGCACGGAAGTCGGCTGTTGGGTGGGCTCCTGGCCAAGCACGCTTGAAATCAGGCAGGGCATCTCTTGCTGGCGCGGCGGCCCGGGCAAAGGAGGTGGCAATGCTTGGTGCAAGTCTCGTGTGTGCAGCTGGTGGGCCACAGCTGGTACAGGTGTTGTATCAGGAGACCATGCCCACATGGTTACTTTCATCCAGGGAATGGAAGATCGGGGCGGTCAGTGGTCCTGGATCATGTATAATGGAGGGATATGCGATGGCATACCTGTTGGTCCTATCTGGGACCTTTGTCTGGGGAATCGGAGGCAACAAGGCCAAAGCGCTCTCAAGGTGGGGCCGTGTAGTTGGGATTCACATGGATTTCATGGCCGGAGTGCTGGAGGGGATTATAACACTCGGATGCAACCCTGCTACATGGAAAGCCTACTTGTCAAGCTTTGTGGGTTTGGTGGTGAGTTTCGCACCTGCATGGATATTGGAGTTGAAGCCGGAGACATTGAGAAAGCTTGCCACTGGCTTGAGAGGGTGGCATGAGAGCGAGCTAGCGCTTGCCCTTCTTGAAAGGGGGGGTGAAGCTGCCATGAGCTCTGTAGCTGAGATGTTCATGTGAGATGACTGATCGCTTATACATTTTTGTGCGCATAGTTTTAAGAGTATGCACATCTTGTATATCTTAGGTACTGCAGTCGCAACATTGTTCCTGTATTATATACCCTTTCATTTATTTATTTCTTTTGCTAGAATTTTGCCGATGACAAGGATGGACCTTTTTGATAGCATGGATTTGAGGAATTTGTGTTGGGAGATATTTCAGAAGCTCTCAAACTTTCTCCACTAGAATTTTCAATTGTCAAATGGAAACAGTAAATTGAAATTTCTTAAATTCAGAGGCCTTTCACGGCCATGGCCTTTTTTCTTTTGTTGACCTCAAGTGTAGCACTGTAATTTGCATTTTTCAACATATCCATCCATATGGCTAAATTAGATTCTTGCTATCTAACATGCCATACGCATTGTTTGAGATCTTGTACCATTTGTGATGAGAACTATATGGTACTTAATCCAAATTTTGGCCTTGATGCATGGTGGGTTCCATAATTATAAGTGATTCTGCCAGAGAAAATCAATTCTATGATAATTGGAGTTTAGATAGTAGGTGGATGGACCATACCTGAGGAAACTAACCTATTGGAATGTGCTATTACTTCTAATTACTAGTAAGAAAGCTAGAAAAAAAAAAAAAAAAAGAAGCAAGATCTACATCTCTACGAGAAACACTAGACACTTGCAGTGGCAAGGGTGTCTCAGCTCACGCAGCTGCCAGGATCGATCGAGCAAAAATAAAAGGGTCTACGTTCAGCATTGGATAATGTAATTTTGTTCGAGGATAGGAACTACCAAGCCTTTTTTTTTTTTTTTTTTTGCTTCCTTTACCTTCTCTTTGAAGTGTTATCCATGCTGCAGATCAGGTAAATTGTCAGAACATTCTCAAGATTATGCTGTATGATTCCTTTTAGAAGATAGCAGCAGTACCATTTATTTTGTGGGCCCCTTTGCCGAATTTGCAGCAAGTTCCTGGGATTTTCTGAAATTGTCAAGGTCTTTCCCATTGTGCAATGTGTAACATATGAAAAATCGCGACAAAATGAGGTCAACCTTTTTTTCACGGGAGTTGGGACCCTATAAGAAACCCAGCCATGGGGAAAGAAGGCTGCTCCTGCGTGAAGAGAAGTCTCATTCACGAGGAAAAAAGCCTCATTCGCAGGAAGAAGAACTCAGGGATAAAACCTTGGACTATTGGGTGAAGAAGATGCCTTACCAAGAGGACTACTATTAGCTCTTAGGGTCACCCATTTTGAGGATTCATCAACCCTTGGAAACCAGGTGACGGGGAGGAGCGCATTCCTTTTATTCCAATTAA
Organism: Umbellularia californica; assembly: GCA_028538565.1. Lineage (NCBI taxonomy): Eukaryota > Viridiplantae > Streptophyta > Magnoliopsida > Laurales > Lauraceae > Umbellularia > Umbellularia californica. Next base: position 18,028,964 of record JAPQWN010000012.1, on the reverse strand, counting down.
GAGGTTTTACATTATGGGACTATTGTAGAGTGTAGACCTTTGCCGTGGAAAACTTGCATATTTGATTACTATTCGAGATTCCCATAACATCCAAATGAAAGGTTTCTTTGATTCTAAAAGGTCTTGGATCTCTGAAAGGTTGTTTTAGGCAATGCTTTTCAAACAATTTTTCGTAATTAGAAATTCAGGTAATCTTGGATTTCCTTTACAGTAAATTATTAAAATTCATAATACAAGAAAAGCAATTTTATTATATTTTAATTATCTCCAAATCACAGGTGGTGTTTGGGACTGCTTTGGGTGTGTTTGTGCAACAAAGGGATTCCACTCTCTATGGATTTTTTTTTTCCATAGGAGAGTGGAGTCTTGCATTCCTCCCCTCCCGTATGAAATTGAGATTCTCTTTGTTGAGAAAAATAAATTCAGTTGTTCCTTTCCTTCCAATGAAAACAATGGTCACATGATGTAGCAAAGTAAATCAAAAAATATTATCTCTCCTTTACAAAATCCTCTCATTGCACAAGAACACCTATTAAGATATAACCGGTCGCCAATGCACAAGAACACCCTTTAACATATAATTGGTCGCTAACGAACCAAATTCAATGTATGAAGACTGCACATCTATGTAACACTGATTGCATAGAAGATGATTCCCTTTTTCATGCTGCTACAATTTCAATTTGGCAAAGTGCTTTTTCGTTTGGAAAGTGAAAATAGAATGAGTTGCTTTTTCTTGAGTCTGCAGAAAACCATTTCTTTGAAGGAGTATGGGGTGTGTTTGCCGTTTGGATTGTTTCCAGGTGGAAATCATTATTTGTGTAATGGTAGAATTTCACGTTCTACATGCTTTCATTTCTAAGGGTCCCAGGGAGATGGGATCAGAGCGACTTTTTGTTGGGGCGATGTTTGTGTAACACTCGGAAGTTGTTTGTGTAGGCACCATGCTGCAGCACCATAAATCCTAACCCTTTGATAGGAACTTGAAAACCCCAATGGCAAAGACAGAAGACTACTTTTTCTCTGCTAAGAAAAAGATGCACCAAATACGGAAGTATTCTCCTGCCATGAAACACGCTATGCATTTTCGCACACTACTGTCACAAATATGATGAGTTGCACGAACACATTTTAAAAATCTAATCATAACCCCCACCATCAAAACAGTAAAAAATTACTTATTTTCCCCTCATTGCATGCTTTCAAGAACGCATCAAACTGCTGAAAAGTAAAAAGCATATCATTTTCTTTGAAATTAGTGTTACACAAATGGGTCCATAAGAATCTTGACAGCATTTGTGTAGATTCCTAGGACATGTTTGTGTACTAGAAACTGTGCAGATGTAGGAGTCATTTTCTGCACATCATTTGTTTATTGTTGTTCGTGCAACTTCCTTTGTTGAGGAAAAGAGACAAAAATGCATTATTTTTCAGCACTTGAGAGGATATATGATTCCTATGGGAGGAGGTGGGAAAGCATTGCCACAAAAGTGGACATAAACGTCGAATAATATGAAAGTATATTGAAGCAAGATTTTTGTAATTAAGATGATATTTTTTTCAATTGCGGATGCAAACTGTATTAGAACACAAAAAAGTGCAGAGCATGCATTCAATGTAGCAAACAAATATGGAGGGGGAAAAAACCTGTTGCTCCCCATAAAAGAAATTGGTTAACTATTTAAGTAAAGAGTTTGGCAATCTTCTAGTAGTTCGGAAAAAGAGAAGTTTTTGCAATCTTTGTGTTTGATTAGAGTATGCAAAGAGTTTGGCAATCTTTCTGGGGGAGTGAGCCTAGAGTTGAGGGGTCACTTTCCACCCTATTCATCAAAGTCACCTTCTATGAAAAATTTTTACTAAAATGATAAATGTGTGAAAACTATAAAGTCTTGGCTAATACATATGGCATACTAACCTTTTTCGCCATGCATCAAAAGGGTTTTGCCATGTCATTATGTACACAAATTTAGTGAAATTGCATATCATAAATGAAATGAGAATTTGTACATTTGAAGATAAAATTTGAACATGGATACAATGGCACTTGACTCTTGATTGGCTCAAGATATATATATATATATATATATATCCCCGGTCTTTGACGCCCATCAAACATTTGATAGACATGCCAAAAGTCCCTAAAATTAATCCTCAAGAACTCCTACAAAAGTTGATGGGAAAAAAGAGAAAAAAAAGGTGGTAAGCTTATAATAGAGAAATAATAGAGGCAAAAGCAACTTTCTCCGGCCCAAAACATCCTTAAATAGGCCCTAGGGACACCCATTTATAGCCCGTGGGGTTCCCTAGGCCTTTGGTTTCCAATTCCCTGTGCATGGTGCCTAGTGCCCCATGATTGGCACCAAGACTAAACCAGAGTGTCCACTTATTAGGGCCAGTTTGGCGACTTTATTAATATAGTCAAGTGAAGTAAAGTTTATTTTGAAGAAATAATAAAATATAAGTGGGTTATGATGGTAATTTATTTTTAGTTATTTATTATGGAATCTTTTTTTACTTTTTGTATGGAAAAGTTGAGTTTTTTTTGTATTTTAGTGGATAAAGGTGGTTGCTTTTTTACTTTATTTTTTGAAAAAGATGAAGAGAGTTTTGAATTAAAGTGCTTTTAATGTAACATCTTGTCTGCTTTACTTGACTTTTACTATGTTAGTTAAGTGCCAAACTAGCCCACAACTCTTTATTTGTCTGTCGAGTTTTCACATGTAATATACCATTGAAAAATTGTTAAAGTGTAATTACTTCATCTCATCAAAAGTCATTTAAACGGTAAGAATGCAGTTGGAAGTCAATTGTCTCCTATTTCCTTACTTATATCTTTTCGTCTTGTAGAGGCCATATCTTTCTATCCATATGTCATTTTTTTATTGTGATATATCCGAAGAATGTTTATATATATATATATATATATATACGATTGGCACGGTTTATAATTGCTTTTATTATAATATATCCTTAGACGTTTTTTTAATTGGATCAAAGTGGTTTATAATTTCGTCATATACAGAGTGTTATTCATTAGTCAGATTCCACTTTAATCAGGCATGCTTGCACTTCACTTTAATTCTTAGGTCATTTAATGGTATAAAATTTTAATAGCTATGGTTACTCTAGAATTTTGAAATATGTAAAGAACTTAGGTTTTTTTCTAGAATTATATTATATTTTAAGATTTTTTTTTTTTTCACATTTGTGCAACATCAAGAATTCCTCATTGGAATGGAAAAGCCTCTAATTTTCCATGCTCGTGCTTCTAAGTATTTCTTGGGTCTTTTAATGGTCTAAGATTTTTATTATCTATAGTTACTCTAGAGTTTTGAGATCTATTAAAAGTTTTAGTTTTTTTATAATTATACTATATTTTAAGATTTTATTTAAGACATGCTTGTGCAACAGGGATTGCCTCATTGGCAAAGAAAAGCCTCTAATTTTCCATTCTTGTCATTGTTTCAGTATTCCGTGCAACACTTTTTCGTGCAAAGAAGGGAAAATAAGCTATTTTCTTTCAATTTCAGAGGAAAATCGTGTCCTTTGGGAAGGGGTAGAAATTGCTTTTCTTTAGCACCATGAAAAATTGACTCAGCCAGAAAAGCAATAATTCCAATTATGGTGAACCCAACGATACCCGATCTTTAATCAAATATAAAAATCAAATTAAACAAGGAGAAAAAGTAAATTTGCTTACCGTTGATTGCAAAAATCTATCATAGATCTTCAATCCTTTGAGAGGCACACCTTGAATCCAACAGAGAAGAAAATAAAGGAGCTTCACTTTAACAAAAAGAAATAAATCATCCAGAAATGGGCTGAATTTCGCACGCATAGGGTATTTATAATCTCCAATGGATCAGACATCGTAATCTACTTTCAAATATTATAAGATAAGTTTTCTTAATGGCCAAGAAAAGAAAATCAATATTAATAGTCCTTACTAATTACACCATTACTTAATAATGGAGAAAGAGAGAAAATAGAAAGGTGAGTTGGCTTGAATCTCATCGTAGAGGGAGTTCCTCTACTTCATCTTTGGTTTCCAAATCCCTTGAAGCGCTCCTTATTTTAAATTTCTTTGTTGCCTTTTCCTTTTATTCAAACTGTCTTCCTTTTAAGATCTAAACTCTTGTTTGATCGGACCCAATTTAAATGGATCAAGTAGTCATTGGACCAATCTAATTTGTCCAGCTAAGTCAAGGCCCGATCCAACACAGGATCCATTATGTTTGGGGCATCCGCTCCAGTGGCAAAAGAACTCCAACCTCACAAGTGAGTCCTTACAAGGTTCAATTTACCTCAAGTGCCCCTTCTCGCGCAAAAGAAAAAAAAAAAATATATATATATATATATTTTCTCGAGCTCTCAAAAAGCGCATGCCCTATGAGAAGTCTCCATTCCATACCACTTTTCACAGCTTTGTATGGATGAAAACCATGAGAGGTGAAATTCTAATATTACACAAGCAAGCCCTTATATGAGGCACTGCATAATCCAACAATTTAAGATTTAAGGCACATTTTTGTAACACGGATTCCATGAAAAACGGTGGAAATACATTGCTTTTTTGCACTTGCTACTTTTAGCAATTTAGTGTGACACTTTTCAATGAAGAAAAATGCTAAAAGCAACATTTTACCTCAAGTCTACATTACACAGGCATGTTTAGGGCCTGTTTGGATGTTTACAGAATAAAATATTTACAGATTTAAATATTGCAAGAATAAGATAGTATAGAATAGAATAATGTAATATTATAATATTACAATATTTTTGTTGTTTGGCGATTTTTGAAGAATTTCACAGATTTTAAATTGAGTTATTTGGAAGGTGCTATGATTAAATTAAATTACATTATTAGAATAATTTTTTATTATATATTTTAATTTTTATTTAATTTACCAAATCTGGATAAAAAAAAGTAGTGTGGTAAACTAAAATTCAACTGCAATGTTTTTACCTTAAGTTACTTTTCTTTTATCACATAAAACCATGGTAAAGTATAGTAAAATCAAGTCAATACAAAAAACAACTACTTTACAACTCTCTTTCCCACTTTACTTTATCACATACTTCATCTCACCTTACTTTGCCTCACATTTACTATGACATGACCTCAATCTTTATTTTACTTTACCACACCTATAAATAAATCACTTTTTATTTGCCAGATAAAACTATGATAAAATGTGATAAAGTAAAGTCAAATAGAAATAAACTACTTTACCATTCTTTCCTACTTTACTTTACCAAATATTTTATCCCACCTTTACTTTACCCCAACTTTACCGTGCTGTGACATTCACTTTTAGTTTACTTTATCATATATGTAAACAAACACATTATGATGGATTTGGTGAACTAAAGTCTTTACTTTACTCTACCACTTTTTAATTGTCATTTTGAAAGATTCTTATCTTGTAGAATATTTTCTACAAGAGAGAGCTGTAGGAGAACATATTAAGCTTTTTGAAAGAAAAGATTCTTTTCTTCAAATTTTTCTTGGATTACCAAACGCACAAGATTCTCTTCTTTAGAAAATGAAAGATTATATTCTATAAAATATTATTTTCTTGTGTTTTCTTGTGCATCCAAACAGGCAGTAACAAGTGGTGGTGGAACTAGGACAGGAGGGGCCATGGAACCCCTGCTCCCCAATATTTTGAAAAACCCCTTGGGTTTTAAAGAAAATTTATGAGGTCCCCCCCTCCCCCCCAAAGAATTTCTCTTTTTACATAAGTGGCCCCCTATCTCCTATTCCTTAATTCTACTCTTGGTGAGGAATTAACATGTAGGAGGACTCCTCCTTACTCCTGAAGAAGGCATTTCTTCCAGAAGATTTGTATAGCCGAGAGTTTCAAGTTGATATCAATGCATATAGTTAAGAAAAACTAGTTTCGGTGGATAAATATACAAATGACGACTTCAAAATTCAATGGCAGGATGTTGGACTTTAAAACCTTAAAAAAAAAAAAAAAAGGTTTTTCATTTATCCAAATCCTTGAGGATTTACAGTTGCCAAACATGGGTCTCTCACGACTTTTAGAACATGTTTGTGTGGCACTGCAGAAAATTGGGGAAAAGTTAGTTCATTGTTTCATTTTTTTCTTTGCAGAAGAGAGGCCACACAAATGTGTTAATAGAAAACCATTGAGGAATTCTTGAGGATATGATTGTCAAATATGATCTTAGAGTCCATTTGGTTGCAATAATTTGTAAAATTATTGTCCGATGAGTTTGGTGAATTTGAAATCCTACCGAACTCTTCCTGAATTCACACCCTTTATTTTATTCATCATTAAAATCGTGTCTAAGAATTCTACTCATCCTAGATTAAAAAACAGAAAAATAAAATAAATAAATAACAACAACAACAACTTGATCTGACAATTCTTACAATTCAAAATTTATACTTGTATAGCATCTATGTGCAAATAGATGTAAAAAGTAATTACTAATATCTATGTACAGTACATAGAGGTAGGGATCCCACTTAATTACAAAGTTTATGTCAAATTTCAAAAATAGCATAACATTTGTGTTACACCACTACTCAAATAACAAACTACCAATAGTATATACTTCCACACTTGTATGAAGTCATAATCAATATCAATACAATAAAAAAGTGAGACCACAATTTTGGAATGCATGTGCCACAACAATTTCCCCTACAAATTTAGCAATGTCTTAAATTACACATCCTCTCAACTTATATTATTAATTATAAATATCAAAATGCATAATTATATTTACAGTTAAAATAGAAAAATGTTAAAGAGATGAAGCTCCTATTGAAAGGAAGGAAGGAAGAGCCCTGATTGGTCCCTTCTTTGTTCCTTTAGTAGAGAAATAAAGGGAGAGAATTTTGGGAATTTGAAATCCAAGTTGCCTATCTCTTTTTATTTAACTTTCAACTAGAAGTCTAAGCCTGTCCAAGCTTGAGTGTTGCTGGCCTAAGCCTAGCCCGCATGGGAATGATGAACCCTTATTGGACTTATATAATGGAAAAAAATGAGTTTCTTACCATGTCTTATGCCAGCTCAATTGGTCTGGTCATATCACCTTCTGTAGGAGGTCATGGGTTTCAGTCCCTCCTATTACTACTCCCTCCCTCCCTTATAATTATATATGTATATTTGGGCCAAGAAGGGATTCGGGATCTCAACCACTAAGTCCAAATAAGAAAAATTTAGGCAGGACCCATCTATTATAACCTAAACCCCACGCCCGACTCAACACGGGCCGGCCTTATCCATGACCATCCTTACAAAAAAAATCTCTTCTTAAAATAAAAATTCAAAGAGCTACTATCTCGCCTTTTGATTTCGTCAGACCTTTACTTTTGTTCTCTCTTTGTATTTAACCATTCACTTTACTTCACCAGTAAAGTAAATTGACAAAATAAGACTATGCATTTTGTCGTGATTTGATAGTATTGCATTTAAACATTCGTTATAGATGCCTATCCATTAGTGTGTGGACCAAAGCCCCGACCCATGGCCCTACCAAGATGCAAAAAAAAGGCAAAAGAGAGGAAGAATCCATTTGCAAGTTTTCCTCCTCTTAGACAAGAGGAAATCTTGCAAATGGACCTCACCATGTAATGTTTTAGCTCCAAATGCAAGTTTTCCTTCTCTAAGAGGGGAGGAAAACTTGCAAATGGAACTTTAAAAGCAGCAGTAAAGCCATATGAGTGCCTAGATCCATTGCAAGCATCCCTTTCCATTTCCTTTAACATAAAACTATTAACACATGCCCATGCTAAGCCTAGACCTTAAATTTAATATTTTCTTAAAATATTATTAATAAATAAATAAATTTATTATTATTTTGGAAAATGGCTTGGGTCGTCCCAAAAGTACGTGCTTATGAAAAGAAAAGCAATGGAGAAATAAAGAAAGAAAATCTTTTCTTAGTAAGGCAAAGTAATGTGTAACATGAAATATATATATATAAGATATTTTGATTAATGCCATGGCTAAATAATGTGATAAATAAATTGATTGGTTGGCACTGGACTTTCTAGTTTCCCCACGGCACTAAAAAAACAAAAAAAGAGTTTTTTCCTAAACTGCCCCTCCTTCCTCTCCCTCTCTCCCTCCCCGTACCCCACCCCACTCTCGCAGTCTCCGGCAGGGAGGGATCCCTGGCCGATAGCCTCAGCCGGCCTCCCTCCCCCCTTTCCCTCTCTCTCCCTCTTTCTCCCTCCCCCCTCCTCTATTTTCTCTCCCTTTCTCCCTTCCTCACCTCTATTTTCTCCCCCTCTTCCTTTCCCTCTCTCCCTTCCTCTTCTTCTCTCACCCCCCCCCCCCCCCCCCCCCACCCCCCCACCAACTCCTAGCCATGAGCGGGCAGGGAGATTGAGCGCTAGGGCTGCAACAAGGTCCCTAATCTCCCTCGTCGCCGGCCGTTGGGAGGGGGAGGGAGGGGGAGGGAGGGAGAGGAAGAGGGAGGGTGGGGGGAGGAGAAAGAAGAAAGGGGGGAGAGGGAGAGAAAATAGAGGAGAGGAAGGAAGAGAGGGAGAGAAAGTAGAGGAGGAGGGAGGGAGGCTGGGCTGCCGACCGGGGATCCCTTCCCGCCGAAGATTGGGAGGGGGGTGGGGGTGGGAGGAGGGAGAGGATGAGGGAAGAGGGTGGAGAGAGAGGGAGGAGGGATAGTTTAGGAAAAATATATACTTTTTTATTTATGTGGTGGGAAGATATACTTTTACGGTGCCAATAGAAGCTCTCTTTTAGTTTCAATGATAGTCTCCAACTGTATCACTCATAAAAATAAGGAAGGCTCCAACGAATGAGAATGGTTCGTTCCCTTCATTTCCAAAACATCATTGTCTCCCTAGCACTACTCTTTTAAATATACCAATGAGGATAATATCATAATTTAAGAAAAGAATTACATATTGAATAAAATAATTAATATTTCTCAAATGTTTGGAAACAAGATATTTCAAGATATTTTGCTATATTGTCTACTAGTTTAGAATATAATTTATTCACCAAAAAAGAAGGTGTTTGGATAACTTAGAAAGTATCTTTCTTCTAAAAGCCTTCATATTACATTATTAAATGATATGCCGTAAAAAATAAACTTTTGTTATAAAGTCTTTTCCTATGTATGAAAGAGTTCATGGGCAACCATTAATTATAGTGGCTGCTATAAATATTAACATCAATGATCATAATAGGAGCGCAACTATGACTCCCAATATTATATTGGCCCTGCAATGCTTACAAATTTAATGTGGGATCCTATTACAATATCACAATTACATATCCCTTGTTAATTATCAATATTACGTTGGTCTTAATAATGTCACCCTAGTGAGCCTTCATCGTGATTACCAACATTAGGTGGGTCCTATACTGCCAAAATTAGTTAGGGTTTTTTTTATTAATTATTAACATTGAGTTGTGTGATTGTAATTATCAGTTTGTCATCATTAAATAGGTCCCATTATTTGATAGCTCCCCTTTTGTTAATATGACTACCACTATCAAATGGGCCCCACAATGAATTCTCATAGATGGATTCATTAATGATATCTGACATTAAATAAGATTTTACCTGAAAAAATAAAATAAAACTAGATAGGACCATTTGTGATAATCACCATTATATGCATTACACTATGGCTATCAACATTTCCTGGACCTACTTTAACTAAACAACATTGCTTGGATCTCAAGCTTTTAACATTTAATCTTGTGATTTTTAACAATAGTGGGTCCTACAATGACTATTAACACATGTGATTACTAATTAGTGGGTATTGCATTGGGTCGATTGATTACTTTCATTCCATTTCTTATTCAGTATATCATCTTGTGAGTATTTTATAAATTGCAATACACTTTAGAGGTATATTAAAATTTGTGAAAATTACCAAACACCATAAGTGATACAATATATTAATATGTCACTATTTTCTTCTATGATAAAGAAATCTTATAGTATTTAAACTTATTGATATTATATTATGCATTTATCCAAACACCCCCTAACACTATATTGTGGAGATATTTCAAATCAGTTGCCCTCTTGATTAGGGGTTCTCACGGGCAGAGCCATCCCGGGCCCAACCTAGGCCACATCCACTTTGGGCTAGGCTTGGATCGAAATTTCTGACTGATTTAATATATGGGTTGGGCTTGAATTAAGTTATAGAAAGCTCGAAGCTTGGCCTAATGCATGAACACTCTTACCATTGACTATTATGCTTTCAAGCTAGGCCCATAAGTGAGATTGCTCCATCATTAATGGTTTTAAATCACAGTTTTGATCGCTGTATTGGCCGGGCTTAAAAATTGATATGATATCGGTATCGGTCGCTGTTATCGATCCATCGCGGTCGTCGCGGTGTGATTTTTTTTTTATCAAAAAAAATTTGCAAAAATATCCAAAAAAATCCAGAATATTAGAAAATGCTGGAAAATAAACATTTTTTTCCATTAGTAACAACAATAAATCAAAATATCGGTCACTTTATATTATGAGTCCTATTTGTGTCACAGTTCGCTGTTTTCTCCAGTATTTCATATAATGCAACTATTATTTTGGTTCATGATAAAAAATAGTATTTACTATTTACTATTTGGTATCAAAAATATTCCAATAATTATTTTTTAAAAAAGTAGAGGATTTAAAAAAAACATTTTTCTACACCCAAAATCATGTATATATATATATATATATATATATTTGAGTAGATCTAGCATGAAAGTGTGTAGATCTAATTTCTAAATGAAGAATACATCACAAGTGACAAACCCAATGATCTTTTCTTTCATTTCTATGCTTTATCTAAAAATAAAAAATAAAAAACACATAATAAGGGTGTTAAGTTGATTTTCTCTTACCAAATAAAATGTTTTCTTCAAGAAAGAGTGTTGGAATTTGGAAATATGCAAGAGGAATGATCTATGGGAGATATGGCTACTCTAAGGAGATGAGGGGAGGGGAGAGGAGATGGGGGAAGAGGAAAAAAGTAAAAAAAAAAAAACTAGGGTTTTTGACCCATACACCATCTCGGCCGATATTTTAAAAATATCAGGTGAGATATCGGTAATACCGATATTTTGGTTATCTAAGCAGAGATGAACCGATATTTTGGGGATTTTTTGGCCTGCAATACCGATACCGATATCACGGCAAAAAATCGTACCGATATGGGCCGATATTGGTTCATATTAGCCGGTCGATTTTTTGAACCATTTATTCATTAGCTTGGCGGCTCTTGAACATAATTGGTCCAAACTAGAAGGTGACATGTCGCACTTGTCTCTACAAGTGCCTCTGCAGGTGCCTTGGTTAGGTTTGCTCATGACTAAAATGATGGGTCCAAACTACAAGATGAAATGGTGCACCTATTTATATGGGCGCCATGAACTCTTCCCTTGCAATTCATAGAATGCATGGTCCAGCCTTGATGGACAACTTAGATCTTTAGGACATGTTTATTTACTAGAGTTTTTGAAAAGAATTTGGCATGATGTTTTTTTTTTTTTTAACATGATGTGACATCTTGTCCCTTCGCATTTGCAAATGGCATGATTCTTTATGGCCCACAAGAATTTCAAATTTTCAACCACCTAAAAGGTCTCAAATGATCTTTGGAATTATAGGAATTCTAACCCTTTTAGTCTTCTAGTAGAATTTCTTAGTTTTAAAGTATAAGGGAGTATTCAGGAATTCCACCGTGGCTAAGAAATGCAAAATTCTCCAAACATAAATTCTATGAATTCTAGTATTTTCCAAATCGATTTCCCATCTTGATAATGCCCCATCCACACTTGGGAAATTCAAGACGGATAAATCTACCTACATCCATCGCCTCCTATGGCATTCGTCCATAGCCAAGATCGCTTTCTATTCGTTCGTCTTAGTCGGAATCCTCCTCATCTTCTTCCGACGATCACCTTTTCCGTCGTATTTTCTAATAGATATATTTATCATTTATAAATTATTACTAATAATATTTACAAGTAAAACGAACACTAACTATAATAAACATACAGTTCTAGCTTGGAATAAAAAAATCCTAAAAGCATAGAATAATGGAACATGATTTAGTGATTTATCATTGTTGGGAGGTAGATTGATGAGTTCCGAATTTGATGTTGCTTTTTCAATATGAGAAAAAAAGAGATTATATTTTAGTTAGTGAGTTATAATTAACATATATTATAAAAAGAATATATTATGAAAACACCCACATATATTATCAAAACATATCTACATATATCATTAAAAAAAAGATAAAACCAAATTAGTTGCATTCATAAAGAAGATTGCTTTTGAAATAATAAAAAAGTAGTTACAAAGAAAAACAATCTATGATAGAGAAAAAGAGGGTGAGAGAATTAAAGAGTACCTAAATAGAAAAGCGTTGCTGGAGATTGAGTTATTTGTAGAGACGTTTTAATATGGCAAGAGAAAAATTAATCTATAAGATAAATGTTCATTTGAAAAAACCTCACTGGTGAGGTGGCGGGGAGGTCCAGATTTATTGGAATTTAAAAGGAAATTGTGTAGAGAAAAAACAAGGATGACAATTGCTTTAATACCTTTTGGAATGTGAAAAAAATGTCTTTAGTGAGATATGATATTAATTACTATTATGTGGCATTAATTTTCTAGGTGAAAAAAAACTATGGTAGTTGCTTTAATGTTTTCTTAGAATGTGAAAAAATGACTTTAATATGATGTGATACTATGGGGTCTTATTTTTTAGAGGGACCTAAAACAAGGGCTTTTTTGCCGTCTGGTCGAGCCACTCCTGACCCATCCATGTGTTGGATCTGGTCCCATATTAACTAAAAAAAAAAAAAAACGAAGATTGAAATCTGGATCGAGACCTTGGACAGTACATAAGGCAGGGTTCCTAAAATGACTAGGGCATGTTTGTGCATAGGACACTTTAGAGCTTCAATCTTACTTAGATGTACGAGAATTCCTAATGATGCCCCCTTTCTGAGAAACTAAATCTTCAAGATACCCTCAAGCTGGATTCACAAAAGCTCAATTGCTTATTATGGATTCTTGACTATTTTGAAAGCTGAATATTTGAAAAATTTGTGTAAGTTGAAAAAATGGATCCAAAACTATACTTTTTTGAAAGCTGACAAATCAGGAATACCCAAATGCTGGAGTAATTGTCAGAGACACTTACAAAAACACATTCCTATAAGTAAACAACCCTCAAAAGAGTTTAGGCACATGTTTCCCTTAAATGGTCAATATGACTTAAAGCTCCATAGATCTTTGAATTGTGTATATACATATATATTTTGGGTAAAAGAAATGTACATATACTTATATGATAATTTTTTTCTCTGTCCACACTTTTCATACAAACAGTGCGCTGGAGAATATTTTCCACCATATATCCTATAAATGGATTGGACTTGGGCCTAAACCAGGTCGGATATAGGCCCAATATCTAGACTGCCTTGGCTCGAATTCATCTCATCTTCAAACAGGAGAGATGTGACAAACCAAGACACGTATATATATTTATTATATAATAAAAAGACGAAGCGATGAAAGTGTTCTCTTTCTTTCTCTCTCATCCCTATTTGAAATGAGAACCTGATCGGACTTGAAGTTTCGTTTAAATCTGACCTAATTTCATTTCACATCTGCGTTTTTTGGTCCCTCCCAAATCCCTGTCTCCTCGTTTCATTCCACAGAGAGAGAGAGAGAGAGATTGAATTCAAGTTCTAGGGTTTCGCTTCGTGAGCTTCTTCAAAACCCTAACCCTAGCTCCATTCTCCGTTCTGGTCCCTTCTCGGAGGGGTTTTGTCTTCATATCTCTCGCTCTCTTCGAGAATTAGGGTTTTTAGTTTAATTTTTTTTTTTTTGGGACGGGTTGGAGCGTGAGATTCTTGTAGATTTCTTCGGAATCGATGGCTTTGATCCACCGGTTCCGTGCTTGAGATGCGATTTAGGGTCTGCTCTGTAGAAGTTTTAGGGTTTCTTTCATGGACGGGAAACGGATTTCTGCCAGCCCTCGGCCCTGCTGCGGTCGCCGGGTTCATGCGAAGAAGCGGCCTCGGGTTGATGGGTTCGTCAACACGGTGAAGAAGCTTCAGAGGCGGGAAATCTGTTCGAAGCGGGATAGAGCTTTCAGCACCAGCAATGCCCAGGAGAGGTTCCGGAATATCCGGCTTCAGGTTGATTTTTTTTTTGCTTCTTTGATTGGTTTGTATTTGTTTCTGTTCTGACTTAGGGTGATTCATTTGGTTCTTATCTTTTCGAGTTGCTTGGAACTGGTGATTAGGTTGGTATTTAGATTCTTATAATTATAATTACCTGCTTGTTGGGGAGAAATCTGAATGCTTGTGGCGTGAAATGGGTTATTGGTTTTACTAGTTATCCTAATTCTGGGATTCCAGTACACCCATTTTGGGAATTTTGGGTAGACAGTGTTTGGTGAATTTGGAATTCGCTGAACATAAATTTGCCGAAATCCCCCAATCAAACTGCATTTGAGAGTTCCGGGGGTGTTAGTTTTTGGTAGAATCCACTGAAGATGCGTGATTGGCCACATTTCTAGCAGGCGCCCAGGGGGGGGTTCTCTGTTTGTATGTGGATGGTTTCTACCATCTGTCTGTACTTAGTATGGGATGGGTAGGCTTGTTTATTGGGGTATTGGATATGTGGTCTGTATAGTTTAAAAGTGACGATCATTTATATTTTTCTCTCAATTTATGGGGAACTGACTGTGAAAGGTAGGGCTTTTTTTTTGGATGCATTGTTGAAAAAGTATCTACGCATGTGCTTTTGAGTAGGGTCAAAATGGAGAAGTTCTCTATGTCCTTTGTGGCTAATGATAATGTGGGAAAGGTTCTGCTGCTTGCTTGTGGACCAAATGGCCTCGCATTGATCTATTTTCTAGGACGAGATTTCAAGTTATTGGAATGCATATTCTCTTCCATGTTTGCTCGCAGCAGTCTTAATTTTATTTTGAGGATTGGGTAACTTCTAGCGGGCTTGGATTTTTTGCAGTGAGTTAACTTCAACTTATTGATCTACTTGTGGGTGGAGTGCACATGTGCAAGATCACTTGGTCAAGCAACCATGATGATTACGTCATATTTCAAATTAACAGATTGCTTGTTCTGGATGATGGGCTACCTCACTGTCCAGATGCTTAACAATATCTCTTTGCCCAGTTGATTTGTGATCACTGGCATATCATTATTGATTCAGAAATTTAGCTGTGAGGCGCTACACCATTTGGGTGTTTTTTTTTTTTTTTTTTGAAGGAAAAAGAATTTCAACTTTCAAGATTGCTTTCCACTCTGTAGAACTTTCAATTCAATGTTTGGCATGATTTTGGACTGTTGGCAAAGGTATAATAACTCTTCAAGAAAATGAAGCAAGGAATTGAAAAAGCTTAGTTTTGCTTGAGCCCATAGCATAGTAGGAAGGCACTCATTGTTGCAACCATGTGGTTGCAGGTTAAGGTCATGTTGAAAATGAGAAAAAAGATAAGCTTAGTTTTAATTGTTGAAATCCAAATGTTTGATGCACAATTTTGTAGCTTACTGAGGAGGGAATTACTTGCACATGCTTAAAGACGAGCTAGGCTTGGGACTATTTAATGAGGAGATTAAATGGCAGAATCAATATTGCACACAGTGGCTTAATGTGTGAAATAAAAACATGAAATGTCTCTGTTATTGCTTGTGCAAGGAGTAGAATTACTCCCGTTGATTCTGGTCTTCCATACTCCAAATCTCAAATATGTTGGGTTTCTGCAACTACTTGTCGACTATTTATTTGTCACGATTTGTTCTTCATAATATGTTATTTGGTCATCTCAATGTGGAGGCAGTCACCTATTAGAGGGTGGATTGATGTGTGGAGTCTAGATAGTGGAGGGTGGATTGTTCACCTACATCTTGGAGCCATGCCAATGGAATCTTCATGCATTGGGGTTGCCAAGGAGTCCTCACACAAGGCTAAGAGAGTTAATTGCACTCAACATTGGAAGAGAGGAAAATATGTGTTCAATGATATCTTTGAAGAGTGTTTCAATCTTTTTATAGAGTAGAAGGCAGCAAAATTTTTTTATGGAAGGTAAGAAGAAGACATTGATTGCTCCCAATAAAGAAGGGAATCTACTATACAGGAGGAAAACCTTTACCCAATGTAACACCCGGGTAAGGCTACCAGCTAATGCCAAGGCATGTGGTGGCCTACAGTGGGTAGAACAACAGGATGAGAGCAAAAAAAAAAAAAAAATGAAGAATGGAGCAAGCAAAAGAGAAGGAAAAAAGCTCACAAGCTGGCCCAGCTAGCAAAGAAAATAAAAGCCAAAACCTAACTCAAGAGTGGGATGGCGTCGAAAGGATTTTCTTTGTGTCTGCAGTGCTAATGATCCCTTGTCTACCAGCCATCTTGAGAAAATTTTGAGTTGTGAACAACATTTGCACACTCAAGATCTAAAATGCCATCGGAGCTAGAGGGGTTTGACTGCCAGCTGAAACCACATCCAATGGGACCTTCAATTCTCAGTTCATCCTTAGGTCTCGTTTGGCACTTTACTAATACAATACAAGTCAAGTAAAGCCTCCATTTTCCAGACAAGATGTCACATCAAGTGCACTTTATTCAAAACTCCCCCCATCTTTTTCATACAAAAAGTAAAAAAACAACTACCTTTATCCACTAAAATACAAAAAAACTCCACTTTTCCATACAAAAAGTCAAAAAGATTCCATAACAAACAACTAAAAATAAAATACCATCATAACCCACTTATATTTTATTCTTTCTTCAAAATCAATTTGACTTGACTTAACTATATTAGTAGAGTTACCAAACTGGCCCTTAGGAATTTGACAAAGGGTGGAAGAAAGATGATGAAAATAGTGCCCTTGGAGAGAGAGACCAGCAGCAGGGCAGAAGATACTAAAATATTGTGATTTTTGGATCCAAGGCAGCCAATGGGGGAGCTGATGCAGACAGTAAGGCGCTGAGTCGGGGAAGGTCTGGGAATCCCATGGTGCTGGTGAGCTAACATATTAAGAGGGTGAAGAGTTTCATCGCTTTAGAAAGTAGAGCTCTCATGAATCCTCATGGTGGATCTTAGGTAACATTCAATATCTCCCAAAATATTAGGAAGAATGTGCTCTCTAGACTGCTCGGAGTGAAGGAAGATCCTAAGATTTCTCTTTTCCAAATGTGCCAGGCGAAGGTAGGAAAGCATAGCCGGGCAAAAGGAAGAGGATTGGTATTAATGTCATGGGAAAAAAGTAGCTGTGCCTTAAAAATAGGCGCATTTTTTTAATCTTTGAAATGCAATAGTTCCAACATATTATAGTTCCTATAAAACATTATTTATTCATTCATTTATTATTAATTTTTTGTGGGGGTTGGGTCTAAAGAGATTTAGGAATGGTTGCTTTATTTACTGAATTAGGAAGCAACTGAAGGGTGGCTACGAATGACAATAGAAAGAAACCAAAGCCTACTACAGATGGAAGTTCATCCATTTGCAATGCGAAAACAAACTTCAAATGGTAGCTCAATAATTAAGCTTTATTTGTATTTGCAGGATACTGAGAAAAGTTAACTTTGGTTAGTTGGTCATGGTTTTCCTTAATGAGAGGAAAATTTGGGAGCTAGGGATGAAACCACTTTTTTGGAACATTTTTGAAAGGGCATTAATTGTGAGTAGTAGATGAATGGTTTGGTCAGCTTTGAGACCGTGCTTTTCCAGCTTTCTTTGCATAACTTCCGACAAATATTCTTTTGATAGTTTAGACATTATTGCTAGGGAATCACTTCAGTGTCACTTGGGACCTGCTCTTCCTTATTGAAGGCGATGAAGCTGCATGTTGCTTCACGTTGGATTGTTGTTAAGAATAGTTAATTCTTCAGTTATTATTATTATTATTATTATTATTATTATTATTTGTTATGGAAGATAAATGCAATGAACTTCCAACATTGCAACATTTGCTTCTGTAGATATGTATCTCCATTTTCCCCTCTGTGTTTGATGTAAAATATACACATTAATACATAGCTATTTGCTTTAATGATTTATTTTGTTTGCTTTTATCTGTTTTGGTTTCAGGAGGAATTTGATACCCATGATCCTAAGGGACATGATTATTTGGAACTTCCATTTCTGAAGAAGAGGTCGAAAATTATCGAAATAGTTGCAGCCCGTGATATTGTCTTTGCTTTGACACAATCTGGTGTTTGTGCAGCATTTAGCAGAGGTCAGTGTTGAGCTGTCTGATTGCCTTTACATTTTGAGAGATGTTATATGAATCATGAACTTTGTTACTCATGTAACTCCATTAGCGAACATATGATGCAGAGACAAATCAGCGGATATGCTTTTTGAATGTGAGTCCCGATGAAGTCATTCGGAGCTTGTTTTATAATAAGAACAATGACTCACTTATAACAGTGTCAGTCTATGCTTCAGACAACTTCAGCTCTTTAAAATGCAGAACCACAAGGATTGAGTAGGTTCAATCATTAGATGTGACTTTTAATTCTTATATTATTTGATTTTGTATGCCTGCATATATCTTGTGCTTTTTGAAAATTTTACTGTCCAACTTCTTCAGGTATATACGAAGGGGCAAACCTGATGCTGGTTTTGCTCTTTTTGAGTCTGAGTCATTGAAGTGGCCTGGTTTTGTCGAGTTTGATGATGTAAATGGGAAGGTTCTTACATTTTCTGCACAAGACAGGTGAGATTTTGATTGTAGAATAAGTTCTTGAAATGGTACAATGCTTTTCTGGTTTTCATTTTGACAATTCCATTTGATTTGCTCTATTTTAGTGTATACAAGGTGTTTGACCTTAAAAACTATACGATGCTGTATTCTATATCAGATAGGAATGTCCAAGAAATTAAAATCAGGTCAGTCTCTCTCTCTCTCTCTCTCTCACACACACACACACACACACACACATTTTGATCCATGCATCCTTTGTTCAGTATGAACTGTTTGGTTGGAAACTTTGACCAATTAGTCATTCACAACTGAATTGTTTGTATCATATCTGGTGAACGACCCAACTTCTAGTGAGTATAGTTATCTAATACAATTTTGTTTATTGTCTGTAACAGTCCAGGCATCATGCTATTGATTTTTGGCAGAGCCAGCAGTCATGTTCCTCTTAAAATCCTATCAATAGAAGATGGGACTGTTCTCAAATCTTTTAATCATCTACTTCACCGAAATAAAAAGGTTGATTTTATAGAGCAGTTCAATGAGAAACTTCTTGTCAAACAGGAAAATGAGAATCTCCAGATTCTTGATGTAAGACTTTCTTTGTAGTTGACACTAAAAGTACATACACCATTTTATGCCTGTGTGTGATTGTCTTTTTCGGCATTCATTGCAGGTCCGAAATCACGACCTGACGGAAGTAAGCAGAACAGAATTTATGACTCCATCAGCCTTTATTTTCTTATATGAGAATCAGTTGTTCTTGACATTTCGCAATCGGACGGTTGCCGTTTGGAACTTCAGAGGGGAACTTGTTACTTCATTTGAAGACCACCTGTTGTGGCACCCTGATTGCAACACCAACAACATTTATATCACAAGCGATCAGGATCTTATTATCTCTTACTGCAAGGCTGATTCTGATGATTCATCATTGGAAGGAAATGGTAATTTTTCTTATTTTTGCTTTTTTAGGCCATCCTAATGAGAGAAAATGAAGACTTGTATTAAAAGCAACTGAAGAAAGAGTTCTCCCAACAAATAAACCATTAAAATACGATAATTACAGAGAAATAAATAAATTGACTATTGCAGTAGTGTCAGATTGTTCCCAACAAAGAAAACCTCCTCCATTTCCCTCCATCTCCCCTCTTCCCTCTGTGTGTGTGTGTCAGAATTAGGAATATAATTATTAGGTAAACTCTTGTATCGTCTGGTCTGTTGTGTTAAGTTTGACCAGCCAATGCATCCCAATAGCTCGAGCTTGTAGTGGAAGATAAATCCGAATGGGATGCTGTCCGAATTTGCAACCCACACGTGCCTGCCCATGTGATAGATGCCTGCCCACATGACCTGGTGGAACTATGTGGCTATGCCGCCTCGAGATTTGAGTTCAAGACCTAGTGCGGCGCTAATACCATGTTAAGTCCGATCAGCCAATACATCCCAATAGTTTAAGCTATTAGGAAGCGGAAGACAAATCTACTTAACATATAGTGCAGTTGGTTTAATCGTGGTCTTCATGTTGGTCAGTATGTGAGGGTGGTAAGAGCAGTCTAAGTTCTTGGGACAAATAATCTCAGTCTGATCATTAGTCACTATCTCATCATCATCATCAAAGCCTCATCCCAAATACGTTGGGTTTGTTACATGAATTCTGTTCAGCAACTCAGGTTAAGACATTGCTGAGTCTCTTTCAACTCTGAGAGACTCCAAATGGATCTCATCCAAATATTTCTCTGAATACAAATTATTCAGAACATGCCATAGGTCTTGGGTTTCCATAAAAATCTATTTACCATCTTTTCACCATCCATCCCACCTCCATTTGACTCTGGACTTGCCTGCATTACACTGACATTATCTTGGAAGACTAATAATGGCCCAAGTTCAAGTTCTGTATGTGTGAGAGGAAGAGCATCCAACCTCCATTTGACCCTGGTCTTACCTGCAAGACATTGGCTTAGGGACGGTGGGAGGGAGGGAGAGGGAGGGTGTTCAACAAGGAGGTATCGGTGGTGTCATCAAAGACCAGAATGGAATCATTATTAGAAATTTTTTTAGGGCCAGTGGAATTTTCTGGTGCAAATGAAGTGGAATTGTTTGCTCTTCTGATTGGGCTATCCAATGGGTTGTGGAAAAGCTATTCATCTTGGAGGCTAGCGGATTGGGTGGAGGAGGTGGAAGATATTTCAAGTCAGTCTGGTGTTTCTTTCCAGCATATTTTAAGAGGGGCTAATACAATGGAGGATGGTCTTGCCAAGGAAGGAGTTTTTTTCACTTCTATTTCTTTTCATGTATAAGATCTTTTAGGTTTTTTCCCTTGTTCGTTGTAGTTTTAGTTGTGTCTTGTTTCTGTATGTTTGCTTGGTGAAGTAAGATTTTATCTTTTATAAAAAAAAATTATGACCTATTGGTGCTTTCCTAATTTTCTACACATCCATCTCAACTTTCATGTCTTTGCTACACATGTTTTGCATGTGTTGTTTCCAAATTGACCAACATTATTCTCCATATGTCATAGCTGGTCTAATCTCTGTTTTATAAGATTATTGCTTCAAACTTGTTGGTAAGCGCCACTTACAAAGCATTCTAACAGCAAGTCCCCACTTTAACCATCCAACTCTGATCCCATGTTCGACTTTCTTCTCAGTCTCCCTATCCTTACTAGTTATAAAACGAAGGTATCAAAATGAATCTCTTTGTGGTATCTCTCTTGTGCATCAATTCTCATAGGAGTTACATCTCTTTGCACATCTCCTCCATTGAAGTTGCAATTCATATATTCTATCTTTATATGGCTTATTTTTAAAGCCCTTCGATTCTAAAGCTTTGTGCCATCTCTTAGGTTTCACATTCATGTTATCTGTTGATTCATCAACAAACACTATCATTTGCAAATAACATACACCAAGGTATCTCCTCTCGAATATAAGTAATTAACTTGTCTATAATTAGCTCAAAAAAGATAAAGGCTTAAAGCCGACTCCTAATGCAAACCTATGGTTATCGGATACTCGCTTGCCTACTAATTACCAGTCCTCCATACATGTCTTTAATGTTGTTGATATAACCTCTTGGGACACTCTTTTAATTTAAAACCCACCAAGTCAAATCTCTAAGTACCAAGGATCCGATAAATCAGGCCTCTACACTATTTGATTGTTGGCACCGCTCTCATCTGTGGTGGCCTGTAGCAGCCGACACACACTGATACATATCAGTGTCGGCCGCTACAGCTGCTACATTTTGTTAGAAGGGGAAAAAATGAATAATAAAACTCTATTTAAAAAAAAAAAAAAACCCCGATCCATGGATGTTTGCATTCAGCTAAAAAAATATTTAAAAGGGAGAAGAAAGAGCAGTACTTGTGTGGTGCCGGTTGCCGAGCTGGTCGCTGCGTGCTGCCTGGTTGTCGTTGAACCAGTCGATGCGTGCTGCCTGATTGTCACTTGTGCCATTGCCTCGTTGCCGAGCTCTTCTTCTCCTTCTCCCCCTTTTTTTTTCTTCTCCCTCTTCTCTTTCTTTCTTTCTTTGTTTTTTTTTTTTTTTTTGAATGATATTCTCCCTCTGCTCTTTCCCTCTTGTGTTTTTTATGGGAAGTGTGAAATTTGCCCCTTTAAACAGAGGCGTCCTTTTTCATTTTTTTTTCTTGCTTTGGGCCCCAAAATTGGTGGGCCACCTTTTTTTTTGTTTTTTTTAAATATTCTTTAAACTTAAAACCCCAATTAAAATAAGGCCCTAGCCAAATTTATTAGTGGGCCTGTTGATTGGTGGGCTGCACTATAAGGTCCGCCAATTTAAATTAAAAAAAGTCATGTCCTATGCCTGCTGCATTTTACTTAAATTGAAACTAGGGCCCTACCCAAATTACACTGCAATTGGAAATAGAGAAATAGGGCCCAGCCAAATTTACTTTAATAGAAAACCGGCCCCTATCCAAACTTCAATTTAGTAGAAAATAGGCTATTTTCACTTTAATAGGAAATATGCGTCAGCCAAATTTCACTCTAATAGAAAATTGGGCCATAAGCATATTTCACTTCAGTCCATATTTATATATATATATATATATATATTATGAAACGTAATTCCTAAACATTAGTTCTAAGCATAATAGTATGACATGTTGATGATACAGTTTGAATATAAACATTTCATTAAGTTCTAAGTTAGTATAAGTAATCGCCATGAATACATGTAAAGGTAAAAAAAAAAAAAAAAACAGATTAATACAATTTTTTATAATTGTACATCGATACGGGACCTCATGCAATAAGGGGACTGCTACGCCCCCTATCTTAGTTACTTTTGCCCAAAATAAAAAAATCACAGTCCTGCATTTTCCAATATTTTGGATTTTCTGGAAAATTTTCAGATTTTTTGACAACCTTTTCTAATCACACTATTACGCCGCTGCATATCTCCTCGAACGCTACGTAGCATTTCGGCAACCAGTCGTTAGGCTTGCTGCTACTGCTATTTTCATCCTTGCTAAGTTTCCTATTTTAGGTCTTCTCTAGATCGATAAAGACCATATACAGATTTTTCCTCGAGATATTTTTCTAGTAATTGTCTAAGTGAGAAAAAAGCTTCCATAGCTAACCTCTCTTAACATGAAATCGAATTGAATTTAAGATATTTGAGTCTTTTGTCAAAGTCTTTGCTTTATTACTCTTCTCCATAGTTTCGTATAGTGACTTTTAGGTTTAATCCCTCGATAATAACTTTGTATCATCTCCTTTGTTATTATATACATACATACATATATATATATATATACACATGTATAACGCTTCTCCTTTCATCCGACATTTTCTGTCTTTAATATCTTCTTGAAGTGCCTAGTTAAACAAACCCATTCTATTTCTGTTAAGCATTTTCAAACTCTATTAAAATGCCATCACGCCCCGTAGCCTTTCTTGTCTTCATTATTGCCACTGCTTTCTTAACTTCTGCTATTTTAATTATGGGATAAAAGGTATTTCTCACTAACAAATTATTTTCTCTCGATCCTAAGACTCCTATAGAATCTTTGTTTAAATATTCTCTCGACCTTTCTTTATATCGGTGTCTTTCATTAAAACCTTTTGATCGTCTCTGTTTATACACTTAACATGATCGAAGTCCTTACTTTTCCGTTCCCTCATTCTTTCAAGCTTGAAAATGTCTCTTTCTACTATTTCCATCTTAGTTTATAGGTCATCATAAGCTTTGGACTTTGCATCACTTGCTATTTTCTTAACTTCTTGCTTTGCCGTTTTATACCTTTCAGAATTTTTTGTATTCCTAATCTCCTCCCAAACTTTTCGTCAATGTCCTTTCTGTATCAATATCACCGTAGTTTCTCTCTTCAAATTTAATTCTGTTCTATCTCTTTCTTCTTGAAAGCTGTTCCCCATTTCCCTTTCAAATCCCCCTCTTTGTTTTAGGCACTTTTAATTTATTATTCTTCTATTTCTACAGCTAACGCAAACATGTAGAATTACTATGCTAAGTTGTGTAGTCAAAGTCTCACCAAGAATACTCTTACATCATTTACAACCTAATTGGTCTTCAGTGGCAGAACCTCATGTAGTTGAGGAAGGGCAATTGTCCCTCCTCAACTTTTAGCCTTTTTCAAAGTAGGAGAATTAAAATGGAAATTTTTATGGTCATTTTGGTCCTCTGCCCCTTCTCAACTTTTATTTTTTATTTTTTGCCCCTTGACATCGTTTTTTCCCTTTCGGTGTGTTATGGTCATCTTTTTTTGCCCTTTCTCAATTTTTTTCTCTTTTCTTAACCCTTTAGTGATTTGAGAATTCAAATCCTCTCAAATTTGGCACTCATAATTAGCATATTTGAAAACTTTTTCTGTTAAGTTAGTATCAAATTTTGAATATTTAAAAATTTTATTCAAATTCTGAATTAAATTAGATCAAATATAATTCTTAAGTGAGAGATTTCATATGCCTATAAATTGAGGTGCCATTATCCTTAATGTTTTTGTTAAAGTAATTATCAAAGAATTTAAGCGTTAAACAATGAGTCAAAGGTCAATACTTTTTGTCAACATCAACCCCATATTATGGTGTAGAAGAAAATTATGTAATTTTTATTTTTTGAACTATGAACACACGCTCGCAAGTAAATATGCTAAAATCATGCAGTTTGTAATTCTTCTCTAATCTTTTGGACCCATGATTGAATGTTGTTGGATATGGAGAGTAATACAAATTAATCATATTAATAATTTTTGGGGTATAATTTAATAGATAGTTTAAGAGTTAAATTGAGTTGAACACATTTTTAACTTTCTTATTCATGTTCATAATATATATTTTTAAATTCTCTCTCACATTTCTTGGTAAGAGAGATTTTTTGCCCCCGCTAAGAGAGAATCCTGGCTCCACCACTGTTGGTCTTGTTTTAAAGCAGAAAAGTTTATTCAGCTCATATTATTTGTACTCTTACAGGTAATTAAATGCTCCCTCTCCTCTTAAAATAGGTGTTGCTATAACTAGGGGTGGTGGACAGGTCGGGTTGGGTCAACAGCTGATTTGGTTTGGGGACCCCCAATGACCCCCCGTTTTTTTGAACGGGGCAGATTTCTCGAACCTGCACCCGATGCAGGTCAACCCCATCTTAGTAGTCCAAGAAGCAGAGGTGGGAAAGGCCCCCAGTCCACAGATCGTGTTAGGTTTTGACTTTTAAAAGTTCTGAGTCAGAAGGAGTGTGCTCTATCTTGTGGCCTACCTATTGAAAATCCATGCCACTCAAATTGAGGGCTCTCCCAGTGAATGGAATACCCTCAAAATTTATCTAAATATCAGGTGGTCTCACCATAAGATTTTCCGTTTGATGAAAAATGTGATTAACCTCAATACTATGCACATTTTTAAAAATCATGTTTAAAGGAGTTTGGGGCCCACGAGCGGCTCAAATTAAGCACTCAATAGAAGAGCTGACTAAGATTTTATTGTATAACCCACGTGCTCAAATTTTACTCCAATAAGAGCTGACCGTAAGATTTTTCATTTGATAAAAAATGTGAGTTATACAATCTTATGCATATTCATTTCACCTTTTTTTATTTTTTTTATCAAATGGTAAATCCAATTGTGGGACCAACTCAGATTGAGGTAAAACTTTGAGATGCACCATATACAAGGAGAGAGTGTATTTTGAGTGGTTTAGATTTTAATATGTAGGACCACAGTGGAGTTTTACTGTAACTCATGATTTCTCTAAGTCAAAGCTTCAAAAGATCAATAACTCCAAAGGAAAGGGGACAACTGCACGGCTTGTGGCTGGTTTGTCACATGTATCCTTAATTCCATTTGCACATTTAGCAGTAAGCATCTTTTACAGGAAGGCAGGAAGGGTCTGGGAGAAAGTGAAGTTTGTACACGCCACATGGATGGGTCAAGTGGGTTAACCCTAACCCGATCCTTTTTTTCCGAGGGCTTGAAAAAGCTGATCTGTATTTTACGCAGGTCAGGTTCAGCAGGTCGAATGTGGATTGGGTTAGGCTCGGGTTAGCAGTTCGGGTTGTGTTTTGCCACCTCTAGCTATAACAAGGTCAAATGCTAATGCAATTTTCATGAGGGTCTCTTGACTCTTTCCTTTCTTCAAATCCGTTTCCTCTATGCATTGTCTGTCACACCCTCTACCATCACTCTTTTTATTGTTTACCATATGCTCATTTAAGCCCCCTCATAAGAAAATCTGTTCACAAATTGGAATTTCTCATATTAAATTATCCATCTTCACCCAAAATTGTCTATTAATACCTTCATCTGATTCTACGTGGTGTCCATTGGCATTAATGATATGAAGGTATTCTTCTAACACTAGTTTAATTGCGCTATAGTTCTATCAACCAGTTTCGTTACCCCCACGATCTTTTATTTCAAATCCTTATCTACTACCATTCCTACTACCATTTCTTTCAAATCTTTTCTTTCATGTTCATTGTTGCTTGAGTTCCTTTTGTAAAATGCTGTTCTAGCCCAAAGTATTCCTTGGAGGAAAAAAATCCTTGCATTTTTCCAATCCCGTGCTGCGCGCTGTATTGCTCACGTCCATGCCTATAGTAGAGTATGCGTAGGATGAACATATACCTTACAGAAATGAACCATGCTACGTGTACAACTTGGGTTGATATGATGTCAGTGAAACTTGTTTATGAGCCAAGCTGTTAGACCCTGATTCCAGTC
Source organism: Umbellularia californica (assembly GCA_028538565.1). Lineage (NCBI taxonomy): Eukaryota > Viridiplantae > Streptophyta > Magnoliopsida > Laurales > Lauraceae > Umbellularia > Umbellularia californica. The sequence continues at coordinate 18,002,053 of JAPQWN010000012.1, read as the reverse complement.
TTTGTTCCAGAACATCCCGGGGCATGCTGATTTTCAAAAATCATAAAAAAAGGAATATATAGAAATTCAAAAAAATAAAATAAAGAAGTGATAGGAAATGATAAATATGTGTAAATAAGATGATTTGATAGTATCTTAAATCGATTATAGAGATGTTTATTTTATTTTATTTTTTGAAGCTGTAGTGGTGTTCATTATATTGTTACGAATGGAAGGATCATTTAACAAAAAAAAGATCACCAAATTACCAATATATTATTATTATTACTATTATTAACTTAACACCCAAAAATATTAACTCAGCAACAAACACAAGCCATAGTATTAACTTGGGGATGGAGGTGTGTGTTAGTTGTGGAGGTAACTAATTCTTCAATACCACATAGTTTCCAAGTTGGCTTAATCTATATTTAAATCATCAGTATAATTTCAAGTCCTTGCTACTCATTGGATAGAAGACTCATCATTGTCAGAATCCTAGGATTCGTATCAGATCTTAAGAAATACAATTCATATCCATATAACGAATCACATTTATCAGCAGATCTTTGGTTTTAGGTGGGAATCTTGTAATTCAATACTTTTCTTTATCGAATCTTATGATTCTGAGTGGGAATTGCCACTGCCGAGAGTTTAATATAAGTATTCTTTTATTTTCTTTTTTTAGGTTTCCATTTCTAACCTTCTAAGAGATTACCTAGTGATCAATGAAACCTTTGAAGAATTTTTGCTATCTTAGAGAGATTTTAGAGATAATAAGCAACATACATGCAACTAGGGTGTTCGATCCTACACATGGGTTTTGTCGTGCCTTTTTTTTTTTCTTTTTAATTTCTTTTCTAGTTTTTTCTTCATGAACACTTTTTTTTTAAACCTTGGGAGACATCCTTACCACACTGTAAAGTCGTTGATATCGATTTTATTTTTATTTTTTTATTTTAAAGAGAATAAAAAGCTACTGCAACTTATTTAATTACCCGGTAATGTTCATATATCCTAAATAGATTTTACTTTTCACACATAATAATTTACAATTTATTAATTTATGATCGTGATGTTCTTCATATGAGTGCAAGTCTTATTTGTCATTGTATTTATACTATTGTAGATGCAAAATAGATGGATTGTGAATATATTTTTTTTCATTTTCTCATAAGTATTACTTTTTTTCCTTCTTTTTTAGTATTTCATTATTTTATTTTTTGCAGGAAGAACAAAATTTCCTATGATTCATGAATGATTTGCAATATGATTCAATTCATTCCCTTGAACGATTTGCAATACAATTTTGATTTAAGAACAATGAGAAGACTAAAATTATGTCAGTCTGGTGATATTTTCATATTGACACCTACTCCCCAATCGCATCAATCATCAATCTAGTACTTTTCAACATCATACTAGAACTGATTGTAGGCCCTGGTATCCATTTGGATAAGTTTGAAAATTTGAACTTGGTTACCATATAACCTGTCCGGCTGTCCCTTCCACTTCAAAGTTTGAACCTTTTCTTTTTCCTTAAAAGTCGCTGTGTGACTTAAATCATACAAGTTATGTGCCCATTCGTTCTTATCTATACTGGTTTCTTGCCGGTCTGACTTAAATCAAGTTGGTGCCAACTTGGTTCACTGGAGGCACTGTTATTAACTTCAGAGTCCCAGATGTGTACCGATAATGACCAATATCGAGTTGACTCAGTGCCGGACAGAATCTCAAATCATGGTATCCTCAGTGCCATCTCTCTCTCTCTCTCACACACACACACACACACACAGAGACTTTTAGAAAGCAACTTCTCTGAAACTTAGAAGTGGGGGGTTTAGGGTGTAACTAGGGCTGTTCCAACTAGTCTGCATGAAAATATCAATCGGGCTATAACTAGGGCTGTTCCAACTAGTCTGCATGAAAATCTACTAGCCTTCTGGAGCCCAAGGCATTAGCAAACATTTACTGTTGCAAGCACACCTCAGACAGAAAGCTATTACAGCACTTCCCTTTTTTTTTTTTTTTTTTTTTTTTTCAGCTTATACCATTATGCCAAGTTGTTAGCATTTAAATAAATGCCATTTATCCCATTTTGTGTTCTTCATCATCCACAATACAAATATATAGTATCACATAACAAGAGGAGGAAATGAACCGTTATACCAACTACCATACTGATAATTGATAATGGTAAAATTTAAGGATCCTAATAATTAATTGTAAGTTCCGATTTCCAGTGTAAACCAACAAAATGTAATACTCAGAATGTTCTAATAAAAAGGGTTGGTCCCCGATGAGGAAAAGAATGGGTATGTTTTAGTCTTAAGAAAAATCCTACAATGATATTTTAAAATGAATTGGTAATTTAAAAAGAAGGGATAAATAAGACCCTGAAAATTCATACATTGCTGTAACCGAGCACTAGATCGTTGTTGTCAGTGTGTCCCAATTAATTGACTGTAACAGTCGGTTGTAGCTGTGAAGGAGAGGAGGTGAGATATGAAAAATCGAAAGGAAGAAAAGAAGGGAGTAGAAAGAAGTGGAAGATGATGGAGGGAGTGAGAAATGAGAATTGATCTAAGAGCAAAAAAATAAATTTCAAGCCCTTTTATAATTGACTGTAATGGTCTTCCTCCTCAGATTTCTCATTTTCCTTATGTTTCTTTTGAGTTTGTTTTCAAAAAAAATTCTATAAAACCCTTAAAACAAAAGAGATACAAATTATCTATACTCATGGGCTTAATGCATTTGAAACATAAAAAAGAAAACTAGGTTTGAAACTCTTAAGGCGCCTGTGGTGCCTAGGCCCACCTTTGCTTGAACACACCACCTAAAAGTGGGCCCTACTTCACCCGGGCACCTGACCCCTTTGGTGAGCTTAGGCATGAGCGTAGCCCACCTTTGACTACATTGATCCTGGTTTATGTTGGTACTCCGGGCAGTCTTTTGAAGCCCCCCAGTAAATTTGGGTGAGACTTGGTTGTAGGCCCCGAACATTCGATTAAGGATCAACCCATATTTTCTGCACTAGTCTTGCAGCAAGGAACTTAAATTTGCAATTCCAGTACAACTTTCTTCTCCTGTTGTTGCTTGTCTGGCTGGATAGAAAAGCCTCACTTCTCTTTCATGCTTGCTTATTGCTAGATTAGCAGGAGTGAAAGGTTTCTCTTGCTAGTGCCGTCGCATCCATGTCCATAGCTGTGCATCATAGGATAAAACATGGGATGCACTTGTATGAAAATCAGTGTTACAGGAAACTGGACATTTGTTGTCTACATATTAGACACATTTATTAAACTCCTTTTCTGAAAGTAGGAAAGCCTGATTCATGGATGATGTAGAAGGTTCTGAACCACAAATCTCTAGTGTGTTCCGTTGAGTTTAACTCAAAACTTGGTTGGATTTATTTATGTCTTTTTGTTAAACGGGGGCATGCTCTGAAGTTTCTACTTATGCTTGTGATGTATCTCATAGGCTAGGCTTGTTGATCATTAGAGTAATGTTTCTTTGTGCAGCTGGGTCAATCAATATCAGCAACATCTTGACTGGAAAATGCCTCGCAAAGATCCGAGCAAGCAACTGTAGTCCCAAGGATGATTGCTGCTGCTGCTGCTCGAAGAAGCGGACGTATGCTTCCAGAATCAGGAACACTGTTGCTGAAGCTCTGGAGGACATAACTGCCCTTTTCTACGATGAAGACCGCAATGAGATCTACACCGGGAACCGGCAAGGTCTAGTCCATGTGTGGTCTAATTGATTGTTTATCCGACGGACAAATGGCACCTGAAAATGAAATTGATCTGATCAGCATGCCGCAGCTGGTTATTTGTGGCTATGTATCATGATATTCTCCTGTAGTAGTTCTCACTCCCGTTTTGCTGTGTTTCTTTGTATCTTTGATTTTTCCTCTTTCCCTTTGCCTTGGATCTCTATCAAGTCAGTAAAATATTTGATGTTCAACCAAGTTGTGTTGTGGAAAATCATGCTCGGTGGAGAAGTTGCTGGTTGCTATCACTGTATTCCATGGACGATACAGCCAACTCTGGAATTGCTTTCTTGTTTCGTTACTTTCTGCCCAGATTTTTCATTGGGCTGCCAGAAGGCCGGATCCAGTTTTGTGGGAACCCTATCCCCAACACTTGTGGCCCGTGGTTGGGGTGGATCGTTTGTGTGCACTACTTAGATCCTTACATGGCCCTTGCGGACAAAGGCTGAGTGTAGAAAGAAATCAATTTTAATATTTTCTAAACTTCACCTAGGCACTGAGTGTAGAGGCAGTATTGGTTGTGGTCATGATCTACTCCAAAAATTGATGTGGTCGTGGTATTGGCTGCGGTTTGTCACGTGGCGTGAGATTTTTAGTACTCCAAAAACTTTTTGAAAAACTATCCTGAGAAAATGCTAGAAAATAATATTTTTCTTTCCATTAGCACACATTATATATTAAAATATTGGTCCTCCAAATTCACAACACCTTGTATAGCTGTTTAACTTATTAACTGTTAAATATGTCAAGTTGTGATTTAACTATTACCTCTTATTAGTTTTGTGAAAAATTTCATTCCAATTGGAGCAAAAAATCTAGATTTTTAGAGGGGGGCATTGGGTTTAGATTAGTTCAGATTTTTCTTATGTGGGTTTGTTGGTAAGATGCAATTAATAAGGTGAGGATATTTTAAAAATTTTGCAGGCTTTATAGTGCAGCTTGCCTAATTTTTTTTAATAAATTGATTAAAATAATTGCCCTCCTCTTAAATGGGTTTTGGCTAAATTTTATTCTAATTGGAGATGTGGTGCTATGAAATTGATTAATGTTTTGTCTGGGTTAATTTGTTCTTTCTCAATTTCTATTTTTGTGTTTGTTTCTTTCCCTTCTTTGTCTGTTTTTTATGTTGCTGTGTAACTCTTTTGATGTAGCGAAAAAAAAAAAAAAAAAAAGTAAAAATATTGGTTAATGTTTTAAAATTGATAAACTGATCAACTAGACAGGGCATCCTTTTCCTATAAGAATGAGACTTGTCTAGAGCCCGCATAAAAGAGGGATAATTAATTACACTATAATCGGTCTTGATTTCCTGTAGGTGGGCCCCACTATAAGGGTTTTAATGTACACACGTGATGACGGGTGGAGATAGAAGAGAACCCTACAAAGGGACCGATTTCAGTTCGTTCGATGCCATTGAGGCAGGTTTGTGGAGAGAGAAGAATCTCGTCTGATGGGAATCCTGGGAGCCCCATTTGCCTTTGGCACTTGAAAGTCATGGAGACAATAACCAGTGCCATCAAATTCTGTGCATTTGGTGTAGCAAAGGAAACAAGCCAGACTCCTCAGAGTTATTGTTTGGTGCAATATTATTGCATCAGAAAATAAACTAATGCTTATTAAAATGATTATAAATGTAAATTAAAAGTTTATTTTCAATTGCAGCACATGGACAAACTTGAATACATTCATACCCATCAATCAATCACTTAGAAAATCAGTTGTATTTAATTCCTTGGCTAAAAACTTGGGCAATACATGCCCAAAACCCCAGCCCAGGTGTCTACTAATCATCAAATCAAATTATGTAGTCCAATCACGTAATTTTGGACCATATGCATCAAAACCCACCCTCTTTTGATTGCTTTTACTGTAGAACAATAAAATAAAAACTACACACAACAGTAATATATATATATGCTTCTCAATTTTTCACTTTGTGCTGAAACAAAGTATGCCCTCTTGCATATGGTCTACCGTCTAAACATGAAAGTGCATCCAAAAGACACAGAAGAGGCAGCTTTACCACTCTTATTTCATGAGTTTGAATTGAGTGGGGGTCAAGTATTAAGAGTAGGGATGTCAAACGGGCCGGCCTGGCCCGGCCCAGTCCGCTCCAGATTCAGCCCGCCGTGCTAGCTTTAAAAATTTTGAAAATGAGCCAAAAAATTTGTACTTTTTTTAAAAATTTCCCTTTAAAATAAGACTAGCAAAGCATGCCTGCGCTATTTTCTAGCAAAGCATGCCTACGCTAAGCCCTGGCCCATAAATAAAAACACGTCCAATTTGTAGCTATTTTATGAGATATTAATTAGTGATAAAATAAATATAAAACAAACAAATATACCATTTATTACGGTTTGAAGTATGGCCCAACCCAACATTTATACAAAGTAAATATTATTATTTTTATATAAATGAGTATGAAATTTCAAGTCTAATGTAAATTAACATCAATGTTCATGTATTTATTTTAGTAATTTCAATCAATTGCAAAATTGCATGTGACCCCGTCTTTAGGAATTAGAATATGAGGCCCACTTTAAAAAAGTTTATTGTATGTGGAGCCCATATGTATAAATCACTAACAATGATATACTTTTAAAAATCACAAATATTAAGGATTTTCTAACCATAATAGATATACTAAGATTCTAAATCCACCCAAAGAAGACTCATTTTAACTTGGTCGGATAGAGTCATTGAGCAAGGTGTATTTTTTTCATATGGGCTCTTTAATCACCTATCCAAAACAGATACTTTTTAGAATTTGAATTCAGATAAAAAAGCTTAACAAAAGTGAGCTCTGAATTGATTGATAGAGCTTATCTCTTGAAATTGATTTGAGATCCAATTCCTCAAATTGATTTGAGATTAGAATCCAATTTTGCAATCGATTAGTAAATCGGACTCCAATTTCGAAATCGATGCCTACGTCTATAATATATATTAATGGAATTTTATGATTAGCCTTTATTTAAGCTTTGAAAGTGTTAGTTAATAAAGACAAAAGGGGGCTGATCCTACTCAAGAGGACATCTTCCCTTTATATACTTTTCACTGTTCTTTCATTTTGATGAACATATACTAGCTGTTACGATACTAAGATCGGAACAAAGCTGCCATTGGATCTTTTCTTTTGTACCTTGTCTATATATAAGCAAACAAAGCGTGTTTCTTTTTTGGATTTTTTAACAAAAAAGAGGCGTTTTGCCTCTTTTACTTTCCTCGTGGATAGTGGCTGTGTAGAAAAGAGAAATTTACAGACAACAACAACAGAAGGACACAAAAAGGAAAGAAATATAACAGAGTTTTGCAATGGAGAAAAAAGCAACACCATGAGGAATTGAGGACCATGGCATCGCAATGCTCACAGCACAAGTCTCCCTTCTAGCTAAAAATTTTACATTGCAATGTGTGCTTCTAGCTAAAAATTTTACATTGCAATGTGTGCAAGTAAAACTGATCCAGTGCGTGCCTCAATGTGGGCCCCACCTTGGACTGGGACCATGGAGATCGAAAGATCTGCCCTGGCCCTTCATCCTTGCAAAAAATAGCCCCATCCCAATCCTTATCACCTCCATTTAGGGCCCACAAATTTAACGGTGTAAGCTCCATTCAAATCAGTGTGCAGTCAATCCAATGGTGTAGAGTACATCGGATGGGTGCAAAGGTGAGCCCCATATGAAATTCAGTGTGTACTATTCAGATGGACCGGCAAGTGGAACCCACCCCCATTGCGCACTGGGTGCACATATGGGAGATGCTCCTATGAGAGATATCTCTCTCATTTTATATATATATATATATATATATATATAGGGAGCTGCTCCTATGAGAGATGCTCTCACCTTACTACGAGGGATAAGGTGTGAGCCCTTGCATCCATATCCAATACTAATAACTTAAATGTGGGGGCCCCACCCCTATCTCTCATATAAGGTGAGAGATATCTCTTAGAGGTGTAAAAAAAAAACCGGGAAAACCGTCTAACTGAACCGAACCGAACCGAACCGCGATTAATAACTGTATTTCACAGTTCGGTTACGGTTACAATTAATGAAATCCAAAAACTGTACGGTTTTGTTCGGTTACGGTTTTTCGTAATAATTCACGGTTATTAACTGAACCGAACCGTATAATACGGTTCGGTTAACTATATGCAATTAACCGTACCGTGTACAAATAAATAAAAAATAAGGGGGCTGAATGAAATATTTCTTACTTTATTCAATTGCTTATTGTGTGTCATTTTACCTTCAATCATTCACATTTATTCCTTTATATGAGGAAGGCATTCCACGGTTATTAACTGTAACCGAACCGTTTAATACGGTTAACCGCGTTCACGGTTTTTGTAGATACGGTTACGGTTTTAAAAGACAGAAAACCGCGGTTACAGTTTGGTTAACGATTTTCCCAAATTGACCGGTTAATTGAACTGTTATACCCCTAATATCTCTCATAGGAGCGTCTCCCATATAAATATATATATATATATATATATATATATATACGAGCAAGGCTCTCCTAAGCTCAAGCTTAAGATAAAATTTCATAAGCTCATGCTTGTGGGGCTCACCTTTGGTCCACCCAAATGGACCAAACACATGACTCCTCTAAATTGCACATGTCCACTAGCTTTCAGTCAGATCCAAATTTACTGGACCGTTGGATCGACTATGTATCTATCCAAATGGACTATTGACCATTAAACTTTTGGGCCTATATGGAGATAATAGAAATCACAGTTGGGGCTAATTTTTTGCAGAGTGGAAGATCCGAGGGAGTCCTTGAAATCCCCCCAACCCCCATCCCTATGTGAGTCCCCAGGTGGGCCTCATCACACACTTGAGCTTACCTTATCCTAAGCTTGAGCTCAGGAGAGCCTTGCTATATACATATACATATATATATACACACACACACACACACACACACACACACACACATATATACATACATACATACATGTATATGTATACATACATACATGTATATATATATGTATATGTATATATGCTACAAAACTCCCCGAGAGTTTTTTTTTTTTTTTTTTATAAAAAAAAAAAACACCCTTTTTTTAGCCAATGAAAGTGTGACACCTATACAAATCTGATTTTAGGTGGGTCTTTTATAGATTTCCTTAAATTACTAACAAATCATTAGCCATTACATAGGGGCATAAATTCCCCTTTTAAAATAAGGGAGTTTATGAGAATTTCTCTTTATATATATATTTATGGGAGATTCTCTTATGAGATTTAGAGCATCTCTCACATTACTATGAGAGATAGGGTGAGGGCCCTCACATTTAAGTTGTTGTATTAGATATGGATGTGAGGGCCCCCGTCCTATCTCTCATAGTAAGGTGAAAGAAGCATTTCCCTATATATATATATATATATATATATATATATATATATATATATATATATATATATATATATATTGCACATAGCGTGCATGGATTGTATAGTCATGAAACCAAGAACCCCTTGATGGTCACCCGGTCTCGGTGCTTGCACCCATCTTAATGAAATGGACCTTTAGATTGACTGCATTTCTTTATATAATTAAAGTCGTTGAAACTTATGGGTTGTTGATCAAGGGGTTAGGGTGATAAAGTTGGCTCCAAGTTTAATACATAGGTAGGGCCCACCAAGAACCTCCAATCCCCCACCCCAATCCCATGCCTAGGTGGGGCCCTTGGTGGGCCTTCAACGAGGTGCAGTGGTGCACACCTTAGGACCATGCTTCAGTCACCGAACTTCCTGCTGGGTAAAGATGAGTACATTGTAAAGAAAGATGAGAGTAAGACAAACGATCTCTAAATTTCCTTTTTGATGGGAAACAAGGGAACAGTTTATTCTCTTAATCCCTTATTAGGGCCCGGCTTGGGTAATGGGTACAGTTAGAATTGCAAACGAGATGGTTCCGAACCGGAACTATAGTGGACTCGGACCCAGACCCGTTTTTAAATAACGGTTCCGGTTTTAGATCCAGTTTTGAATCGGAACTTGTTTTGTTTGTTCCGGACCCGGTTTCGATAAGGAAACCCGGATCTGTTTCCAGAACCGGGTCAACCTAGAGGACTCGAATCTAGTTCCGAAATCAATTCTATTTTCTCTTTATTATTCATTCATTCTTAAAATAAGCATATTATTCAATTTCTAACAGTGCATCAAGTCTACAACATCCAGTATTATATATAAGAATACAAAAAAAAAAAAAAAAAATAGTTGATTTTAATGTACAAATTGCAATATCAAAGACTCTTATGCCAAGTTCCGGGGTCACAGGTTAGAGCCTATATGGACCCGGAACCAGACCCGATTATCAATCGGAACTTTCGTGTAATCGGAGAATTGGATACCCATTTGCAACCCTAAGTATAGCAATGCTCCATACTATCTTTCTCCATCCAATGAAAGCATGCACGTCAACATGAAGGATGAATTCAATATCGGCATTTTTACTACTACTCCTCAAAACATGCGTGCTTTCAGAAATACCCTTGCTAATTCTTTAACAAAATGGTTTCCAAGACTACCCTATACTAACTCTCAACTTATGATATGAAAAGGTGGGTCCCATTATTATAATTCCCAAAATATGAGGCCACATTATAATTTCAAATGGTGGATTTATGTTATAATCCTTAATGGTGGGAACTATATCCACATTAAAAAAGTGGCTTGGCTTTAATTTTTTGTAAAATGTGGCCCATATGTAATTCCTAAAAATGGGTCTCATATTGTAACTTCTAAAGGTGCATCTCATATTATAATTTCTAAAGATGGACCATTTTTCTGGAATGCAAAATGAACCTCACATACGAAATAATTCCTAAATGTGGCCCCCATGTTCTATTTCATATAGGTAGGTCTAATTTACTTATAATGGGCCTACATCGTAACATCTAAACTGATCAAATCATCATTCTATTATACATGATAAGAAAAAATAATCAATCTATTGAATAAAAACTACACTACACATTTTAAATGAATAATGAAAAGATTAAATAACAAAAAATGTTACCCATTTTAAACAAATATTAAGCAATTAAATGATAAAAATAATTATAGATTGGAGCAGAATGATCAAGCAATTAAATAGTAAAAACGTGGCATGTGCTCAAGCTTTATTTGGGCTCAAGTATTTAATAGGCAAACTTACTTATATGAATGAAATGTCAACCATGAGCATTTTTTAACATAACATTAAAATGAGGAAAATAAAAGGAATCAATTTAAATTTTTAACACCTGATTCCAATGTACAATGATTTTTTCACGATGAGTGAAGTAAAGCACCTCCATTGCATATGTGGCATAAGTTATATATTTGACTATTGATTTAGCGGATTTTATTTGATAAACTATAAAGAAATGAAAATCTAAGCAAATGAATGATAACAACCATCCGATCATTGGGTTAAAAAAACTGTGTGGATTATAAAATTTGTTGATAAAAATAAGTACTTGTCCCAATAAAAACACAAACTAGAATATTTCCAAGTGAAATGGTTGCTAATGTGAAAGAAGAATATTTTTAGTCATAAGAGATTCATATAATGATCTCATCTAATCATCTATCATGCGTGAATGCAGCTAAAGTGGGCCTCATAATGTAGTTTAGATCACTATAAAGAGGGCGTGCTTGATCATTTCTTCCCATACTTTGTTCATTTAAAATTTTCACTATTTCATTAGTAAGTTCAATGATTTGATGTAGCATGAAACTATGTGCATTATATTTTAGCTTTGAACTTCAATTTCTTGATTTTCAAAGGAGCATAAGCAGTCCTACTCACATTTTAAAAGAAGTAAGAAATCAAATGATTAATAAATATGTTCCATATATTATTTTTTTCATTTTAATTATGTTTTGAAGAACATGATCAATCTGCTTGCATTATGGATACTCTAGATGGAGTTTTGATTGAGATAAGTTTTCTTTATCAACATATTATAATTAGCATATTTTTTAACCTTACTATAAAAAAGTGACCTTTAGCGGTGGGGAAATCTACAATTACTGGCGGTCTTTTTCCATAGCTAAAAGTCCACTAAGTCTAATTTTAAGCAGTGAAAATTTCTTTCGCCACTAAAATTGTCGGAAAAGCCTAAACAATGTGTTTAGAGGCGGAAACAATACTTTTAGCAGTGCAAAGAAGATTTTGCCGCTAAAAGTGACCCCTAGCCCCTTGGATGAAAAATACATGAGGCCTAAGCCCGCACCAATTGAATGCATAAACTCAAACAAAGCTTGATCTCATGCCCTTTTTTTTTTTATTGTTTAATGCTCGATCTCTCTTACAATGTGTAATTTTTTTTTTATCATCTAACTGCTTAATATTCTTATCAAATGAATAAGATATATTTTTGTTATTTACTGGCTTTATTAATCGTTTAAAATGTGTAGCATATTTTTTTGTTATTTAACAACTTAATTATTTGTTTCTTATCATGTATGATAGAATGATGATTTTCAGTGGTTTAGATTTTAAGATGTGGTCTATTGTTGATATTTACAAATTACATGGGACCTAGCTTTAAGAAATAAAATATGAGGTCCACCTTCAATTATGTTATCCATAAAGCCAATCTTTAGAAATTATAATACAGTGACCCACATTCTGAAACTACATGTGGGGTCCATTTATAAAAACCGAAAGGTAGGCGGTATTGTTTTTTAATGTGTATATAGGATTTTAACATGGTTCCACAGCTTGAAATTATAATGGGGCCTCATGTTTTCGGAATAATAATAAATGGGACATGAGTTGAGAGTTTGTTAATGATAGTCTTGAGAACCATTTTGATAAAGAATTAGCAAAGGTATTTTTGAAAATAATTAGATTCATTCATGTACGCCTGGTTCGAGGAGTAACTTCCATGGCATGCTTTCATTAGACGGAGAAAGACGCTGCATACTATCAGCACGGAGCGTTGCTATACCCAAACCCGCCCCCGTTTGTTGTTGTTTTCTTCGAGAGAAGAGAAACTCCGTCCCCAGTTGGACATGATGGAGTTGCCAAACAAGACGTGAAGCTTTGGGATCATCATTAAAGAATGCTGTCCTTTATGCTGCGGCGCGCTGTCCGTTTTGGGCATCCTCAAGGGTTGGGATCGGATGATTTTTACGAACTCGGGGATCTTGAAGGGTTGGGATCATCCTGTCTGGGTTCCTAAAACAGACAATACTCTCCTTCCTGGCATTCGCGCAGGAGGAATGATGACCCTGCTTTTCCTCTGGATCGGATGCTGGCTTCCTTCGATTCTGCCCAGGGAGATGGAAAGCGAAAGGGGGGGGGCAAAGGGAAAAGGAAAAGGAAAAGAAGGCCAATAGCTCCAGTCATCTGAGCAGCAGACGTAGATTGTGTGGCTTTGAAGATCCACTCCCTTCTTTTAATGGATTCCACGAATGTTATTCTACTGTTTGGTAATGGTCCCACAGCCCAAAGAATGAAATTATGAAATTTAGGCCAACTATCCAACTGGTGGGATAAGCCATTGGACCCACTAAAAAGGCTGATGTCTTAAATCCCACTAATTGAACATCTAAAGTTGCTCGCTGAATTGTTATTATGGACTAAAAATTAAAGCTATGCTGATTATTATTATTTTTGCTATATTGGGTGACTGGTATGGTATTCGTGGGACAACCAACCCGCTCAAGGGTATCCATGGGTAACTGTGTGAGATGAGACATCCTTATCATTGGAGTATCTCATATTTCTCAGCCTCTATTTATTAATTTGTTCACTATTTAATAAAGAAATCACAATGGGCCAGGGTTCAGTTTTGGATAACATTTAAGTTGAACAACATCTAATTGGACTTTTAAAGTAGAGTCTTTTATCTGATTATTGACAATTTCCAAGTCTAATGACTTGTATTTTTTTTTTTTAAAGATGGTTAATATAGAAACTACAATTAGATCCCTGTACGGGCAGTAGCACTAAAGACTAAAGAAATTGAAGAGTACATCCCCAGATAAATTCACTCCTTTTTTTTTTTTTTAATTAAAAAGTTTTGCCATTTATAGAGTATAATAAATATATTAACTTTTAGTACGGAAGCTATTCAAATCAAAAGAAAATATGTGGGTTGATGAGATTCAGAGGTTTTGATAAATGTGTACGCGCGTAGGAGATAATTTTTGATGGTATTAAGCAAAAAGCTTGACATGATTATCCTTCTCATGTAATCAAGCAACTTAAATTGCATGTGTATATTTTTCTCTGGACACATCTCTAACTAAATTTGTTTTTGGATTTTTGGTGATGTGTATGAGGCATTTTTGGGAACTTTATCTAATACAACTTCTGAAACCTTTTCATTATAAGAACACAACAACTTTAACATCTCTAAAAAATTTCCATGGTTGATTGAACTCTTACTTTCATCATGTCCCCTAAAAGCATAAGTTTGAAATGCAAGCCATCAGACTATATTAATCGAGGCCTTAAGTCGTAATCAATTGTTTGCAATTTGTTTAGAAGTGAACTTGTCAAACACTTTTTGTATGTGTTGAGGGTGGCTCATCAAGTCCTCGAATGATCTCTCGGCATCTTTATGAAAAGTATTAAGACATTTTCCCATATGATTAAACAAAGCACAATTTCTTCCATCTCTAACTTTTTTCTAATTTCGAAATCCGTTAATAGTGAATGTAATTTGTCTAACATGTCTGATTGGCTTATGAAAGAGATAACATGGAAGATAAAAAGCTGTATCTTTCTCTAGTGAATATTCCAACTATGAAAGAAATAAATTAAACCAAGACTCTTGAAAGCTACGAGGATGAGCCATTGATCCAGATTTCGGATACTTTGAGAGCTTCAGTTAGTATTAATCAACATTTATGTACTTTTGTCGAATTTCATCGCGTTGAGTGACATCATACTCACATATCTGGCGACACAATCCTAGATCATGCTCCAAAGAACCAATTTCACCATCATTATTGATTTCAGTTCTTTGATGTTTTGTAGGATGATTTTCAGCAATTGAAGTTTCAACATTAGAGGTGGGCGATGGCCCATCAACATCTAAGTTTGTAGGGTTTTTTCTCTTGAAAAATCTATCAATTATAAATGACTTTCTCAGCTACAAACCAAATAAAAATCATAATTATTATAGATTTCATATTCAGATTATGAATTTCATATTCCGATTTAGTCTCTTTTTATATATATTTTTTACTTTATGCAAACAATTTGGGGGGGGGGGGGGGGGGGGGCGGGGCGGGCGCATAGGTCCACCCCTGGGTAGATCTTTTCCGAGTTGCCAAGGTCAGTTGTGTCTGTAATAGCTTGTGAATCATGCTACGTTCATTTGCCTAGTTCAGTTGTGCCAAGATCATTTGCAATGCTTAGCCGAGAATTGTGCTCTCTCTTATAAGTAAAGGAGAATATTCTGCAAAAAAGGAAGAGTGTCAGCACTCAGCACCCAAGCGTCTTTCTTTTCCAAAGGAGGAGAAAATCATTACACAATTACACTTGTTGGATCATGGATGGATACGTCGGGGGTGGAGCAGTGTGTATAAATTCGGGGCTTCCAGGGTACCATCGATGGAAGTACCCAACAACGTACCCTTTCCTGGCAATGGAAGTAAATGACTTGCCACCTGGTTACCGCTTCAATCCTTCTGACAATTCACTGATTGATGACATCCTCGCACCTATGCTGAATGGTAAACCCACGCATTGTGGGAAGGCTGTGCAAAATGTAGAAAATTTCTACAGCTCTTGTCCGTCTGAACTTGATGGTAAGCCTTGGAATTACTAACCCTTTCGTTTCATTTTATGTTTTTATTCACAATTGTAACCAACTTAACATGAGATGCGATACAAGTAAATTCTTCGCATGGTGTGTGCAGGAGCGAAGGATATATTGGAAAACAAGGAAAACACCTTGCACTTATTTGTGAGGAGGAACAGAATGAACACGAATGTAAAGAAAGTAAGTCGAGCTGCAAAAGGTGGGTCCTGGAGGGCAAGAGATAAGTCTGAAGAGATAACGACCAAGACCGGTATAAGGGCCAAAAAAGGAGTATACGAGTACACACCCAAGCACAAGTCTGATGAATGTGGCGTGAAATGGATAATGGAAGAGTATGTTCTTGACCGTGGGGAGAAGGTGGTGATTGCCATTTGATTTTCCTTCCCTTTCTGCAAATCTATAATCTCTCTCTCTCTCTCTCTCTCGACCGTGGGGAGAAGGTGGAAGATGTTATACTATTATTAACATGAACCCTAAGATCGTGAACAGCATGATAATCACGTGTAGGATTTAATCTTAAATAAATTAAAGAGTACCTCCAGACATCTTGATGCAGAGGGCTTTCTGATCCTGCAGTCTGGTGCTGTTGCTGATTGATGCTGTGATCCGTCGAGAAAGAGACTATGTGAATGGTTTCGGTTTCTCTTTCCTTGCCTATAAAACCTTAATGTGTTGATTTTCGTGAATGCCTTTGTGATGGACGAAAGGCTTTGTTTTATAGGTGAAAAGAGGACCGAATTTCCAATCAGGATTTCCATAGACTTAATCTCAACCATCCATCAAGGTAGAGTTTGTTATGGAATACATCTCATTAAGAAACCTTTTTGTGTAAGGAATAGCATGTATCCTAAGAAAATAGATTTCCTATAATGACCACAATTCGGGAAAGGAAAGGACTTCTAGTCCAAGTAATGGACTTAAAGATAATTTCCTTACAGAAGAGTGTGTGTATATATATATTCTTCTCTCACAAAATGACTTTCAAACAAGTTTTTCTTCGTTGATTCTTAGAATGAAACATTTCCTGACACTTCTTTTTTTTTTTTTTTTCATGTGCCTGCGTTGCAGTTTGAAGATTATGCGCTTTGCAAGCTCAGGGTGGCACGAAGTGGGAAGAGGAAGAAAGGAGAAGAACCAAGTACTAGTGGGAAGAGGAATAACCGTGCGAAAAAGGCTGCAGACAATGCCGCAGAAGAGAAGGATAGTAGTCGTCATGGAGAAGGACCCAAAACAAATCCACCATTGCCAATTGAGAATTGCAGTCAGGAGACTTCTGATACGCTGGATATGGAATTATGGTCAGTTCTCATGGAGAACGGTATGTATGATACGGGTAGCCATCTTCCTCGATTTTTCTTCTAGTATGCCGTGTGGTATTTCCTGTTGCATTCCTGTAGCCAATTGAGAGTTGCAGTTAATTGTCTGATATGGAATTATGGTCAGTTCTCTTGGAGAAAAGTATATATGATGATGGATGGCTCTAGCTGGAACAGTTTCATAAATAATCTCCTCCGTTTTTTCTTCTAGTAAGCCAGTCGTGTGACTCGTGTCGGGTGTGGTATTTCCTGTTGCACTTCTTTTCATTTGCTATTGTTGTAAGACAAGTAAGTAGTAATCGATGTTTGTATCTCATGATCTCTCAATAACTATGTCTTTCTTTTGGTGTGAATTTTGTGTTTTACATATTTCTATTCTATTTGCATTGGGTGGAGTTCATGCTCAAGTTGAAGTTCCGTTTTGGATGATGGGCTCTCCTTTTAGTGCAGCGGTTGGAGTTCTGTCAGTGCACTCTTCTTATCTTTTATATTTCTTTTTGATTGTGTTGAAGAAGGGATCTTACTCTATCTTCATGGATCTTCTTTTCTTTGGAGGTGCTCTCTTTCTGTTTGCAAGGGCTGGAGGTTGGTCTTCTTCTTTAGAGGTGTCTTATTTTCAGTTGTGGTAGGACCCCTATAGTATTCTTTTTTCCCCTTGTGTCTGGGGCTATTGCCCTTCTTTTTTTCTCAATACATGTTTACCTTGAGCAAAAAAATTCTATCTTTTTAACGCTCAACATTTTTTATTTATTTACTTCTTTAAAAGATTAGACCCATTTTTATTTATCTTATCCCTTAAACTAATAAAGCTACTGTTTTTTTTGGCTCTTCTGCGAAAATTGTGTAATTATACTAGAGTTACTAGCTTCCTAGTTTTTTTTGTGGCCAAGTGGTTCCTATTGCCACGCCAAAATGATAGAAATGTCAAGAATAATTTCAATTCCATGTCAAAAATGACATTAAATGATAGTTTGGCTATATTGCCCCGTGGCTATATTCCATGCAGCTAATATTCTTTTAATCTTTATTTTCTCTATTCTCTTTTACTGTGAAGGTGCTTGTCATGTCATTCCTAGCCATGTTGCGCGCTTGTTGTCTTGAACACATGTTGTCAAGGAGCTTTATATGAGACCCTACTTGACCAGATTTTGTACTTCTTCGTGGGTAACCACAATATCTTCATTTGGGTTACTATAGCAAACAAAGGATTGTAAGTATTTTTTCTTTTTCTAAGCTTAATCCAGTTATAGGTTTTTGGTTGAGCTCGTGGACTCATCAAGGCTCAAGGTCTTTTCATTGGGCCATTTAAGAAGGATCTATATGGCATTACCACTCGAAGGACCAGGCTCCAGCAAATCAACCCATTAAATCAACAAAATTGTTATATCTTTCTGTCCTAGCTTAGCTTTGTCCAAGAACAGAAGGTTACCATTCAGCTCTACTAATGAAGAACAGGCGACGAGCAAAACTTTCATGTTTGGGGCCCTTCCTTTCATAAATTATTTAATTATGTAATCCTTTTTTTTTTAGCAAAACTTTTCTCATGCTACCATCAACAAAGGCAGGACACCCTTGAATTTCACCAACCACTGGGTCCTACATGCCAAATGACACTCACACAAAATGCGCAGTATGCAGTAAAAGTGCAAGCTAAAGACCAATGCTAAATCCTATAGTGGGTGAATAGGACTTGCTAAAAATTTTAAGTAAATCCATCAATTTTAGTCCCAAACAATGAAATCACAAATCCCAACTGAATCTATTATCACTCAATTCTAAATAACAAGATATAACTACATATGCAAGAGAACAATCAAGTACTGATCAATGTGCTATTTACAAATAAATGGTTGTGTAGCATGCATGCCAATGCAAATATGAAATCCCTACTATGACTCTTTGTTATGGTGAGAACCTTTGCCATCACCTTTATCCTGTGCTCCCCCATGGGTCATGCCAGGTGGCTTTTGTTATTTTTATTTTAATTTTTGGCTGGAATGCTAGGTGGCTTTTTTTTTAGAAGGGTATGTGGATCCTTTTAAAGTTTTTAGTTCCTTTCTCTTTTTTATTCACTATTATTATCTTTTACATCCTTCTCTTGAAAATAGGTCACACGTGTGGCAAAGTCTTTTTTTGGACCTTATTGCCTCAGCATTATTAAAAGGGCTTTAGACTAATCATCAAAAACAGTTAAAGTTTACACAATATTGTTTCCAACTGTCAGATGTATATATAACCATTGAAATTGTCGATAGTAAAATTCTATTCAGCATTAATGTATTTCATTTATAATTAAACATAGCTAGTTTCTTTCATTACAAAACATTCAGTCGTTAATTCCATGCCCTTTTATAGTAATGGAAAATCCATTTCAAAGTATAGGAAGATGAGGATAAGGAGTCCTTTCCTCTATGTAACTTGCTACTCAAAAGAGACTGATAAGGGAAAATTTTAAAAGGAATCAATAGAGAATTGTCTTTAAATTAAGGGGCAAACTATTTAGTGAAGGAAGATGTTAGAAAAATACAAAATATTAGAGAATGTTTGAGGTTATGTGAAAATACAGGGGCATATAGTAAAAAAAAAACCCTAAAAAGCCAAAACCCTAATTTAAAACACACTTTACAAATTCCACCCAAACATCACTTCAAAAACAAAAAATAAAATAAAATAAAAATATGACGTCTTAATTTCGAGAGAACGTGCTGTTTGATGATGCCGGATCCAACCCGACTTGGGGATCTCAGACATTACCATGGTTGCATCCCAAAAAGTGGAGGACATCTTTACCTCAATTGTAGGGATGGCAACAGGGTGTGTTTGGTACGGGTTGAGGTAAATTCAAACCTGCCTCGTTTCAAGCGCACCAATTAGACACTTCTTTGTTATGCTCCCACAATAACATGATAATGTGATCGATTACATTTAATATAATTCCTTGATCTTGGATGATGTCCTTTCAAATGGTCCATCTTACTCTATGAGCCTATGAGGCTCAGTGACCCATTTGATCAAAACTATATTCATCTCTTTTAGAAGTATACATGGCTTGCATTGACGTCCCAAGTTTGGATAAAAGAAGGTTAACGTCAAGTTCACACTTGATGCCTAGTGGTAGTATAGAAACAAAATTTTAAAAATTGATTTTCTTGTCGTCATGAACTAGGCCCAAACCGTGGCCTATGAGGGCCTGGTAAGGGCCTAGTAGAGCCATACCCTACGAGGACTTTTGGCCTTCCGGAACTGGCCTTCATATGTTGAATGTAGCAGGGCTTGGACAACCCGGGCACGGCTTGTCCATTTGAGAGCCCCAGTCGATGCCTCCCGTTAACTTTTTTTATGAAATGGCCCCATATTACTCCCGCCAATATTCTTCTTGAAAAGACAAAAGCAAGTCATGTTACCTTCTCATGTACTTCATTCAATCTTCCTTTGTTCTTACTTTCCTGAGAGGATTAGAGGAAGCAAATATATTCTCTTCGTAGATTGTGAAAGCGATCGAAAAGGAAATGAGAGTTCTGTCATATGTGGTAAAAGAGACGCTAAACATTTATACCTGTGCATCTATGATTTACCCATGAAGGTAGGCTTTTGGGTCACTGAATCTCCATGTGAGGATTTAGAAAGCAAAAAGGAGAGAAAAGGGTGTGAAGCTGGTGATCTCCAACTTCTCGTATCGTATACAATTGGATATGGTTATCCAACAGACCATGGCCCAATTCATATGGTTGGATTATGTCGTAGGGGTAACACTTCTATAATCTAGTCTTCGACGTTCTGATTGCTTCAATTAGTGCACTGTCTGTTGCAATATCTGTTAGGACTATTGACCACTATGGACTCCACATTGGTATGATATTGTCCACTTTGGGCCTAAGCCCTCATGGTTTTGCTCTTAGGATTCTACCCAAAAGGTCTCATACCAATGGAGTACTTAGTCCAACTTATATGCCCATGATCTTTCCCATATTTAGCCGATGTGGGACTTTGGTTGCACATCCCCAACAATCATCCCCTCAAACAAAGGACCATATCTCTTTGGATATTTTTACCGAGCCTCCCCTCAAACGATCATCCATCCGTCCGCTCCTCGAGGAGAGCCAACTCGAGAGCCTCACCACGGATCCACCGATCGTGAGTACCGCGCTTCTCTGCGCATCACCGAGGCCCACCACCTTTGTTTGAGTCCTGGCTAAGTTTGGGCCTGGGCTCTGATACCACTTGTTAGGACTATTGACCACTATGGACTCCACATTGGTATGATATTGTCCACTTTGGGCCTAAGCCCTCATGGTTTTGCTCTTAGGATTCTACCCAAAAGGCCTCATACCAATGGAGTACTTAGTCCAACTTATATGCCCATGATCTTTCCCATATTTAGCCGATGTGGGACTTTGGTTGCACATCCCCAACAATATCTTCCATCAGTTCTATCTCAATATTATTTGTGTTGTCCGTCCGATCATCTTCGTCTCTTTCAAAGATGCTCGCTTCCTTTTATTTGTTTTCCTTTTCACTTTTCACTGTGGATCCAAATGCAAACAAAAGCCAATACAAATACTCACAGGCCAAGCTTTTCTAACTGATCTTTTCCGAGTGGCCTACGTCAGTTGTGTCTGTGATAGCTTGTGAAAGAAGCAAGATTAATTTGCCCAGTTAAAGTTATGAAAATATTTTGTAATGGACAAGGTACAACATGGATACGTTGGTTCTTTTTTCCTTTTTTATTGGACAAGGTACAACATGGAAATGTTGGATCATTTTGTGACGGGGTGCCCCACATGACCACAACTTCCTTTTCATATGAAATGGTCTTCTCCCTCTTTAGATTCCATTTATCGTCAATAAAATGTATTTATATGTTTCCATTAAATGCTAATTGAAAGAGACAATTAAAGAATTATTTCTCTTCTTGATATAAGGAGAGATTTAGGGCCTATAAAAGGAAAGCCGGGTAGCTCTTTTGGCTACGATAGTTTCTCTGCAACCATCACTTACTGGAAAAGTTGTGATTCCCCATTGAAGACCAACCTTCTGTTGGATCAGAATCTTAAAATGGTACAATCAGGTACCATTTAACTACTCTATTGGTTTATATTAAATGTTTATAGTATCATTGGATTGATTCCAGAGAGAGTTTAAAACCCAAGATTTTTTAACATTTGGTATCAGAGCCTACTGGTTTCAATCCAATGATTTATTATTGTTTTATCTGGGCCTTTTAGATTCTCCTGAAATAAAAACCCAAATACCCAGAGGAAAGAAAATTTTGGGTATTTGATAAAGGGTATTCAATCTATTGGATAATGATAGCCTCATAAATGAGGATTACAGTACCCAACCCAATCTGAAAGAGATGGGAAGAAAAGTTTCATCTTCTGTCATTTAAATTATTTTTATTTAAGAATTACATCAGAAAAAACCTCATTTTTGTTACTCTTTATCATTTTTTTTTACATGCCAGTAGCATGAAAATGATAACATGAGAGTATGTCTGAAAAGGTCATAAGATTTATTTTTATGAAATTTATATATTAAAAAAAATTTTGGTTGTATGCAATCCTGCAAATACAGCGCGCAAGACAACGCACATAATTAAAACGGGGAGGCACCTTCTACCTTGATGTGCAACCCAAGTACACGGTAACCCATTCATTTTTGCCTTTTTTTTTTTTTTTGTTTTTTTTTTTTGGTTGGCTGGGCTAGGGTCGGGTCAACCCGACCTTTGTAGCCCAACTTGGCCACCCAAGCTGGATAGGCTGGGCTGGGTCAACTTATGGGTCGGCCCTACTTGACCTGACCTACTATTCATGAATTTTCTGGGCTGGGTCAATTGTGGGTTGGGCCTAACCCGATAAGGGCCCACTAAGCCCATTTCAGTTTTTGAGAAATGTTTATAAAATTTTTTTTTACAGTGGGACCCACTTATTGGACGGTACATATTTGTACATTCAATTGACCAAAATAAGCTTCAGAGGTGACCCAAATGAAAGTTTAAAAGTTGACCCTAAACTATGAAATTGTAAATTATATAGTATGATCGATGTTTCTGATTATTTTGATGATATTTTTTACCATCAAATCATTCTATCAGACATTAATAGGGTCTAATTGAGCTCTGAGATTTTTATTGGGCATTGATTGGTCAAGATCAAGTTAGATTGGTTATTAAAGCTTGATTCTAATTATTCTTATATATTGTTTATTCAATCCGATCATAGCCATTAAATTGATAGTGTTGGCCATAAATAACACTCTGAATTCATTGATCAATTTCAGAATTGATTAGATTGGTCAATAATAAATCGTCCAGATCTAATTTTGATCATTAAAGACATATCTGGACATGGATCGACAATCTGTTTTCTTCTGTGTATTGATAGCATTGAGATCTATTACCTGGACAGGTCTGATGGACTGATTAATCACTTTAAATTAGAGCATATTTTATTCTAGTATTATGTTTAACTCTTTTTTTTTTTACTTCCGCTGCTAATTTTACTTATTTAGCAAAATCAGAATTCTATTTTATTGTTAATATTCAAATATGCTCACTATAGTTTAATATTTAGAGTTATTTATTTCTTGAATTGGATGGATGTATGGTTATGGTGAATCAATTAAAGATATTCGGTATTAATCAATGATAGTTTTGACCATTGATCTATGAAATGATGCCAAATCAACTTAAATGTGATATAATAAAGTTATTCAGAAATTATATAATGGTGCATATGGACCAATATTTTTGATTAATTGGTTCATCACACTTAGATGACTGAATGAACTAACTTTATCACTTAAGTGTTGTTATCAATTTAAAGAATTCAACAATTTCTTAACTTGGTAGCCGCCAAAGTGACCCAATTATAGATAATTGTTTAATTTTCTAAATTGAGTAAAGGAAGTACAAACTGTATTGTTTGAATATGACAACACTTAAAATTGCAATTTCATTAAGCCCAATGGTACGATTGTCCATAATTTGAAATTGGAATATGACATGATTAATAAATGTTTTTTGCTTGTATTTGATTTATACTCACAGGAATATATTCAATACAATCACATCACATACTATAAACATGGTCATATTAATCAAAGAAAAGTAATATATTTACATATTAATTTTCCAACCCAAAGGTGGTTTTACAATGATGTACATATCACTTTTAAATTTAAGTATATTGCATATATAGATTCAAAGCATCACATAACTTATTGTTACCTATTTATTTTTCTTCAGTTACAAATTCCATGGCATCACTTTCGACTTTAGGGAATATACCCATGCTAAATGGATCAAACTTTATTGAATGGCTGGATATGTTATTGTTAGCTATTACTTACTTGGACCTTGATATGGCTTTGGATAAGTCTAAGCCAGTAATACCTACGGATGCGAGCTTAGTTGATGAAAGGACTAACTATAATAAATAAATTAAGGCTAATATGGTTGTGATAAGAGTTATTGCGAAGTCAGTTTCGAGAACCATTAGAGGCTCCATCGAAGCAAATGAAAATGCAAAGGACCTACTAGAAACTATAAAGGGTCAGTTTTAAATAACTGATAAAGCTCTAGGTGCATCCTTGATTAGCCGTCTTACAAGTATAAAATATAATGAAACGTTGGGAGTAAGAGAACACATATTTACAATGACAAATATTGTTTCTAAATTAAAGGAAGTTGATATGACCGTGTCTGAAAACTATTTGGTGCAATTCATTTTCAATTCTCTTCCTCCCGAGTTTGGCCCATTTAAAGTAGCCTACAACCAAAGCTTAACTCCATGGTCATTGAATTGTGATAGGAATCGAGATTTATCAAGATAGATCTCGAGAATTACTTGGGTTATTACAAGAAGCTTATATTAAAAATATACTTAAGAGGTTTCTTGTGGAAGGGTGTAAGGCACAAAATGTACCTATGACAAAAGGTGACAAGTTTAGTAGAACAATGTCCAAGAAATGAAATTAAAAGGTAACAGATGGAAACTTGTCCTTATGCGACTGTAATCAGATGTTTAATGTATGCACAAACATGCACTAGACCCGATATCAGTTTTGCAGTTGGTATGCTTAGTAGATATTAAAGTAATCCGGGAATGGCACATTGGATAGGAGTTAAGAAAGTTTTGTGATACCTTAGTGGCATAAGAAATCACATGCTCTCTTACAGGAAGTCTGATCACTTAGAAGTGGTCGGTTATTTGGATCCTGACTTTGCTGGTTGCATCGATATAAAAAAGTCGACTACATGATAGATATTCATGTTAGCTGGCAGGGCAGTTTCATAGAGAAGTGCATAACAAACTTTAGCGAGTTTATTCACATTTGATCCTGAATCCGTGGCATGCTTTAAAGCCACAGGTCATGCTCTATGGATGTGTGATTTTAACTCAGGATTATGTGTTATGAACACCATTTCTAAGCCCTTAAAGATATTGATAATAACGCTGCAAGAAGATTTGCTCAGAACAATGAAGTTTCCAGTAAATCAAAATTTTTGGAAGCAAAATACCTTATACTAAAAGAAAAGGTACAAGATCAGTTAGTGTCTATCGTAGGGATTCCAACAAGCCTCATGATAGCAGATCCTTTGACAAAGGCATTGGCGTCAAAGGACTACAAAGAGCATATTAGAAATATGGAATTGCAAATTGAACTGAAAAGAGGAAAAAAAGGAAAGGAAAACAAAAGCCAAAAGTGGCCAAACAGAGGGAGAAAAAACCCCTCAAAAAAGGCATCAAAGCTCTATCTTATTTTCCATAGATCTTCAATCATCAATGGGTTGCATGTTAAATATGTTTTGTGGGCCCTACCGATGATTGAAATCCAAACTGTTGCTCCTTTACTCTCCTTTTAGTTTTTTTTTCCCTAAATGGATGGATCCAGTAGTGGGTACCAGTTCGTATTAAATATATTTTAAGATTGGGCTCCAGCATTGGATGAAATCCTAATGGCCTTCTCTTAATCCCTTTTTCTAGAAGTGGGCCCCACTGATGGAGGGAGGCAAGCCTATTGGCCGTTGTCTGGTTTCTTAATAAATGCAAATCAATTAGTGGGCCCCGCACATTTAACTTATTTCTGCAGTGGGACCTACTCATGGATTATGCATAGATATTAGTTTTCTAGGTCAATATGGATTTTATTCTCTCTCTCTCTCTCTCTCTCTCTCTCTCAACACCATCTATTTTCCATCCTCTTAAGATTGTCGTCTTTTTATTTTAATATTTAGAGCCCACCTTTCAACAATTCACACTAATAATTTTTTCATTAAGAAAACCATTTTCTTTTAGTTTCCAAATAGAGCTCTACTCTATTTAGAGATGGTCACACGTGAACGAAAATCAGACTCGACTTTCTGATAGACCACCTCATAAATTGGCTTGTGATAAAAATGTTTTGAGGTTGGATTATTTTTATTGAATCTTATAGGCATCATTTTCTGATCTGATTATATAGACAAATGACCCTAGGCTTGCCCCACCATAATTACACTTCCGTGGGCCCACATGGATCCATAATTAAGAGATGTATACATTGATCCATGGTGGGCCAATTATAATTGGGATCAGATAATACTAGCATGTGGTTTTAAAATCTCATAATTTATGGCTTTTAAAGTTAAGATGTTTATATATTTTTTTAAAAAATCTAGAGCTAAAAAACGGTTTGATCGATTCTAAAATGATATTGGTGCTACTTCAAAGGGGTTAAGAAGAAATTTGTGCAGAGGGATTGAAATGACCATTGGCCTATGTGAAGATTACACTTGTATTTATGATTGAAGATGTGTTGATTGTTTTTATATAAATATATATGAATATGTTCTTATATGTTTATAATTAATTTGGTATCTCATAAATTAAAAATGTAATATCTTACGTTTTGCCCTGGACTAAGCACGGGGTGTTGTTGCTAGTATATTGGTAAAGTAAAGCCGCACATCCCACATTGCCTAAGTAATGGCACCTTTGGCAAGGTTTCATTTACCTGATTGGGCCTTCTACGGGTTGGTACTATCTTTATATTGACATTAGCAATGGATTCTCTAATCTCATTTTTTTTCCTCTAATCTAACCTTTTTAGATTAAAATTTTTCAAATTTTTGGGATTATTATAGATTATTTCTCTTAAACTTAGTTAGGCTCCACGAAATAATGACTAAAGTTCTCAACGCGTGGGTATGGTTAATGGAGTGGCCGGGAGGGTGTGGAGGGTAGGAGGTAGCAGGTGAGGTTTGCAGTTCGGCCGAGTTGGTTCAAGCTGATCAGATGAGTCGAGTCAGGCATTGGGTTTTGATGCTGGTGAAGATGGTGAGGATGGTAATGATGGATAAGAAAGGTGGGTCGTGGACGGTTTTAATGATGGGTTTATACCAGTTCTAGTAGATTGTTTGCTGGGAGAGTGTTGAGAGATGGCTGTGATAAAGAAGGTGAAAGTGGTGAAGTTGACTGTTTGTGAGGAAGATGACGTGAAGGTGTTTGGTTGGGCGGATAAGAACTTGAGGGACGGATTGAGATGGTAGGCTTGGTTGGGCTGTTGCAGGTGAAGATGGGTAGATGTTTGTTTGGCAGTGGGGGTAAGGACCGTTTAGTTTGAGAAGATTTTTGTTGAGAGGATGGGATAGAGAGAGATGAGTATAGATTGCTGTGTGTGATGTAAGGCGGTGCAATTGCAGTGGACTAGATTGGTTTAGAGAAGTGGGGTTATGGTTGTGGTGAGACTTGAATGGCTAAAGGAGTAGAGAAGTCAACGGCTAAAGGAGAAGTAGAAAAGGGTAAAATGTGATGGGATCGAGTGGAGAAGTGAGTGGCTAAAGGAGAGGGTAAAATGGTCAAAAAGATTAAAAAAAAAAACGTAAATGAAACACATCCGTGTTTGGACCAATCAGGGCGTGCTACATGGGAAAAGATTTTTTTTCTCTTTTTTTTTTTTTTTTGTGTGTAGGGGATGAGATTTCATTGATATGACATTTCTCCCCACGTGGCATCGCCGATCGGTTCAAACGGGGAAGTTTTGTTTGGACCAAACTGGGAATCCG
This sequence comes from Umbellularia californica, assembly GCA_028538565.1. Lineage (NCBI taxonomy): Eukaryota > Viridiplantae > Streptophyta > Magnoliopsida > Laurales > Lauraceae > Umbellularia > Umbellularia californica. Next base: position 17,974,148 of record JAPQWN010000012.1, on the reverse strand, counting down.
TTTTCAAAAGTGAAGAGACCAAACAGGGGATCCGTTTTCAAAAGTGAAGACTGGGAGCCTCTAGTTTACTTTTGTTATTATTGACAATTAGTCAAGGGATGTTAAAGTAAAAATCCAAAATATAGGGTTTTTTTTTAAGTTTCTTAAAAATATAGGGGCTTTTTTTGTAAGAAATCTCATTAATTAATGGTGGCCTCAAATACAAAAAGTTTAAACGGGGGCATCCAGAATGTGCGCGATCGGATTTCAAGAGTAACCGGGGAAACTATGTTTTTTTTAAGAAACCAAGCGACTTATGGCTGGGACAAAATCATGTAAAAAATAAAAAGTCGACAGATTTGAATTGGGAGGAACACATGGAAAGTGCTTCTATTTTGGAGCCTCCTTGCCCGAGGATCGTAGAACTCAACCATGGTGGATCCTATTCCCAAATCTAGGGCAAAACCATGGTAGACACAAAACCAAATCTATCTTTGCATCCAAGTCCAGTTCCGGAATGGAATCCTACAAGAAAAGGATGAGTTCTATGAAGGCTTTTGATGTCAACTTATAAAAATAGATCACTTCTAAATCAAAATATGACCTAACATGTGGGATGTATTAGTATAATTGGATAAAAGGGCTTCAAATAAAAATCTTAAATATGCACTTAGGGCTAGCTATTAAATGATGTATGATCAAAACTAAGTAGACTATATAATATGAATAAACTCATCTTATTTTTAGTCCTTAAAATCTATAAATACTTTTAGTTTGTGAATGTAATAATCCTACACTTGGAACCTTAGGTTGGACCTAGCTACAGAGATTCAATTTCGGATGCTATATACATGCGTCAAACCCGAATCTGAATTTCTCTTGGATTCACTTTATTTGAAACCGAATATTCACCAACAGACTCATGATTGTGCGGCGTTGGCACCCAGTCTCATTGTTATCAAGTTTAACTCAAAATCCCATAGCACTTAGCAAAAAAATAAATAATAAAGCAATAAATCTAATAGTGGTTGAGTTCTATTAAACTCACTCGCCCCATTTTATGTTTCATGGGGCATTACTACTTAGTCATACTCGGTTTTGTTATTGGTACTGCTGGTACCAAACTTCTTTTTGTACAGCGGCCTCTCGACTTTGGGGGTTCATCCCCATTTTTTGGGGCCTTAGCCATTGTATTTTCTTTCTCTTTTTAATACAATTTACCATTAGTAAATACATAAATAAATAAAATAAGATAAATAATTAGATAATCGGATACCTATTTACAGCCCTAACTATTTACCTGCAATGAATACACGATTGCCAGCCATAAGACTGCGGCTTCAATTCTTTTATCCACATTCCATTGAATGCTGCCCCACCCCTTTGTAAGAAGGCCGCCGTGCAACTGGTCGTAGATTTCAACATCTTCCATCCGTACGAGGTTGATGGTGAGCCTAAGAACTACTAACTCTTCTTTCCAACTCTTTCATTTTATTTCATTCAAGATTACAACAGCACTAACACGCGATGAGATAGAAATAAATTCTTTTGATCGATGGTGACACTGGAATAGAAGGTAACGTCCAAAAACACTTGTACGTTAAGATTGAAGGTTTAACAAAAAAAAAAAAAAAGAGCTTTTTTATATACCCCCTAAGGTTTTTATGATTTGTAAATAGGCCCCATGTGATTTTAGTATTTATAAATAGGTCCTTACTTTTTCATTTTAATACCTTTCACGCCCCCAAAATCAGTATTCCTAATGAGAATGGGTAGTCACAATGAGATTTGTGTTGAGCTTTTATAAAAACAATAGCTTTATCCTTTTAGCTGTTAAAAAAAAATGAGAATATTATTATTTACAAAAACACCATTAATTATTTTATCCCAAGTTTCAATGGTCTCTCTCAATAACTCTTGAATGCATGTGAAGCCTAATCATGTATTTTGAAGCTTTCATCAATCCAAGGGTGGGTCATGCATGAATTGGATCAATTATAACCAATTAAAACCACGGCCGTTGATTGTCGTTATGTTTGATTTGGATTTAATGAAGTAGGCTCTATATTGATCAAAATAGATTAACGAATGATTGTTCTTTCCTAATAAATATAATTATTAATGTTACAAGCTTTAAAGAAATATAAATGCAAGCTTCTGATCAATTTATGCATATAGGGATAAAGAGATGGACAAAGGTGTCATTTCACTCTAAAAAAAACTTTGGTGCTTAGAAGGCTACTCATTTTGGAGATACAAAAAATAATAAAATGAAAAGGCAGGGGCCTATTTAAAAATTATAGAAACCTTATGGGGTATATGCAAAAAGCTCAATGAAAAAGAATGTTAATAATGAATATGTAAACCACATTTCTAATCAAATGGTCAATCTAAGGGTTTGACATGCAACTCCCTATTAATGGGGATAAATTCAACGGTACCCAATGCATACATTGAAAGAGCATTTATTTTGAACGGATTGGATTTTCATTAATGAGCCGCACTTAGTGTTTCACTTTTCTAACTCAAGATTAATTCAAGATATCCCTTAGTCAATGTATAAGGCCATTAAACACAACAAGTAGAATGGGAGACATCATGACACGCTATCTACAAAAATGGGGATCTTCATATGCATCTTTTCCTCCCCATTTTTGGTGAGGGACACCCCTTTTGGGGGTACTTCAAGTACAAGAAGGGTACTTTGTGTACCTCCCTGTTGTACTTGAAACACCCCCAAAAGAAGTGTCCCTCACCAAAAATGGTGAGGGATAGATGCATATGAATATTTTCCTTACAAAATAATCAATATAATTTTGTTATGGCTTGTCCGTTTGCATTAAATTATACAGGTTACTTCCACATCAAAGGGGCTACGGTTGGGGGTGGTTTGGACACTAGGTTTTTGTCTTTTGGGAGAGGGAACACTAGGGTTTCTCTTTTGGGACTTTTGAACATTCACCTTATTCCTAAAACGTGGGTCTGCCGGGATTTATTTGGTCAGGGCAAGGGGGGGTCACTAGGGTTTTGTCTTTTGGGAGAGGGGACACTAGGGTTTGTCTTTTGGGACTTTTGAACATTCACCTTATTCCTGTAACGTCGGTCCGCCGGGATTTATTTGGGCATTTTGACCAACCAACCTTATTCCTATAACGTGGGTCCACCCCTGATTATTGTCCTGGTTTAGGTCTCAGGCAGACAACACGGATCCGAAATGAGTCCTAACAGACCTAGGCATTTGTGTGCACGATGAATTTTTTATACCAAAAGGGAAATAGATGAATAACTGCTTTTCATCTGGCTCGCATTCGCATTCACATTCTTGCCTCTTTCATTTGGTCTCGGGGAGGAGAATGGAAAAGAGCACCTTTTTCATTTGGTCTCGGGGAGGGAAATGGGAAGGCTCCAGTGACCCGAGCAGCAAAAGTGGACTGACTTGTGTGCCTTTGAAGATACCCTCCAATCGTCGGATGGGCCCACGACATTGGATGAGTGGTACGGTATTTGTGGGACCACCTAGTCCTACCCTCCCAGGACGAGACACCTTTATTTTTTTATTATTTTTATCGGTAATGATAAATTAAATTAAGGATAAAGCAACGGCATAAAAAACTCTCCGACAAAAACATGTAACTTGAGTGTCTCATATTTCTTGGCCTCTGCTTATTAATTTGTTAACTATTTAACAAAGAAGTTATAAATGGGTCTGAGTTTAGTTTGGATAGTATCTAAGTTGAATTAAATGTAAACTGGACTTTTAAAGTAGAATTTATCTTATTATTGACAATGTCCAAGTCCAATGACTTTTAATTATCATTTTTTTTTTAAATTTTGAAAGAGAATAATATACAAACTACAGTTAGATCCCTGTACGTGCAGAGGCTCTAAGGACTACAGAAATTCAAGAGCACATCCCCTGACAAAAATTCATTATTGTTTTATTAAATACTCTTGCTATCTATAGAGTACAATAAATATCTTAACTTTCGCAAGAAGCTATTCAAATAAAAGATAATCTGATCACCACTTATCTACACATGCATCAGGTTCAGGTTTTATAAATCCATTGGAGCCAGCGCTCCATTAGATCAGATCTATCATGATCTCTTTAGAAACATATGTGGCTTCACGAGATTCAGAGGTTTTGATAAATGTGTATGCACTACAAAAAGAAATGACTTTTGCTGGCGGAAAAATCCCCTTTTAGCGGCTGGTTGTTCCCGCCACTAAAAGTCTGCTTGAAGTGACCTTTTCCGCTGCTGAAATTGTCGAAGAACCTTAGACCGTCACTTCTGAGGCAAAAGCGGTAGTTATAGTGGCAGGAAATAATTTCCGCTGCTAAAAGTCATAATTTTTAGAGGATTTAACCCAAAAAACACTTAATGCGCACGTGTGACGCGATCAAATACTTTAGATGGTGGTGCACCAATTAAAGGAATTGGGCAGAATTTTCAATTTTTTTACCTATTTGGCACATCGTCGATGTCAACCTTATTTACAGTAAAAGTCGTAACTTAGGGTCGGTGATAACCCTAGCAGTGTAAAATAAGGTCATCACCGACGCATGCTTCCTATTTTTTTGACCAAATTAAAGTTGTAACTTTTCCAAGCATTTTCGGGATAAAAATTCTTAGTTAGGGTTGTTGATGACCTTAACAGTGTAAAATAAGGTCATCATCGACACATGTTCCCTATTTTTTTTTACCAAACGTTGTAACTTTTTCCAGACATTCTTTGGAAGAATATCTAAGGCAGGGTCCGTGATGACCCTAACAGTCTAAAATAAGTGATACAGTGTCAATGTGTCATCACTTGTAAAAAAAAAAAATATATTCCTAAGGGGACCAATACATTTACATCAAAAGCCCCTTATATGCTTCAAATACAACATTTATGAATTTAAATACAAACAAAAATATTTCATGCATTCAATTCACATTCAATTAATCCATTAACATCCCATATACATTTACTTAAATTGCATGCACATCTCCTAAGTTTAAAGTTACAAATTAACAACATCCACAATATAACCACTTTAAATACAAGTTACATTAAGATCAATATTCAAGAATACATATAGCACAACAAATATAGAGAAAAGTTCACTGCAAATCAGGCGGCAAGATCGGGAGTGGAAGGAGGTTAGGATAAATCACTCAAACATAACCACTCCTAAGAAAAATGACAATTTGAATAACGTTAGTCATAGATTGAAAGGAAGTTCAATTGATTAGTGGTTGTGTGAAAGAAAGTATACCAAACCGCGTTTGATAGCTGCGGAAATGTAATTCTCTTACTCGCACAAAAGTCGGGCTGGTTGTGCATTTGAGGTACTAGCCTCGTTGCGGGGCAATTCGTCCTTGCATGTATTTTATTAGACATCTGTGTACATCCAAATTAGACATGATACCATTGAATGTTATGAAAGCAAGTATACATAACAAGGCAAGCATACATAAAAAATGTTCACAAGACGAAAATAGTGAACACTGAAAAATTTCATGCTTATATGGAATAGTAAACACTGAAATATATACATTTCATAACAATCTAATATTAGAGATAGATTATGCCCACTTGAAGTAAAAGAAAACAGATTTGTCTAACACTACAATAGTTAAAGTTCATGAATGGTAGATTGTTGATTTTGCGAGGAAGTATATAATGTATTATTGGTTATTTGCAACCAACTACATTTGTTAATATTGTTGATTTTACGTATTAATTGCATTGTATAAAAAAAAATATGCACTGAAAATTGGTGCATCTCCAATTTTTACTCTCTTTACAATTTTCGTATTACAAATTTAGTTGGTTGCTTGCCCGTGCTCGGCACGGATTTCTCTTTGCTAGTAAAGTATGAGACCAATATTATTCTAGTTAAATTATCCCGACATATTAATTTTAAAACCTTTATCTTTGTATATGAACCATTCCTTTGATAAATAGTCCGATAAAAAAGAGTTTCATTATTGATCTCATGGTGGTTCATTGATAACAGTTTTAAACTTGATTCAACTAAAATATAGTTTCATAAAGAAACTAGTGACCCTTTTTGGAACACGAAATGGCCTAATTTTGGATCACTTGACTAAGATATGTTTTCCATATGGATTCCATGCATTTGGGCTACATCAATGAAGTAGATTTTGGCAACAGACAAAAGGACCAATTAAATAAAAGGAAACTAATCAAACTATAATCTTACTTTAATTAAAGATCCAATTGAATACCAAAAAATAGAATGAATCTGTTACCTTAAAGCTTTGGGACCAAAATCAACTCAATCCATTTCACAAAACAAGAAAAAGGAGCAAGGAGAACAAATTCATTCTAACTGCCAAAGAGAATAACTACTCTGGAACCATCATCATTCTCAACTTAAAAAACCCCAAATTCGAGATCCTACAAACCCTAATCTATTCAAATGAACAATCTACAAGTCCCACAACGATATTGAAACCCATGTACCATGTACTTCGACATCATATGTAGGATGGAGCGAGAACCAAAAGGAAGGAAAATACAAAAACATAGAGAAAGACTAAAAAACGGAAGGAGATAGTTACCTCTGCAGTCAAAATGGAAAAACAAACGATGGAAAAATCGATCGGGAGCAAAGAGATACAGTTGAGGAGAAAGTTTGAAGCCTGGTGCAAGTGGAAATGGCAGCTACCATGCCGGAGCATTCGTCCAAGGTTGGCCTTGGCGGTATACTGGAAGAGAGAAGAAAAGAATGAGAAGAAACAAGATTTCGAGCCTTAATAAGGTTCGTGGACAGGGTCGGCACTGACCTTATGCAGTGTAAATAAGGTCGGCGCCGACGATATGCCAAATAGGTATAATAAAATAAGAATTTGGCCCAATTGCTCTAATTAGGCACCACCATTTAAAGTGTTTGGCCAGGTCACACATGCGCGTTGAGTGTTTTTTCGGTTAAATACCCTATTTTTTACAGTGACTTGGTAGAAACTTTTGGATGGTAATAAGGAAAAAGTTTGTCATGATTATCCTTCTCATGTAATCCAACAACTTAAATTGCATGTATTCAACCTTATTAAGGATTAATAAAACCCACCTGGCCCGAATGAAGAAGTTTATCTTCTTCCTTTTCTTTTCTCATTGTTGTACATCCAAACCACTATTTGTTTTAATTTTCTTTTTCTTCATTGTTTAGTGAAATGCAAAAAAAGGGTTCTGGTTTTGGGTCTGATTTTGACTCGGAACCTATTTTGTTGGTTCTAAACTTGATTTCGATAGAAAAATCCGGGTCCAAAACTGGGTCCACCTAGAGGACTGGAATTTAGTTTGAAAATCAGTTCAAATTTCTCTTTAATTCTTATTGTCCTTAAAATAAGCATATTATTCAACTTATAACAATGCATTAAGTCTACCACCTATAGTATAATACATAAAATGTCCAAAAAAGAAGTTAATTTTGAGGTATAGTTTGCAATATTAAAGACTCATATGCCAGGCCTCAAGTCCACAGGTCGAAACAAATATAGACCGAAAACCAGACCCGTTTATCAATCGAAATCTAAATTGAGTTCCGGACCTAGACCCATCTCCGAATCGGAACATATAATAGGTTCTAAACCCAGTTTTTTTGCAGGTAGAGACTTCCGAGTAATCGGAAAATTCAAAACCCTTCTTGTTGTTCATTTTATTAGGGTAAAAGTGTAAATGGTTACCGTGCTTGTGTAACTAGGGGGCAAATGCCCTTCTCCCTCTTTAATTTTCTTCAATACAAATTTACCTTTAAAGCAAAAAAAAAAAAGTCTAACTGATCTTTTCCGAGTTGACAAGGTTAATTGTGTCTGACACTGTCTGTGATATCTAATGAATCATGCTACGTTCATTTGCCTAGTTCAGTTGTGCCAAGATCATTTGCAACCATTACCCGTGAAATGCGTTATCTGTGTCTCATCATTAGAGGAATTATGCAATGGACAAGACCCACGCTCTCTCTAAAAAAAAACCATGGTCTCTCTTTCCACGAATGTCATCACTACCAAAAGTACTTTTCCTTTCTAAAGGACCACACAATTACACTTCCAGGTTACCATCGTTCGAACCCAACAACCCTTTCCAAGCAATGGAAGTAAAAGACTTTCCACCAGGTTACCGCTTCAATCCTTCCAACGACACAGAGGGAGGTAAGTGAGAAGAGTTAGCTATAGATGAGAAGTGATCCAGAGCAAGGGACTGGATATCCTTCTGGTCCTCCACCCAAGAACCATCAAATTGAATTCCGTTTTCAAAGTGAAGAGACCAAACAGGGGATCCGTTTTCAAAAGTGAAGACCGGGAGCCTCTAGTTTACTTTTGTTATTATTGACAATTAGTGAAGGGATGTTAGAGTAAAAATCCAAAATATAGGGTTTTTTTTTTTTTTAAGTTTCTTAAAAATATAGGGGCTTTTTTTGTAAGAAATCTCATTAATTAAAGGTGGCCTCAAATACAAAAAGTTTAAACGGGGGCATCCAGAATGTGCGCGATCGGATTTCAAGAGTAACCAGGGAAACTATGTTTTTTTTTTAAGAAACCAAGCGACTTATGGCTGGGACAAAATCATGTAAAAAATAAAAAGTCGACATATTTGAATTGGCAGGAACACATGGAAAGTGCTTCTATTTTGGAGCCTCCTGGCCCGGGGATCATAGAACTCAACCATGGTGGATCCTAATCCCAAATCTAGGGCAAAACCATGGTTGACACAAAACCAAATCTATCTTTACATCCAAGTCCAGTTCCGAAATGGAATCCTACAAGAAAAGGATGAGTTCTATGAAGGTTTTTGGTGTCAACTTATAAAAACAGATCACTTCTAAATCTGAATATGACCTAACATGTGGGATGTATTAGTATAATTGGATAAAAGAGCTTCAAATAAAAATCTTAAATATGCACTTAGGGCTAGCTATTAAATGATGTATGATCAAAACTAAGTAGACTATATAGTATGAATAGACTCATCTTATTTTAAGTCCTTAAAATCTATATATAAATGCTTTTAGTTTGTGAATGTAATAATCCTATACTTGAAACCTTAGGTTCGACCTAGCTACGGAAATTCAACTTCGGATGCTATATACATGCGTCAAACCCGAATCTGAATTTCTCTTGGATTCACTTTATTTGAAACCGAATATTCACCAACACACCCATGATTGTGCGGCGTTGGCACCCAGTCTCATTGTTATCAAGTTTAACTCAAAATCCCATAGCACTTAGCAAAAAAATAAATAATAAAGCAATAAATCTAATAGTGGTTGAGTTCTATTAAACTCACTCGCCCCATTTTATGTTTCATGGGGCATTACTACTTAGTCATACTCGGTTTTGTTATTGGTACTGCTGGTACCAAACTTCTTTTTGTACAGCTGCCTCTCAACTTTGGGGGTTCATGCCCATTTTTTGGGGCCTTAGCCAATGTGTTTTCTCTCTTTTTAATACAATTTATCATTAGTAAATACATAAATAAATAAAATAAAATAAATAATTGGATAATCGGATACCCATTTATAGCCCTAACTATTTTACCGGCAATGAATAGACGAATGCTAGCCATTAGACTGCGGCTTCAATTCTTTTATCCACATTCCATTGAATGCTACCCCAAGCCCATAAAATGGAAGCCACCCCTTTGTAAGAAGGCCGCTGTGCAACTGGTAGTAGATTTCAACATCTTTCATCCGTCCGAGGTTGATGGTGAGCCTAAGAACTACTAACTCTTTCTTTCCAACTCTTGCATTTTATTTCGATCAAGATTACAATAGCAATAACACGAGATGAGATTGAAATAAATTCTTTTGATTGATGGTGACACTGGAATAAAAGGTACGTCCAAATACACTTGTACGTTAAGATTGAAGGTTTAACAAAAAAAAAAAAAAAAAAGAGTTATATATATATATACACACACCACCCTAAAGTTTTTATGATTTGTAAATAGGCCCCATGTGGTTTTAATACTTGTAAATAGGTCCTTACCTTTTCATTTCAATACCTTTCACATCCCTAAAATCAGTATTCCTAATGAGAATGGGTAGTCACAATGAGATTTGTGTTGAACTTTTATAAAAACGATAGCTTTATCCTTACATCTATTAAACAAAAATGAGTATATTATTATTTGCAAAAACACTATTAATTATTTTATCCCAAGTCCCAACGGTCTCTCTCAATAACTCTTGAATGCATGTGAAGCCTAATCATGTATTTTGAAGCTTTCATCAATCCAAGGGTTGGTCATGCATGGATTGGATCAATTATAACCAATTAAAACCACGGGCGTTGATTGTCGTTATGTTCGATTTGGATTTAATGAAATAGGCTCTATATTGATCAAAACAGATTAACAAACGATTATTCTTTCCTACTAAATGTAATTATTAATGTTACAAGCTTTAGAGAAATATAAGTACAAACTTATCAATTATGCATATAGGGATAAAGAGATGGACAAAGGTGTCATTTCACTCTTAAAAAAAACTTTGATGCTTGAAAGGCTGCTGATTTTGGAGAAACAAAAGATATTAAAATGAAAAGGTAGAGGCCTATTTATAAATACTAAAATCATAGGACCCTATTTAAAAATTATAAAAACCTTACGGGATATATGTATTAATGAAAAAAAATGTTAATAATGAATATGTAAACCACATTTCTAATCAAATGGTCAATCTAAGGGTTTGACATGCAACTCCTATTAATGGGGACAAATTTAAGGAAGGGTAGCCCATGCAGGCATTGAAAAAGCATTTATTTTGTAACAAATTGGATTTTCATTAATGAGCCCCACTTAGTGTTCCACTTTTCTAACTTAAGATTAACTCAAGATATTCCTTAGTCAAAGTATAAGGCTATTATGGCTTTTTCGTTGAATGGATGACATCATGACACGTTACTTCCACGTAACAGAGATTTTGTAGACAGTTATCTACAATATAATCTTGTTATGGCTTTTTCGTTTGCATTAAATTATACACGTTGCTTCCCCATCAAAGGACATCAAAGGACAAAGGCCTTTGTCATTTGGGACTTTAAGGGGGCGGGGGACTAAGGTTTTGCGGGGGGCGGTTGGGAAGGGACTAAGGTTTTGCTTTTGGGACTTTTAGGGCTGGGGGAAAGGGACTCGGGGTTGGGAAGGGACTAAGGTTTTGCTTTTGGGACTTTTAGGGCTGGGGGAAAGGGACTCGGGTTTTGTCTTTTGTTTAGGGGGGCTGTTTTATTTGGGCATTTTGACCATCCAACCTTGTGCCTATGACGTGGGTCCGTCCCTTCCCTGTTTGGACCAAACAGGGATCCGAATCCGTGTATTGCCTTTGTTTGGGCGTCAGGCAGTCAACAGGGATCCTAACATAGTCCTAACAGACCTAGGCATTTTTTTGTGCCCTATGAATTTTTTATACCAAAAGGAAAATAAATAAATAAATAACTGCTTTTCATCTCGCTCGCATTCCCATTCCCATTCGCATTCGCATTCGCATTCTTGCCTCTTTCATTGGGTCTCGGGGAGGGAAATGGGCAGGCTCCAGTCATCCGGGCAGCCAAAGTGGACTGACTTGTGTGCCTTACTGCCTTTGAAGATAAACTCCAATCGTCGGATGGGCCCACGATATTGGATGAGTGGTACGGTATTCGTCGGACCACCTAGTCCTACCCGCCGCCCAGGATGAGACACCTTTATTTTTTTTACATCAATAAGGCAAATTAATTTGAGGATAAGACAACAGTACTACAAACGCTCCAACAAAAACATGTAACTGGGGTGTCTCATATTTCTTGGCCCTCTATTTATTAATTTGTTATCTATCTAACAAAGAAGTTATAAATGGGTCTGAGTTTAGTTTTGGATAATATCTAAGTTGAAAAAAATGTAAACTGGACTTTTAAAGTAGAGTTTTTCTGATTATTGACAATGTCCAAGTCCAATGACTTTTAATTAACATTTTTTTTTTTTTTAATTTGACAATGTCCAGATCCCTGTACGTGCAGTGGCTCTAAAGACTACGGGAATTCAAGAGTACATCCCCTGACAAAAATTCATTATTACTTTATTAAATACTTTCGCTATTTATAGAGTACAATAAATAACTTAACTTTCGCAAGAAGCTATTTAAATAAAAGGTAATCTGATCACCACTTATCTACACATTGCATCATTTTCAGGTTTTATAAATCCGTTGGTGCCGGTGCTCCATTAGATCAGATCTATCATGATCTCTTTAAAAACATATTTGGCTTCACAAGATTAAGAGGTTTTGATAAATGTGTATGTACTACAAAAAGAAATGAGTTTTGCTGGCGGAAAAATCCCCTTTTAGCGGCTGTTTGTTTCCGCCACTAAAAGTCTGTTTGGAGTGACTTTTCCCGCCACTAAAATCGTCGAAGAACCTTAGACTGTCACTTCTAAGGCAAAAGCAGCAGTTTTAGTGGCAGAAAATAATTTCCGTTGCTAAAAGTCATATTTTTTTAGAAGATTTAACCAGAAAAAAACCACTTAATGCGCACGTTTGACACGATCAAACACTTTAAATGGTAGTGCACAAATTAGAGCAATTGGGCAGAATTTTCATTATTTTTTTTTTTTTACTTATTTGGCACATCTTCGGCGTCGACCTTATTTAGACTAAAAGTTGTGACTTTTCCATGTGTTCTCGGAAAAAATTCTATGTCAAGGTCGGTGATGACCATAGCAGTGTAAAATAAAGTCATCACTGACGCAGGCTTCCTATTTTTTTAATCAAAAGTTGTAACTTTTCCAAGCATTTTCGGGAAAAAAACTCTAAGTCAGGGTCAGTAATGACCTTAGTAGTGTAAAATAAGGTCATCATCGACACATGTTTCCTATTCTTTTTATTAAAAGTTGTAAGTTTTTCCAGACATTCTCTGGAAAAAATTCTAAGTTAGGGTCCGTGATGACCCTGGCAGTCTAAAATGAGTGATACAGTGTCAGTGATGACGCTATATTAATTTGTAAAAAACAAAATCCTAAGGGGACCAGTACATTTACATCAAAAGCCCCTTGTATGCTTTAAATACATCATTTATGAATTTAAATACAAACAAAAATATTTCATGCATTCAATTGACATTCAATTAATCCATTAACATCCCATATACATTTACTTAAATTGCCTGCACATCTCCTAAGTTTAAAGTTACAAATTAAAACATCCACAATATAACCACTTCAATTATAAGTTACATTAAGATCAATATCCAAGAACACATATAGCACAACAAATGTAAAGTAAGGTTTACTGCAAATCAGGCAACAAGACAAAGAGTGAAAGAAGGTTAGGATAAATCACTCAAACATAACCACTTCTGCGAAAAATGACAGTTTGAATAACGCTAGCCATAGATCGAAAGGAAGTTCAATTGATTGGTGGTTGTGTGAAAGAAAGTATACCAAACCACGTTCGATAGCTGCGGAAATGTAATTCTCTTGCTCGCACAAAAGTCAGGCTGATTGTGCATTTGAGGTACTAGCTTCGTTGCGGGGCAATTCGTCCTTGCATGTATTCCTTTTAGACATCTGTGTACATCCAAATTAAACATGATAGCATTGAATGTTATGAAAGCAAGTATACATAAAAAGGCAAGCATACATAAAAAATGTTCACAAGACGGAAATAGTGAACACTAAAAAATTTCATGCTTATATGGAATTAGAGCTGCACAAACAATCCAATATCACCGCAAAACCGAACCGAACCGACCGAACCAAGTGGTTCGGATCGGTTTTATATGGATCGATTCGGTCAACGGTTTGAAAATCATTGAAGCCGCCTTACATCGGTCGATTATCGGTTTGAACCAACAATTAACCGCCAAACCGAACCGATCGTATGTATTAACTTGAGTATTGAGTTTTGACTATTTTAGCCTTAGGGGAAGCAGCGCTTCTATATTATACTTATATGTTACATGTTTGATGAAAGTTCTACAAGAAGTGCATTATTGGGTTTTAGTAGCGCTGCCGAGGGTTTTGATCTGACTTAAGAGAAAGTGAACTACGAAGACATCCATCTCAATTAGTTCAAAATTGGGGCTACATTCCACTCGAACCCATGTTGTTGGCAAAAAAAAACCAGTTCCTTTTGCGCTGAATTCATTGGTCTAGATGAAGCAATGAAGTATAGTCCAGGTTTTATATAAAGAAATAGGTACGTACCTGATCATTTTGTTGGTGTATTTTACCAGAAGATTTGAACTGTTTCAGCTCATTAGCCTGCAAAGTTGGCCGAACCTGGCGTGGGCCATTCAATCACACGACCGGATGATGGATGGAAAGAATTCATCCATTGTTTGATGTATGCTTCCTTGGTTGAAACAAATTATGAAATATATTTTAATGTTCATTACAGCTTCTCATCATTCCATTTGATGGACCAAGTTTGAATGGCAATTTTTTTATGAAAAAATAATAAAATAAAATAAAAACAAAAAAACAGTTTCAGTTCGGTTCAGTTTTAGGATATGGGTTGTTCGGTTCGGTTTGGGAAAATTGAAAACCAATGGGTTCTGTTTGATTGATGGTTTCCCCTCTAAACAGATCCGAACCGCCCATGTACACCCCTACATGGAATAGTGAATACTAAAATATATATACATTTCATAACAATCCAATATTAGAAATAGATTACGCCCACTTGAAGTAAGAGATAAACAGCTTTATCTAACACCACAATAGTTAAAGTTCATGAATGGTAGATTGTTGATTTTGCAAGGAAGTATATGATGTATTATTGGTTATTTGCAACCAACTACATTTGTTAATATTGTTGATTTACTTATTAATTGCATTGTATAAAAAAAATATGCACTAAAAAATTGGTGCATCTCCAATTTTTACTCTCTTTACAATTTTCTTATTACAAATTTAGTTGGTTGCTTGCCCGTGCTTGGCACGGATTTCTCTTTGCTAGTAAAATATGAGACCAATATTATTCTAGTTAAATTATCCTGACATTTTAATTTTATAATCTTCATCTTTGTATATGAACCATTCCTTTGATAACTAGTCCGATTAAAAAGAGTTTGATTATTGATCTCATGGTGGTTAATTGACAATAGTTTCAGGCCTGATTCAACTAAAATGTAGTTTCATAAAGAAACTAGTGACCATTTTTTAAATACAAAATGACCTAATTTTGGATCACTTGACTAAGACATGTTTTCCATATGGATCCCATGCATTTGGGCTGCATCAATGAGGCAGGTTTGATCATAGTTTCAGACCTGGTTCAACTAAAATGTGGTTTCATAAAGAAACTAGTGACCATTTTTGGAACACGAAATGGCCTAATTTTGGATCACTTGACTAAGACATGTTTTCCATATGGATCCCATGCGTTTGGGCTGCATCAATGAGGCAGGTTTTGGTAACAGACAAAAAGACCAATTAAATAAAAGGAAACTAATCAAACCATAATCTTAATTTAATTACAGATCCAACTGAACACCCCAAAACAGAATAAATCTGGTACCTTAAAGCTTTGGGACCAAAATCAACTCAACCTATTTCACAAAACAAGAGAAAAGAGCAAGGAGAACAAATTCATTCTAACTTCCAAAGACGATAACTGCTCTGGAACCATTGCCATTCTCAACTCAAAAAACCCTAAATTCGAAATCCTACAAACCCGAATCTATTCAAACGATCAATCTACAAGTCCCACAACGATATTGAAGCCCATGTACCATGTACTTCGATATCATATGTAGGATGGTGAGAGAACCAAAAGAAAGGAAAATACAAAAACATAGAGAAAGACTAAAAAACGAAAGGAGATAGATACCTTTGCAGTCAAGATGGGAAAACAAACGATGGAAAAATTGATCGGGAGCAAAGAGATGCAGTTGAGGAGGAAGTTTGAAGTGCAGTGCAAGTGGAAATGGCAGCTACCACGCAGGAGCATTCGTCTAAAGTTGGTCTCGACGATATACTGGAAGAGAGAAGAAAAGAATGAGAAGAAACAAGGTCTCGAGTCCTAATAAGGTTCGCAGACAGGGTCGGCACTGACCTTATGCAATGCAAATAAGGTCGGCGCCGACGATGTGCCAAATAGGTAAGAGAGAGAGAGGATTTGGCCCAATTGCTCTAATTGGTGCACCACTATTTAAAGTATTTGATCGGGTCACACATGCGCATTAAGTGTTTTTTCCTGTTAAATCCTCTATTTTTTATAATGACTTGGTAGAGACTTTTCGATGGTATTAAGGAAAAAGTTTGTCATGATTATCCTTTCATGTAATCCAGCAACTTAAATTGCATGTAATCAACCTTATTAAGGATTAATAAAACCCACCCTGCCCGAATATAGAAGTTTCTCTTCTTCCTTTTCTTTTCTCATTGTTGTACATCCAAGCCACTGATTGTTTTATTTTTATTTTTCTTCATTGTTTAGTGAAATGCCAAAAAACTGTTCTGGTTTTGGGTCCGATTTTTCCTCGGAACCTGTTTTATTTATTCCAGACTTGATATAGATAGAAAAATCCGGGTCTAGAACCGGGACCACCTAGAGGACCGGAATCTAGTTTTAAAATTAGTTCTAATTTCTCTTTAATTTTTATTTTCCTTAAAATAAATATATCATTCAACTTATAGCTATGCATCAAGTCAACTACCTATAGTATTATACATGGAACGTCCCAAAAACAAGTTGATTTTGAGGTATAGTTTGCAATATCAAAGACTCATATACCAGGTCTCAAGTCCACGAGTCGAAACCTATATAGACCTAGAACAAAACCCGTTGACCTATCTATGAATCGGAACATATAATAGGTTCCAAACCCCATTTTTTGCAAGTCGGGACTTCCGTGTAATCGGAGAATTCGATACCCGTTTACAACCCTACTTCTTGTTCATTTTTTTAGGGTAAAAATGTAAATGGTTACCGTGCTTGTCTAACTAGGGGGCAAATGATATCTAATGAATCATGCTGCGTTCATTCGCGTAGTTCAGTTGTGCCAAGATCATTTGCAAACGTTACCCGGGAATTGCGTTTTCTGTTTCTCATCGAGACGAATCTGCAATGAACAAGACCCATGCACTCTCTTTCCCTCTCTCTTAAAAAAAAAAAAAAACATGGTCTCTCTTTCCTTGAATATCATCATTACCAAATCGCTTTTCCTTTCTAAAGGATCACACAATTACACTAGCGGGATGGATAAGTCGGGGTCGAGTAGTGTGTTTAAATTCGGGGCTTCCAGGGTACCATCGTACCATCGTTCGAACCCAACAACCCTTTCCAAGCAATGGAAGTAAAAGACTTTCCACCAGGTTACCGCTTCAATCCTTCCAACGATACACTGATTGATGACATCCTCGAGCCTATGGTGGAAGGGAAACCAACCCGTTGTGGGAAGGCTGTGCAAAATGTAGAAAATTTCTACAGCTCTTGTCCGTCCGAACTTGATGGTAAGCCTTGGAACTACTAACCCTTTCCTTTCCTTTTATGTTTTTACTCACAATTATAACCAACTTAACATGAGATGAGATACAAGTAAATTCTTCGCATGGTGCGTGCAGGAGCTAAGGCTATATTGGAAAACAAGGAAAACTCCTTGCACTTATTCGTGAGGAGGAACCGAATGAGCACAAATGGAAAGAAAGTAAGTCGAGCTGCAAAAGGTGGGTACTGGAGGGCGAGAGATAAGTCTGAAGAGATAACGACCAAGACCGGTATCAAGGCAAAAAAGGGAGTATACGAGTACACACCCAAGCACAAGTCTGAGGAATGGGGCGTGAAATGGATCATGGAAGAGTATGTTCTTGACCGTGGGGAGAAGGTGGTGAGTGCCGTTTGATCTTCTCAGTCTTTTTTATTTTCTCTCCCTTTCTGCAAATCTATAATATCTCTCTCTCTCTCTCTATATATATATATATATTTTTTTTTTTTTTTTTCTCACTCACAAAATGACTTTCAAACAAGTTTTTCTTTGTTGATTCTTATAATGAAACATTTCCTGAAACCTTTTTTTTTTCATGTGCCTGCGTTGCAGTTTGAAGATTATGCGCTTTGCAAGCTTAGGGTGGCACGAAGTGGGAAGAAGAACAAAGGAGAAGAACCAAGTACTAGTGGGAAGAGGAAGAAGCGTGCGAAAAAGGATGCAGACAAAGCCACAGAAGAGAAGGATAGTAGTCGTCATGGAGAAGGACCCAAAACAAATCCACCATTTCCAATTCAAACAAATCCACCATTGCCAATTGAGAATTGCAGTCAGGAGACTTCTGATACGCTGGATATGGAATTATGGTCAGTTCTCATGGAGAACGGTATGTATGATACGGGTTTTTCTTCTAGTAAGCCAGTCGTGTGACTCGTGCCGTGTAGTAAGTATTTCCTGTTGCACTAATGTTCATTTGGTATTGGGAAATGGATCCCTGTTTGGTCCAAAGAGGGAAACGCTGTTTGGTCCCTGTTTGGTCCAAACAGGGGATCCGGATCCTACTTGGTATTGCTGTAAGACGAGTAAGTAGTAATCAATGTATGCTGTATCTCATCTCTTAATATAAGTGTATTTCTTTTGGTGTGAGTTTTGTGTTTTACATATTTCTATTCTATATTTTTTAACGTTCAACATTTTTTTATTTATTCACTTTTTTTAGAGAGGAGACCCACTTTTATTTATCTTACCCTAAACTAATGAAGCTACCCTTTTTTTGGTCTCTTCTGCGAAAATTGTGTAATTATGCTTCCTGGTTTTTTATGGCCAAGTGGCTCCTATTGCCTCGCCAATATGATCGAAATGTCAAGAATAATTTCATTTCGATGTAAAAAAATGACATTAAATTGTAGTTTGGTTGATAGCCGTATATGCTATGAAAGCATAGATCCAAATGAGATGGCCACTACAAACGTTATAAGGATTTGTGTCTGTCTACTAGAAATTAGTCACATATGATGAATGATTTAGATCTAAAAGAAGGAAAAGAGTTATCGAGTGTTAGAGATTTTGTAATTGCTATGTCACCATGAGGCTCTTTGTGTGGGGGTGTCTCTTTGTGAGTGAGCTCCACCTACATGTAAACACAAGTGGGCCATTACAAATGCCAACACTGGCTATATTGGCCCTTTGTGATATTAAATGATAGGAAAAAGGATTTGAAGTTTTCATTTATATAGACGTTATGGTTAATATTCTTTTAATCTTTATTTTTTCTATTCTTGTACTGTGGAAGCAAGGCGGAACTAAAGGAGGGCTGGCAGGGGCCATGGCCCCCCCAAGGATTTGAAAACCATTATATATTGATTTGTGACCCTTTCATCTGATGGCTCCCCATTAATGGATGGGCCCTCCTTTTTTTTTTAGAGATATTTTAACCTAATTTTGAGTCTCACAAAATGGAAACAAAAAACATGGCTGATTTTGAGGGAAAAAAATGAAAGAAGGAAAGGAAAAGAAAGGAAAGAAAAGGAAAGAAAAGGAGCGAAAGGAGACCACATAAAAAAGGCATGATTGAAATTGGAGAACAAATTTCTCAATCCAGACCTATCATGACTTACCACCCCTAAATCTTATGATGATGAGAGAGAACTACTTTCTGCTAACTTGTTTCGGACTTGAAGAATTTGTCAGTTGCAAAACTCAGATGCACCAAAAGAAGAGAAAGAAAGGAACCACTTCTCTTTTTACAAAGTTTATTTTTTTTTTATATTGGGTGGATGTACTATTCAACTATAAGTCATTATGTATGTTTAATATTTGTGGCTCATACTAAAATCAAATCCACTCAAAATCAATTTCTATTGTATTTAATTATTGCATAAATTTTCAACTCAATCGGAGTTTTATCCATCATGGATAAAGAAACTGTGTTTTGATTATTATTACACATTTCAAAATAAACCAGATTGAACAATTTATTTTAAAGAGATACATACTACCGCGATTGTACTTTTGAATGGTTTAGATATTATATATGGGATTAGCACTATCATTAATTTTCTCTATGCTTTTGAATAATGAAATTTCAAATTACATCTTAAAAGTTACATGTATAAGAAAGGACCTTGGACCTATCTCGAGAACTTCTTTTATATACCTTAGTATATATTTGCATATGTTAGATGTACTAATCCACCATATATCATTTGGTTATTCAATCATCAAGGCATATACTTAAGATCAAATCCACTCAAAATCACTTCATTTTTTCCACTATTTCATAATTTTTTAATCCAATCAAAGTTTATCTACCACAAATAATTATTAAAAGTTAATCTTCTTATGATTATCCATGAGAAAACAAATTTGATTAAAGGGATTTCTTAAATGGAGATAGAAACTATTGTGATCGTGCTTTTGAACAATTTGAATTTTAAATGCAGATCCTGCTTTTATATATGGGGCTAGCTCTTCTAAGCTGAAGTTTAGGATAAGGTAAGCTGAAGTAAGCTCAATTGCGTGGTGGAGCCCACTTGGGGACCCATATGGGGATGGGGGTGGGGGGGATTTCAAAGACTCCATAGGACCCTTCTTCCTATAAAAAATCAGCTACAACCGTGGTTTCTATCATCTCCATCTAAACACCAAAAGTTTAATGGTTAATGGTCCATTCAGATCAGTGTATAGTCGATCCAACGGTATAGTAAATTTGGATTTGACCAAAAGTGGTTGGGCATGTGCAATTAAGGGGGGTCGTATGTTTGGTCTATTTGGATGGACCAAGGATGGGCCCCAGAAGCGTTAGCTTATGGAATCTTATCTTAAGCTTCACCTTAGGAGAGCTTTGCTCTTTCTATATATATATATATATATATATATATATATATTATCAATAAAACAATAAGTGGTGATTTCAGCTCTAAGAAAGAACGTCGCCACACCTTCAATAATTTATTTTTTTTATATTTTATTATTATAATTTATAATTTTTTTAAAGTCTTTTTTTCTTTGGTCCCCCCTAAACAAAATTTCTATTCCGTCCTGTGTGGAAGGTCCTTGTCATGTCTTTGCTAGTCATGTTGTCATGGTTGGCTTGCCTTTCTCGTTGTCTTGACCTTCATCGCCTATTCGTGTGACATTTTAATCACCCTGCTTTTAGAATGCCACAGTACACGTTGTCAAGGGGAGCTTTATAGGAGACCCTTACTAGCAAACAGAGGATTGTAAGTATTTTTCTTTTTCTAAGCTTAATTCAGTTATAGGTTTTTGAGCTCGTGGACTCATCAAGGTTCAAGCTCTTTTCACTGGGCCATTTAAGAAGGCTCTATACGGCAATTTCCACTCGAAGGGCCAGCCTCCAGCACATCAACCCATTAAATCAATAAAATTGTTATATTTTTTCCGTCCTAGTTTAGCTTTGTTCAAGAACAAAAGTTTTTTTTTTTTTTTTTAATAACCCAGGATATCTCTCACCCAACCCAACATAGGAGCCTTTGACGCTAAGCCCGAAAGACACTCGATTCTGAAAAGCCGAGGACTGATCTCTAGGGGAACATGCAAACCCCCGGCCCTATCTACATGCACCAGGCAAAACTATGGGAGATGCCTGAGAACAAAAGGTTACCATTCAGCTTTAGTAAAATAACATGCATTGAACTACTTAATTACTTTCATGTATGGGGCCCTTCCCTCAAAAACTATTTTAATTATATAATCATAATCATTTTTTAAAAAAGATTTTCTCATTCGACAGTCACCAAAGGCAAGACCCCCTTGAATCTCACCAATCACGGGGTCCTACAAGACAAACGACATCAATGCAAAATGTATAGTATATAGTTGTCACGCCCCGAGAACAAAAGGTTACCATATAGCTATATTAAAATAACATGCATTGAACTACTTAATTACTTTCAGCTTTAGTAAAATAACATGCATTGAGCTACAAAAGGTTACCATTTAGCTTTAGTAAGATAACATGTATAGTATGTAGTTGTCACACCCCAAGAACAAAAGGTTACCATTCAGCTCTAGTAAAATAAGATGCATTGAACCACTTAATTACTTTCATGTATGGGGGCCTTCCCTCAAAAACTACTTTAACTATATAATCTTTTTTTTTAAAAAAGATTTTCTCATGCAACCATCACCAAAGGCAGGACCACCTTGAATCTCACCAATCACAGGGTCCTACAAGACAAACAACATCGATGCAAAATGTATGATATGTAGTTGTCACTTGTCACGACCCGAGAACGGAGACCGTTGGGGCCCTCAGATTTTGTGACATGACTGGGGGTCAAGTTCTACAGGAGTCTTCCATTAACATAAATTAAAGAAATTTAATGACTTAAACACTGGTCAATGCCAACATATAAATTTCTACTCACAGAAAAGAAATCAATATCTAGATTCCTAATTATTAC
This sequence comes from Umbellularia californica, assembly GCA_028538565.1. NCBI lineage: Eukaryota > Viridiplantae > Streptophyta > Magnoliopsida > Laurales > Lauraceae > Umbellularia > Umbellularia californica. The sequence continues at coordinate 17,951,830 of JAPQWN010000012.1, read as the reverse complement.
ATTCGGTCCAATAAAAACTAATAAAACCAGTCAAACTAAATATCTCTAAAGAGATCTACTAAAAGGTCAAATGGTGACGTGCCACATAAAGTCAGACGCGTCGCGCATGGCCATCTATTGCTCTTCCTCCTCATGATCTACCCCAAAGTCTGAAAAAAGACATGACAACACTCATATGAGTATAAAACTCCGCAAGTAATCAAACTATAAAACCATAGCAAACGGTTATCAGTCAATTGAGAGTAATTTTATGCTACAATGGACATCTCATAGGTAAATGCTTAATTACTGAAACTTTAGTAATAAGACAAATAGATCGAACCATAATAACAAAGAAAAGAGTACAATAAAAGGCAGATGTGTCATAAATCATGGAGCAAAATCTTGAATCTTAGAAAGACGTATCCTTACTATTAATCAAACACGAATTTAACGATACCGATGGGATTTTAACCCATAACTTCAATAACTCAATTTCCAATCCTTTTGTTACCGCTAGGTGTAAGGAACTCAATTTTTAACCTTTTTGTTTTCGCTAGGCGTAGTCCCAAGAGCTTCGGTAGCATGTCACCGTTGGGCGTAATCTCAAAAGCTACAGTAACAACACAAAACGAGCTAGCTACATACTAGTAATAATGCACAAAGGTATCCCAATCCCAATGTCATACCCAATAAATGGAGGGCTAAATATCCGCCTGTGGGCGTCCCCACATTGCGTTGCCCATACTTTGGATAATGCCTTAAGAGATCAAATATCAATCAAGTATCAATGTATTTCTAGATTCGGTTTGGGTTCCCATAGCATGGAGTCCTAAAACAATAGAAAAATAATTAGGGTCACATCCTGGCCCATTCAAAGTTCCATCTAATAAACATGTAGGAATATTTTATAGCAATAGCTCAACTATTGAACCTCAGGTGTCATGCGAAATATTGAATGTATACACATATAAGACTCAAAATTATTAAGGATGATAAATACAATTCACATACGTGATCCAAGTCATTGGTTTCATTTCATGGGACTGAAGTTGAACTAATTAAAGCGATGAGTTATCACCGAGATCTTAGGTCACATAAGGATTTGCACAGGCCCTAAACCATTTGATTGTAGTCAATGATCCTAGATGCACTAAGATCGAGCTCATTGGCCACGCAATCAATTATCACTCAATTTTAAATAACAATTTATAACTATGTGAGGGAACAATCACGTGATCAATATGTGCTAATTACAAATAAATGGATGTGTGGCAAGAGAATGATTAATAAATACTAAAGATATGCTAATAAACTTACAAAGCAATCCATCACATGTGGGTAGCATGCTAATCCAAAATAAGAAATCCCTATCTAGAACATGTATCTTATAGCATATGTTAATGTTAAATATCTATGACTCTTTGTTATGATGAGGACCTTTGCCATTACCTTTATCCTGTGTCTCTTGTATTCAGCTATCAGCACGTCCACCCATTGGTCATGCCAGGTGGCCTTTTTTTTCTTTTTGACTGGAATGCTAGGTGGCATTTTTTAGAGAGGAATGTGGATCCGTTTAAAGCTTTTATTCATTTATCTTTTTATATTCTCTTCGATTTTACTATTATTACTTCTACATCCTTCTCTCTTTAATTAAGGTCACGCGCGGCAAAGTCTCTTTTTTTTTTTTTCTAGCTTATTGTCTCATCATAATTAATAGGGCTTTAGACTAATCTATAACCCTAATATAGAAAGTAAGATGTGTCCTGCTTATGAATTTCTCTACAAACCTAGGCCCCACTCAGTTGCAATGCATGTGGCTTGGGCTGAGAAGGGCCATCTGTAGAGCTTATCTCCTTACAACACCCCTAGGGTGCGGTATCTGTAAAGATCCTCTCTCCACCTGCCTATTTCCTCTGTTTTGTGCTTCAATGCCATTTTAATCTCCTTCCGATTCAATCTCCAAAAAAAAAATGCCCTATGGAAAGCATATCAGGGTCTTAAATTTAGACCTATTTCATCATGAAAATGCATCATTTTTGGGTTCTCGTAGTTTGTTGGCATGATGTATGACTTTGGTTTTAATGGGTTTCAGTTTACACATTGTTAATGACTGTCTGATGGTAAAATTCTATTCAGCATTAATGGGAAAAACAATGCTTAATGTATAATGTTGTTCTTTGAATGGGGGAAAAAAAAAAAAAGTTGTGAATTCTGGTCATGACAAGCCCAGGGCTTTCCGTCGACTAGGACTCAATGGCTTCATGGTCGAAAGGCGGAGCTTCATTCAGTTGTTAATTCCATGCCCGTTTATAGTAATGGGAAACTCATTTCAAATTTTAAGAAGATGAGGATAAGGAGTCCTTTCTCTATGTAGCTTGCTATGCAAAAGAGACCGATAGGCATATGTATTTTTAAAAGGATACATTCACAAATGGGCCCCACGAAGGGGCACATTTTCTTGAATAGGCGCACATGTATTTTTAAACATACACGTTCAAGATACACATTCACAAATGGCCTCCATGAAGCAGTTGAGGTAGCTTCTCTTGAGGCCAGAATTGAGTTTTTCCTTTTTCTCTTTTCCCAACCGCTGTACAGCTTTAAAGAGAAAGAATGCGAAAATAAATGTGATATGTTCCCTTTTTAGCAAATGTAAGTGTTACAAATGTCATCAATGATATGTTGCTAAGTTTACCAGTCAATGTACGCTTAAACAAATGTGATGAATAGAACGACTGACAATATTACCACCAGAGAAGGATAAAGGAAGTCATGTTACCTTCTCGATCATGTGCTTATTCAGTCTCCATTTGTCGATTGTGAAAGCGATCGAGAAGGAAATCAGATTGCTGTCATGTGTGAGAAGAGATGCTAAACATTTATACCTGTGCATCTTTGATTTACCCAAGAAGATGGGCTTGCTTTTGGATCACTGAATCTTTGTGTGTGAGAGGATTTAGAAGGTGTTGAGGTCAATGTCCACCCTCGATTCTGAGCGGTCATAATTATGGTCGAGCCCAAGCCCGAGCTATAAAACTATTGTTGTGCCGTTTCTTATCACCGATTGATTTTGGGATAAGTGGTAGCTTGATAGGGTGTAACATCCAACAAAAAGATTAGAGGAGAGAAAGGTGTGAAGCTAGTGATCTCCGACTTCTCGGGTGCATTGGATATGGTTATAATTGGACAGAGACCATGGGCCCAATTCATATGGTTGGATCATGTCCTGGGTGTACCACTTCTCTAATCTAGTCTTCCACCTTCAGATTGTTTCAATTAGTGCACTGTCCGTTACAAATACTTCCATCGGTTCTATCTCATTCTTTGTGTTGCTAATTAACTTATCAAAGAGAATCTGTTTGCTTTTTCTTTTTTCACTGATGAGCGAAATGCAAACAAAAGTTAATACAAGGTTAATAAGAGGTATGGTTATAGTTTCGTCCTTGCAACAAAAGCAAGCAATAGAAAATCTGTCATACTTCGTAATTCAAGAAGAAGAAAGAGAAATATGATATAACAATCTTCATATCGTCTGTCTTGTCTTTGTGACAAGTTAGTTTGTATATCTCTTTCTGGTTCTTTTTCAATCATTCTCTACCTCTCCTATCTCTTTCTCTACCTTTCTCACTCTCCGCCCTAATTTCTCTATCCTGTCTTTCTGTTCTCATTCTTCTTTATATTCGATATGGCCAATAACAATGCTACTCAAGAATTTGAAGTTAGTAATGCTTATGCTCGTCTGACTATCAATGAGGAGGAGGAAGGAGGGCTGATTATTGCAGGGGAAGATGTGGAAGAGAGTGGTGATGTCAAAATTGATTTCCGATATTGCTTGGTGGGTAGATTTCTGACGGATAAAGTGATAAACTTTCTTGCCATGAAGAACACAATGGCATCGTTATGGCATCCAGGACGGGGAGTATGTATCAAAGATCTGTCACCAACGCTCTTCCTCTTTCAATTTTTCCATGAAATCGATGTTAATAGGGTGTTGGAGACGGGACCATGGACTTTTGACAAGCATATTTTGCTTGTTAAAAGGCTGGAGGAAAACGAGCAACCACAGAATGTTCCTCCGTTTCATACTTCTTTCTGGGTCCAAATTTACAACCTACCTATTGTTTTTCTGTCGGAGAAGATATTGAAAGATATTGGAAATTATATTGGAAGCTTTCTGGATTCAGATGAGAATAATCTTACGGGAGTTTGGAGGAACTATATGAGAGTTAGGGTCTCAATTGATGTTTGACAGCCTCTCAAACGAAGAATGCGCATTAAGAAAACAGGAGGAGAATGGATATGGGTTGATTTCAAGTATGAGCATCTGAACATATTTTGCTTCATATGCGGACTTCTTAGCCATACTGAGAAACAATGTCTGAAATTGTATGAGTGCTCAACTGGTGAAATTGTTAAGGCCTATGGCCATTGGATGAAGGCACCAAATAGGAGGAACCAGATGAGCTCAGGTGAACGGTGGCTGAGATCAACGCCGCCGGAAGAGTTAGGTACGAAAAGTGGAAACAACGTGGAATTCGCAGTTGCCATGCCCATTGATTTGGTGATTGCTACAAATTCGGGAAACATTTTGAGAAAGAGAAGTGATGGAGGAGCTGATGGTGGAATCGTGGGTTCTAATAAGGAAGTTGGTGAGATATTGCCAAGTAATAGTGATTCACGTGCTAAAGGAAAGTCTGCGGTGGGGACAGCTATTGGAATGGGCTTGGATAAGGAAAGTGAGGAAGATTTGGAGCATGGCATTATTGTTAGTGCGTCTAAAAGAAGGAGATCTCAGGATGGGCTTCATAGCAGTGTGGGCCTTGAAGGAGGGATGACTTCTCAAATGATGGAAATTTCAGTGGTTTCAAAAAACGGACCAGCAGTGGGACCTGTAATCCAGGCCTACCGAGATCCATGAGTATCTTGAGCTGGAACTGCCGTGGGCTGGGCCACCCACGGACAGGTCAAGTGTTAGCAGATTTGGTCAAGAGTAAGAAGCCTTCTTTTCTTTTCCTAATTGAAACTTTATGTTATAGAAGTAGCTTAGAAAGTGTCAAAGTGAAGTTGGGTTTCGATGGGCTTTTTGTGGTAGATCGGGTGGGCCATAGTGGTGGGCTTGCTCTCATGTGGAAAGCTAGCAGCAAAGTTAATTTGTTGAGTTTTGCTAGAAATTTTATAGATGTTGAAGTTGAAGTTGCTGATTTGGGAAAGTGGAGGATAACGGGTTTTTATGGCTATCCAGAAGCTAGTAGGAGGCGTGATTCTTGGAACTTACTTCGGGTCCTTTCTTCCTCTTCTTCTCTCCCATGGGTGTGCCTTGGTGATTTCAATGACCTCTTGGCGGCCAATGAAAAACGAGGAAGACGAGTCCACCCAAATTGGTTGCTTCAAGGTTTTCAGAGTGCTATTACTGATAGTGGTTTAATTGATCTCGGGATGGAAGGTCATCAGTTCACCTGGGAGAGGTCAAGGGGTACAGATGATTGGGTAGAAGAGAAACTTGATAGGGTGTTTGCTTCTGCTGATTGGATTCATCAATTTAGTAGGGCGAAGGTCTGGAGCTTGGAATCCTCTTGCTCTGATCATCTACCTATTTTTATGGACCCTAAACCTTTGGGTCATATTCATAGGTCTAAAAGATTTCGTTTTGAAAATTTGTGGTTGCGGGAGGTTGATTGCGTAGAGATTATTCGTAACAGCTGGGCCTCTTCTGCTGGTAGTCCGATTCAGCGCAAGATCTCAGTGTGTGGATTTGCTTTGATTGAGTGGGGTGGGCATTTAGCTAGAGATTTTCGCAATCGCATGTCAGATTGTAAGAGAAGAATGGTTTTGCTAAGGGGGCGTCGAGACCAAGAAGGAATGGATGAATTTACTGAAGCCAGAAATCGGTATAATGCGCTTCTACATAGCCACGAGGTTTTCTGGAAGCAGAGATCAAAATCATTCTGGCTTAAAGAGGGAGACATGAACTCTCGCTATTTTCATATGACGGCTTCAGCGAGAATGCGAAAGAATACTTTTGTGAAGCTTCGCAATAATCAGGGACAGTGGTGTTCGACTCCGGATGAGATTGACAGTATGATTGTTCAGTATTTTAGAAATTTATATACATCTGGTGGTTGTCAGAGTGAAGAAGTGTTAAATTGTGTGGAGATGAAGGTCACTAGTGAGCAAAATTCGATGCTTATGGCCCCTTTCTCTGCCATTGAAGTCAAAGCAGCTTTGTTTGGGATGCATCCTGACAAATCTCCGGGCCCGGATGGCATGAACCCAGTATTTTATCAAAAGTTTTGGCACATAGTAGGTGAGGATGTAACTTCATTTTGTCTGAGTTTCATTAACACTTGCTCTTTTCCAGTGGGTTTGAATGATACTTCGATTGTGTTAATACCAAAGAAGCAGCAGCCTGAGGTTTTATCGGATATGAGACCAATAGCATTATGTAACGTATTGTATAAGATTGCTTCCAAGATGCTAGCAAATCGTATGAAGACGGTGCTACCTACTGTTGTTTCAGGATTCCAAAGTGCGTTTGTTCCTGGACGTGTTATTACAGATAATATTCTTATTTCAGCAGAGATTATGCACTTCTTAAAGAGAAAGAGGAAAGGCAAGAGTGGGGTGGCTGCACTTAAAATAGATATTTCTAAAGCATATGACCGAATTGAATGGGATTTTCTTAAATCCATGATGTTAAAATTGGGGTTTGATGCTAAGTGGGTTGAGCTAATCATGCTATGTGTGTCTACGGTCAGTTATAATGTGATTCGTGATGGCAAGGAGGTGGGTCCAATTGTTCCTACAAGGGGCCTACGCCAAGGTGACCCTTTGTCGCCGTACTTGTTCATTTTATGTGCAGAAGGTTTGAGTGCTCTAATTAGAAAGAAAGAAAGGGCTGGTTTGATTCGTGGTACGAGAGTCGCAAAGGGTGCTCCAGCTGTGACCCATTTGTTCTTTGCTGATGATTGTTTTTTATTTTTTAAAGCAAATCAACAAGAAGCTTGTTTAGTGAAGGATATGCTATCGGTTTATGGACGTGCTTCAAGGCAATTGGTTAATTTCACCAAGTCCTCAATCTCTTTTAGTGCCAATGTGAATGCGACTGTTGCAAGTCAGATGTGTGTAATTCTTGATGTTAATGGTACTACGAATCATGGTACGTACCTTGGTCTGCCGTCTTTTGTTGGTAATAGGAAGAAAGATGTGTTTAGCCTTATTAGAGACAAAGTTTGGAAGAGATTACAAGGATGGAATAAAAGGATGCTTTCTAAAGCAGGGAAAGAAATTTTGCTAAAATCGGTGGCCCAAGCAGTGCCCAACTATGCTATGAACGTTTATCTTCTTCCACTTGATTTGTGTAGAGAGCTGGAAATTATGATGAACTCTTTTTGGTGGGGAAATAAGTGTAATGGGGGTGGTGGTGGCCTCAATTGGTTGCGATGGGATCTCTTGTGTAAACCGAAGGAATTTGGAAGTCTTGGATTTAAACAAGTACATGCCTTCAATACTGCAATGTTAGGCAAACAAGGTTGGAGACTTCTAATGAACCCGGACTCACTCGTCGCCAAAGTGTTCAAGGCTCGCTACTTTCCAAGAACTTCTTTTGTTGAAGCTAGTTTGGGTTACAATCCGAGCTACGTTTGGCATTCTATCATGGCAGCGAAGCATGTGGTTATTCAAGGTAGCAGAATTCAAATTGGAAGTGGGCAACATGTTTTAATCGGTAAGGACCCTTGGCTCCCTGATAAGGACAATGGCTTCACTACCACTAATTTGAATGAGGATATCGCAACAGCTCCGGTTAGTAGTCTTATGGTGTCTGATCAGCGAAGGTGGGATTATGATGTGGTGGCTGACATTTTTGACTCTAGGGATAAGGACCTTATTATGCAAATTCCACTAAGTAATCGCAGAGATAGCGATGCTTGGTATTAGTTGGCTGACCCTCGTGGTTCTTACTCTGTCCGTAGTTGCTATAAAATGCAGTCTACCGTGTCTGATACATCTCCCAGTTGCATATGGAGAAGGATGTGGAAATTGGAGGTGCCGGGTAAGGTGGAGAATCTAATTTGGAGAGCAGCGATGAATGTCTTGCCTACCACTGATAATCTTATTCGAAGGAGAGTGGAGGTAATGCCTACTTGTTCTTTATGTAATGCTTATAATGAGACTGTTACTCATGCTTTGGTGGATTGTGAATTTGCAAAATCTTGTTGGATTTCATCTTCAATTGGTTATGTTGGGAATTGTTCATCATTTTTGGTTTGGCTAGAGCATATTTTTTCCCGCTGCAGCAAGGAGGAATGCAATCTTGCAGTTATGATCTGCTGGAGGGTTTGGATCAATTGAAATGATAAAATATGGAATAATAAGCATGGGAGAGTGAATCATATTCTCAACTCTGCAGGTTAGTTCTTATTTTAGTGGCAAACAGCAAGGAAACAGACTTTCTTTATTGATGATGATCCTAGCAAGTTAGTTCAAGGTTCTGTCTGTTGGGAGAAGCCTCAATTGGGATGGTTCAAATGCAACGTAGATGCTGCAACCTTTACTTCCCAAGGAAAGATCAGTTACGAAGGAGTTATTCGAAGTTCTGACGATGGCTTTATTGCAGCAAAATGTGACTGTTTTCTTGGAAATTTTGTTGCTAGAGATGCTGAAGCTCTTGGTGTGCGTGAGATTCTTAGTTGGATTAAGAGTTTGCAGCTGTCATGTATTGTTGTAGAGATGGACTGTTTACAGGTGTTCAAAGCTTTAACAGATAACTTTTCTAGTCCAAATGGGTTTGGCCTTATTATTGAAGAATGTAGAACTTTGGCTCATTCTTTAGGAGAAGTGAAATTCTCGTTTGTCAGGAGATCTACGAACACTACTGCCCACAATGTTGCTAGGGGGGGAGGTTCCTTGTTAGGTCCTGGAGTGTGGAGTCATGTTCCACCTCCTTGGTTGATCAATGCTTTGTATGTTGACATTTCAGCTTAATGCAATTCCTTATTCCTTCAAAAAAAAAAAAAAAAACAAAAGTTAATACAAAAACTTTCAGGCCAAGCTTTAATTTTCTAAACTGATATTTTCTGAGTGGCCTAGGTCAGTTGTGTCTGTCCCTGCTTGTGAAACAAGCAAGGTCAATTTGCCCAGTTAAGTTGTGTCGCGATCTCAAGTTCGGTTGTGAATCGTGCACTCTCTCAAAAGTTAGGAGAAATTTTGCAATGGACAAGGCACAACATGGATATAGGAGGAGAATATTTTGCAACGGACATGGAACAACATGGATATAGAAGAAGAATATTTTGCAATGGAGGTACAACATAGGGATATAATTTTTTTTCCGTTATTTTTGTGAAGAGATTTTTGTATATAACCCCCTAAGATTTGTTGGATTTGTAAATAGGCCCTTAGGGTTTTAGTATTTGTAAATAGGCCCCTACTTTTTCTTTTTAATACCTTTCATGTCCCCAAAATCAATAATCCTAACAAGAATGGGCGGCCACCATGAGATTTTTGTTAGATTTTTAAATAAATGATAGTTTCGCCCTTACATCCATTAAACAAAAATGTGTATATTATTATTTCCAAAAGTACCATTATTTTATCTCAAGTTCCAATGGTTTCTCTTAATAACTCTCTCTTGCACATGACCCGGGGTGGATCCATGTATAAGAGCCTGGGGATTGAAGCCCCCACCCATATCTGAGAAAAGTTTAAATTCCCTCCTTCCCCTCGTAAATTCTAAAAATTAATATATATAGTTTTTTCTACATTTGCCCCTTCCCCCAATATTTCTTTGACAAATAGCCAAACACCACCCCCTCGCAAATCCTAGAAATTAATTTATTATTTTTACATTTGCTTGTTCCCCCAATATTTTTTTACACCCCTTACACATGAAGCATAATTATGTATTTTGAAACTTTCATCAGTCCAACGGTTGGTCATGTATGGATTGGATAAATCATAGCCGATTATAAGTATAGGTGTTGATTGTCGTCATGATTAATTTGGATTGAATGAAATGAACCTTGTATTGATTAAAAATAAATAAATTTACATGGGGCTATTCTCTCCCACTAAGTGAAATTGTTAATGTTGCATGTTTTATACAAAAATTGAGTCCAGGCATTTGAAATCATGCATATAAGGATACAAGAGATGGACAAAAGTATTATTTCTCTCTAAAAACCTATGGTGGTTGAAAGATTATTGATTTTGGAAACACATAAGGTATTAAAATGAAAATGTAGGGGCCTATTTGTAAATACTAAAGCCTTATGGGCCTATTTACAAATCCTATAAATCTTACGGGGGTATATACAAAAAGTTCTTTTGTAAATGGAAGGTAACCCAGGATTATGGGAAGCTTACCAGTAAAATATGTTTGTAAAGTAAAGCCACACATCTCACATAGCCTATGTAATGCCTTTGGCAAAGCTTCATATACCCGATTAGGCCTTCAACCTATGAGTTTAACTTTTTGATTGGTACCCTATTTATATTAACATTAGCAATGGATTCTCTAATCTCACCTTTTGAGATTAAATTTTCTCAATTTTTTGAGATTATTATAGATTATCCCCTCTTAAACTCAGGCTCCATGAAATAATGACTAGTCTTCAAAACGAAAACATATATGCCCATGAAAATTTCCATACTTGATAGTTGGGTCCATCAAGGATGGCTCTTTCCATCCCCTTGGTCCCTTGATTAGTGGGGCCCCGGGTGGACCCCATCATAGTGTCTCTCTCCGTAAGACGGCGAGAGTTAGCTCTCACAGAAGTATTTCCCATATATATGAAAGCATATGGGCTCGACGGTCAACGGGCTTGACACGGACATGTATTCATGTGTAATACAGAACCCACTGTGGAGTTAGAAGTGCTACATTTGAAAACCACACAAGAATAGTCTGAAATTCCTACAGCCAAACAGCCCCAAAATGGTCACAAATTACATATAATTTTGATAATTGGAACTTCAACCTCCTTTATCTAATAACCCTTTCGATCATCTTATATGATTGGATTCTCTAGCAAATTTATGACAATTTAAATTATCCATGTAGATTCTGGGCATGAAAATCAAGCCCTTCTAGTTATGAGATGAGGTGGGCCACAACACTGTTTTGTTTCACATGGCCCACCTGTCAAATGGCACAACGACAATTCTAATTATACATACTCCAATGATTGACTACAAAATGAAAAACAACCCAACTAATACCTGAAAGTGGGAGTCAACTTCTGGGTTGGAAAAAAGCTATAACAGGCCTTGTGCGTGCCTAATTATTACGGACTTAGGTTTAACTGATGATGAGGGTTTACAGAGAGGTTGTTTAGCTGAACAAGTGTCTCTGCTGATCTGAAACCTGAAAGGGAAGAGAAAACAGCAGTCAGGGCCCGAGGCTGCTATCAGCCAAAGGCACTGCGACGCCTGAGTTAGTGCAGTCACTGAACTAGGGTGAAGTGGAGAAGAAGAGATGTTTTAGCAGAGTAACAGTGCGAGCTGTATTTTGCATGTACCTGTTCATGACTCTTCATGCAGGCATATATAGAGGAGAGTGGAAGGTTCCATAGTGGAGGTAGGTGAGGATACTTGTCCCATCAGCCCACACCTGGGATCTTTAGTGGGGGTAGGTGAGAATACTTGTCCCATCAAACCTCCCCTCAAATCCCTCACATAAATGTGGATGTGATCTGTTGATAGGAACGAGCCCTTATCCTTGGCCGGTGGCCGCCCTACCTGACAGGGACTCCCTACAAAGTACCCGTCCCATCTCATAATGGGAACTGGAAGCCCGGTGTTCACCTCGGCAGAGGAGCCGAACTGGAGAAGGCGCCGGGGTCAGCTATACCCGAGATCGGACTGGGATGCCAGCGTGAGGCCGAGTTCGGTAGGACATGGTCGGCACTTCTACCGGGACCAGTCCCACCTCGACAAAGGCTGAGACGCTGCTTATGTCGGAGAGAAGGGGGTTAAGGCCCTTCCTGATTGGCGCTGTTACCGGAGGATTACAACATCGGTTTCGGTAGAAGCAGTCCACACAGGCCTGTAACTCAACTAATTTTTGGGTTTCATATAGGCTAATTTAGCCCACTTCTGAATTGCAAACCGATCCTATAATAGAGGAATGCAATGCAGCCCAATTAACATTGAAAAGTGGGCCTGTAATTCAACCTTTTCCTGGGTTGGAAATAGGCTATGACATGATCGTAAATTGACCCAATTAACATCATGAAATAAGCCTGTAGTTCAGTCCACGCCAAGGTTGCAAATGAATATAACAGACCTGCAATGCATCCCAGTTTTTATATAAAAATAATAATATTAATAATAAATAAGCCCGTAATTCAACCCACTTCTGGATTGCAAATAGGGCTATAACATAATTGTAATTCAAGAACAGCCTCTTACCCTAATGGTAAGAGGCGTCAATTCTTATCATCTGGCTGTCTAGGGTTCGAACCTAGGCAGTTACGTTCCCTAACCCGAGGCCTACTTCCCTTACTAGAGGGGCTCCCACACCTCACCCAAGGTCTACTTCCCTAAAAAAAACATATTCAAGCCCATTTACATCAGAAAATGAGCTTGTAATTCAGTCCATTTCTGGGTTGGAAATAGGCTTAAAGAGGGAACTCTTTGTTTTTTTTTTTTTTTTGGAGAGAGAATATCATGTTGTATTAAGAATTATCGGGAATATTACATTCGAGGATTACAAGATCATGAATAAATTGTGGAGCACAGTTTCTCTAAATATGATCTGTCAGTTTGAGTAGAGCTTCCTTCGCCAATATGTGTGCCACTTTATTTGTTTCCCTTTTGACATGTTCAACTTGCCATGACTGAAATGAGTTTAAAACTGATTTAGCTGAGTCAATCAATTGTCCATAGCGGCTGGAAATCCTTTCTGTAAACCTTGCTTTAACAACTTTCAATGAATCACCTTCTAATATCAATTGTTGAATCTGTAAAGACTTACAAGAATCTACAACTGCCCAAACTGACATAGCCTCAGCTACAGTATGGTCACATATGTAAGGTTTTGCAATACTCTTGCATGCCATAACTGCACCCTTGTGGTCACGAACAACCACACCGGCCAACTCCCATTAAAGAGGCAACTTAATGCAACAACGAAGAGTCCCAAGTGCTGCCCCACGAATGATATTCCTCTCTCTCTTGTCTATTATATATCGACCTCTCGTCTCTATCTCTGGTTTTTCTCCGGCTCTCTCTAAACTCTGAAGCAGTTTTGGTATGGTCTTCTACTGATCTAAAGAACAGCCTGATAATTTATTTCTTTTCACCTGTCTGCCAAAAAACTGAGTTGCTCAGAATCCAAACATCATTCGGAAGGTCACCAAGAATTGGATCCAGCACAAAGTAGGCAGAGCTGTTAGTTGATGTTGCAAGCCCCATAAAGAGAGGGAATGATGGATTAGTGCAGATGGCTGCAGAAGAAGACACAAGGAAGAAGAAAAGTGTGTTGGTGCAGATGTGTTTTTCTTGATCAAAATATGTCCTAAAAGAAAAGGAGAATTGGATGCCACAGAAGGAGAATAGTGGCTAGGCGGCAGATGGGTTAATGGGAGTCGAGAAGAATACTTGAAGAAGGTTCATAAGAATAAAAACAATACGGTGAGCCTTATCACTGTCTTATCACCCACCCACCCACACACAGATACATCAAGAACAAGAGTGCAAGACTTATCACTGGTTAAATTACAGGGTCTTGTCATGGTTAAGGTTATGATAAATAAAATGGGGCCTGCAAAGTGGGGGAATATCACATTTTTTGAGTCAGGATTTCTTCGGTTTTATTGAAACAGAGAGATACTGTTTCATCCAATCAAGATTTGCCATCCATATAAAATCGGGTTTGTCTAATTATGTTTCCCCTGAGATATGCAGGGGATCCAGACTCCACATTTCTAGACAGAGCAAAAGTCGGGTTTGTCTAATTATGTTTCCCCTGAGATATAACATTTTTTTTCTACGTTTCTTTCTGTTTTTCGTTTGAATAGTGCAAATGCATGTCCATGTAGGTGGTGTGGCCCATTTTAGGCTGGTCCCTGTACACATTCTTTTTGGTGCCTGTTTTTTTCAGTGTTGACTCTGTTGAGTGCAACTTTTCTTCAAGTCCATTTTTAACCTTCATCAACATCCGATTCGCCACATTATCATACTCTGTCTGTGCCCAGCACTGAGGCCTAGTCGAGGCCCATTTAATTTGTGACTGTATAATGGCCCATGTTAAGTACATGCAGGAAGCCGATTTGTTGGCCCAGGTGTAGTGGAAGATATGCCAAAATTGTGGCCCTAAGACATGGTTTTAAATATTGGCCAGATGGCCCAGATCAACTGAACTCCAATCTGTTTATTCAGTTTTCTCTTTGCTAATTTTGAAAAGAACCAAATTTGGCTTGGGCTTGGAGATGTTCATTGTTGGTATCTTTGTGCATTAAAGCACATGTTTTTCTCTTTTCTTTGTTTAAGAGAGTCCTATATCAGTTGTGGAGAACTCTTAGAGTCATCTATTATTGTTTACACTCATCACTATAGTGTAAGTCTTGTGAGAAGGCCTAGGTATATGAGTGGTTTTGATATAACAGCCGGCCCTAAACTTCGTCATCAATGCTTGTCAACAAGGCCCATATCAGACCCAGCATATGTAATGAATATATGCATAAATTAAACATAGCTAGTTTTCTTTTATAACAAACCAATGCTGAATGTAATGATCACGTGCTTATAGCAAACAACATATAAAATGATCTAAACTTAAATATCTTCATGCTTAACTAAAAGTAATGGTATTGCATAGACACATAATATCCACATGTAAGTAGATAATAGTTTAGAATCTACTAGTTAAATCTTTTTTTGATGTGGGCCTAGCCCTTAGGCTAGGGCTTGATATTTTTAGCAAAGGCCAAGGTAGGCATGACACGGGCTCACGGCGTTATGGTTATGAATGGATGGCCTGGCTTGTTGGCTCACAGTACTATATCCCTTTTGAAGGCAGCAATAGGTTACCATATGTTTCGATGTAGCTGGTCGCCTTACTAAAGATGATTGAGGGAAAAATATTGTCATCTCCATTGTATTGCGGATCCCTCTTTTGTGTATCGGGTTCTTCCCCTTTTCTCAAAAGGTTTAATACTAATGTTACCTTAGAAACAGGAATTATGAATAGATGGGGTGTTAGGAAATTAGTATACCTTATAAACACATAAAAATAAAAAACCAAGCTTAGCACAAATTCTTTTTGGACCACTAAATAAATAGTAATTAATTTGAAGATTACGATAATTGAAGAAGAAGAAGAAGAAGAGAGAGAGAGAGAGAGAGAGAGAGAGGCCATTGAGTAGACGTGGGTGATATCATGTATTAAAGCCTTTTAGGATATATTTGTTAAGAGAATTTCAGTATGAACTGGGAGCCGACCTCGATCCATGACAATCATACATCAAAAATAAGATTTGAAGGTCTAGGAATGGATAAGAAGTAGATACAAGTTGGCTTAGTCCAACCATAGACACCATTGGAAAAGGCTAAAAAGTTCGGGCCCTTTTGGATTGCACGAAATTGAACTTCTAAGAATTCATGGTAAGCAAAAAAGCATTATAAAAAAGGTCAGATGTGAGGGCTAAGGGGGAGATGTAGATGGGTTTTTTTTTTTTTTTTTTTTTTTCTAGGGTGATGCCGGCATTCAAATTAAAGGTGACATTATTTAAAGGCCATTCATAGATTTTTTTTTTTTTTTTTAACCACTCCTATAATAACATGTTTTTTTTTATAACGTTAGGAATTCAATTCTCTATAAACCCATTTCTTGCTGGAACTTAGAGAATTCCAGTTTGGGAGAATTACAAATTCTCCATTATTGTCTCTAGCAGGATTTTTTTTTTTTTTTTTTTTGGTAAGTAGTCCCAGCAAGATTGAGACTCGACAACTAGCATTTAAGAATTTGGAGTTTGAAAAGTTTAATTTCCAGGCCAGAAGTTAAGTTTTAAAAGGCTGAGTTCTTGAAATTGTACTGATTAAATAGATTGTACCTAATGCCCTATAGAAAAAGAGTTGGTATTGCTATCAGAAATTCCCAATGCAAAAATTTTCCATTAGAAATTCGTCTAATCAAACACCCACACAATGGATATAGAAACGCTATAAAAAAAAAACCTTTTAAGCTTGCAGACAATTGAAATATAAGTGTACTCGTATTGGGCCACCTTTCATTCATATGAAGACCTTTAGGGCATATTTCTGTACAAGAATCTTGTTTAGAGAATTTGCGATCTCCAAAAGCTTACCCTTAGGCCTTGTTTCTTTTAGGCATATTTGGTAAAGGCATATCTGACTAGGAATTGGGCTTAGGAATTTCCAACATGCATTTACCTTTTGTCCGAAGAGCATTCCAAACACTATGTTTGATGTAATAATTCGGAATTCTAGGCCATGTAAAAATGCACTTTTAGCCTTATGAATTTCAAAAATTCCAACATTCCAAATGCTAAAAGGGGGTTGAGCATTTGGAATTCTACTTTGAGAGGCTGTATTTGGAATTCTACTTTGGGGGGTTGCATTTGGGATTCTCAGAATTCTCATTGGCAAGAATTCTCACAATTCTGCCAAACAAACAAGCCCTTACTAGAATTTCTGACAAAAATTTGGCATGCTAGGGTTTTTTTTGACATGATTGATTCTTGTCCCCTGACATTTGAGACACCATGTCTCTTTTATAAAATTCTAAAGTTTGGCCACCTAAAAAGTCTCAAACGACCCTTTTGGAATTCCTGAAATCCCAATCTCTTCGCAATTAATTTGCTAAAGTTTCAAATACTCCACCAAGAGGAGGATTTTGGAATCCCACCTCACTAGATAGCTTTCAAAGAATTTGAAACTCCCCAAAAAAAAAATTATAGAAATTATACCAAGAAACAAGTTAATAGAAGTGGAATTAAAAGTCCTCCTCTTGGATATAGCACTTAGAATTCCAACAAAATATAAAGAGATCATGGAATTCTAAGAACTCCAAAAAATCATATTTGACTTTTTAGGTAGTCAGAATTTAAAATTCTGGTAAAAGAAACATGGCACCCCACAAGTTATCATTCACATACATTGAGGTCAGCCCCCCAAACTTGCCCTAGAATTTCCTACATATTTGTGAAAATACTATTCGAATGAAGTGAAAACTTCTCCAATAGACACGCCCACATAGGAGTTCGAATCCCCTCAATGGGATATAACATGCTTCTCATGGATTGGATGTACGGAATTCACCGTATGGCCAACCTACTCAAATTACATCCCCCACTAGCGCATCCTCCAAAATCGTTAAAATTGAATCTCATTTCCTTCGGTGACACATCCTCAAATTTTATTTCCATAGGATTTTTCAGCCCACCGTAATATTATTGCTCATGTGATTTAAACAACTCATCCATCAATAATCCTATGCATTAATTAAACTTTCAATCATGTTCATTTGCACAGTGGGCCCAAGCCCTATGGAAGTAATTCTTGAAGATATTTCATGGGAGGGGAGGAGGAGGAGGAGATCCAATTTTTACGGCTTAAATGATAATCCCGACGGTGACGGTGAGTGGTGTGGAAAGCGTGGGATACGGAACTCCCGCGCGGTACGCTCCAAGTGTAAAACAATCCGCCCGACAATGCAGAGCGGGCCCCACGCAATTAAAGGCTGGAGCCAGTTTTCGTGCGGGATGCAGGACAAAATGGTGCTCCTGCGGACTATTGCATGCAAAGAATCGAAATGTGTCGCTTTGCACGTGCTCACGTGAAGCCTCTGCATGTGAAATGGCAGCCGACCGCAAAAGTGTTCTTAACTAACTAAAAAGCAATTACAGAATAAGTGATTCCTTAAACCTAGCTATTGACAAAAATACCCTTCTAAAACCAACTTAACAAGACGATCCGTGTTTAGTCTTATCATGCCTTCCTGTGGGTATTTTCATAAATATCTAGATGAATTTTCCATTACCTGTAATTATAAAATCAATTAGGCAAAAGTAATTAATGAGACGATAATCGCATCCCTGATTTTATGCAATCCGTCTCTGTGGGGCCCACTTCGGCCCAATTTTAATCAGTGTAGGCCGTTTCATACTCTCATTCTTTCATGATTTGTATCAGACCTAGTTTCACAATCATCGGGCCTTTATCCGTCATTGGTTTGAGTTTCAGATAAATCAATGGTCAAAAGACCACTAAACATTAAGGTTATTAAATTAAGTGCTAGGATTATCTTATGAGCCTGATTTTTTTTTATTTTCTTTTTTTACCCTTCTTTTTGGCTCTTATTCTTAAGGAGACATTTCCATGTACCCATAAGAAGGCATTTAAAGCTAACCGCATGAGAATAATTAGATACTTGCTTACATGCAATCAGCTCATAGGAAAACATTGCCCTCCAACTAAGTCCGGTCTAAAATAAGATTTAGTGGATGATGGCTTATGTTCTTAAAAGGTTCGACCAATGAGATTGAATAAGTTTTTTGCAAACCCATCATTTGGAGGGCTGAGCTTGGACAATATCAGGCACAGCCCTCATATATTTTTTATTTATATATGTGAGTTTATTTGAACTTGATTTTTATAGAGTAACATTCTCCTACGAGCAAAGTGCATATAGCTCATATGCAGTTCAACTCATGGAATCCACTTAAATGCAAGTCAATCAATGAGATATCGGTAGACATAAACGTCCGTTCATGGAGAAGGAGATTCAAGAAGTTTTAGCCACACTAGATTATCTTAGCGTTTAATGGCATTTTAACCACAGGTTTTTTTGTGATTTAAACTAATGGTAAGTGAAGGTTTAGTTAGTCTAATATTGGCATGATGAGAGATCATGGGATAAAATCATAAAAAGAGTAATGAATGTCTCGTTAAAACTTGAACCAAAGAAAGCTCGGATCAGTTCTAAGACTCGTCTCGTGAGTCGTGATACAATGCTTGCCGATAATTGAGACAATGATTAAGGAAGTGTTTGGCATTGTCCATTTCAAGGAAAAGGACATCTTCTATGGATGTTGTCATTTTTCCACACTTGATTGGTGATGCAGCTATGAAACAAAGAGAAAATCCCACCCTTTCAGGAGAGATTGGAATGAATCAAGTATAAAAGTCAACAGTCTAGCTAGCCCTGAAGCAGGTTTCCACCTAAGACATTCGTTTTGGAAAGGTCTTCTCACGGATTTCATTTTCCTGTGGAAGAAGATGCCAAATGTCTAAATATTCATCAATATTGTTAGGGCCACGTGAATGTTAATTAGCTTTGGTCCTAAATGTCTAAATATTCATCAATGCAACATAAGTTAGTGTGGATAGGGGTTGGATGGTAACTTGCATATGACTAACCCAAACATGGACTTTATTTATTAATCAAGTTGAAAATATCTAAGCATAACTCAGCTTGGAAGTAAAAGGGCTATCAATTTATGGGTTGGGTTAGTGCAATTAGTTGAGTTGAATTGGATTGGCTATGTTGGTGGATCAAATGACAAAAAAAAAAAAGAACTCATTCAGAACTCATCAATACAGTTTAGTAGTGGGAATAGGAATGTCAAAAGAGAAGGGAAAACCCAAATTAACTATAACTTAAGAACGGGTCGAGTTTTGGATCAGAATGGGTTCACTACCTAATCCCAATTATGTAGTGTTGTCCACATTCCGGATTAGGGCCGCACCTGCCTGAGTGCAATTTTGGTCCCTTAAGAATGGGTGCAAGTCCAAGGCCAACTAGGTAAGAAACATAGGAGGCCCGAGCTTGCTTGTCTAAGGCCTGTGTACTCCAATTAAGGCCCAAGTGCATTTATCTACTGAAGGGTTTGTTTTAAGTGGACCGTCTCTCTTCATTACACTGTGTTATGATAAGATGTTTGTTTTGTATTATTTACAATGTACCATGATGAGAGGTTCTTCTAAAGGGCTTAGAGGAGAAGTCAAAATATCTAAACATGTTATAGGGCCTACTTGGGTGCATGTCAATCATGGGAGCACAATGACATGAAATGTGTCATTTGTAGATATGATTTTAGGCCAAAATACCAACTCAATCATATCAATAAAACCATTAATTTTTGGCCTTTAATTTCACAACTTCTTAAGTTTTTTGAGAATTTCAATTCAACGTTGACTACAATCAAATTAGTGACAAATTACGGCGAGTGTTAATTTATAGGTGGTTAGCGAGTGCGAATAAATTAGATTGATCATGGGTTTTGCATGCTGCATGCTGTAAAAATGTTACCTTTTACCCAAGCCTTGAGAGGTACCTCGTAGAATAAAGAAACTTGTTATATTATATCATTTTATACTATATAAAGTAATACATCACTAAAGTCTAATGGACCTAGATCCCCCGCCCTAATAAAAAGTTAGACTCCAAATTAAACTGGGTTCAAACTCAGTGTAATTAGACAGTCTGAACTCTGAATCCATAATTATGGAACCAGGATTCAAGTCGATTAAGAATCTTGGTACATTGACAATCTATATTCTAAAGCAATGGTGGGATAAGGAAATTTGGCTAGGAGAAGTAAATGAAGAATTTTTGGGAGAGCCAATGTAAAGATGACATAAAATTAATTTCCCATTTTGATGTTTTTAAAACTTTTGGGAGGCCAACCACACACATCCATCTTTGATGCATTATGTTTTTTTTTATTAAAAAAGAAAATGAATTCATTTCTGTCAACAGGGGATTTTGATTTTTTTATGAGAGCTGTCCAGCCGGGATTCTAGAATTCCACTCTCTTGCAAAGACAAAAAATCTACAAATACTGGAGTCTTTATTGACACATAATGACATGAATGCCCTAAGGTATGTTTGTTTGTGCAATAAGAAAATTTTAGGCTAAATATACTTTTGTTTCGGGATAAAGAGAAATTCTACCTTCTTATCCCTTACATGGGAAATTAAAATCCATTCTATCGAGTGAAATCGATTCTCTTTTTTTTTTTTTTTTTTACATGAGAAGGAAATTGACTTGCCAAATGAAAAGAAATGAAAATAAGTTACATGAACATATAGAATTTTTATCCTCTCATTGCAAGAAGATACCCTAGTGTCCCTACGTGGAGAAGGCAGCATTTACAGGAAAAAAACATAAATGCCCAGTCATGGAAAGGCACATTGACATTGGCTGTTGGAGAATTGGCACTTTTGGCATGAAAATCTCTTCATATGGCAATCTATCTCTTTCAAGCCAAGCATGTCTGTGTGCCCAAGTGCTAACAATGAGACAATGGGCTGGAAGTAGGAAATCCAAAGAGGAAAGAAAAAAAAAAAAAAGGGAGAAAGTAAGCATTAGTTTTGATATTACTTCACTTGCAATCGAGAACACAATTCTCACGCAGCAACCGTTGGATGGAGTGGTGGGTGGGAACCACCATTCGCTTTCTTTGTGAGCAATAAAAGCCTTCATTTGTACGACAAAGGTGGGCCCCACTTCTCCGGGGCATCCCCCATGTGAGCACTTGCCCACGCGTGAATCAGAGGGTTGACTCAGCACATGGTGGGAATCGGAAGCCGAGACTACTCTTCTCTCTGTGCTCATGAAATCTACTCCAAACAGAAATTTTTTCAATGATACTGCAATATTCTCAAGATGTTTATAAGCTGAAAATATCATCAGAAATCATATTAATTTATTTAAGAGAAAATAAATATATCATTTTTATTTATAATCTTAATTTTATTTAATAGAAAAGTACCGGAATAATCATCTTACATGTTCGGTACACCAAAAGGCCCTCGTAATTCCTTAACAGTGAAGACCCTCCCGCCAATTTTTAGTACTTCTTGAATGAGATATCCTCGTGCTTATCCTTTCTTCTTCCTCTTCTTGTTTCCTCTACTTCCTCCTCTTTCTCCATCTTCCCGACCCCGTCCCTCACCCAACCTACCGAAAAGGTCTACTATTCAATGCTGTGAATTTATGTGCTTCTTTGATGATCCGAAAAATCCCACAAATATGAATTCCTCAACAAAGGTAGTGAGATCCGAAAAACTTCAAACCCCCAAATGGAGGAAGATAAACAAGAAGGAGACGAATCCATTGGAGAAATCCAACAATCATTAAAAAAAAAAAACATTTTATGAAATTGGTTTTTTTGCAATGGGTGCCTTGAGATTTTTCAGATGGAGATCTTTTTTATGGGGATGAAGAGTTAATATGTGTTTTTGAGATGGGAAGAAAAAGAAGTTTTAGAGGTGAATGAGAAGCAATCTTTTATGAAAATGGAAGCCTGTAATATGAGTTTTCTGAGAATGGAAGAAAGATGGTGTCTTTAGGGTAAAATGAGTGTTGATTTTGATGGAAGTGGAGTCCTAGCGTTGATTTCTGAAAATGGAAGGAAGAGGGAAGATCGTTGGAGAGAGATAGATTGCAAAGGCGGCGGGTTGGGCAAAAAATGAAGTGGGAGAGAATGAAAAAGAGGAGGGAGATGAGTAACAAAGAAGAGGAAGAAGAAACTTGAGTGACGATTTTTTTTTTTTTTTTTTTTTTTTGATAATTTGGGAACCCGCCAACACCCTTCGGTTGACGATATGTTGCTCAAATATTGGTAAGAGGGGATTTACGGATACCGAGGAGCTATGAGGGCCTTTTTGGCACACGAGACATCTAAAGAGATTTTTTCGATAATTTTCTCCTTATTTAAAATCTTATTTACTTTCTACTATATTTTCTTGATAATGTCACAAGGGAAACAAGAAAATCAGAAAAAGAAAATTCAAAAAATTTCACCAAGTGTCAATTGTAGACTCACTAAGAGCAATATAAATATCCGATTATCTGAGTATCCATAGTCTCCGATTTCATAAAATAAAAAAAAATAAAATAAAAAAAAATAAAAAAAAAAAAGAACGGGTATGGAACTATTTTTGCATATGGGCTCAACAATCGATTTGGGGATTGGATCTGTGTATGCTTCAGCCTGAGGATCCAAATCCAATATGATCACATTCATATCTTAAACATATATAAGTTTTAGTATTAAGATATATATATATATAAGTTTTAGGGGCGTACCTAATTTGAGTTATCTTCATATTTGAGAATATACTTATTAGCTTTAATCACACATCATTTAATAACACCACTTATATACTTAAGAAATTATTTTAAAGCTCTTTTATCGAGGTCTACTAATGCACTCTATCTTATTTTAGAGCCAAGTTTGGAATCAGATTCGATTTTAAATTGCTATTGAATCTAGATACAACACATAGTTGTTGTTTTTTTTTA
Organism: Umbellularia californica; assembly: GCA_028538565.1. Lineage (NCBI taxonomy): Eukaryota > Viridiplantae > Streptophyta > Magnoliopsida > Laurales > Lauraceae > Umbellularia > Umbellularia californica. The sequence goes on along the minus strand of JAPQWN010000012.1, from coordinate 17,928,575 downwards.
CGATTCATACCTGGATCCAAATCCATAAAGATAGATTTAGGCATAGATCCATTATGATTCTACTCTGATCCAACCCGTTTACATCCCTAAGATCTCAAGCAACACATTCTATTGACTCTTAAAAAATGCCAATTTTTATGAAGGAGATGGTTCCAAATTTAAATCCTTGTATTAAACAAACAAGGAATGCAGAGCTGAATATGAATAAGAAAAAAAAAACCATAGAAATCAAATAACCAGATACCCATCAGCACCCCAGATTTAATGATGTAAGTAATGTAAGTGTGGCACTGTCGTCCAAACTAGGGGATGGATGTTATATAGAGTTTTTTTTTTATATACCCGCCTAAGGTTTATAGGATTTATAAATAAGCCCCTATGGTTTCAATATTTGTATATACCCCCTGTATTTTTATTTTAATACCTTTCATGTTCCAAAATTAGGTAGTCTTAGGATCACCATAAGTTCTTTAGAGTAAAATGACAATTTTGCACGTCTCTTTATCCATATATGCATATTTTCAAAAGTTTAGATTTATTTTTCTTTAAAGTTTGTAATATTAACAATTACTACAATACATTCCGTGGAAGAGAGTAACCCTATATAAACCCATTTTTATGAATACGAGGCCCATTTCATCAAATCTAAATCAATCACGAAGACAATCAACACTTGTACTTATAATTGGTTATAATTGACCCAATCCATGCACAACTCCCAATTTGATTGATCAAAGTCTCAAATACATGATTAGGTGTTGTATGCATGGGAGAATTTGAGAGAGACTATTGGGGCTTGGGATAAAATAATGATATTTTTATAAATAATAACATACATATTTTTTTATTGAATTTAAGGGCAAAGTTGTCATTTTAATAAAAATTCAACACAAATCTTTTGGTGGTCACTATGTCTAGTGAATTTAGGGATATAGAAGGTATTAAATTGAAAAGACAGGGGTGATATGCAAATACTGAAATTATAGGGGCCTATTTAAAAATTCTATAAAACCTAGGGGGTGTATATATATATATATATATATATAAACTCTATTATATATGGTTATATATGGTTTTCTTACTAGAATATTCTGGAAGATGGATTGCAAGGGCTCCCAATTGCAAGGGCTCTGTCGACGCCCACTCCCACGCCTATTCCAGTGCTGATGCAGCACGTGTGCATCACATTGAAGTTATTATGTCTCTGCAGCACTGATTGGGTCTACCATCGAATGGCTTTAGTGCTCTGTTGCAGGGGACGTACATTTTTCTTTGTCCTAAGCAGTGGGCATGCATTTCATTTTAATTGAGCTGTATGCCCCTATTACAGAAACTAGGTACAGGGCCAGACCAAGGAATTCTTTTGTCTAGGCACAATATAAGAAAAGAAAAAAGGGAGGGCCAAGTGTAAAAAATGCATTTAATTTTGAAAATATGTAGGGGTACTTTTGAAATTTTTGGGGGGCCATATGCAAAAAAAATTTATAAAATTTTCTAAAAAAGGATTTTTAGAGATTTTGATGAGCCATGGCTCAACCCATTCCACCTGTTTGTCCCCTTTCTATTTTTCTAAAATCTATTTAGAAAATTAAATCATCTTAATCTTTCACTGTTACTTTACATTTTCGCATACCAATGAAAACAACAAGTAACACTTGATAAAACTCAGTTTTAGTTTTAAAACTAGGATGTCTTGATATAGAACCACATACTTTATATACTCATATGGTTTTAAGTTTTAATGGGTTTGTGTCAGGGCACATTTTACTTACTTAATCCTTAATCTATTGTGGGGAGGGTTTGGATTTTGGTTCTACTGATTAGTTTACTTGGCAGATGCATTTTTGTCAATGAAAAACATGTCTATATCTAGTAATATAAAATTTTTTAATTGAACATTTAACGTTATTTCTGTTGCATGCAAAGAGCAAATTAAGGAAGTTCGCCAAGCTGCTAAATCCATTTAGAGACAAGATTGGGAGCTGAACAGTGTGGGTCAGGTTTGGTTCCAAGACCATGTAAAATACGGACCGTTGTCATTTTTATTCCAAATGAAGTATTCAGTTTGGTACTTTTATTTTTGAGGATTTTAGGGGTAAAAGCCCCGTAGGACCCCATACCACAGATGAGGTCCCAGTAGCACCGTATAGACGGGAGGGGTCCTCTTGGTGCATTTTTTTCCCTTTTTTTTTTTTTTTTCTTTTTGTCATTTAGAGATATGTTCGATATCGACCATTCTGTGGTAGTTGCTCTCGATTTGCAGAACTCAAGTAGAAATTGGGCTTTTTCTCTCTTGGTTGTTGATGCAACTCCAGAGCGGTGGACGAGGTGGATGATGTGAAGGGAGGCAGGGAGAAGGAGGATAAAAAAGGAATGGAAGGTGGCGAACATGGGGTCGTCTTCGTCAGAGGAGGAGGGAGGATCGCCATGGAGGGAGAGGAGGAGGGAGAAGAGGGGAGGAGAGGGGAGACAGAGGCGAGGTTGTAGGCGAAGATGGGAAAGAGGGATAGGCCTGGAAGTAGTGCGGGGACTGGGGATGGAGGGGATGGGGGCCAAGGACCTGCAACCCAAGGAGAGTGAGAGGAGGCGATGGCGGAGGATCTACAGGTCCACCTGCAAATTCTTCTTTTTTCTTGTTGTTTCGCGATATGAACAATATCGACCATTCTGTAATGTTCAGCAAAGAAGACAGTTACATATTGAAGAAGATCTCCATCAGGAATGGTTAATATCGACCATATTGCAAAACGACAAATTTGTTTTAAGGGCCACATGAGGACCCCTCCCGTGTCCAACATTGTACAGGATCTTGGTAGGACATATGTGGTCCTATGGGAATTTCTCACGTAAATTCCTCTTTAATTATTTTTCATAAAAAGTATAAATAATTTGAAACAAGATACAATCTTATACAACCATGTTTTAAAAGATATGTATGGACTTATATGGGAGGTACTAACATCCACATAGTAGCTCAACCAAAGGGCTGTGCTTTTATTCTCCTAGGCAGCAATCAATTGGCTTTGTGGGCCCACTTAGAAACTTTCTTTTTTAATGCCAGCTATGGGTGCCGGGCGCACACATAGCAAGAGTTTGCCCACATACATGTGGGAAGAGAATCCGATCGAACCTTAGACAGCTGGTTGAGAGACAAAATTGCTAACCAACCGATCAACTCTCAGCTGCTCACATGAAATAATCGTACCGAACTTTCACAATGACGTCTTCCTCAGAAGGGCTCAGATGTTGCATTGGAAAAGTGGAGGAACTCTTGCTATTTTAGCACCCCTTACATTACATTTGAGTCGATTGCTTTGTATGAAACGTGTAATAGATTCTAAGAAAATATAATTTTCATCATTCTGTGTGAGTTTCTCTTGTGAGTTTTTTAATTTTTCTAGGATGAAAGCATTTTTCATAATTCTTGTGAAAAAGCATTTTGGAGTCAAGGTTCAAAACCATTTTATGCATTCTTTTGATATTCAATAGGGAAATTATCTTGTCATATCAAATAATGAGAATTCAAAATCGTAAAAGGGAGAGAAGAAAATGAAATCCGATACCATGATCTCCTTCGAGATGGCAGATATAAAGGTGGACGGCTCAGATACGGTAGGCCCATGCAGGCATCAGGATTTAGGAAAACATTTTCATCATCTTGTAATGTAACCCTTTTTGGGAAATTTCAACGGAGGGTAATTTATAAAGGATTCATTGATTCAAGGGCACAGGGTTCTGTCGTCGTGTTTGTCCTTGGGAAAAGAATCTCGAACTCTCGCCATTCCTTTTCCCAATAGAAAATACAACAAGAATTAATTGCCATATCTACGAACGGATCAACACACACGTGGTAGAGATTGAGCTAAAAAGTAACATACATCGCCGAATCATGTTTAAGTAAGCTGGTTCTTTAAAAGAACCTTTGGAAGGGCTTTGGAACGAACGTTTGGGAATATCTTTGCTTGTTTGGAGAGTTTAGGATATATATATTTATTCGGACGAGAGGTATAATAAAATAAAATTAAGAGTCAAATCTAGAGAAAAAAAAAGATGAGGGAGTTGAAAGCAAATACCATCAAATGATAAACATTATAGGGTTGCTAAATGCACACCAGTTCTTTGTTTTTACAATCACCATTTTTAAAAAAAAAATTATTACCAATATATTCCTATAGAAAATTCTCAAACTACTCATATCCTCCTCCCTCCATCCCTCACCTTGTCTATCTCCCCCCCCCCCCCCCCCCCCCCGGCCTCCACCCGTCACTTCCCTCTCCCTCTCTCTTTCTCCCTCGCCCCCTCCGGTGGTGTCGCCGGTGGGGGTGCGGTTAGTTTAGTTGCTATGGGGGATGTGCAAAGAAAAATATGAAGTGCCCACACTTTAATGGTAGGTGTAGAGAAAAAGGGCATGTGAAAAGAAAAAAATGGTTGCACTTACTAGCTCTTCATGCAATATTTTAGGATTGTGCGATATCGCACACATTGTCTTAAAATACACTAATTGATAAAAAAGAAAAAAGTGGCTTTTCATCTAACTCGTCTTTTCTCTCTTTTTTTTTTTTTCTTCTTGATTTGATAATTAATTTTATTCCACTTCAACTCTCATGCAAACAAAGACAAATTTCAAATGTTGTCATCTAAATTGAAACTCCAAAATGCTTCATGGCAAAAAAGTGTTCAAAATCTCAAATTTCTAAAAACTTTGCTGTTGGCCAAAACTTGACCTTTTCACATGGCCAACGACATTAATTCTCTCCCGAGTACTGTTGTGGCAATCGCCTAATCCCCCCACACAAAATCCTGAATCATGAATCAAATAAAGAGAAGAAACGCAGTCACTATCTGGTCCCGCAGTGTAAATAATGAGAGGCTTGGAGAAATACGAGTCAGATGGAGTCGGACCTGCCAAAGTAACCGTGACCTTGCAGTCTGCAAAGCGCACTAAATTTTTTTTGCTAAGGACCAAACGCTTTAATTGAAGTCTGCTTGGACAAGTGTGATGATGCACGTGCCTCTAGATGATAGTCTGTAGACTCCTCCTTTTTTTTTTTTTTAATAGAAATACATTCAATCATTAAAAATAGAGTGCTGTAATATTGACAATGAGTGATGTTGCCTACACCCTGCAAAAATCCCTCCACACACCTACAATTAAAAAAATAAAACTAAAAATAAAAAACCCTAAATTACTCTTCTCTCTCCCTCTCCCTACTCTGACAACCTCATCTGCCGCCACCCTGCACCGACCCCCGCCAGCCGCTGCCCTGTGCCGACCCATCTCGCCCTCCTTCCCTCTCTCTCCATGTCCTTGCTCCCATGTGTTCGTGCACCCACCCTCCCTCATCCCCATCCCTACCCTCACCATCCCTTCAATGCTGCCGAAGCGGAGCGAGAGAAAGGGAGGGAGAGGGAGAGAGGAAGACCGGGTTGTGGAAGGGGAGACTGATGAGGGCGGGGAAGGGGGAAGGGCGGGGAGAGGGAGAAAGGGCGGGCTGGCAGCAACGGGCGAGCAGGAGAGGGAGAAGCAAAGGGAGGAGGGATTTTGGGCAGGGTTGGCGACGAGTGAGGGAAGAGGGGGAGAGAGGAAGAGCGAGGGAGAGGGATCGATGGAGTTGCTGGAAAGGGGAAATGAGGAAAGGGAGAAGGAGAGGGCAGGCAGGGGCTGCCAGTAGCGGGGGAGAGAGATAGGAAAGGAAATAGGAGAGCGAGAGGGATCGGTGTCGGCTACGAGGGTGGCCAGAGCAGGGAGAGGAAGAGAGAGGGGAGGAGAGGGAGAGGGGTAGTTTCGAAATTTTTTTATTTTTAACTTTTTAAAAAAAAATTGCATTGTGTGAAGGGATTTATGCAGTGTGTAGGTAGCCACTCTCATTGACAATTTTCTACTATGTAATCTTGTGCAATGCCTCAAATAACATAGATTAGGAAAAAAAAATTGTGCCATTTTCTTTTTTTCTTCTATAAAAAAACAAGTCTTTAGGTCATGTTTGTAGCTAATAATCTCTAATCTCTTAGTTTTCGCAAGGACACAGAAAATCAGTTTTGACCAATAGAGATTTTTTTTTGAAATCTAAGAAAAATCAATTTAAATTCTTTCATTAGAAATGAACAGGGGCTTATGGTTATGGAGCGAGCTTATTTTAGCCCTCTGTTCATTTTGACCAGTAGTTTTGTTGTAGACTATGAAAAAGTGCACATTCAAAGAGGTAAAGAAAAGCATGTAAAATATTATTAGGGGCGAGACACTCACGGTTGACTAAGAAGGGGGTATCCATGGTTGAAGAGGAAACTTATTCTCTGTATCGAGAGAAAGGAGACTGTAAAGATGACAAATCTCATGTTAAAACCAAAGATATTTTATAAAATGAAACCCTGCCTCTCAAATTGTTTCATATGGATCGCATTTCCAAAAGATACCCATGAATGGCAACGCACTTTGTGAGGTGGTCGAAAGCCGAACTCTCTTCCTTTCCACTATTGCCTTTGGGGCCTGTTTGGATGTATGGTGAATTAAAATATAGTGAGGTGAAGCATCAAATCAAGAGAGAATAAAATATAAGGTGTTATGATGGTGTTTTGTTTTTAGTTGTTTGGTATGGAATCTGTTTGACTTTTTGTATAGAAAAGTGGAGTTTCTATGTCTTTTAGTGGAGAAAGGCGGTTGCTTTTTTTACCTTTTTTTTTTTAAATTAGGAGGAATTTTGAAATTATGTACTTTTGATATTGCCCATTGTCATTTCTTGTCTGGATTCACATTACTTCACTTTAACTAGTTAAGTGCCAAACACGCCCTTGAGAAAAGGGGAGGAGGGGGTTTTATAAAATGAAAATCCCTTTAAAATTGGATACAACTATTGCTAAGCTTCCAACTAACACTACCCTCACCATTCACCAATTCCAAAACGGATAGTTTACCAATATTATTTTGGACCCTATTTCAGTCTTGCCTCCAAAATGAAAAGTCTCAGGCAATTCAAGATTCTAGCAAAACTTTTTCGAATTAAGTTTTGGGAAAAATATGTAAATAATATATGTATAGATATATAGAAAAAATAGAAAAAAATAAAAATAAAATAATAAATATGGATTTAATCCATTAGAGTAAACTTTCTTGAATTACATTTTTGGAAAATATAAGAAACACAAACTATATATTTGTATAAATATTAAAAAGATTAATAATTTATATAAAATATCATTTTGGCCGAAATATAAAAAAACAAACAAACAAATTAACCCTTTTCCTTCCAACAAATAGTGACATGTGAATACCCACTTTAATTAGGTTCTTTTTCGGAAGTAAAGTTTCTATAATGTTCTTTATGTAGAATTCCAAAATGTGAGTACTCATTAAGGCGAGTACTGTGGGTGTGTTTGGCATTGTGCCATTCAAATGTTCCCACGTTCCCACGAGATAAGGTTAGGAAAAACATATTTGGTATGTGTATATGACTGTTCCGAATTTTGATCTCATGGGAAAGAATCTCAAAATCTAACCCTCGGTATAAGAAGGTTGGAACAAAAAAAAAGAACTTTATTATTTTTTTTAAAAATAACTTATTGACACAGTTGTCTCTTGCTTATCTCTTACATTTTAAAGAATGTTATTTAAAGACTCCAAGTCCTCTCATTCATCCTAAAAGGTAGGCCCCATATTTACGATCTCAAAGAAGGTGGTCTCACTTTATATTTCCAAAATGTGGGTCACATGGTCATAATTAGAAAGGGTGGGCCCATATTCTATAATGATGGGACCACATTAAAAATCCTATGAATGTGAGCCCTATCTTCTAATTTAAAAATGTGAGCACTACATTGTAATTTCTAAAGGTGAGCCCCATGGCCACAATCATAGAAAAGGTGACTCCACTTTATAATTCTTAAAAGTGGGTCACATGGTCACGATCACAAAAAGGTGGAGCCATATTGTAAATCCTATAAATGTGGGCTTATATTGTGAATCTTATGAATATGGTCCTACGTGCGGATTTCTAAAGGTGGGAACTACATTGTAATTTTTTAAAAGTGGGTCCCGTGTTTACAATTAATAAAATAGATGATTCCGCCTAAAGGTGGATCCTATGTCCACAATCACAAAAAATGTGGCCACACTTTGACATTCATAAATGTGGGTCACATAGTCACGATCACAACAGGTGGACCCACATTGTAAATCCTATGAGTGTAGGCCCCATATTCTAATTTCTAAATGTGGTACCGTGTTGTGATTTCTAAAAGTGGGTCCCATATTTACATTCACAAAAAGGTGCATCCACATTATAATTCCTATAAAGGTGGGCCTACGATGTAAATCCTATGGATATAGGTTCCATATTCTGATTTTTAAAGGTGGGTACCACATTGTAATTTCTACAAGTGGGTCCCATTTATGATAATAATAGAGTGTTGCAAACAATGAAAAGGTTGGTCCCACATTGTAAACCCGCAAAACTTTTATAATATTACCAAATAAGTTTCGTACAGCATATCCTCAATGGAGAATTTAAAATAACATTGCCAAACAAACTCTACATAATATAGTCTTGGTACAACCTGATCTCAATACAATCTGATCCGAGCACAAAATTAAGAACAACATGAGAACGATGCGAAACGGGCCAAATAGAGTCGAGATCAAAACTATAAACAAATATAATGAAAATCTTTTATAGAAAGACCCGAGCTGGGATGCAAATGGATACTCGATCATTCGAAGAGGTTCTGACCCGCTATAATAGGTTTTGAACTGGTTTCTATCCTCGATTGATAAACAATTCTGGTTATGAAACATAAATTTGGGGTTGAAAGTTAAACATGTCTGCTTTTGAAATTATAATGGCTCCATATACCTGATATCCAGCCCATTTACAAAAACATATGTGAAAGCCACCCATTTTAAAATAAAGTAAATAAATAAGATCAAAATTGATTACGAAAGTAGACTGAATCCTCTAACTAAAATTGGAAATGAAACTAGAACCGATCTAAAAATATGTTTCTTATTTCGATCTGGAGCTGGACCTCGAATCATCCGTTAGAAATTGATTCTAGTATGGTTTCAACTTGAACCCGAACAATTTGCTTACCTAGACCTAAGCAATAGATACTCAACGAGTTCAGATCCCCTGTTTCCGAGACAGGGAGACGGAAACAAGGAGATAATTGTTTCATACAATCCTAAATCGCCAACTGTTTAAAGTCTCTTCCTTGATTTTCTCATTCCAAGAAAGCACTTGAGGGTGCATTAGCTGACGGAAGATTTTACACGATCAGCAATTTCTTAGTGCATTTAGTTTGAACAGACAAATCCTCCTCATTTTTTAAATTTAAATACAACTCCTCTATTTTAGGGTCCGTTTGTTTGCACCTGAGTGGAGTTGAATCAACCTCAATAATAGGTGATTTTATTTCTTCGTGTATTTGAAAGACCCTAATAAGTGGAGTAAATATGTTTGCTAATGTGGATTCTTCTTTTATCCCTTTTCACTCTGCTTAGAGTAACTCTCACAATATAAAATAAAAAAACAAAGTGCCTTTTACACTATCTACTTCATTTAAAATCTTTTGTTATTTTACCTGCACTTACTTTACTCTTATTAAAAATACCACCCTCCCCCCCCCCCCCCCCCCCCCCCCTATTGTACCCAGTTTAGGGGGCTGGGACCCAAGCCCTCTGGAGAGGGAGTAGACCTCGAGTGAGGTAAAGGAGCCCTTCGGTGAAGTAGCACTGCCCTTGGTGAGAGGATGAGAGAAGGTGTCTGTCCAAGTACAAACCCACAACGAATAGATAAGAACTCACATCTCTTACCACTAGAATGAGAGGAGGTTGTTACTATATCCTCTTGCAAATAAAGTTGGCCTTCATGGGGAGGTAAAAATTGCGATAGGTGGATATAGAGTTAGCTATGAGCTTCAATAGAACGCTATCACAAGTGCAACATCAACAATAGAAAAAGTAAAAAAGGGGATGCCATTAAAGGAACATGACTTAAAAAACTATACTACCATTTTAGCCGTCTAAAGGATAACAGTTATCCTATTTTGTTTGCATTTACTTTTGGTGAATTCCCAAATTTAGGATAAAGGGGTTTTTATCAAAAAAAGAAAAAAAAAGTAACAAGGATGTGAGTGGTGAAAGATCAAAAGTAGAGATTATTTGATAACTTGCTTTGAATATGTACTTACAATCCTTCCCTCTTATAATATTAGACACTGGTTTGAAATCTTAAGACAATCTTAAGAATTCATTACCCATTAAAAAGAGTGGCCCCTTAATTGTTTATGCTTTCAATTTTCTGCATTTGTACTGTGCTACTTTGTAGATATTGTTACAAAACTTTGATTTATTTTTTGCTTATTTTTCCATGTCTATTTTTGGTTGCTTGGTATGAAAGGCAGTAGTAGAAAGGCTAGGATTGCCCAATTTGTACAGTTTTTAGGTAAAGTCTCTCCATGGAATGCCCCCATTTGCTGTGTGGTCCAGTCCATCGCGGCCATGCCATGTGCACAATGGCAAAAGGTAGTTTACTGTTATCATTGGTCTAACATCAAGGGGTGGCAAATAGGTGGGGTCAGGAATAGGCAGGGTGCTTTGAGAGGGGGTTCAATGGGTTAATATCAAACCCATGTTCAACATGTTTACTAAATGGGTCGAACCGACCCAGCCCAGATAAATGTGGTCAAGGATTTCTTGACCCACATCTACCCCATATAAGCTGCTGGTCTGTCAATGTGGGTAGGGTTTGCAGGTCAATTAAGGTTTAAGCCTTTTTTTTTTTTTAGGCTGATACCCAATGTCTATAACCAATCAAGCTACTGTTCGAAATTATAAAGGTTTGCTTTTTTGTTAGATTGAGAAAATTTGGACAAGAGAAACTAAAAGGACTTGCCTGCTTGCATTGAAATAAGTACATAAGAATTAAAAATAGGCTCAATCAAAGGATTAATAAAGAGAATACGGGTGCTGCATGTAAGATAGATAAAATAAATGTAACTCGGCCTTTCTACGATTTGAATTATTATGAGAGTAAAGATTGGATAACTCCTCGATTCATTTTCATTTAGGGCCTGTTTGGATGTACGGTGAATTGAAGTATGGTGAGGTGAAGCATCAAATCAAGAGAGAATAAAATAGGGTAAATTAGCCAAAAGTCCTTGAGCACGGTCTTCTAAGGCATCAAGGACAATTACTTTTTCTCTGATGTCTATAGTCCAGACAGCTGGAGATACTTTAGTGAGAGGTCCCTAATATGCCACGTCATGTATTTTCATGACTACTTTGCCCTATTCAACTGTGCCAGAAAACTCCTTCCTTCTTCTTCTCTCATTTTCCATTTTCCATTCCTTTCCATAGTTGCAGAATATCGTTGCAGAGCACCTTCCGTCGCCACCATGACTTCCGATTCTCTCTCTTTCATTTCTTCAAAGATAGATACGGTTTTACTTTATCTTGCTCTTTCATCTGAAGTTTCTTCCAAATCTCTCTTTCTCTCTACAACTGATTTGAAAGAGAGCATTTTGCATTTTTTCTTGTTTTCTCCCTCTCTTTTCTCGATTGGATTGTGGTCATCAAGTGTTTTTGTTTTGGATTTTGATTTTTATTAGAATCTGATTTTCCGTATTCTAACTTTTGGTGTCGCCGAGCTCAGATAAATTTCTCAGAATCTCTGATAAACTGGATAGAAACTCAGATAAATTTGTCGAAGTTCTGCCAGAAACTCAGATAAATTTGCCAAATTTATCTGAGTTTTGGCAAATTTATCTGAGCTTCTGGCACAACTCAGATAAATTTATCTGAGTTTCTGACAGAACTCAGACAAATTTATCTGAGTTTTGAAGAACTTTTCTGAGTTTCAAACAAAGAGCTATGTGAAGTGGTGCCATCCGACGACCCACATCCATCTCTCCTTTCTTATTGCAGTGGTTGTGATTTATGATTCGCGTTTTCTTTCTCTACCAGCAGACAGAAGGAGAAGAAGGAGCAGGAGCAGGGAACTATGGGAGAAACCAAACATGTTCTGGTTGTTGTATTCACAAGGTATCCTATGTCCTAATTTCAAGATAGCCTAAGTTAGTCAATCTGTAAGTGGTTTTAACATGTGAAATGATGGTCCAGGACCACAGTCCACAGGCTACATATCTGATCATAACCATGGTTTAACTGCCTTAGAAGACTGATAAATTTATCTGAGTTTTATCTGAGTTTTGAAAACTCAGATAAATTTGTTTGAGTTTTGCTTTTGCTGACATGTAGAAGGGCGTTTTTGTCCTTTTCAGTTACAAGAGGACTGCTGTCAGTATAATAAAGTATTGTGGACCGCTTGCAATAAAAATCACGGTTGAGGGACCTCCGCCCAAATGCCCCAATAAAATATAAGATGTTATGATGGTGTTTTGTTTTTAGTTGTTTGGTATGGAATCCTTTTGACTTTTTATATAGAAAAGTGGAGCCTTTTTGTCTTTTAGTGGAAAAAGGATGTTGCTTATTTGACTTTTTTTGAAAAAGATGGAGGAAAATTTTAAATTGTGTACTTTTGATATGACTCATTGTCTTTTCTTGTCTGGACAATGAAGGCCTTACCTCACCTCACCTCACCTCACCTCACTTCACCACACATCCAAACACGCCCTTAAAGAAGAGAAAAGTTTACCTGAGATTTTGAGTATTCACTTTTGTTTCTTCTTTTCTACCAACTTTCATAGATACAATGATTCTTGAGAATTCAATTACACGGAACAAACGGGCCCGAATCATTTCCATCTATTTCTCCTTGTGGCCCAACAGCCCTAGTTACCGGCAGGCTATGGATCAAAGAAAGCTATCACATGACCCCCGAGTCGACTCGGGAGGCAACAAGCTCCTCAGGTGACTGTAAAACTTGTACATCATCTGACACGTGTGAGTATCTCGGCGGTTGTCGCCTGCGTTCTCTGATTTAATTACACACCTCACTTGTTTCCTTCTCAGGCTTTTAATTTGTATACTTCTCACCGAACCCATTCTTCATGTCATGGGGAGACATATTTACAAAACAGCCCATGCCTTTGTACAAAATTTTCTGGAGACCCATAATGGGAGGTCGCTGTAGCCTGTAGCACACCGTTGTACCTAACGAATGTAACAAGGAGCCAATGGCAAAGTTTTAGGAATTCTGTTCTTAATGAATGCCTCCGAGGGTGTGAGTCAGCTTATTATTTCAGCGGCTGCTGGAAGCTCAAGTCAGTCATATCCTATGATCCACAGGTGTCGGTGGAAAGACTTTTGAGTGAAATTGGATGCGAAAAGGACGAGAAATCTCTTCACATTTTAATATCTCTCTCTCTCTTCACTTGTTGCCTAGGCATGTTTTTCGTGGATGGCTACCTCGGTTCGTGTATGGATGGGGGTGAAAAAAATCCGTCCATTTTTAAATCCGATCTGATCCCGATCGAATTTGATCAGCAGTTTTTTATCTTATAGGATGGTAAATGGATTGGTGATAGATTGAAAACTTTATAATTTGTTAGCAATTGATCGGTGGCGGATTTCTCCCTCAATCCGCGGATTCAATCGAATCTAATTCGTTGACATTAAATATAAATAAAAATATATAAGGGGTTTAAATATAAATTAAGATGTGTAAATTTAAAATAAGAAAAAAAAATTTAAGGGGTCAAAATGTAATTTCTCTACAGCACGTTTGATATTTTTCTTTTAACATTAGATTGAACGGATTAATCCGATCTGATCTGGTCCTCCACGGATCGGATTCTAACACCCACGGATTTGTAACGGATTTCAATCTGTAGGTAACGAGTTTGTGATGGATTTGGCCCAATTCTCACAAATCCGATCCGTACACACCCCCTAGTCGTGTGTTTTGGTTACAAATTCTCAAGCCATCATCACCAAATTTGTGGGATTTGAAAATTTCAAGTTTAACAATGGTAAATTTTTAAGAGTTTGGATTTAGAGCCTATTTCTTTAGCAGAATTCACAATATAAATTTGTGATGTTTGGGATTTCTGGACAATGATTTGATCGTTATTCTTTTGGCATTTTTAAATTTAATATTATTTTTTTTTGAAATTCTAAATTTCAACCACATGAAAAGTCCTTTAGGATTCCCGGTTCTAAACCTTACAAGCATTTCTGGAGCCAAGAGGAGTACTTAAGAAGTCCACCCTAGTGGACAACTTTTAGTGAATTACAAATTTGCTAGACATGAGTTATTTCTAACTCTGGTAAAATAATAGGCTATTGAGACTTTCAAGCCCACCGCCCCCCCCCCAAAACATAGTGTTTAAAAATTTTCAATTTTGCATTTACATCCCAATACGAAGTTCTCTCTGTCATATGCATGTGCAATGATATCTATTTCATATCTTGAACTATATAAACCTTTTAGTTAGGAATTCTCAAATATGTGAATTACTCATAGATTCCTCACTTGTTACCGGATGTGCCCTTGAGGCCCATTTTGTAGGATATATTTGAGAATTTATTTTGAGGGTATTTGAATTCTCAAAGGGCTTGTTTGCTTCATTTAATTGAATATACAAAAAATGTTGAAATTTTTTTTCCTATAAGTGGTTGAAAGTAAAAATTAAAGAAACGAACTGAATTTCCAAAAATGACCGTCAATTTAGTTTCCCTCTAATGGAAAATGAATCAAGGGAAATTGGGGAATGAAAATCCAAGCACAACATTGTTGTTTAAATCTTAGGAAGGTGAGGGTTGCATTTACATTTATCTCTTATGTCTTACACCCCTCTCCTTTTATCCTTCACCCTCTTCTTTAATAATCCTTTTCGGTGGATCCCATTTGTTCTTGAATTCATGTGTATTTTTTGGGCACAAACAGATTTTGAGGGCATGTTTTGTGTAGTGTATGTGGAAGATTGGTACCTCCCCCCTGCCCCCCAAACTCAAAATGCCCCCATTCAAACATTTTTCCACATAATCACAAAGATCGCATTCATTTTTGAGAAAAAAAGTAACCACACCAAATGATGAAAAATCTTCACTGTGGAAAAACGCCTCACCATATCTCACATTATCTAAAAAAAAAAGTGGTTACATAAATGTGTCCTAAAAAGGGTTTGAGGTAAGGAGGTGAAATAGATAAGGTAGCAATATAAATGAGACTTTACTTTCTAGAATTTAAATTATTAGGGTGATTACTAAGTATTACGGATGGCGGTAGTAGGGGTTTGGGGTGTCTCACTGACACATCAAGGAGGGGAGTGCAGCTCCATAGCGTGGCCCTCTACAATTTTAAATCCAAACCACTCAAAAATAAAGTCCCTCTCCTCTTAATTAGTATGACAATTCTCCATCTAACATAATATTGAATATATCAAATTCTTGACCATATGCACAATCTTCTGGTGGGGGACTAACTTCTATTGAAGTATAATTCGGGTAAATCCCAGTCAAGAAAATGAATTTGATTTTGGTGATTCAAATGTATAGCACTCGAGGCCCGTCACCCCTCACAAGAAGTGTGGGTGAGACCCTTAAAAGAGTCCAACTCGTACTTTACATTATCAAATTATTTATCCCTTGACATCCCACCTTACCATGACTCGATGAATGCCTTTCAATGCCCTCCTCTTAACTACCCATGAATATCATATCATTGTGGCTCATCAAATGATCACAATTGACCATTAATGAAATCTCATTAATTAATTATTGGTGAATTGATTTATATGTGATTGATCCAACATAAGTCCAACTTTAATTAGAGTGATATAAATTTCTTAATGAAAGAAATATAAGATGAGTAAGTCGTCAAATCATAAATAAAATTAAAAAAAGCGGATAAAAAACTAAAAATATACTTCTTGTATGTAAAAATATATTAATTTGAATTGATTATCATGAATGCATATAAATATATATATATAAATTTAAATTTTATATGTAATAAATTTATTTTTGAATATTTAAAAAATTAATTTTTAATTAAAATCAAGACAAACACCAATCTATCAAACAACATTTTTTATTCGGGCCAGTTTGATCCGATAGTTTCAGATCAAAAAAGACGAGCAGACGTGACACGTGCGCAATCAGGCATTTACACCCATTTGGCATTTCCCTTCCTTTCCCAAGAAGATCAAAGCGTCTCCAGAGCCAATGGCATCATAGTAAATCGTAACAACTCAAGGGTTACATTCCCAATCACCCTCATTCTATTCCACGTCAGTGCCAATGTCGGTAGTCACCGCGATCATCATAGATACGAAAAATATAAGCGGAAAAAGACCGGCAGTGGCATCTGATGTAAATCTTCTCAAATCTAAGTGCATTTCCGCTATCAGCCCTTCTATATGCACTCTGAACCACTCTCTCTTTTCCAGTACATCTTTTCCTTTCCCATTCTCTTCATCTTCTCTCTCTTTCTCCGTTGCAGAAGAAAAGAAAGATTGCAGAGCAGAAGCAGCCATTGTTGGAGAGATCTCGGATCTCAGATCGAGGAGCAGATCTTCTTCTTCTGGTAAATCTTTCTTGTTTTTCTTGCGCTTATCGAGTTCGTTATCCATTTTCGACCAAAGATTTCTCTTTCTCGCTGAGAAGCGCCAAATGTGGGTGTTTTCGCGGTAGGATTTGAGGTTTCCGTGCTTTTTTTAGAACTTGTTCTTGTAGAGATTCTCGAGGAACTGCAATGGAGGTGGAATGCTTTGAGAGAGGAGGATTGGAGTAGTTGTGTGGTTGGAATTGAGGTTTTGAACTTTGATTTTGAAGAAGTGAGGATTTTTGGCTTGATTTTCATATGAATGGATGGATTTTGGTCCAAAACTGGTGTTTTAGAGGATCAAGGTTTTTGTAGATTGATTTGAGCTAATTTGATATGTTTTGGGAGTTTGAATTGGTCTGTCATGTGTAGATCTCGTAGCATTTGTGAAGAATGAAGGTTTTCTTCTCAGATTTGGGGTTATTGTAGTTAGATTTGAGTTTAGATCCGAATTCTTACTGCAGAATGGCTTGAATTGCTTCGTTTAGTCAGATTTGAGATTGCTGTGGCTCGATCTCAGTTGTTCCTGTTTTTTCTTTATTCTGTGTTGAGATCGAACTGGAAGCTGTGGCCTTTTACTGTCTGCAAAGTTGAGTTTCCTTTTTGGTTAGATTTAGTCTAGAACAGATTTATCCACGGCTGAGTTGCTGGAAATCTTTCAAATGTGGCATATTTGGGGTTTCTCTGAATTCATTTGCTTTCTAGGATTTCAATTAAGCTGCGAATTTCTGTAGTGTGTTTAAGTGATTTCGAGAAATGCAGTCTTGTCTTCTTGATATGAGCTAAAAACAGGAATTCTACCGAAGAATTTGTGGGGATTTTGAAAAGAGCATGCAACAGAGCTTGAAGGGTCTCATTGTCGAAACCACACCAGGTAGCATGTTTGAGTCACCTTGCCTGTCAAAGAAAATCCTTCCCAGTGAGGCCAATTTGCCTTTTTGTCTGGCTTCATTTGAACTGATTGTTACACTTTTTACTTGGAATTGAGATGTCAATTGTAGATTTCTTCGTGGAGGCCGTTCTCTTGGAGCCTTATATATTTATTTGTTTTCAAACAATAGTGGTCTTACTAGAATTGAGAGAAAAACCTAGCGTTGTCCCACTGCTGTTTCGGTGCAATCATTTAAATAGGGCTGATTTGAACTGGTTGGAGTTTATAAGGTTGGTTGTTTTGTTCACAAGAGCCCGTGGTACACTTGAAGGTCCTCACCATTCCAACCTTGAGATTGGGGTTCAAGACATGTTACCACTAAACTAAAGCTTTTTCTTTTTTTTCAGATAACCACTATCTATGGCGGGTTCAAGGAAATGATGGCTTTCTAGCTCAATCTGAACCCGGATTATTATTGCATTAAAGCTGAAAATGAAGACATGGTTCATTTAATGTATTCCTATAGAATGTCTTTACCTTTTTTTCGTGGGAATTCTTGTACAATATCTTGGTATTAAGATATTCTTGTAGATATTTTCTGGAGGTGGAATCTGCTTAGATGGCAACCTTTGAACTGAATTCTCGTTAAGGAGATTTTCAGGCTCTCTACTAAATGATGTTTTAATTTTTAAACTGAATATACTTTCTTTCTTGGACTTGTATTATGCAAATTTGAATTCTTGGATTTTGTGCTTTAATCTTCTTGTGAATTTTTTGTTAGGGAGAGAACAAGTTGGCTTTGTGTTGATTAGATCTGTTTTCTGATTTTATCTCCTCAACATTTGCTCATTTTCTTGGTGACTGTTTCCCTTGATATACAAATTAAAGACTTGCTTCTAACAGCAGCATTTTGCAGATTTCATATGATCATCGAAGTGGTCACCTGTTCAATGAATTGGGAATTTGAATGCCATGTGACATCTCTGTCTAGTGGGAATACAGAAACCTGCAAGGCTGCAACAAAGTAGCATTCAAACTGTGTGAAGAAAGAGTTGTTTGCTGGTCCTTGTGCATCTGAGATATTCAGTTTTAAGATGGATGGAGTGATAGGTGCAAGCATACCTTTAGATTATGTGGCGTTTCAAATGTTCCCATCACACAATAGGTTACTGAATGCGCTCTTTTTTTTATCTTTCTTTTTGTTTTCTCCATACCTCCATAACATTGCAGTGCAGAATGGCTGGCATTGTATTTGACTTTTAGCTATCACTAGTCCTAGGATCCTCATCTTCTCCTTTTTCTTTGACATTGTAGGTATGAGGCATTCGCAGGTGGTGGGGGCAAAAGAGAGAAAGTAGCTTCTGGCCTTTTGGAACAGCTACTGCTACACTTGCCAGGGGCAAAAGCTTTTCAGCCTAATGGATCAAATGACAACTTCATACTCCAGTTACCTGAAAAATTCAGAGGCTCATTATGGTTTACTAAATCCACTCTTATAAGGTCTGTGTCAGGACAGGCTTACATCCATGCACTTGCTTGTGCGCGCACACATGTACACACATGATATAGTAGCTCACTCTTAACATTTGTGTAACCACTTTTCTGCTAAAATAGAAGGGAAGGGAAAAGTGGGATGTTTTCCATAGAAAACCTTTTCAAGTGTTTGGTGTGTTTGCTCTTTTGCTGGGGAAAAGCACAAAAAGCAGTTCAATTTCTGTGATTCTAGGGAGAAGTGTTTCCTCTTTTTTTTGCCATTAAAATGAGGATAAAAATCATCAGTAGGGTAAAACTGACATGTCTCGTTTCCTTTTCCTTTTTTTTTTTCAGTTGGGGTTTTCAGTTTTTTTTTTGCCGGGGGGGGGGGGGGGGGGGGAGCGGCGGGGGGCATACAAGCCCAATGTATCTGTATTGGCCCGATACGATACTTGTATTGGTACTCGATACTGCACCGATACTTCTAGGGTATAAGTTTAGCATATTCTACCTAGCAAGTCCATTATTTCATATAGTTCTTTAAATTTTCTTACTTCTCAACATAGAAAATGTTAGAAAGGAACATAAACAATGATAATTTCATCAATTCAAAAGTGATAGAGAAAAAGTTAAGACACTCGTATCCGTGTTTGTGTCCTAGATTTCCAAAAGTGCAGATTCATATCCCTGATTCTCGTATCTGTGTCCATAACCGTATCTGGGCATTGTAGCCGCAAGCACTACCCAAACATGCCTTTATCAACTGTGGGCCCAGTCCCTGTAAGTTGCTGCGAATGGAAAAACAATCTAATGAGACAAACGTATGGAGAGTTGTCTTTTTGTGGGGCCCCAAAATGGCCCCATAGGGGAAGAGGAATATGGGATGGGTGAGATCCATAGATCTATGTTATGATATGGAGTGGATGAAGTTACACCCTTATCCACCCACATAATTGAGCATGGGTCATGTTCAGTACAGCCATTGTAAAGATGTAACTTTGCAACAATAAAAGAAGAATAGGTAACTTCTCATCATTAGTGAAGGGGATAAATGAGACTGGTTGGGGTGAATGATATGTATCTCCCTGATGCTTTCCTTCCCTTCACATCCCACCACCCCTCATGAATGAGAACTCATCCTAGTGGGCGCTACAAAAGTCATGGCACCATCCCATGGTAACATTACCTTATCTATACAAGGAAGTGACTGATGACCCAAGCAACTCTCGCATGAGTGGTGCACTCTCTTTGGTCCACTTCTTGCTACCAGTAATCACAGGAATAGGGAGGTTTATGCATGGATAGGGGATGCCCCAATAATCAGCTTGATCATGTGGATTTAAAGGCTTCAAAGTATATGGTGAACTGAAGTGTTAAAATGGGGTGTTTTAATCTAAGTGTAAGTACTACCAATGGAGAAAATTGGACACTTGATAGTATGAGTGTCACCCAGGTGGTTTATGAGCGATGTCACAAGGGATCATTTGTGTGCATTCTCCAATCAGCATCTCACATCTTGTGGGGTCTATCTATGGCTGTAACCACCACTCAAGAGACACTACTCCCTTGTGAATTGTTATGCACCACACCTTTTTTCTAAAATTGGAGTTATACTAACCATTGTATTGGGCCATCTTTTGCTTAAACTGTCGGAATTATTGGGCCATGAAATCAATACCAATCCTAATCTGATTAGGATGATTGTTGGACCGTCCCTAGTACACCCTAAGACCTCCTCATTGTAGCCCCGTCGGCTGCCCCTCTCCTCTCTTCCCTTTCCCTGTTGATTGACATGCAATCCAGATTAGCCCCAGAAAACTGCTTGCACTGTAAAACCATGCAGTCAGGTCTTAGGGGATGATTGCTAGTTTGAAGATATATATGTATATATGTATGTATGTTTGTATTCATGTATCAGCTTCTAAATTACTCTAAAACAGAATGAAATTCTTTCCTTTCAGGTTCCTTCATATTGTTGGCGAACCTGAGTCGCTAAAAAATGTGGGTGGAATTGAAGACGAGATGTCTCAGTTGGAGGAAGCCAGAAAATTTCACCTCAGTCTATATGCCCATGTATGATCGTACTTCCATTTAACTAATCCTTCTCTCACTGGAGCCTAGCTGCATTATAATGAAATAATGTCTCTTTTCAGGAACAGCAAGATCATTCTCAAATTGGAGTAACTGGTATGATCCTGATACATGACTTGCTAATGTCGAAATAAATTTTTATGGCCACATACTGAATTTGAATGCTTATTAATTATTGTCATTGTTACTTTATTGGTAATTGAAGCATTTTAGTTCTGTTTTAAAGGATACCTTTCTGGGAAGGTTATGCATCAGATTTCAAGGACCTACTGTCGTATCCTCTCATACTGAACTGTCAGTTCTTGGCTAAGAGACTTACAAAGGGGTCATACATGAATCTTTGGAACTTTTTAGTGGAACATTCATGGGAGTCAGTAGTAGAAGTTCATGCTGTTGTAATTAATGAAGCAATCACTTTTTCATGGTGACTATTTATGTTAATTTTAATTTGCATTTGTCGGAAATAAAATGGTAACCAGAAACATAGGTGTATTTGATTTTCTTTCTATTCTGGAAGCATTGCTTTGGGTTCTTACTTCTTATCTTTTCCTTATTTTATTGTGATAAGTCACTCCCTTTTAAATCCATTGATGAAGTTGGTAGGAACAGGGCTAGATTTAATGGTTTTTGAATGATCTCAATGGTTACATTTCATAAATAACATAAAAATCTAAGTTATGGGTGAGTCAAACAGCTACTTGAAGAATGGTCATAAGAGTTTCTAATACTGTTACTTAATCATAGATGGTTTAGACTTTAGAGAATGCCTTTAGTTAGCACCGGCCAAACTGATGCCTCTAACTCAGTGCAATCTTTACTGCTGATTTGTTGCTATAAGATCGATAGATCATTATTTAATAGCAAATGCAACTTTAGCACTGTAGAGACTAATACTGAATTAATCCACTGTTTTAGATGATTTATCTGGAACCCATGTAGATGTAGCCAATCCCATACTCCATTAGTGGACACAAGATTTCAAAATACATGCTTCTTTGTTGAGCGTGCCTTCCACTTCATCTGTTACTTTTGATATTCATTTTCTTCTTTAGGTTGACCTTTTATTTTTATTTTATTTATTTTTTATTTTTTTGGGGGTGGGGTGGGATTTAGGTTTACTTGTGAAGCTTGATTTGATTTACATCCAGAGTCCATCTTTAGGAGTTTAACAATGATCTAGATTTATCAACAAACTACTTTTGTCATGTATACATGGATACTTCTACATTTTATTCTTTTAGCTCCCCTATGTGTTGGCACCATGTGGCCATTAAAAAGAAAATGTGCTGACTCCATTTGTCTTGACACCGGCATGTCTGAGTATTACATTGCTTAGCTAATGATAATTAGTGTTTGATATCCTTGTGTGCATCTTGTTTGCACCTGTTTGTTTCTGTTTCCATACCTGTTTTTGTTGGTAGATGCTTTCTCTGTGGCTACTTACAGTTTTATCTTCCCCATTTAAACAGATAGAAGCTACTCAAAAGACATGGTAGTGACTCCAAAAGTAATTGCTTTTCACCTGTCAATCTGTCTTTGTTTTGCGAAATACTCTTCCACAACTACCAGGTTGCCACTACTAATGCGTGTTGTGTTGTATCAGGTACAGCTGGAAGTCCAGACAGGATCATCTGATGCTACAAAGTTAGTCTCTTCCTTTGCTGTTTATTTTTTTTCTTCTTGTGTATACTTAATTTGATCTTGTTTCATCTAAATGGTAAGATGAATGTTTCCAGGAATGAACTGTTACGAGCAATGGACTTAAGGTTAACAGCGTTAAGAGAAGAACTTGCCGCTTCTTTCAACCGGGCCATTGGTGCAACATGTTCTGTTAAAGAAGTTGCCGACTTAGATGCATTTGCTCAACATTTTGGCACAGAAAATTTAAGGTACCTTATCCTGATATTAGTAATCTGATTTCACAAGTTATGAGGCGCGCACACACACATGCATACATTTTTTTTCCTTTAATTTGTGCTGAGTTCTAGTTGGTAGGCTCATGAATACCTAAATGCTTGTCTATCAATTTCCAGGAGGTTTCTATCAAAGTATTTGTCTCTTTGTGTTAAAAACCAAGATGGCAATCTTGTAAATGGACGGTTGACCTTACATGGTTCGGGAAATAACAATAGAATAGAGCCAGAAAGTGTAACTGAAGTAGGTTTGTCTGTAAATGAAGTTAAACCAAGCAGAAATGGTGTTTCTCCTGCAAAAATTGCACAAGCAGAGCGCCAAAGCTCAACAGAAAGTGAAGAATCTTCTAACTCAAGCAATGAAGACCGATCACCTGTAGAAAGAAGCCGTCCGCTTATAAGATCTGCATCACCTAGGAGGTCAGCGTCTCCAATGCGACGGATTCAAATAGGGAGGTCAGGATCACGTAGGGCCACAGCATTAACCATAAAGAGCCTTAGTTACATTCCAGCAAGGGAGAAAGTATCATCCAACAGGGATGCTGCTGCAAACAGCAGTGGAGATGAAGAATCTGAGCAGCCACCGAAGAAATCAGAGAGCACAATAAGGAGGATGAGTGTTCAAGATGCAATCAATCTCTTTGAGAGCAAACAGAGAGATCAAAAAACTGATATTCAGAAATGGAGATCTTCGACAGAGGCCCCTCCTGTTGCTACTAATAAATCTGTCCTGAGACGATGGAGTGCTGGTGTGGGTGAAACCTCCGCCCATTGTCCACAAGAAAATTCTGAATGTGGCTCTCTGGGTCAATCCAATAACTTAATGGTTGAACCAGCACAGAGTACTTCAGTAGAAGTGAAGCAGGAATCAGATTTCTTGGCAGGGAGTTCAGATCTTGTTAAGCCTGCTGTGGCAGATGAATCTTCTACAGAAGAAGAAACATCTTCTATGGTAGATAATTCAGCAAATCTGGTTGTGGCGAAAGATGAAGAGATAAATGACCGCACAGCAGCTTCAGCTGAATGGAATCGACAGAAGGAAGCTGAGTTGAACCAGATGCTGATGAAGATGCTTGAAAGCAAGCCTGCCAGATACCGGAACACAACTGAAAGTACTGGAAAACAGGAGCTTTCTGGCGAGCGGAGGGGTGGCTTTTATGATCATTACAAGGAGAAAAGAGATGCAAAAATTCGAGAAGAGAATGCTGGAAAGCGGGCAGAAAAGGAAGCACGGTTCAAAGCAATGCAGCAGACCCTTGACCAGAGGAAAGCAGAGATGGCTTCTAAGTCGAAAAAAGTGGGTGTTACTGGAAAACAAGTTTCTCCATCTCAGTCCCAAAACATACGTAGGAATTCAACTTCTGTGCTACCTAAAAAGGAACCCTTAAAACCAACTGCTTCAAGGAAGGCTTTACCGAAAGCTTCACCACTTCCTGCTACACGTAGTTCATGGCCTTCAACACCATCATCAAGATCAATTGGTCTGCCTTCAGCTAAAATATCAAGTGGAACCTCATCATCTGGCACCATGTCTAACCGTCGAAAGCCACAGCCACAGCCAACACCATCACCAACTCGGCGAAGTCCCAAATTGGAAAGATCTGAGCAGCGACAGAAAGGAATGGTGGGATCCCAGACTGAGAAGAAGAAGATCTTGAAAAGCCAACAGGAGAAGCAGCAGCAAGTAGTGGCAATAAGTAACAAAACTACGAAAACCAAGATGACAGCAGCTTCCATCGACGATTCTGTCACAGTTCCTGCCAAACCAAGTTTCTACAGCAAGGTGACGAAAAAGAGCAGTGTGGTTCCTCTAGAGTCTAAACCTTTCTTGCGGAAAGGCACGGGAATTGGTCCTGGTGTTGGCCCTGTTGTTGCTAAAACAAAAACGTCTCAGTCCGATGAATCTTCTAAAAGCAGTGGTAATCTGACACTTGGTCTTCAAGAAAATGATGCAATTTCTGGAACAGTAGAGTTGACAAATCAGCTGCCGGTGGAGGAGGTAGCACAACCAGAAAATGATGATGCTGATTTAGAAGTCCTGGAAACTGACAATCAGAAATTTGAAAACATAGAAAATTCTGAACAATTTTCTGGCCAACCTGATGATGGCTTCGCAAAGACGGCAGAAATTTCACATGAAATTCAAGCAGAAGAGGATTCAGGTATCTCACCTATTGCCTGGGTGGAGACGAACCAACAGGAACTACCTATCTCTTTTGACAGTAGCCCGTCGCAAATTGCAATTCCAGCAAATGTTGCACCAGTTGCAATATCAAGCCCACGAGTTCGTCATTCTCTATCACAGATGCTGCAGGCTGACAGTGGGGAACCAGATATTATTGAGTGGGGAAATGCTGAGAATCCGCCAGCCATGATTTATCAGAAGGACTCGCCCAAAGGATTAAAGAGGCTCTTAAAGTTTGCAAGAAAGAGTAAGGGAGAGGCAAATGTGACTGGTTGGGCCAGCCCATCAGTCTTCTCTGAAGGTGAAGAGGATGCTGATGAACCTAAAGCTGCCAGCAAGAGGAATGCTGATGCTCTAATGAGGAAGTCTGCCCTTCAGGCAAAGGGCTTTGGGCAGCAGAAAACTATGTTCAGTGAAAGCTATGATGGCGGAAACTCAAGCAAAGGATCTATCAGCTACACAGCCGCCCATGAACTTCTATCAGGTATTCTTTGAAGAGAAGGTTGTTAGAACCTTCTTGGCTATATTACCTTGACATCTGACTTGCTAATTTTCAAATTTTAAAGTAAGGGTCACTAGGAGTAGAGTTTTAATTAACCATGGTTAATGTTACCAAAATTATGGTGTCTGATAAAAAAAAATTATGGTGTCTGGATGTACCTGAATCGTTGGAATTTCAAATATTGGCTGAATGGATGGTGATGGTGACCCTTTTCCCTCTATGGTTTAGGAGGGCATGAAAATTGCAAAACACGGTTAGTGGGACATTACCTTTCCTGCCTAAAATAGCATTGATTAACACTGACCATGTTCTTTTAGTGGGGGAAAAAAAAGGAAGAAGCATTATTCCACCTTTTATTGTTTCCAATCTACATGCTCATTGAATAATAAATGACGAGTACCAAATATTTACATTGCCTGCATATTGTTGAACATTGATTGCTGTTATAGGTTATTTGAAACTGCATGGCTTAGGTATCTGGAAATGGAGCTAAGAAAACAAGCCCCTGTTTATAAATATCAAATATTTGCCACCAGGTATATGGAATGGAAACATGTTTAAGAAAATCACCATTAATGACCATTTTTTAGCATACATTATACTGCTATTTTCCTTCAACTGTCCTGTGGAACCTGTGGGTTATACTGATATGCCAGCATATGCTAAACTCAGTCTTGTTCCCACTTTCAATGTGTGTGTTTCCAGGTATTCTTAGCAGGTATTCCAGGTTTACACACCCATCCGAATGCGACTGATTGTTGCGTTGAAAAAAAAGAAAGTTATAATCACTAAACTTGAGGGCTGTGCATCAATCGGTTAGGATGATCTATTGGACTTGAAATTTTGTATATAGTTAGGTCCCATATGGATCTTTTGATCCCTCACCTTCTCTATGATTACAGTGGCCCCAGGTGGGCCCACAAGGCATCCACACAAGAGATCTCGAATCTTAAGTTCTGATGACAGTTGGTTTTTGTTACCTTGAATAGACTTGAATCTTGTCAGGAGTCACCAAATGACTGATTGTTCTTTAGTTGTCGGTGTATATTTTTTTGTAGAAGAAAAAAAAAAATGACTGATTGTTCTTTAGTTGTCAGTGTATATTTTTTTGTAAAAGAAAAAAAAAATCTTGAAAGAAGATTCATCATATTTAATTACCATAGAGCCATAGTGGTCCTATTTATTTCTGTTCCAAAAGCACATTTGTTTTATTGCGGATACATTTTATTGCTTGTTCAATTAGTGTGACGCATCAAATTTAAATAAATAAAGAAATACAAGTTCTCTTCACTTCAGTAAGAATATTTAGAAATATACAACAAAAAAACACTGGAGATGATTTGGGTTTGAAAATTCTGATCCTGCTTGTGAATTTAGCTTTACTAGAGTTATATACTCTACTAAAAAGATGCTTAATGTCAGAATTAATACTCCTACATTTTTCTTTAACAGGTCAGTCAAATGTAAGCAACTTCTCAACTCAGGTTTCGCATAAGCTGAGAGAGGGACAAACCTCAGCTGGAGCAGTTTCAACCAAAGGTACAGTTGACCTTCCTAGCGCCACTAGCTCCTATTGTAGCTTACCCATGTTTCTGTAATGAGTGTGAATAATTTCTTTCATGGATTTTTCTTAGATGCATTTCTACTTCTTGTGCTCCATTTTTTTATTCCAAATTCCCCCACTGTTTTTCTTTCAGCATCACGGTCGTTCTTCTCTCTCCCAACATTCAGGAGCAGCAAATCGAGTGAAACCAAGCTTCGATAATAACAGTGTATTGCTTAAAAGCTGTAGCGATGGTTAACACTTGGCTTGTCTCACCAACGTATGTTCAAGTGAAATATGCCTAGAGAGAATATTTCCTTTTTTTATTTTTTTTTCTCTGACACATATTCTGCTGTAATGGGTCTGTATGCCTTATTATTTGAATATGATCATTGTTAATTATGTTCAATTTCTAATGTAAATGAGACACAACCACATAACCATAACCATAGCAGTTATTCTGTCTAATGTTGACACACTGTTGCACACAACCAGCCAAACTAAGAAATTATGTACTTAGGATACAGACAGCTTATTAGAAACGCTTAACATTTGTAGACCATTTATGCTTGATTCTTACAATGCCCTCTTCAGTGAGCATTAGCTCCTTCATCTCTCTACTGAAGGAATTGGGGAAACTTTGCAATTCTTCTGAAATAAGGTATTTCAACGTTCAGATGTGGGTGTGGTAGATTAATCCATCGTCTACCACATTGGATTCTCTTTACTGACGCCTGCCTATTGTTCTTGTTAACTGAAAACTGACTTGGAGCCTATCCCTATTCTGGCTGTGCTGCCCTTCCTCTCCAGGGCTTGAGGATTTGAAACGAGCACAACAAACTTTCATCCACATTCATAAGAGCACCTGCATTGTTAAACTCTCCACAGTAGTTGGGAGCTGAGAATATTGTAACCAGCTGCCTATCTGCAAAGAACTCGTACCCATCCTCAACAACCTGCATGTAGTGTGTCTTCATTGGTTGATACTTGAAAAAGCAATTGTAATGAAATGGGCAGAAAAAGAACTGCTAATTTGGCTGGTGCCTTGTAAAGTTTCAGGGAAGAATAATAGAAAAATATACCTGGTGAGCGCGGCACACCAGATCGAGGTCATGCTTCTTCAAGAATTCGCCCACCTTGTCAGCTCCGAAGGTGTAGGAAACACCCCTATCATTCTCCCCCCATCCATTGATATCTCTATCAGGATCCGACCAAAGGAGGTCGCAGAGTAGACCCTGGTCCGGCACATCAAGTGGCCTTTCTATAGCCCTGATCTGATCCAAGCTATCCAACTCCGGTGAAATCCCGCCATGCATGCACAAGATCTTGTCGTCAATGAGGGCTGTGACTGGCAGGCAGTTGAAGCAATCCGTGAAGACCTTCCAGAGTCGGACACTGAAGCGACGCTTGCACTCATCATAGAACCCATATATTCTGTTGATGGAAGCGCACTCGTGGTTCCCTCGGAGGAGGAAGAAGTTGTCTGGGAACTTGATCTTGTAAGCGAGCAGGAGGCATATGGTCTCTATGCTCTGTTTCCCTCTGTCCACATAATCCCCTAGGAATAGGTAGTTAGCTTCAGGTGGGAAACCCCCATATTCAAACAGACGCAGGAGGTCTGAATACTGGCCATGGATGTCACCTATCAGTTCAACAACAGAAAAATCCAACTTTTACTACAATTCCCTCGTACCAGCAGATGCATATATGAAATATAACCACGATGAATCATTGTTTAAAACTCTGTTTTGACTCATCCTTCGTGTCAACAAGGGAACATCAGAAGAAGAAAGAACTCGAGCGCATACGACAGTACACGGACCACAATGTTGCTGAACTGGTGATCACTGATCACGAGGCAGTGTAGTAAATATTCCAAGCTGTTTAAGTGTTCATGTCATTGTAATTTTTAGTTGTTTTTTTTTACTGTTTCCTAAGATGGAAGAGGTCCCTTTCTACAGAGTTTTCCAAACGGCTGAATGTGGCCTTCCAGAGAAACTGAGGGTGTGCAGTGATATTCAGTTTCAGTCCCCCAATGTCACCCCAAAAGAACCCCACAGGGCCTACACATACCAACACTAGTCCGGGTGAGTGGATTCAACTCAGTAGATCACCATGTCAGGTGAATCAAGCAGGTCTGTTGTTTTCTGGATTTTGTTTGCAATGTTTCTGTGGACCCTAGTAGAAAATATTGTTAAACACGCTCTAATAAAATGAAAAAATTATTGAGAAATCATATTAGTTCTTGCTAATACTAAATATTCTCTACCAAGAGCCAATAGTAAATATTGGTGTGGTCCAAAGGTCCAGAACTGGAAGTTTCCATACCCAGACTCAAATTCTTTTTAGGTTTGGGTCCAACAAAGTAGTACAAAGTCAAAGTGCACACATCTAAGTTTCTGGGTTGAGTCTGGGTCTAGCCCGTGTCTTGTGTACAGATTGGTGCCTTTTGCCACTCTAAAGAAGTGAGGGGGGTTAGACATTGATTTATGTCGTGGTAAAGGGGCACCATGGATTGGTGAGGTTCCACCCAATTGAATTTGATAACAACGGCCATTTGGACAAAACTTTTCTCCATATATATATATATATATATATATATATATATATATATGGGAAATGTTCATATGCATCTATCCCTCACCATATATATATATATATTATTTTTTTTGGCTTTTTTTCTACATGGGAGACTCCCACTTTTACACACATCTAATGGCAAAACCATGAAATTGCTGCGGCGTGGTTGAGAGAATATGGGAATGGGAAAAAAACCACTTTCATAAGTTGTAATTACTACAGTTTTCTCCTTATATTCGTTTCAATATCGGTCTGATTAATATATGGGGCCCATTATGGAAGCCAATGGATTTCAAAATCCACATTTAATTTTGACACTCAATTCATGCTTAAGCACAAATATAATCAAATCAAGCTTCTAAAATATCTATTATTTACTTGATATTCTCCTAAAATCTCACGAGTTTCCCTCTATATCAAAAATTCTTTATTATCATAATTATATTTACTAAATTAACTAAATAAATCTAAGGGCCCTATTGCGAAAGCCGATTTCTCTCTTTCCAAACTCACAATTAAAGGGGGCCACTTTAATATTCTATATTTACTCCTTTTTTTTCTCCTTTCAATATTCGGTATGAGTAATTTGTGGGGCCCATTATGGAAGCCGATTGGTTCCAAAATTTACATTTAATTCATTTTAAATACTTATAAATACTTTTAATTAATTAAAACTTTAATTATTTTTTTTATCATGGCTTTCTGCACTAGTTTTATATAATATATGGGGTCTTCTCGAAATTTCTGGGGGCCATAGACCCTGTCACTAGTTTTTGGGGGGCTCTTGTAATTCATAGAGAGGTCCAGAGATTTGTGGGGTGGCCTAGAATATTGTAAATTGGTGTAGGATTATAATTGAGTTGTGTGGAAGTTTCTTTAAGTAATTCTAAAATGTTCTCATCTAATTGTCATTCGAAATTTATGGGGGCCATAGACCCTGCCCCTAGTTTTTGAGGGGCTCCCGTAATTCGTAGAGAGGTCTAGAGATTTGTGGGGTGGCCTAGAATATTGTGAATAGGTGTAGGATTATAATTGAGTTGTGTGGAAGTTTCTTTAAGTAATTCTAAAATGTTCTCATCTAATTGTCATGTGGATTAACATTGTCATTCATTTGAGAGAGTAAACTCTAAATAGGAGTTTAAATCTATTCATTTGTAACCAGCCAAAAATTGAAGTAAAGCGGGCTAACACACTCATGATTGAGTGGTGTTGGTATTTCCGCATCACACACATGCCGATATATTTAAAAAGGTTAGACCGACATTGGGGAAGGCTAATTCGCTTGAACACAAGATATGATTATGATTAGGTGTACATTTACTCAATTTAAGGGCTTATAAGGTGAAAAATATAAAGTGTTCAAAAATATTTTCAATCAAAGTTTCCATAGGTGCCTGAGAGTCTAAAGATTCATTTTAGATCCCATCTGTGTTTATATACACACTCAACAGCATGAAATTGTCTGCTTGGGCTCACGTGTATGTGCGAGGACTTCTCAGAGTATGAAATTGTCTGCGAGTTTTTACTATTTTCGGGGTACGTGCATACTTGAAGCTTCGGCCCGAGCATGCTTACCTGTTGTTACGGTTTCGATGCACGCTTAACTCCTGAGTTGTTGCGGTTTCCAGAACTGATTTACTAAGTTTGACTCATAAGCCTGGATATGACTAATAAGCCTGGATAACAATAGGAATTCACCACACTACTCTCTCATGATTTGCATCCATCCAAGAGATTCTCACAAGGAGCATAGATTTTTAATTTGATATATATGTAATATAAGATCTTAAACTTTTTTTAATAGACGAACTAATGCATCAACTCTCTCTCAATGTTGAAGCACAACATTTTAAAAAGATGATCATTAAAATAAAAACACAAAAAGATCGAGTTTATGCATGTACCACAAACGTTCATGGGCGCTTCCAATTCCAAGAGATTGGGTTGGGAGAGGAAGATCTCCTTTGCAACAAGACATAGCTGTCGGATCTCCGACTCCACCAGCTGTACCCGTTTCCCAGATTTATTTTTCCTCCCTTCCAACAGCTTCCCTATCAATTCATCCAATACGCTTGCTTCCATTTGATATTCAAAGGGTAATAACAACTCTCTTCAATATATCATGATATTCATAGACAAAAAAAAAATATATATATATATCATATGAATGCAAAGAAAAACAGCAATGATCAATCTCCTTCCTTCTTTATAAAACCCACCACCAAAGAAAAAGAGAGAGAGAAGAGCTTTTAGAGATGGAGGGAGAAAGAGAGAGAGAATAGCCCTCTTTCTTTCTTGTGTTATTTTGTTGATTTCAAGGACAAGTTGAAGTTGTCTTTTGGGGTTTGGGTTTGTTTTGTGATGTCCGTCGTCAAGGGAGGATTGGTGAGTCATAAGCCGTTCGTTACCGTTTTATTCGTGTTTTACTATGTTTTGATTGGACAGACTGTTGGAATCTGCGGTCGCCTGTGTTTTCGGAACTCCACTGCTTTTGCTGTCATAACAAAATCTAAATC
Organism: Umbellularia californica; assembly: GCA_028538565.1. NCBI lineage: Eukaryota > Viridiplantae > Streptophyta > Magnoliopsida > Laurales > Lauraceae > Umbellularia > Umbellularia californica. The sequence goes on along the minus strand of JAPQWN010000012.1, from coordinate 17,896,402 downwards.
AATGCCTTCTACTAAGAAAACCAGCTGCATTGTAGGATCCTAGCCCTCTGTTCTTTCTTTAGCTATCCATGTTTATGTTTCCTTGTTTGTTTCAGATATAAAAATGAAAATGGATGATGGCCCAAGGAGCTAGCATTCCCTTCGAGCTTAATTTGTAGACATCTGATCAGCCACTCACATACTTGTTAGAACACCATTTAAGGTGGTCCACTTGACCACCTATAATTCTTTCTCTCCATATGAAAGGACGCATGCATCAATGTTCTTCTCTTACAATCTATTAAACCACTTACATTTTGATCTCGACAAATGAAAAAGGTTGTCAATACTGCCAAAAACAAAAATACGAAGAAGAAAAACAAAATTGGACGACCTAGTCTACAAGGGGTTCAAAATGGTGGGGTCCCATTGATCCTACTGCCTCGAGAGAATCATCATTGGATAAAATTCGAAGTCTTTGATCTTTGCATGATTGTTTGTTCCCATTGTTCCGGCAGATATATATGCCAATACAATAATGGCCTATACGTCAAATATAAACCGTTCAAGTTAAATGGCCTCCTATTGTATGAGTCCTTGATGGGTCCTTGGAAGATCTTATTTAAGTAGAAGATAGATCCATCGGCCACTTGATTTTTCAAAGGTCTACTATTGTATGAGTCCTAACTCTCCCTTCTTTAAGAATCGAAGGTTGAGTCCACCAATGCTCTCACTGTAGGGCCACATGGGTGTTTACCCACCTTCCCTCTACGCCCGGAGGGATTAGTCCAGCTTAAAGGGTTGGAAACCCTTCGATATCAAAGGAAAAAAAAAAACTACCATTGTATGAGTCCTTGGAAGATTTTAAACTACTATAGAAGATAGACCCAACGAACACTTGATTTTTCAAAGGACTCATACAATGGTAGACCCATCAAGGACTCATACAAACAGAGAACATTTGTATCGAACAGTTTGAAAATTCACAAGTTGACCCTACTGAGGAACCTTGCGAATTTCTCGTGAGTAAAGATCAGGGCTCCACTTTGGATTGATTATCGATAAAAAAAAAGGGACTTGGCCTCATACTTAATCTTGTTTTAACATTATTATATATTATTAAGGAGAAGAGGTTCATGCTTCATGCATTCAATTTTGATCAATTCCACTCAATTTTAACTTTGAGGTGAAATTCCTATTGGGCGGATTTGATACAAGTTGGCCAAACCAAAAACTGCCCCAACTCATATATGCTTCACCTAGCACCCAATTTAATTTGTGACGGATTTATAATTTGTCATATCAAACCTGCCATGTAATGAATATGGATCCATTTTATTACTCATAATGACTCTAACACTTTGACTTTTCCAGCCGCCTTTGTATTCATCTGATTTTGGGTTTTTTTTTTTTTTTTTTTTTAATTATTTTACGCATTATAAATTGCTCTTATAATTTGCAATACCAAATCTGCCCCTCTATACGATAAAGGTCAGATTTAATACTATATTGTTTTATTCTAAAATATTATAATAGATAACGAAAAGATATGCATATTGTGCGTGCCTAAAAATTACGGACTTGGTTTAGATGGTAATGGGGGTTATGAAGATGCTAATTAGCTGATTAAGAACGTTGCCGATGGCCTGAAACCTGAAAAGGAGAAGAAACAGAGGTCAGGGGCCCGGGCTGCTGCCAGCCAAAGGCACTCCGACGCCTGAGTTAGTGCAGTCACTAAACTAGGGTGAAGAGAAGAAGAAGGTTCAAGCAAATAACACAGTGTATGTTGTGTATTTGCTACCTGTTCATGGCTTACCATACAGATATATATAGAAGGGAGTGGAATGTTCCATAGTGGAGGTAGGTGAGGATGCTTGTCCCATCAGCCCATACCTAGGACCCTTAGTGGGGGTAGGTGAAGGAACTGTCCCATCAGATCTCTCCTCAAATCCCTCACATAAATGTGGATGTGATCAGTTGATAGGAAAGAGGTCTTATCGATGGCCGGCGGCCACCCTATCTGTAAGGGTTCTCTGTAATGTAGCCGTCCCATCTCATAATAGAGATTAGATGCCCAATGTCCACCTCGGTCAAGTGGGCCGAAGTGGATGTCACCGAGGTCAGGCTTGCTCGAGGTCGGGTACTGTTACCGAAACACTCGAGGCAGAGCCCAGAAAGAGCGTGGCCGGTACACTTACGGAGGCCAACTCCAAACTGGTGTCAGCTGGCACGCTGCCGAACTGGGTGAATGAGGTCGGTGTAACTCTTAATTGGTATCATTACCCAGGTCAGGGATAACCTAGGTATTAGATAAACACCCCCACACACATATAACTACATGGAAACAGGATTTGAACTCACAATCACTCAATTATTGTAAGTCTTTAAAATGTACTTTACCACCAAGCCTTACATGAATGATTAATGATTAGTGCTAATTGATAAAAATGGACAGTTACAATCATGTAATGGAGTTGTTTGATATTTCTCATCTCATCAAATGAGCTGTTTAGAATCACCAAAAGTTGAGGTTCTACTTTTTATAGTATGATAAAATGGTCCAATATTACTTTTCTCAATACTCAAAATCCACATTTATATCTTATCATCATTATTATTACATTTTACAAATTTTATCTACAATTCATTTTTCTACTCTTCTATATTTTCAATTTAGCAAATAAAAAATTAAAAACAAATTTACAATTATTAAAAAAAACTCATTTTGGTCTCCCATTATTTCTCATTTTTAAACTTTTGAACTTATTCTAATTTTGCATGTCTAACAATGGGGCCAAGAGCCAACAACTCATTTTGGAGGGGCTCACAATACAAAAGAATGGAATGTTGGGTATCATCATGGAAAGAAAGCCCCTCCCTTATTTACAGATATTACATTATGGTGTAACAGAAGTAACAGAATCATGAACACATGACGGACACTGCCAATAGAATAGAACAGGGATAATGAAAAAATGAAAATAAGAATCAAGATGTTTCATTTGAATTCAAGCCTCCTATTGCCGTACCCACTCGCTGCATAACGAATCCGTAGATCTTCTGTTTCAATTGCTCCATCTTCTCCATGGATCCCTCTTCCTTGTTCCTTCCTGCTCGATCCAACCATTCATTTACCAGCTTCAAGTGTGATAAAATGACCGCCAACTCACCATTCTCATTAGCAGAGCTTCTCCCTGAGACCTGTAATCCAGCATCCAATGCCTCCTCCATAAACCCCAGAAACCAGACCTGCATTTCTCTCTGTAAATTCTTTGCAAGCTCTGCAGTCTCTTCAACTCCATGTCCTCTTACCCATGTAAGTGATTCTGAAGACAATGTAGATTGGGATGTGACTTTTGGATTCTTCTTGGCGAGTGTGGTAAGAGAGTGCCTCGTTGATGATGTGTTTGTTCTTGGAGGCGAAAGGGCGACGGGCTTTTCTAGCTTCCGGAAGTCTGGGAGATTTTCAGTTTGGTTGACTTGAAGTGAGATGGCTTCAAGATCAGAGGCTAGTGCTGCTTCAATCCAAAGATAGATGGACTTCAACCGCCCATGAGAATAAGCAGTAGTGGCAGCTTCTCGATGGTTGTCGTCGGAGAAGCTGTGACGCGCAGTGAGCATTTCAGCAATCACTGTCGATTTGACAGTGCCTTCATAAAGTACGAGGAATTGGTTGATGATGGGCAAAGGATTTCTGGCCTTAGATGATAAAGAGCATAGATTGGAGAACATGCTGAAAATAGAATAAAAGGTTTAGAATAATAAGAGAAGCAAATAAAAAGATAGGAAGGCTAGATTTTTCTGATATTTCATGCAGTCGATAAGTAGAACTATTTGTGATGTCTGCAATTGCATTGTTTAATAAATTTCCCTTTTCTCTAATGGTTATTATTTTTTTTTTATGCATGTCATTGTGCATCTATATAGATGCCTTTGGTGGGACCAGCACAAAATATGCAAGGGTGATTTCCACCAAAACGCAAATGCAAATCTACTTGAAATCATGATGCTCACATACAGCAAGGCAGGGAGATAGATTTTACATATAAAAAGTGAAGTAATACGACACAATATGTTTCCTATTTTGAAGTATCCAGGTATCATCGCTTGAAATGCAGTTTGAGAAATTTTTTGATTTGTACAAGCAGAGACCATAGTTCAGAAATAAGCTCCACAATGGAATGACCCATGCACAGGCCAGGCTATTCACTTGATGGTCATGATGTTAAAAGGAGAACATCCACATTTGACAAAAAGAAGGCCAAAGATTGAATGTCCTATTTATTGACAAGTCACTCGATTGCACGATCTTAACCATTCAATTTTCTCTCCTGCTGAGGCCCATTGTATCAATATTTGCATCACTGAACTGAAGGCACAAATGGTAAATGCATCTTCGTGGGTCAAGAATTGTATATTTCTTTATGTTTAGCATGCCTTTTCTTCCATTCCTGGTTTCAAATTTATGAGTTGAATCAGAGTTATGGTTTTCTAAATCCATAGAAGAGCAACATTAAGCTTCATTTGGATTGTAAAAAAAAAAAAGGCGGAGTAAAATCAATACCTTAGATTCCTTATAACAGCTTCAGTGGCCGAGGCTTCTTCTAGTGCAGCAGCAGCAGCTGCAGAAGCAAGGGATCTCCTATGGAGAGCATCCTGCAAATTAACACACCGAAAACTCAAAACTTGGAAGAGGTTGGGGAACTTGAAAAAAAGGGGTAGATGCAAGGTTCATCTTCTGTGGAAAAATGGAAAGAAAATGCAAGTAACTTCGATGTGGAAAGCAGCTTTTGGTTCTTTTTTTTTTTTTTTTAATTTTTAATATACAAGAGATATTGTACCTTTCCAAGCTTTCTGAGATTAGGAGGCAGATTTTCAATCTTGCAACTAGAACTTGTCTTCTCATTGACAGAGAAATCCTCCAGATTGGATTGACATCCATGGCTGTCACTTGATTGTGTCCGAAATGCAGCCTATTAATGGAAAAGGGTGAATAATTAGGGTAAGTTTTTTCTGTGTGTTTGTGCCTGTATATGTTGATATATCTACATATGAAAAGAAAGGAGAGAAAAAAAAGTAGGAGAAAACTACTAGTATGGCAGGTCTTGCAAGATGTATCTGGCAAAAAGAGTATGGCAAAGTATGGAATCTTTAACAAATTTAATTTCGGGAAAAGAACGGAGAAGAGAGGGGTATCTATAAGCTTGCAAGGTACCCAAAAGGGTTTAGTAGCTACCCTTATTCTTTGTACCATGTAAATTTATTTTCGATTATATATATATACTTATCTTCCAAAAAAAAAAAAAAAGATACCAGAAAGGGAAAACAACATTTCATGATCAAAATAATGCATATTAACATTTCTAAACTGAAAGGTCTTGGTGAAAGTAGATAAGAATCTATGATGCCCAGATATGGATATCAGGAATCAGGATCGAGGCAATGACTTGATCTTTGTGAATTTTAGAACATGGATATGGGATCGAATATCCTATACATTTGTATTGAAGATCATGAATCGGCATTTGTTTCTGGAACTTAGGTCTCACATGAATAGAATAAGGAGTTGTTGCAATTTACAGAGCTGTACATTGCTTTAATGAAGGGACATATAAATAGCCCTCTGAACAGCATATAAAGTTTGGTTAACATATATTACCTAAAGCAATTGATTAGACATCATATAAAATTCCAATCCTTTATCAATTTTCACCATCAAACTGAATGATAAAATGAGGGATATTGATGGCTATGGACTAGATTAAGGCAAAATATGGAAGATCTGTTATAAAAATCAAGCCAAAAGTTGCGCAAAGCTCTGATCCGTAGCAGTCACGAATGGACCACTCAGAGGCTTCATGAAGAGAGAAAATTGAAAAATGCAGTTGAGAGATAAAGAGATGACAAGAAGAGAAAGAAAGAGGGCAATGCTGACCAAGGATTAGAATGATCATATAGTTTTCATTTTCTGCCAATCTAGATTAGATCCCTCTCTAGAAAAATAAAATAAAACAAGTCCGTCATGCTCTATGTATGACTGAAATTCGAGGCCACACACACACACACACACACATATATATATAGATATATATATATATATATATATATATATAGAGAGAGAGAGAGAGAGAGAGAGGAAAGTAAATAAAATATACGAAGCAAAATATAGTGATATTTATTTGGATCATATTTCTGAAGACTCAAACTTAAAAACAATGATAAACTCAACTGCTTAATGAAGTTGAAACATCAATTGAATGGCCATCTAAATGATATCAACCGGTGAAAAGAGATTCTGTATATGTTCAAAACCAAATATACCCTAAAAGTCAAAATTTTTTAAACTAAATCAAAGGAAAATGAATAAAAAAGTGGAAATATGTAATTGAAAAACCTGAAATTGAAGAAGTATAACCATTTCAGTTTGGATTTGATAGATTTAACATGGAACCAGAAAGAAGTTGAAGCTCACTTATAGAAAAAACAATTTGTTTACTTCAGATACTAGTAGTGTTTTTTGGTTACTCTGTGTTCAACACTTCACACATTATTGAACATGATGCAGTGGCAATTGGAAGGCAGAGCTGAATAATTTCCAATCTCCAGATCATAACAAAAGGTATCGATTACAGCTCTCTCTTTAGGGACTTAGGATATATTTACTGTTATGTGACTACATATTTTTAAACTACCTGCTCCTCTGCCCTAATTCTTCCACTACACAAGACCCATTAGCATCAAGGAAGAATAGAATTACATTATCCATGTTGGTTTCTGCTCTAGGATGGTTTTAAGCCATAGACAAAGGATATGAAACTCATTGCTTTGACTGTAAAACTAATTCAATCTGTCAAACTTCTAATCCTGCCTGGTGCTTATCACATCCATCACATACAAGATCAATACACTCACAAAACAACCAAAAAGGACCTGACCAAATTCCAGCCACCCAAGTAACTTGGTAACTTTCAATGAGCAAAAGAACCAGAATTGTCTTCTTGCATATGGAATTAAATCTTTACAGAGAGTAGAAGCTGCTCAAGCATCAAGGGTATATAGCATTGGACTGTTTTAGTTCTGTTTAACTTAGAGCAAAATCAAGTGAAAGAAACTAAAGCAGAAAAAGATGATCATAGAACAAAGTCATTCATGGAATTCACAAGTATTTAAGGATTACCCTAGCCCGTGAATTCACTTGAGAATCAGGCATATTTCCTAAGATGCCTTTGTCTTTCCGCTCAGCGACGGCCCCGCCTGGACCTTCCGAGCTCTTTCCCATGTTCTTTGTAGATCCCACAAGCGCATCTGAAACCTTTGAAATGCCCACAACCATCTTCTTCTTCATTTCCGTATCAGAAACCCCTGGCAACACCTTCAATCCCCCATGTAGCATCCTCCCAGGTGAAAGTGAGCTCCTCCCTCTGGGGGATTCCTGCTTCTGCCCAATTGGAGAATGTTGCCGGTACCTCGATGGAACCATTATTGCCATCTCTCTCAATGGCCGCCTCCTCTCCTCGTTTGTGGCTACCATACTGGAGACGTCGCATTTCGAAGGCATCGGGGACGGTGGCCTAGAATGTGACTTCCTGGCGGGCGAATTCTCCCTTTCTGCCAATGGCGGTGGACCGCTGCCCCTCTTTCCTACCGACACCGATCGCCCGCAGCCGGACAAGAATTGCCTCTTCTCCATCCTCCCACCAACTGAATTCTCAATTGGCGCGTTCTCCTTGGCAGAAATGACCACCCCGGGCTCTCCAATTTCATCATCAGAGACGGGTTGGATTACAAATCCGCGCTTGGATGGGGAAATTTGGGCCATCAATGGCTTGGGATTTCTGACAAACGGGTGGCGGCCTGGAATGGGGCGGAGGCCGAATGCGCAGGGGACAGGAGGGGAATCAAAATGGAGGCGGTCGACGTAGGCAAATTGGCCGAGCTGGATGCGATTGGCGAGGACGAGATTGTTGTCGGGGTCGGAGAGGGAGACGTAGGTGGAGTGGGTGGAATCGGAGAGCTGGATGAGGAAGCGGTGATTGGTCGAGGGGGCAGGCGCGATGCTGAGGACCTGGAGGAGGACGGAGCGGTGATCTCCGGCGACCTTGGCGTCGGAATTCATGGAGTGGAGGAGCTTGAGGAGGGTGCCTGGCGTGAGAGTGAGACTCCCCATTTGATCAAGCAGCAGCAGCAGCAGTGAGAGAGAGAGAGAGAGAGATGGAAGGAATGATGTAAATTGCAATGGTAGGTAATGAGGCGACAGTAGCGGCGGACGTTACGCGCCATCTTTTCAAATTCAAAATGTTGCTGTTTTCGAGGGAGCGTGAGGATCGCGGCTAGAGACAAAACTACAAGCGGTGCCAAATGTTACGAGGTTGGAGTGTAGGCAGACAAATGGTGGGATACAACTCCATGAGTGGGCCCCATCAAAACCTTGGGAACCATTTTTTTTTTTATTCGAAAAAGGGAAAAGTTTGGATCCGAATTCAGAACCATGAAAAAAGCTTGAGCTTTACTCATATTTAATAGTCTAGTTAGCTTTGATTGTATACCATTTAATACCCTCATTTATATATTTTAATTTTTTTTACGAATTTTTTTACTTAATTCTACTAATGCACTCTAATATATAGCAGGTAGTATTTTTCCCACATGTATATATATATATTTTTGAATAACGTAGGGTTCTAGCCTTTTGGTCAGAATAATTCCAACGAGTCCAGGAGAGAAAATTAGATAAAATTTCCTTATGGCCCTAGTGTGGTAGTGCAATTTTGAACCCACAACATGTGGGTGCAAACCGTGGTCCTAAGCCAACTGAGTAACTACTCGGGGTTGCATGTGTTTCTCACCTTTGCTTGATATAAATTGTTTAATTATACGTGAGTGTCTGCACATTGCATTTGCTCCAAATTTCACCTTAACTCGTATGATATACCATGCTGGATTCATCATCTATAAGAAAATAATACTATATACTTTTTTGCATATCAAATGTTACTTGTATATGTTTATATCATTTGAATTGGAAAGGGATTTGAAATACTAGCAATAAAAACGTAGAAATGCAATATTAAGTAAGATTAAATTTAATGGATTAAATCAAGCGAAAGAGAGCTTCACTTAAGCGTGTATTAACAGTTTGTTATGGTGCAAACTAGGATTGTTTCACTTGATTTACAATGCCACAACTTTAGGTGACTAACGAACAAAGAGCCTTGAAAACTGAGTAGCAGTAGCTCTTCACATATCAGTGAAGGTAAAACTGCACAACTAAAACAAAAGAAAAGTATATCATGAAACCTCATTGTTGATTATGTTATATCTACTTGATTTAACAAAAAAATATAAACATGTAAAGGATAGACGACATAGATCGTAATCATCAATGGCATGCTTCATCTTATATGTCCTTTTATTAAAAGGTATAATGAGTTGGTCTAACTCATTAACATTCCTGAATAAAATAAAAGCTTCCTTTTTCATATTATGTTTTGATTTCCTGTCTCCGAATTCAAACAAGAGATACCACAAAGAGATTCATTTTGTAATTACCTTGGCTCAATAATTAGTAAGGATGAATAGATTGATGAAAATGTCAAATATAAAACAAAAGCGAAATGGTTGAAGTGAAGACTTGCTTTCTAGAGTGCTTTGTGATCAACTTACATGACATCTATTAGATTAGTTATGACTTATGAAGAAGAATATTGGCCAATCAAGAAGAAATATGTGCACAAAATGGATGGAGCAAATATGAAATATTGAGGTGGATGTGTGATAATATTAGAAAAGTTAAAATTAGAATTGAGCACTTTTGAGAGTATTTAGGGGTGACATCGGTACAAGTTAAAATTAAAAAGACCTGTTTGAGATGGTCTAGACATATCCAATGCAAGCTGGCAATTGTGTTAGTATGCAAAAGGTATGCAAAAGAATGGCAATGCAATGCAAGTGGCCTACTAAAAGGAAGGGGTAGGCTGAAAAGGACATGAATATAGAAGTACTAAACGCAGATATAAAGACGTGAAATCTATCTAAGGATTTAGCTCAAGGTAGATTTTAATGGAGAAACTGAATTGATGTAGTCAACTCTAACATAGCTGAGACAAGACTTTGATGATGAGAATGATGAGAATGTTTTGGTTTGTTGTATAATACTTCAAGTTTCTAATCAACATTTCAAGGGACTTTTATAAGTGCATTTCTATTAAGCAAGTTAGAATTCAAGGATTAAAGGTGAACATACACATAATGGTTAGAATTCAAGGATTAAAGGTGAACATACACATAATGGTCTCTCACATAATCTCCGTTTTCATGGGAAATTATTGTTGACAGTTGCACTCGCGGGGAGGGGAGACTTACACATGCGAGGAGGGAAAAGGACCCAGGGATCGAGTTCTGGTCATTTGAGTGAAAGGCGAGGTTCCCAACCAATTAGGTAATCCCTCGTACTTAACCTACTAAATTAGATTTTAGGAAAAAGAAGGCTCCCTGTGCAACCCCAGATCCGCGATAGAAGAATAAACCAAACTCGCGAGGGATTGCTCGAATTCAATGGATTCTAGCCTTTAGGCACACTTACAACCATAAAACACACCATAACTAAAGAAAGATCTGAAAATCTTTAATTAACTCCTCACCTCTTTAGTACTTAGATAAAACTCGCTTCACTATAAATTTTTAGGATTTCAATAGGAACTAGGCAAACGGGCCTTCAACGTTCACACTTTTTAGAGTGGCAAGATAGGGTTCATGGGCTAATTAACACGCTTTATTTTGTGTTGAAATTAATCATGCCGACCATTATAACTAATTATAATTAGTCATTCATTATCTTACAAGTTAATTGGTTAATAGATAGAAGGTTGATGAGTAAAACCCTTTTTTTTTTTTTCATGGGCCACCAATAATATATTGCATAAGATTGGATTTTTTGTGTGCAACCAACAAAATCAAATGCCATGAGCCACTGCTTAAATCCAAGTGCTCAAATTAGTGCATTCTATAATAGTACTAATTCAAGTTAACTCCAGTTAGGCTAGAACCCACATTGATAATTTGCAAAGCCATAAGTAAAATACAAAATCCTAAAAGAAAACCACAATTTTACATGGAATGGGTCTATTGACGGACCAATAAGATGAGAGAAATTGGGAAGCAATGAATCAAAGTAATTTTATAATGATGTTGTGTTGTAGCCAAAAAAAAAAAAAAATTAAGAATCCCAATTCTATGCGCATGCAACATAAATTAATGGGCCCATTCTTGACCCTATCAAATAAAAAGGGTTCTCTTGATTAGGCTTCTACCAATACTCAACTAGCATAAAAACGAATGTATGATAAAATAGTATATTGGTTGACCGTTTCAATCCAAAAGGCAATATGTTGATTTGCCATCTATGCAAAAGTAATTGAATCATTTTATTTTTATTTTTTGCTAAAGCAAATCACTTTTATTTTGAAACTTAATTAAAGAAAAGATAAAGAGGACTCTATAATGATATCAAATAATTAAAGAAGTTCAACTAAACTTACCACCATACAGTTTCCACATATTGATAGAGCCATTCCACCCTGCAGTTCGAATGTACCCATCAAGTGATTATAATCCAAAAGGGATGAGGGTAAAAGAGTCCTACAAATTCATAAAAGGGTTAAGGGCACAAGTGTCTTATAAATTTGAATGATAAGGACAATACATTCCATCATTTAAACGGAAATTCTATATGTACCCTCCCATTTGCTGAGCACACCCACGTTCTAGAAAAAAAAAAATCACTGTTCATAAAGAATGTTGGTGTGCTCAGCAAATGGGAGGGTGCATATAGAATTTCCCTCATTTAAAAGGTTGAATGGATTTTCATGCATAATACCATGTGCTGCATATGTATTGGCCTCTTCCCAGTTATATACCCATAAGGCCCTAACTTAACCCTAACAATTGAATCACCTCCTCATGAAGCTACAAAAGGCCCATCCACTCCTCTTTTTTTTTTTTTTTTTTCTCTTTCTTTCTTTCTTTCTTTTTTATTTTGTCTTGATTAAGAAGGAAAGAAAGAAATGGACAAATAACCTCCAAAAGAAGAGAACAAAAACTGTATAAGCTCCATGAGAGCATCCAAAAAAAAAAAAAAAAGAGAAAGTCAATTATAATTTAACCTTTTCGCATTGCCCGGCACCATCCATATATATTGAAACGTGTGACTCAAATAATGCTTAGAAAATCACAAACAACAAAATAACCAATAGGTGACTATGCTAAAAAGAATATTAGCCTAAACAACCTTTTTCATGCTTCCACTTGAGAAATCCACATGCAGATGAATGTTAATAAGCATTGATCAACCACAAATTTACTAAAATAAAGGGAACCATGGCTATCCTAACAATCTTTCAAAAATCTATACAAATGGTAAAAACAATATTACCAGAAGAGAAATCAGCAAAGAAATTAATCAACCATCAAAAATATAGTTGCAAACACCATATATGAATCAAATCATAAAAAGGGAAAAAAAAAAAAAAAAGAAACAGATGGGTCTTGTGGTTTGGGAGAGTGGAAGGGGTTTTTGAGGGGGAGAGAGAGGATGATTGAGAAGTGGTGCTGGACTTGTCTGGGTCACCTAGTCTAAGAGAGATACAGAGACAAGGGTAAGAGGGAGAGACAAGGGCTAGAATTCCTTGCTGGGTTGTATGGGATGTTAGTTAGACTGGAGGAGAGAGAAGGTCATCTGGGTGTGTGGGTCGTCAGACCTGAGGGGTAGACATTGAGAGAGAGGAAGAGAGAGATGCAGCAAGGTGTATGGAGGTAGAGAGACAGGAGAAGGGAGGAAGGGATAGAGTCCTATCACGAGCTTTTGGAGAATTGCATATGGGAGCAGAAAGCCAGCTTTTGGTGAATGCACACAGGAATGAAAAGCGAACAATCGAAAGTCCTTTTTATATCGATATTTAGAGCGAAAAAGGGTTAAAGATTGTAATCATGCCATTGACTTCTTCTGGGAAAAAACAACAAGATTTGGAAATACCAAACACATGCAGTTCTCACAAACTTATTATCCCTTAAAAACATGGTAATGGGCCGTTTGCATGATGCCAAACAGATTCTCTAGCATTTTCCTTATATTATATAAGGCATATGTTTTAAAGGTGTACAAAACTTTGAATCATATTCGCCTCTTATCTCTGAATTCAGATCCTCCTAGTCTTTTCGTGATGCTGAGTTTGGATCTTGGTAGGGAGGGAAACACATATGATTTACGAGACAATCACACAATCAATCGACGAGATATAAATTTATGTGGTTCAATAAAATTGCTTATGTCCACGGGAGATTCACGCCGTTCGCTGTTATTAGAAAATCTTACAAGAATACAAGCACTTATTGTCTCTTGCTCTCTCAATTTCATACAATGCTCTCACCACCCAATATAAATATACGAAGCCTTAAATCAGGCTTCACCATCCAATCAGATTTAACACAGTGATAAGTACAGATCCAACCTAAGACCCGTCATAATTCTTGAGCCAGATCCATCCTCACGTAAAACAGATTGAATTTGATCCATCCTCACGTAAAACAGATTGAATTTGATCGAACGTAATGGAAAGTTTGCATCCAACATAAGAACTGTCATAAATCATGTGACAGGCCCACTCTAATATAAAATAGATTGAATCTAAAAGACACCATGGTCCATGATTCCTCCCGGGACCCAACAGCTAAAGGTTAATTTTTTTTTTTTTTTTTTGCTATCATAGGATTCCCAATCCTTTGGGCTGGACTAATCCCTCCAGTCCTAGAATGAAGCCGAGTAAATTCTCCTGTAGCCCCAGTGTGGTAGTGCAGTTTTGAACCCATAACCTCCGAGTACAAACCGTGGTCTTAGACCAACTGAACTACCCCTTGAAATTAATTAAATGCAAAAAGATCAGACTATCCATCCACTCAACTTTTTAGGTTCTACAATCCACAGCGTGACCCATCTATTCAACGTCATAGTGGACAAATTCATGTGCCCCATTGTTGCAAAGTGGGTGAATGGAATCCCCCAACAATCAATGAAAAAAGCAGTCGAACAATTTCACCTGCTATTGCCACTGATAATTCTCCATTTATTTAATAACAACACCATTACATACTTAAAATTTGAAAATATTTACACTGATATGCCTGCTTGGTCTTTTTCAAAAAAGTAAAAACCAAGCAATGAGACACCCATATAAATTTTGACCCATATAAATTTTGAAAGAAAAGGAGAAAAAAGATCTTTTCTTCCACTCCCAAAAGGGCCCCACCCCCATTCTTATATACTGTAAAAAGATGTGAAAGGGAAGGGACCCACCCTTTCAGCTACTCTTATAACACCCATACTTCCATGGCATTTGATAAAAATAACATGCCAAAGGGAAGCTAAAAAAAGCCTTCCTAAGAAGCCCATCAAATTATGTAACTATATATTTATATATGTTTAATGTGCCATCCAAAAGGATAATTAGTTAAGAAATCGCCTGGAGCCGTACATCTGCTCCATCACGATCACAATCGACATGGCCTCTGCGGAATCAAATCCTGGCTGTACAATGAGGCGAAATACATCAAGGCCGAAGGTGACCCCGCTCACTGGCTCCTTGCACTTGATCTCAGCCATTGATCTCCTGCTGTCATCATAGATGGTGCATGATCTTTGTGCATACGACCCTTCCACACCGTAGATCACGCGCTTGGGGCTGGCCCCACAGCCCTCGGTCACGTGAGCCAGGGCCTTGGGGTTCAACAAGTTCACGTTCTTCTTAACGGAAAACAGGGGATCCGCCGTTTCCTCTCCTCTGAATACCAGCCAGTGGTCTCCCAGACTCAGTTTCTGCGTACGAAAACCTGACGTCGTTAGACGGAAAACAACACAAAACTAACGGAAAAAAAAAAACAGCATAAAAGTACCTTTCGTCGGATGGTGAAGAGGGGCAAACCAGAGCCGTCCATCAGGACGATCTCGCCACTGTTTCCTGCCACGTAGTTATCTACGCGAAAGACGAGATTGCCCCTGGCGTCAAAGACCGTGAAGCCGTAACAGTTGAAGAGGAGTGACTTCTTCCAGACGGTCAGGACCTCCACCTCGTGGCGGTCGGAATCCCGCTTCTGCCCTTCGGACACGGTGTTGGGGTGTACCTTCGGCATCTTTTTAAGTGGTTTCTCGGCCGACGGAAAACCGCCTCTCGCTCGTATGATATGATGAGAGAGGTAGAGGGAGAAGGACGAGGATAAGAAAAGATCGGATTTTTTTTTGTGCGAGACGAAAGGTTTGAATGCAATTGTTGGTTTCGGGTGCGGGATATTTATATACCATATGTTGACGAAAATGCCCCTCGCAGATGACATTGATGTATACTGTATAGTAGACGAGGGAGAGGCCGAAAACACCAATAGTGTACAAGTAAGATGATGTTGATGGCGTCATGGGTGGGACCCTTAATTATTTTTCTATTATATCAGGCCGACTCTGGTTCATCGAGTGGAGATTTTTATGGCTTGGTACGACCATGAATGGTGCCTACGTGGATGGATGGATGGATGCATGGATGATCATCTATCTTTGTTATTTTGGAACTTATAAATGCAATTAATTTTTATTTATGTATGATGAATTCATCAGTAATTATTATTTGTGTGAAAATATGATATTATTGCATTCGAATTAATTAAAAAATATTGGATTGGGTTAATAAAAATTAGGGGCCACAGGAAGAGAGGAACCAGTGACATGATTGATTTAGATAGGATTGCAAACGGAACGGTTTTAGATTGGAACCATAGTGGATTCGGACCCAGACCCATTTCTAAATAAAGGTTTCGATTTCAGATCCGGTTTTGACTCGGAACTTGTTTAGTTGGTTCTCAAATAGAGGATTGGAATCTGGTTCCAAATCTATTCTAAATTATCTTTATTCTTCATTTTTCTTAAAATAAACATATCATTTAGTTTATAACGGTGCATCAAGTCTACTAGCTCTAATATTGTACATAAAAAGATTTAAAAAATTTAATTTTAAGGTGCAATTTGCAATATCAAAGGTTCATATGCCGGGTCCACGGGTCACACTCTTTATGGACCCAGACTCGTTTATAAATCGGAACTTAAAATAGGTTTCAGACCCAGTCTTTTATGGGTCGGAACTTTCAGGTGATCAAAGAATCGGTCGAAAAATCGGATATCCATTTGTAAACCTAAATTTTGGGTAATCATCTGGATTCCCGAAATCCAATAGCAAGGATTGTCTAATAGGCATTCTTTCATATTTGGTCATGTAATAAGTGTGAAGGATGGTCAGGATCATCCGATCAAGAGACTATGTGGGTCCATGGAGTGAAAGGTGGCCCATTGCTGTCAAACTCTGCGGATTCGAAAACATCTCATTTTACAAATATACACAGAAGTCGTTTTCATAGATTGTAAGCCGACACTTTTATAATAATAGGGTGTGGGTGAGAACACTTGGCTGGGAATGCCCCACGTGTCGAGTCAAAAAAAGATTTTTTTCTCGTTTCATTGCTTTTAATACACTCGACACACGAGAGACGTATGCATCAGTCGTCGGGATTGGGCGGCCCTTGGGCTTGAGCCATTTCCAGAAGGCGCTTGAGACAAAAAGAGGAGGAAGATAGAAAGCTGGCCTTCTAAAATATGCAAGCCTATCATCACTTTATAGTTTCTAGATCATCCACTTATAGCTTAGAAACCTCATGTTTCATTCAGAGAGCACCCTCAAGTTTTGTGGGTCCCACTTGAATGCATGCTTTCACAAATATATGAAAGAGACTAGATGGGCATGAAGCATCCCTATTGTAATTCAATTCAGCAGCTAACATTAGTTGAATTAATGTCACATTAAGATGGGAGACAATGCACATAATTTAAAGTCCACATGAATACCGACAAGTGACCAATTCCTTTCCATCGGCAAATAAGCTCAGCGAAGGCTTATTATAAAGGTGAGGGGTGAAGACATGGGTGCCAAGTGAACGAATCTTTAAGGACAAGGTGGTCGCGTCCCGCTACCCAAAAAAAAAAACATGAGAGAGAGAAAAGAAAAAAGAAGTACGCGAGACCTTGAACATTTTTTTATTCCACCTATGGTAAAAGTGTCTATGAAATCTTGACTTTTCTGGTATTTGAATTATTAAGGTGATGATCGAGGGTATTTATTTCTCATCTTCACTTTATTTAATTTCCAATAAAGTCAAGGTTGCTCAATGGTTATTTTTAAATAGATTGTTTAACATTCATCTCTCATCTCGTTTTAATTTAATTTCCATTAGCTAGTTTGACAAATTGATTTTTATGCACTTAAATATAAAGAATAAGATTCCTATGTATCCCCTTGCAAACAAACAGGTATTAGAGACTTCATCTTTTTTTCTCCTTACCTATCTTTCAACAAATCATCTGTAGTTTGAAGATGTGTGGCCATGCACTTGGTCAGTAAAGCAGAGTGTGGCCTGCTTTTGAGAGACGTTTGAAGATGTGTGGCCATGCACTTGGTCAGTAAAGCAGAGTGTGGCCTGCTTTTGAGAGTGCACAGTGCACACATAAAGCACCATACGCGCTTCCACCATAAATATCAAGCCGACATTAATTGAAGGTTAGTGCGAGCTATGGCTCTTGCGCAAAGAAAAAGATTCGGCCGAGCGACAAAGTGGAGATTGTCGTTGATTTCATCATATGTTAGGAAAGGATTTTCTCACAAACACTCAACACGTGTATATATGTATTGACTGAGAAGCCTTGCATAGCTGCTGGAGCAGACCTTTTAAAGATACTTCAGAAATCAGAATAGAAGTGAGACACGTCACAGATCTCTGTGGTTTCGGTAGTTTACATGGCCTTAAGAGTAGCAAAGCTCTTTTGGAGTGTATGGTATTAAGCACAGGCCCATGATAGTAGATACTAGATACTAGTTTACCTTCCAAAAGTTGATAAAGATTATACTTTTGATACCCAATTCACATCTTTATAGTTGGCAGCTGATATGGATTGTTGGTATAGTTGATAGGTAGGAACAGAAGGGTTGTCATACCAATACTAGGAATTTATGTACCGTTTTGGAATGAAATAACCATTAGAATGCATTAGTTTATGTGGTGTATGTCCTGTAGTAAAGGGCATAACACAGGTAAATCCATGTGGACAAGAGATCTATATTAGCACGATTTGTTGCAACAAAATTGTTATTTTGTGGTACAAGTTAAAACTATGGACCTATGAGTTAGTTTATGTTTCCATATAAACCATCTTAACCAAAAGGGGAACAAATGGAAAAGCATGCTTTATATTTTTCACTAGTGTTACTGAAATGAGAGAGATTTGACTGAAAGGATTAGATAAGAGGTTCACACTTCCCCTCCCACTAAAATGAATAGCTACCGGCCCAAATTTAGTACTCATTTAACCTTTACTCACCTTATATATATATATATATATATATATATATATGGATAATATTTAGGTCGAAATTGTTCTTACATATTATGTGAAAACTTTTTTATGGGGCCCAATTGTAGCCCTATTTGGGAATGGGACCAGGGGGGATAAAAATATCTATGTGAAACCACTTGAAGTATCAAGTTTGACCCCGTACCCATGCCCCTAACCCCTTCATCCTTGGCCTACAAGGTTAAGGGCTTCGTATTCAAAAAAACATTTAAGCTTCGATCAAACGGTTCAATCCATTCGGATATGTGCCAATCCTTGATATTAGTGACTATGAAGGGGTTCCCTATTTCTTGTTAGGTTTGAATGAGTTGCTAGTTGGGCCCTGCAAAAAAGTTCTCATATAATAGGTGAGAACTAGTTCTTACTTGAATATTTCCACACACACAAATATATATATATATATATATATATATGTATATTTGTAACACATTCACCTTAGATTGAAATCCCAAAAGAGGATGCCTTCCAAAATCATAAAATTTGAAAGCCATGATCAAGGGGTTGGGATGATGTAATGGAGTGATGTTTTGCTACTTCCATCCCTACTTTCCATGGACTGGAATGACCCTAGGTGGATCCCACAAGTGAGTGGACACCAATCCATAATACTGTATGCGGACGGTTGTCACAGTGATAAAATTAAGCGCACACCATCATTATAATTTAGGTCTATGGGCACTTCCTAATGCTTGAGCCTCCACAACTGATCATGTTTATATTCACTACTCCAATGAATCGACACAAGCCCAACTATGACACTCATCCAACTATTCCTCACTATTGGATTGAAACCCTAAAAAATGTGACCTTTTAAAACCACAATACTTGAGGGTCATAAATCAAGGGCCTAAAGGTGATCCACCGGAATGGAATTTTGCACACGTGTAGGTCATAACCAAGTCTTTCCATCCACGACCTGTCTCATGATTGGCATGGCTTAAGTGAGCTCCGAAGGAAGGACCGGAACAAGGACCCACCGATGAGCAAAAAAACAGATGCTATATTTAAATATAGGGGGAAAACTATTCTAATCTAATATTCATTGAGATGTTTAAGGGATATAATGCAAGTAATGGGTTGATGATGTCAATCCATCTGTTGAGACTCTTTTGGCCATTTGAGCGAGGCCCACATGGGCTCAACGCGCTGATAAGTGCCACATGTCCATCAAATTTAAGTCTTTGCTAGATCTTTCCATCCACCCGGTCCCATCCCTAAATGGAGCCCATAATTGGGCCCCATAAAAAGGTTTTCGTATAATATGTGAGAACCAATTCTTACTTGAAAATTACCCTATATGTTATAGGTACTTACAAGTGCATTGTTGTAAAAGATAATATTAACACAATACATTTGCTATAAACATATATTTAATATACATTTCTCCGTTTAAACCAACTTTTTTTTTTTCCATAAACATCTAAACTACCTTGAAGGCCACCAATCACGAAGTTTTTCATTTTCTAATCTTCAAGTATATTTTTTTTCCACCAAAAGGTGATGTGGTAATTGTTAATTAAGGATGAGTATAGGGCATCCTGTTTAATTAATAATTAGGAGTAGGGTTCTTCTAGCCGAGTCTGGCTAAATGAGATATGACTATCATGATGATGATAATTTTCTGATTTTGCAGTGACTATAACAAAGTCTGCTGCCATGATCAAAACCATTGTCTTATGGTCAATGTGAGTGGTTAATACGATCATGATCTCAGTAAAGTAATATCCGCGGCTCGAGAATTATTGGGTACTCTTCTGGGTTTCAACTACATACAATAATAAATTCGTTTTTGAGGCCAACACAAGTGTATTCAATAATACTTAACAAGCCGAATGAAGATAACTTTGCGCGGCTTCACAAGGAATTCACTTCTGGAATGGAATAAAAAACCACTCAATTCATGAATTCTATCCAATAAGAACCATCCAAGTGAAGATAATCATGAGCCAATGAAAAAACACATCACCACAGACCTAATGTCTTCTTTACAGTTGAACTAATTGTTGCTTACTTTTTGTTACTGAAATTCTTAAATTCTATCACCCAGTTAATGGAGTACCTTTTTAGTAACAGCTCCTATCATGAACTTAAAGAAAATCTCACTACTATGAAATAAAAGAATTCTCAAAACCACAGGAAATTCTCTCTACACCTACAAATTAGAGAATCATGAAGATCACAAAAAAGTTATTTAGGACTTGTTTGTTTGCATTAGAATACAATAGAATTGAATACATAGGAATTGAGATAATTCATGCCAAGAGTGGTTAAAAATAAAGACCAATGGTGAATATCCCAATATGCCCATCAAATAACCTCCGTTTTAATGGAAATTATATCAAGAAAGATGAAAAGTGAATACCCAACCGTCATCCTAGTAATTAAATACCTAGGAAGTCAAGGTCTCGTCTATATATCCACCTTATTTCCTTCCCTCCCCACCTCATTTCCATCACCACTCACCACTTTAAATTAAGTCTTTCATGTAGCACATTCCGCCTTGAAATCCTATATATTCATTTCATACATAATATATCTAATATAGACAAATAGACCCTTAGCATCCAAGATACTAAAAGAGAGACATGATCTCACATTGTTGTTGGCATGGTGTCAACGGTAGATTTATACTGGATTTATCTTCTATAGGGCCCATTTCTTCTCTCTCGATATGTTGGATACTTGAATCCACATGTTCTCACATGCATATTCATGTCCTAACTAGCTGAGCAACAATCGAAGACTGTAGCAAATATAAGTAAATTGGGAAGAATCCAATATATGTAAATTGCAAAAGAGTAGAAAACAAGAAGTTGGGACCACCCAAGTTAGTTAATTAGCTGCAGTCAGTACCTTCTTAGCCACATACAAAGTCCTTTTTTAATTGAAGAAGAAAGTCCAAAGATAGGAGAAAAATCATATGGCACCCCCTTTGATTTGTCAAAACCACCATTAAGTACTTAAACAAAGAACTCAAGATAAAGGATGAAGAGAAGGAAGCCTTTTTTATATTGATATCCATCCAACAAGCCACATAATCTTGTGGTGATACAATTCCCTGCATTATTTACAAACCATGCATGATTACAAACAATTTAAAGAAAAAAAAAAATCTCAGTAGGACCATTAGCAAGTGGAGGATGGGTTGAACTTGAATTGCTTTAATAAAACACACTAGAAATAAACTAATCATCAAGGGTCTTTATCATTTATCTCATCACAAGCTTACTATTTTTGTTTATCATCCTGGAAAGTTATTCAGAACATTCTCCTTAAAAAATGATACCACAGTTATGATTGGTTCTTCCAAAGCTATATTTTATTTGTCTCATTCTTAAAATCTTCATTTGGAATAGAATACCAACCCACCAGCCTCTAGATAAGCCATAGGGCCCCTGCAGCTTGGAGGGAGTCAAATTCTGGGTACCACGTGGCGTGATATTATTGGTCATTTCAATGTGGTCGGTCCACGTGGAGGTTTGTCATTGGAAGGGAGGCCGGAGACTATTGAGTGGCAGTGATGACGTGAGCAAATACTCTTAGCTGGATATTGGATCGTGCGATTCGGAGGAACGTACTGCTCAGTTTTGTTTGGGTAAGTAGAAGGTGAGTAAAATAAATGAAATTATATCATGCTGTTTACTGCTCCTCTAGGGTAGGGTTCTATATGGGTTAGTTCTGGTTCGGGCTCATGGTGGACCCGGAACCAGAACCATTAAAGAGAAGGTGGAACTGGATCCGGATTTGAAATCGTTTCGAAATTAGTTTCTTGGCTTTGCAACCGTAATCAGAACTGGAACCGGAACTAAAACGAGAACCATATATGGGACGGGTCTGGATTCGAGCCCGGATCTAAATAGAGAATGATGTTTTAAAAAACATGGTTTTTAGAAGAGATTTTTAGAAATTGAGGTAATATGTCGGGTCTCGAGTCCACGGGATTGGATCAACGTGGAATTGGACCTAAACCCATTTATTTATCGGGGCCTAAATAAGGACCCAGACCCGATTTTTAACGGATCGGAACCTTCGGGTAATCAGAGAATTAAAGACCCATTTACATCCCTACTCTATGGTGGTTAGGGGAAACAAGTTAATAAAAAAATGTCTTATTTGCGGGTTTTTATTTATTTATCTTTTACTGTTACAATAGTTGTTCTGCCCAATTGTGTTCCTGCATTCGTGCTCCGCCACAGTATGCTTCTGCATCCATGCCTAGGGTTTGATTATTGACTTTAGGTGAGAGTAAGAACTAAGAACCCTAACATTGGGGTCTCATGTCTCTCAGTTATTTATTTATTTAATTATCAACTTGGCATGATTTTCCTCGTGTTTAATTAATGTGTTGCAAGTGCTTGAGTGATAGTCACTTTGTTGTAATTGTGTAAAATAAAAATGTAAAACTTTTATAACTTTTGTGTTTTTAAATAATCATTGGTCTTGAAAGTTAATGAAAACCAACTTAATTATCAATATTTATTATATAGAGGAAATTTCACATGCACACCCCTTTTGGGGTGCTCCGGTGCACATCTCCTACTCGAGCCCACTTGATCACATATCCAATTGGACTACTCATAGAGACCCCGGCCCCTCCCGTTGGTCATCAATCTCCTTTTTTTACACCATCCGATTGGACTGCATGCACCAATGGATTGACAACCCTTTTTTCTTTTTTTTTTTTTAATGGTGAAACCTTATGGGCTATTAATAAAGGGGTTAGGATGATCCGGTGGTCCACAGATTTTGTATAAGGGTAGGCCCCAAGTAGATTTTCAGATCCCCCCAACTCCATCCTCATGTTTGGCTTCAAGTGGGCTATGTGCGGTTGAACACTAGGGATCGGGTGCGCACCTCATCAGGGGGCCCACTGATGGTCCATCCGAATGGACTACACACATAGACCCCCTCCGAATTACAATTAATCCCGAGGTTTTGCACCCATTTGAATGGATTGGACCGTTGGATCGACCTATCTATTTTTTTTAATATATTAAAAAATGACCCTCAATCCTACTATCCAGTCCATTCTGTGTGCAAACCCTGGGGTCCAATGGCCATTGAGGGGCTCTCGTGTGTGCTAACTATTAGGATGGGTCATAAGGTGGGCCATACTATGTTGTCCTCGCCCGGTAATCAAGAAGATTTTCCATTTATATATATACATGCACACATACATACACATATGCACACACAAAAATTAGCAACTAATGTGTGACATGTGCAACGAATATTGCTCAAGGTGGGCAAAGTCCATATCCTTTGAGTTCCTTGCTTGGGAATTCTTGATTTGAAGGAGTGGAACTCCTAACTCTACCGCAAAACTCACCTATTGAAAATATGAACCTTTCAGAATGTACGCCCTCACATGTAGGGCTTCCTTAAATTTTACTTTAGTTGGAGATGACTCCACTGTAAAACTGATCGTATAATGAATAATGTAATTAATAAATATGAGTGCAATTATTGCATAACATTGTGCTAATAACGTTATTCATGACATGGTGAAGCTTATGGTGGGGCCAACTCCTATTGGAAGTTTGGCAAGGTCCCATACAAAGTGTGGTCATTCATTAGGAGAGGCTTAGGTTTTCAATAGGTGTGCTCTACCATTTATTTCACTCCCTCTCAGAAGTTCTCTTAAGTGATCAAATATAAAGAGGATGCCATGTCGACTATGTAGATGACAAGGCTGCAAATTGAGTTAACCCATTCATCTTCATGTGTTTAATATGTTGAGCCATTAGTCCCACAACATTTAAGAAGAGCTCACTCCGTCTAGCTTTGTCAAATGTCCTCCTTTGATTATGAGCCATTAATATATTACCATTTGGATTTGGTTTGTTTATTTCAAAGTCTCTGATCTTATGCCCAACAGTGTCCAATGAGCATTTTGCATCTCCCACATGTCCGAGCTCCTTTTGTAGGGTGAGTGGTTAATCCTACATGACATTAACCGCATGACTCATATTAATTAGATTTGCACAATTCATATTTTTTTTTTAAATTTTTGTTTGGGAGGGTGGTCAAAAGATTAAAAATCTGGTTGGCCAGGTAGGTGTGTGGGTTGGGGGTTGTATGTGTTTTGGGTTAGAAAGTATGTTCCTTTATGAGTTTTTCGAGAGCTTTTTGCATGTTGAGTTTATTTCCGGTAGATGGACTATTCCATGCACGATCAGGGCAAGCATACCAGCATCCAAGGATTGTTAGACGTGAGTGGTCCTCATGACCACATATGCAACACTATTGGGATCCACGGTTTGAGCCCACTAATTTAAGTTACTTTTCCCTTTTTAGTTTTTTTTGTTTTATTTATCTCTCTAGGGCTTATCTATATATATGGTTTTCCGGTCCTCTATCTTAACCTATGAGATCTGAAAAGTACCCATCAACTTTATGCATATTGGAGTGGGTGATAAGGGGGATAGGGAAAACTCTATTGAGAAAGGAGATCCATCATTGAGATCATGGCGCAAGGTACACTTTTATATTTTAGATTATCTATTGTTAATGTATAGTTCAAGATCCATATGTTTGATTTGAATTGCAAACCATATCATATCTAATAAAGATTACTTCCCAATTAAAATTACCTTTATTGTTAAACTCAGACTTTCGAAAGGGTGGTCATGTGTAATGCCTTTGGTTTCTTTCCAATGTGCCCCTGTAAGGAAATTATCTTTAAGTCCATTATTTGGACTACAAGTCCTTTCCTTTCCCGAATTGTGGTCATTATAGGAAATCTGTTTTCTTAGGATACATGCTATTTCTTACACAAAAAGGTTTCTTAATGAGATGTATTCCATAACAAACTCTACCTTGGTGGATGGTTGAGATTAAGTCTATGGAAACCCTGATTGGAAATTCGGTCCTCTTTTCACCTATAAAATAAAGCATTTCGTCCATCACAAAGGTATTCACGAAAATCAACACATTAAGGTTTTATAGGCAAGGAAAGAGAAACCGAAACCATTCACATAGTCTCTTTCTCGATGGATCACAGCATCAATCAGCAACAGCACCAGACTGCAGGATCAGAAAGCTCTCTGCATCAGGATGTCTGGAGATACTCTTTAATTTATTTAAGATTAAATCCTACACGTGATTATCATGCTGTTCACGATCTTAGGGTTCATGTTAATAATAGTATAACATGTGGTATCAGAGCATGGTTTTAGAACACATGATCGTCCATTAATTAGGATAACTATGCATCGCCATAATCGGCAAATATAGATCAGTTCTGACTCTGTTTTGCAGCAATTTATCGATCCAACTATTATGGCCTGCATGAATGGTTTATATTTATGTTATTCCGCAATTTTTTTTATTTGGGTACGACTGTTTGATCGTGATTTATTTAAGTTTTGAATTTTCAATTATGTATAAACTCCTGCGTGAGTAAAAATTCAATGTAATAATGGAGGAGATCAGTAACTGGTACGTCATGATTGAAAAGGATATTGTTTCGAGACTGAAGATAACGTTTTGAAGCAGTCGAAGGTAAAGACAGATGATCGAAAAGAAGGACAGAAAATAGGCCATATAGTTGGATCATATTTTCATAAATTCCATATTATGTTGATTATCATTAGCATGTTTCTTTGTAATCGATGATATAATGCCTCAAAATTTTTTTTCAGGGCTGCCGCCCCGAACCCTTCAGCCCCAAAGAGCCGGAGGACAGCCCTCGGGGCTTGGCCTTTTTACCAGTACTTTTCATACAATGAATGATCTATCATGAATTCATGCAATATATAATGTTTATATTCATATTAAGCCTTCTTTTTATCACCAAAGTTGTATACTTAGGGTTAGGTCTCACCACAGTGACCCTAACAATTAAATACTGAAATTTGGCCCTAAAAGTACTATCATGATGTTTACATTACATATTGTTCAAGAAGGTATGAAGCATTTAGTCGCCCGCAGGCGGATTATACTCATATGATTGAACAATAATTAAGGAGTGTTTGTTTCTAATTAAGATTAACATCACTCATTTACATCACCTTGAATATGACGACCTTAGATGGTATAATGTGTAGAAATTATGGTGACTACCCACAGGAGCACCTAAAATTTTATCGTTTATATTCATATATTACGCGTGTGTTGTCTTATTTTTATTAAAGCCTTATTGTTGTATCTCTATTGCAGTTCTTGCAACCACTAATCTCACTTTGCATGCTACCTCTGTCACTAAGCTCAATGGAACCAACTTCTCAAAATGGAAAGGGCAAGTTGAGTTTACATTGGGGGTACTTGAACTGGATATCGCTCTTCGTAAAGATAAGCCAGCTTCACTCACTGATAAAAGTACCCCTGATGAAACAACCTTCTTTAATGCCTGGGAAAGGTCTGACAGACTAAGCACTATGTTTTTGCGAATGACTATTGCCACCAACATAAAAACATCCCTTCCTACCCCTGAGAATGCTAAGGACTATATGAAGGCCATTGAAGCTATGTTAAAGACTGCAGACAAATCCCTTGCTGGGAAACTAATGGCAGATCTTACAACCATGAAGTTTGATGGCACCAGATCAATGCATGAACATGTCATTGAGATGACCAACCTTGCAGCTAAACTAAAGAATTTGGGATTATCAGTGGATGAGGCGTTTCTCGTCCAATTTATCCTAAACAGTTTACCTCCTCAGTATGGGCCTTTCCAAATTCACTACAACACTATTACGAAAAAGTGGACAATGAATGAATTGGCTAACAAACTGGTTCAAGAGGAGGCCAGGCTGAACCAACAAGGAATTAAAGTAGCTCATCTCGTTCAAGGAGCTGGACAGAAAGCTGGGAAAAAGCATATTTCAGGCCAGAAAAGGGCACCACCCAGATCTAATGAGGCTGGTCAGAACCCCAAGAAGAAAAAGAAGGAAAACTTATGCAAATTTTGCAAGAAATCTGGACATTTTCAGGCAGACTGCATTAAACGTAAAGAATGGTTCGAAAAGAAAGGTAACCCTATGGGTTTCGTAAGTTATTTCGAATCAAATCTTACTTATGTTTCTTCTGATGCTTGGTGGATTGACACTGGTGCTAATGTTCATGTTTCCAATTCAATGCAGGGATTCCTTACGATCCAAACCATAAACCCAAGTGAGAACTTCCTTTTCATGGGAAACAAAGACAAAGCTCCAGTTGAAGCTATTGGAACTTTTCGTCTTCTTTTAGATAGCGGTTATCAGTTAGACTTATGTCAAACTCTTTATGTTCCATCTCTTTCCCGTAATTTGGTTTCTGTAAGTGCACTTGATAAAGTTGGTTACTCATTTGAAGTAGGAAATGGTAATTTCAGTTTATTTAAAAATTCTAGTCGTATTGGTTCTGGAATTTTGATTGATGGGCTATACAAGTTTCATCTTGATAGTCAACTTGCTGAAACCCAACTTACCCTGCATTTTAAGGAAACAAAACGAAAGTCATCCAAACTCGACTCTTATTTCTTGTGGCATAAAAGACTGGGTCACATATCCAGTGAAAGAATCAAAAGATTAGTAAAAGATGGTGTCCTTCCGGATCTAGATTTTACTAATATTAATGTATGTGTGGATTGTATTAAAGGCAAAACAACAGAACACACAAAGAAAGGAGCCACAAGAAGTACTGAGCTTCTTGAAATAATACATACAGACATTTGCGGACCCTTTGATGTTCCAACCTTTGGAGGAGAAAAGTATTTTATTACCTTTATTGATGATTACTCACGTTACTGTTATTTATACTTGTTGCATGACAAATCTCAGTCTGTGAATGCTGTACAAGTGTTCATTACTGAAGTCGAAAGGCAATTAGATAGAAAAGTGAAAATCATAAGGTCAGATAGAGGTGGTGAGTTTTATGGAAGGTATGACGAAACAGGACAACATCCTGGACCTTTTGCAAAACTTCTCCAAAAACTTGGAATTGTTGCCCAATACACAACGCCTGGTTCTCCATGGCAGAATGGTGTAGCTGAAAGGCGAAATCGTACATACATGGAAATGGTTAGATCAATGATGAGTCATACTAATTTACCTATATCCTTGTGGATGGATGCTCTACGCACAGCTGTTTATATCTTGAACAGAGTTCCCAGTAAGGCAGTTCCAAAGACACCTTTTGAACTGTGGAAAGGATGGAAACCTAGTTTACGACATTTCCAAATTTGGGGTTGCCCAGCTGAGGCTAGAGTCTACAATCCACATGAAAAGAAATTGGACCTTAAAACAATCAGTGGTTACTTTATAGGTTACCCAGAAAAGTCCAAAGGATTTAGGTTTTACTGCCCTAACCATAGTACAAGAATTGTTGAAACCGGTAATGCTAGATTCTTTGAGAATGGCGAAATCAGTGGGAGTAATAAACCTCAAGATGTGATCATTCAGGAAATCAGGATACCTATCCCTTTACCCTCTATTCCGAAAGATGTTGGCAATCCTCCCGTTGTTGAACCATTTAACAATGAGGAAAATCCAATAAATGATCAACAACTCCATAATGAGATTGTCGCCAATGAACATATGGATAATGCACCAGAGGAACCAGCATTAAGAAGGTCTCAAAGACAAAGGAGATCAGCTATTTCCAATGATTACATGCTTTACCAAGTAGAATCTGGAGAAGGGACAATTAATGACCCGGTTTCTTATTCACAAGCCATTAAGGATGTTAATTCTAGTAAATGGATTGATGCCATGAAGGATGAATTGAAATCTATGAATGAAAATCAAGTCTGGGAAGTTGTTCAATTGCCTCCAGGACACAAACCAGTTGGCTGTAAATGGGTCTTCAAAACCAAACGCGACTGCAAAGGCAATATTGAACGCCATAAAGCCAGACTTGTTGCCAAAGGTTTTAATCAGAAAGAAGGTATTGACTATGCTGAGACTTTTTCCCCTGTGTCAAGGAAGGATTCTCTTAGAATTATCATGGCATTAGTAGCTCACTATGACCTCGAGTTACATCAAATGGATGTGAAAACTGCCTTTCTTAATGGAGACTTGGAAGAAGAAGTCTATATGCGTCAACCTGAAGGCTTCATCATTGAAGGTCAGGAAGACATGGTCTGCAAACTTAAGAAATCAATATATGGACTAAAACAAGCTTCGAGGCAATGGTACCTAAAGTTTCATGAAATCATTACTAACTTCGATTTCATAGAAAACATCGTTGACCCTTGCATATACCTCAAGATCAGTGGGAGTAAGTTCATATTTCTGGTTCTGTACGTTGATGACATATTACTGGCCAGCAGCGACCTTGGTTTATTACATCAAACAAAGGACTATCTCTCTAAGCATTTTGAAATGAAAGATATGGTTGAGGCTTCCTATGTGATAGGAATAGAAATATTCCGTGACAGGTCACTTGATATTTTGGGATTGTCTCAGAAAGCATATATTGATAAAGTTCTAGAGAGGTTTGGCATGATGACCTGTTCCTCTAGTCCTGTTCCACTGCATAAAGGAGACAAGCTTGATCTTTCGCAGTGTCCACAGAACGAATTTGAACTTAAAGAAATGACAAAATATCCTTATGCTTCTCTTGTCGGGAGTTTGATGTATGCACAGGTCTGTACAAGACCTGACATCAGTCATGCTGTTGGCATGCTCGGAAGATTTCAGAGTAAACCAGGAATCGCTCATTGGAAAGCTGCAAAGAAAGTACTGAGATACCTCAAGGGAACAAGGAATTACATGCTCACATACAGAAAATCAAGTCACCTACAGGTGACTGGTTATTCAGATTCAGATTTTGCTGGATGTCCTGACACCAGACTCTGCACTCTTGGCTATGTGTATCTCTTATGTGGAGGTGCAATATCATGGAAAAGCCAGAAATCCGAGTTGCTTTACTCATCCACCATGATGGCTGAGTATGTCGCATGTTACGAGGCTGCAATTCAGGGAACATGGTTGCATAATTTTATCTCTCAGTTTGGAGCTTTGAATTTCATCTCTAAGCCATTAACCCTTTACTGTGACAATGAAGCTGTCACCTTCTTCTCCAAGCATGACAGGATATCTAAGGGATCCAAACACATGGACCTTAAATATCTATCACTGAAACAAGATGTTAGATTACAGAAATTTGTCATTGAGTCTATACGTACAGATTTCATGGTCGCAGACATATTCACGAAAGGACTACCTCCAAAGACCTTTCAAGGACATACTGAAAGCATGTGTCTAGAAGATAGTTATTAATTATCATTTTCTGCCTTTTATTTCTGTACTTATATTTGACATTTATTGAGCTCTTAATGCAACTCTACATCTGCTATTTCTGTTTTTCCATTGTGTACATTTTATATGTGGATAAATGATAAACAGAAACAGTCTTTCAACATAGACATGATGAGACCCTTACGTATATCTCCTTTTACGGTCTAGTTATGCAGGTTGTCAATGCTGTAGTACATGGAAGTAAACATGTTGCAAAATAATATATGCACGCCATGACTCCCATTGACCACTGAATTAGCCAAGACACTTATGATAACCGATCAAGAAATGTTTAGTATATAATGCGCGCCTTATGATTCCTAAAATGAAAAACACTAAAGGATCTTCCTATTGACCAAGTGGGAGACTGTAAGGAAATTATCTTTAAGTCCATTATTTGGACTACAAGTTCTTTCCTTTCCCGAATTGTGGTCATTATAGGAAATCTGTTTTCTTAGGATACATGCTATTCCTTACACAAAAAGGTTTCTTAATGAGATGTATTCCATAACAAACTCTACCTTGATGGATGGTTGAGATTAAGTCTATGGAAACCCTGATTGGAAATTCGGTCCTCTTTTCACCTATAAAACAAAGCCTTTCGTCCATCACAAAGGTATTCACGAAAATCAACACATTAAGGTTTTATAGGCAAGGAAAGAGAAACCGAAACCATTCACATAGTCTCTTTCTCGACGGATCATAGCATCAATCAGCAACAGCACCAGACTGCATGATCAGAAAGCTCTCTGCATCAGGATGTCTGGAGGTACTCTTTAATTTATTTAAGATTAAATCCTACACGTGATTATCATGCTGTTCACGATCTTAGGGTTCATGTTAATAATAGTATAACAGCCCCCACTCTTCTTATAACAACTCACACTTTACCATTGTCTGTTGGTCTTGTTTTTAGGTGTTTAACTCATTTTTACCATTGTTTGTTGGTCTTGTTTTTAGGTGCTATATCACTTTACCATTGTTTGCTGGTCTTATTTTTAGGTGTTAACTCACTTTCCACCATTGTTTGTTCGTCTTTTTTTTTTTTTGGTGTTTCCTTCGTTATTCACGTGGTAGAAAAGCATGTTTCTTTCTATCGTCATTATCGTACCTCCTTACACTTTCAGGTTATTCTGTTTATGGAACCATTCCTTAGGCGATCAGGGAAAGCCTACCGACAACCAAAATTCCTTTGTAAGAGATTCTCCTGATTCTTACTTTTTATTGTTGGGCTTATCCGCTTATGTTGGTTTCATTAAAGAGTAGACAGACAAGGCCACCTTTTTCTTTCACCATGCATCTCTTAATTAATATTCTGTATCTATGCATGAAATTGAATTTTTTTTTCTTTTTGCTATCGGAGGGTTTATAATCCTTTGAGCTGGACTAATTCCTTCGAGCCCAGAAGGAAGCAGGGTAAACTCCCATGTAGCCCCAGTGTGATAGTGCAGTTTCAAACCCATAACCTCCGGGTGCAAACCGTGGTCCTAAGCCAACTGAGCTATCCCTTGGGGTTATGAAATTGAATTCTTAAGAGTTTTTGGTAAAATAGGTTAAAACACAAGATTCTTAAAGAGGTATTCTAAGAGTTGAAGTATATAAGGGGTTGAAGTAGGATGAGACATTACTTTCCTAGGACTCAACTTATTAGGGTTGTGGGTATTCGTATTCATTTTCCATTTAGGACAGGATTAGTTGATAGCTATTTATAGATTTTCACCATTGTTTCTTCAATTTTAACCACTACAAGAAATGCATTTCTTAGGAATTCAACTATATACAGGAAAACGAGCCCTAATGGAATAATTTCACATCATTACTCATCTTAAACTTTCTTAATTAGCATTGGTATTATTGTTTCTTAGAAAAAAAAATCACGAACTCGTCTTTGACAGCCGTCCTAAGCACTTGTTAGACATGTATTAGGATCACCTTTCCTTGATCCAACCCATAACCCCAACTTATATTAGCATTGGATCAAATTTTAAAACAATAGATCGATCATAACCAGTCATGTATACTAGAGTAAAGGTTCTGGCCAGTTTTTATAAAAGATCAGGCTTGTTATGTGAATTGGTTCGATTAAAGAAAGGTAGGCTCTACATTTGTCAAACGACTCATTAGATAGTCCATGACTGTTAATCCCTATTGTTTAAGTGGTCTTAAAAAACTGCATTGTGCAGTGCCTTAGAGAAAGTCATGATGAGGTTAGATGAGAATTGGAAAACAAAAATTAAAAAATGTTGTAAGGTTTGCTCCATCTTTGTTTAGTTATTACAATCGCATTCAACATAACAAGATTTTTTCCATATACCAATAAATAACTAGATAAAATTAAACTTCCAATTTCTCAAGCTTATTCGTTGTCGAGTCCCATCAAGTTCGCATGCTTTAAACATTAATTTATATTTGTAGCTTTTATCAGGGCATTAGTTAAATGCAAGTACATAACATCCACTTCATTTCAAGCGCATATTAAATAGTCTGGCTTTTCCTGAAACCGTAGGGATTAGTCCAGCTCAAAGGGCTGGGAGACCCTCCGTTATAAAAAAAAAAGATATATACATTAAATATGATATGGCCCTCCGTTAAAAAAAAAATGTACATTAAATATGATATGGCACTGTGTTATTTGTATCAACTACCAGAAACAAGTGAAATTGTCCACTGGCTGTATCAAACTTCATCTATCTTGTGGGTCATCTTATATAGAGAACAATGGTTGTTGTGATGATGTAATTGGAGTGTAAATTCTAGGCTTTTGTTGGTCTACGAGATGCCCTTCCTTCAGACATTGAAGTTATTTTTTGAGGGTCTTTGTAGCCACATGTATGACTGTTAAGCCCACAAGAGTATAAGAACTGATCATTATAGTCTATAGCAAGAAAGTGTATCTTCTTCCTCGTAGAACGTGGGAATTGCAAACACCAGTCGTGTAGTATATATCCAGATTGTGAACTTTCTCTGCTTTTTGTCTCTGCCCTTTGGAAAGATACTTGCTAGAAAATATACCTTCTGTTATTGGAATAGAGTAATGTGGCAGAATCTGAACCCTTCAGTGTTAAGATAGCTGACAATATTGGACAGATTATGGATTTGGCTGCAAGGGGACAAAATGCATCTTGAATGGAAGCTGGAATTTTGATGTTACTGATATTCTGAAGGGACAATTTCGAAAACAATATATTAATTCAACATTTAGCTCTTTTTCAAAAAAAAAAAAGTATGCTATAAATTAAAATTTTTCAAAATATTTTTTCAATCAAGTCCTCTCTAGTAGTTTCTCTCAAATTGTAACGCAATTGTTTACAATTTACTGTTGCGACTCGGAAAAATTGGTGGCAATAACAATGTTGTTAAGAGCCATTGGGCAAGTTATAGCAAGTTGACTGTCCTTTATTTAATCTAAATATCACTAGTCAAATAATAAGAATAGTTGTTTATAAAAGCAACAGTCCACAGAAAAACTGTAATAAGATGTTGATGGGGGCAAACCATCCACTGTATATGGATATGGCTACTATCACCCCAACAAGTACTACATTATATTCTATTTACATACATGTGATGGATAGACTCATAGAAATAAATGATGAGTTATAGAAATATTAGAGCCATGGCTCATCTTTGAAATCCAAAAGCACTTAAAAAGGCCAATGTCCTGCCTTGGATAATCATTGAAGAAATATTTTATTTTTAACAAGAACCACGTCCACCATAAATATGTTAATGTGATTAAAATATAAGAAAATAATATGATTCAAATTATGTCATTTTTTTTATGTTATAATCCCATTTAATAGATGTTTTCGTTAATGATGAAATTAGGTAGTATAGCATTTTAATTGCCCAGAGATTGGAGCGAAACTACTGGAGAGGACTTAATCAAAAGTATTGTGGAAAAACTCTATACTATTTTGTAGTTTTTAATTTTTCATTTTCTTTTTTCGAAAATGATAAAAAAATCATAGTTTCTAAAAAAACTCAAGATACAAAAAAATATTTTTCATGCTTTCACATGGGTTTTTCTGTCATCTTTAGGAAAAAGTTACTGGGGACGAAGAGAAACCACCAAAAGGACGTAATTGAAAAAACAAATATCGAAAAAATTGATACTGTTTAAAATATCCACTTTATCATGTACTTTTCTTTTATTAAAAAAAGACCTAAAAGCTTTATACTTTTTTGAAAATCTTCCTACTTAAAATATATTTTCAATGATAATATCTCAATAGATTTAATTGTATTCAAAATGAGATTGTCTTAATGCTAAATATTTTTTTAAAAGCACGATAAAATAAAGGTGATTTCTTTTTTATTTTTAGGAAAAAAACATGCTTTCTGATTTCTTGTGTTTTCATTTTACTTTCGATTAATGTTTAAAGATTATTCTCTTTCACCAAAATTCTTCTAATATTATTTTGACAAAAATAAGTTAATAAATTATCCCAATATCATCTTCCACAAATTTTATTGTGATGAGTAGACGGTCTTTCCAATATTGGCACTTTGATCTGCCTCTATTGGGCAGTGGCAGGCATCTCTTTGGTCAAATGGAGTTCAGATCCTTGATGCTAAGTATTGGAGAAATTCTGAGTCCATGACCATAAATACATTACTAAGGCGCACTTATAAAACTTCAGCTTTTCAAAATAAATGCCCTATACATATGGGCTCCATAAACAATATGGCCGAATTTCATTTCAATGAGAGTTGGATCCATTGACAAATTCATCAAGTATTACAACACATGAAATAAATATAAAATAAAAGAAGTCAAATTAAAGGTTTTTCTTGTGAATTATGGTGATTTTCACTATTCTATGAAATCTTGACTTTATGATAATTAAAAATTGTAGGAGAAGAGAATGGTTTGTATTTTTATAGTTCAAGGTGGCATTGATAAAATTTACAGATCCAGTCACAAAGTTTTCCTTATTTGTGGCTTCTCACTTGATAAGGACCGGTTCCTTTTTCCTTTTAATCTATTGAAATATCAGGTGAGTTTTTGAGAATTTCCCATATATATATCATACATGTGATACGTCGGTGTCAAGTGTTTTTGACTCACAAAATTTGAAGAGTCATAGTATGATGAAGAGGTTGTTTGGAAGTCTGGATGGATGAAATTCTATCATCATCCTTGAAGAGATCCTTGTGTCTTCAGATTACTGGTGTCCAGGCAATACTATTGATGCTAAACAAAGTTAATCTGTACTTATTCAAAAAAGGCTTTAGAGGAAAGCATTATATGTCATCCATTTCTTAGGGTTGGTAGGGAATTAAGAACTCAAGTTTCTGAAACATCCCTGAGTTGTTTGGATCATCTAAGGCTCTTTAATGGGGCCTACTTTTTGAAAACCTGAACCCCACAAATCAATGTCCCCATTTTTTAATGGGATTGATCATATCAAATCATTTAATCTGTTGGAGGGTACAATTCATGTTGGCGTTTTACTTTGAGCGGGAACTATTAAACAACAACAAAAAAAATAAGAAGAGAGAAAGTTCAAGTTCGGTGCTAAGAACCATTGGAGCATTGTGGTTAATAACAGCAATGATAGGAATGCATCTAAGAGCCTCTCCAATAAATAGGAATATGACCAAACAGGGAAATTTTGTTTGGACAAATGAGGGGGGGATACTTGGACATCCATGCTGAGGTTGAAATGAAGAGAAGGAGAGAGAGGATGGACTGTGTCCAAGTGTCGCCCCCTCATTCGTCGAAACAGGGGATTTAGACTCCTCCATAGAGATGTCAAATCTAAGGTGGACATCCCATGTGGGATTTTCACTCCACATATGGGAGTAAAATGTCAAATTTGACAGGTGAAAAAGGAAGATGTCAAATAATATTTAGACATATTTTATTTCAAAATTCTCTATTGAAGATGGATCGGGTTTAATGTCGTAATTTTCTTTTTCTTAAAGGTGAGTAGCATTTAGAATAAAATATCACATGTGACATATGGGGTGGAGTTGCCTCCAATAGAGATGTTAAATTGCAAAGGGTCAAATTTGCCACATCAACTACCGAGAGAAATTCGGCATCTCTATTGGAGATGCTCTAAGTATGCTCCACAAACTGAACCACATAAGCACAAGATTCACGAAAATCTTCCCTTATACACACTTACATAATATACATGCCCTTTGCCCTGGCATAGCATATTTTAGTCCTGGGTCATGAAGTTCATAGATGCAAATTCCAATTTCCAACCCAAATTGGATGCAATGGACACTAGCCCAGACCCAAATTAAAAAATGGTCCAGTTAAATTTTATTACCGTGGAGATATTTATCCTGTTTTCATCTGCATTTCTACTCCAGGACATGTGGTGTGCTACTTTGTCTCTGAAAGGACCAACCAATTAATTCAAGGATCTTTCACAGAAGATCGAGTTCAAGACCCTTTCACGTGCAAAGAAATTAACCCAACTTGTTGATAAACTTGTGCGACATTTCTATATGCCATCCAAGTTCTACCATCTATTCTTGTCATTTATCTATGAATGTCAAACTTTCTAGTGTACTGTCCCATGTGAAGGCAGAAAAACAGGCATAGTTTTGACTGCAGATAAGATGAAATCCTGTTATAGATAGATACTGGGGTACCACACTATCATCCCATACGTCTTTCTAGAACTTTGAAACTTTCTGGTGAGCTCCAAGATTACTTGATAGTCAGCACTTTGACGCTTATTCGAATTTTTTGGGTGGTGTGTGTGGTTTAACTTTTTCAAGAATAGCTTGCAATGCATTGTATATGGTGCAGCCCAACCCACGTGTCTTCGTCCCTTCTTGATGTTCTCTGAAGATGAAAAGAGAGAGAGAGTATCGGTTGCAAAGTAGCAGACCAGACTGTGACCGACCATGGCCGACAATGTCATATCATGCTTGTGGGAGCGGATTTAGTAAGGCTCGGATCGAAACCAATCCAACCTGCGAAACCAGCCCAACCTGCGAAACCAATCTAGACTCGGGTTGGTGCTAGAACGAACCTGCAGAATCAACCCAGGTTCGGATTGATCCTGGCCCGAACTGCGCATAGGAAGTGGGGAAATAGGGACAGCTGGCGGAAGAAGAGAAAGTAGACCTGAACCAGAGAGGTGGGAGGCCACGAGTACCTCAATTTCAATGACTGACGGTTGAGAATGAGTGCAAAAGGGGTAGGGCCAAAGATCCAAGTGAGAATGTGACATGATCCGAGCCCGAGATTATCATTAATCGAAGTTAACCCCCAATCTCGTCAAATACTTACTCCCGTGAACTTCAATCACATAAAAATTCACAAGAGATATCATTTACACATTATGCGGAATATAAACAAATATACATTGCTTATGTATAAAACAAAAACTCATGCAATATGAACAAAATTAATCACTTGCATATTTAAATACAATGCAATGATCAAAAGTGTAAAACGTTTCCAACTAATATCAACCCAAGTTTTTCTTTCCATTTTTCGTTTAAATATCATAATTATATGATATTGCTTCATTTCCACTCAACTAGCCATCCTAGAGGAACCGGATAGGTAATCTCCGCTGGCACTGTGGCCTTTAAATGACCTGCATGGGCAGCTGTGCCTGTAATGCCATCAATAACACTATGAATTTGACAATTCAGCAATGTATAGACAATTACATGATTTAACATGCTAATTCACAATTTAACATGTCTAATCCATTGTTAGACCAATATAATTACCATTTAATTCAAATTAATGAGAGTCTTTAGCATTTGGCAAACTACAATAGCATTTCATTTTAATTTCCATCTTCCTAAAAAGGAAGGATTACCATCTTCTATACGGAAGGAATTCCATCTTTCATACGGAAGGATTCATATAGTGTGGGATTTATTAGTGCCCAGATCAGGGACATCTAGCATCACCACGGAGTTCCGGAACACTCTCATATAATCTGTTGCAGCAGTAACAACTCCAATGAGCTTAAAAAAATCACTATGTAGTGCCATACTCGAACATTGCATAGTTTAACATTTTATTCTGTTCAATGACAAATTAATGGATACAATCCAATAAACAATCCATTTAGAATTCAATTCAAATTATGATTCATTTTGGATTCAATACTATATACAAATTTCAGTTAAGTAATACCGACCAATTAGGTGTAATTATCAGTTATTTAGTGTAAGTTTAACATTGCAAATTTGTACAAATGACAAATTAATTATTTATCACTATGTAGTGCCATACTCGAACATTGCATAGTTTAACATTTTATTTTGTTCAATGACAAATTAATGGATACAATCTAATAAACAATTCATTTAGTATTCAATTCAAATTATGATTCATTTTGGATTCAATACTATATACAAATTTCAGTTAAGTAATACCAACCAATTAGGTGTAATTATCAGTTATTTATTGTACATGTTATTCTCGATAGACATCCAATTGTATAAATTTGTACATTAAAGTCCCCTTAATTAACACCCATGGAGGTAAATCAATGTTGACAGCCTTGATTAAATCAATAGACTTATTTATCCACAAATTTAAAAAATTAAACCTAAAAAAAATTATTTTCGGTTAGTTGTTTGGTTACTTGTCGGTTAACCGAAACCCAAATGTTGGCTAGCCGACTTACACTCGGCTACCTAGGTTAGCTTTCTAAAAGCTAACTTTTCACTGACAATTTATATATTCGGTCACCCTCTCGGCTAGCTGAACTCTAAACAGCGACTAACAAATTCGGTTACCTGTGGTCACAATTCCAGAATCTTACAATCACTGTTCTATTTTTGGCTATCTATTCGGCTAGCCGAACTTGGAATTTCGGCTAACCAACACACATCAGTTACCTCACGATCAACTTTACAAAAACTAGCATTTCTGTGAAACTGGAATAGGTGAATTCGGTCACCTTGCGGTTAGCAATTTGGCTAGCCAAAAAACACTCAGAACTTTAGAATCTCTGAAGCGAAGCTCTGAATTTGAATTTTCCAAATTCATCAACACTTCTATGAACTCAATCCACTCACAACCTGTATATAAAACAAATGGAACTTCATGTTCCCACCTCAACATCACTTCAATTTCATTCAAATAACATCCAACCCTTCTTCTTCTCCAATCAATCAATCAATCATATACATACAAATTAATCACATAAAGGGCTGAAATCCTATTCCACAATATAATCAATAGGAAAAACCATAGAAATTAGCATTTAACTATAATAATTGTTTATACTTGCCTTATAGTTGAGATAAACACAGAAACCCATTTCCTTTCCAAGCTTCACTTGATACAATTACACCCAATTCAAACCCTAATATCATCAAATCCTTCAAATATGAATTTAATGAACCTTTAAGATGAAAAAGGATCTAAAGAACCTAATTGCAACTAAAATCATTCTTAATACTTGGTAACTTGATATACGAAAAATAATAAGATTTCCTTCAACCCTATCTCCAAAACTTGACAAAGGAGAGGAAAAAGATGAAGTGAACAACTATCCTTCTCCAAAACTACTTACAAGGTCTCTCTTCAACACTTGAAAATGAAGAAACAAAGAACAAAGAAGAAGAACTGAACTTCCAGCAGCTTGAAGGTAAAACCAACCGACTGAAATGGGTTCTAGATTCATACAGAATCTTATAGAATGCACTACTAAACCCTTCTTTCTATGTTCATTTACATACTGAGTCAGATCAAGTCTCACTCGATTCATTTCAGGTTAAATTACCATGAGTATATTATGAAAGTTGTTGTACTCGTTGAAATACACACGTCAATATCAAATTTAATCGTATCTGACGTAACACGTATAAATCTGTATTAACTAATTTGGGTATAAAATCAACTCTACTAAGTCAATCTTTTCCAAACTTGTGCATTATGCTTAATTCCCTTATTTAAAACTAATTCAATCCCTCTTGATTACTAATCACATTTAACTTGACTAATCATTCTTAATATGTATTAATCTCGATTAACTCGGGAAGGAATATAATAGAATGGTATAAAAGAAAGATTGAAAATTGATTAAAGGGATGTGATTCTAACTTAATCTTTGGAGAAAGTGCGGTCGGGTAGACCGATCGAGTTTTACTATTTTGATTCTTAAATAGATAATCCTCTCAAGAAAGGCTAACCGGCTAGAAGGAGAAAAGCGATCACGATATTAAGAGGTAGGATTGTCCAATCTTATTTCTCCAACACGAAATTGACCATACAATGCTCTCCACCAAACGGAAGGAAATTAAAGAAGGAACAAACAAAACAACAGCATGGATTGGCTCTGACCTTCGCTAGTGCCTGTTTGGATGTTTGGTGAATTGAAGTATAGTGAGTTAAAGCATCAAAGCAAGAGAGAATAAAATATAATGTGTTATGATGGTGTTTTATTTTTAGTTGTTTGGTATGGATTTTTTTTACTTTTTGTATAGGAAAGTGAGGTTTTTTTTGTCTTTTAGTGGAGAAAGGAGGTTGCTTTTTTTTTTTTTTTTTTTACTTTTTTCGAAAAATTCGGAGGAAATTTTGAAATTGTGTTTTTTTTTTTTAATATGACCCCTTGTTATTTCTTGTCTGGATTCACTTTACTTCACTTTAACTATTTAAGTGCCAAACAAGCCCAAGGTAAGACAATTGTATCAAAGTAGTGGATCCAGGTAGAATACATGGCCCACTTGCAACAGAAAGAAGGTCCACACTTTGAAATTAATGAGTTACAATATTGATTACTCTTAACTTAAGAGGTGGATATTAGTACAATGACAAGTGCAGAAGAACTAATCCGGTTGTAATATGTTTTTGGTTCTGGGTTGGGTCCATGGTGTTTTTGGATTTTTAGATGATGGACTACGTCGCTGTTGTTTTATGATTTACCAATTAGGAATTGTATTACTAAAATATATTAGTATATTCTGTGCGTTTTAAGTACATAATTAGGAATGTGTTTATATTATAGATATATAATTACATATGTATGAAATATATTTCAGAACTATACTCGGGTACCCAGGTGAAATGGGACCATAAAATGATAATATGGTCAATACCCTCATCTTTCTTTGTGCTAATGGCGCCCATTTTACGGTCTTAATCCCTCCTTGCTATAGGGGAAAAATGAAATAACTAACAAAACAGGCCCTAACTATCAAGTCACCTAAAAATAAGTCTATTGAGCTAGATCTATGATACATCTGTCCTTAATCGGCAATGTAGAGTAGAGGTAAAATTACCCACACTTAAAATATTCGTGTGGTTAGGAAATTCGGTTTTAACCTGGAGGTCCTGCCTTCAAATTCCTTAAGGCCTTACCTGATACATAGGGCTAGTGGGTGATTCGATGTATCCGTGAGTTTACCAATGATCAACCGAAGGGGATTGGCGGGTTCCCATGTAAAAACAAGAAAGATAGAGGTGAAGGCAATCCAATGGAATAATGATGAAGTTAGTTCATTGACAACGATTGCAAATTATTGAACTGTTGAAGAAATAGAAAGAGGAGGTTCGCATCTGCATGGATCTCTGTAAGTGTAATGCATATGATCCAAGTGTTTTGTCCCATAAGATAGAGGAGGCCGTGCATGTGGGCTAAAAATGGACCACTTCAGGCTACTGTCAATCAAGGTGAAGTTGGGAATGGAAAGGTCAATCCAATTGAATAGTAGAGGCCTCTATAAGGACCCAATGCAATGGATTAATCTCGGCTGTAGGGGTGGCAAAAAATTGATTTGACTTGTGACGAACCTGCTTTGCTTGACCTAGAGGTGTAAATCTGGGCGGGCGGCCCAGGCCCAGCACGGCCCGGCACGAAAAAACCATGCCTGGGCCGTGCCTGGGCCCGTTGACCAAGGCTGGGCTAGGGCTGCCAGGCCCGAGGCACGGCACGGCCCGGCCCGGTTAAAATCCGTGCCGGGCTGGGCCAGTGCCCCAAAGCCCGCGGGCGGCCCGGCACGGCACGAGGCCCGGCCAGGCACGGCTGGGCCCGGCCAGCAGAGAGCCCAATGGCTCTTTTTTTTTAAAAAAATTGCACCCCCCCACTCAAAAAAGGGTCAAATGGGTTTTTTTTTTTACATTTTTAATCCCTCCAGTAGCTATAAATGGTCAAATGGGGGGTATTAGTGTTATTATTTCAGGGAAATACAATTTATTTAATGTATTTTTTCAAAATATCATTAGTGTTATCATACTTGTTATTTCTCTTAATTTCTTTATTTTAATGAAATTGGTCCAAGTCTCCAAGACCAAGAGTGAAGAGTCTAACTGTCTAAGTCTCTAAGACTTAAAGAACCTAAAAAAAAAAATTTTAAAAAAGAGGGAGGGGGATACGTGGGCCGCCCACGGGCTGCACGGCCCAGGCCCGACTGGGGCCCGGCCCAGCACGGCACGACCAGAGTCGTGCCCTGGGCCGTGCTGGGCTAGCCCCAGAGCCCTTGGGCTAGGCACGGCACGGCCCGCTTAATTACATGGGCCGTGCCAGCCCGGGCCGGGCCCATCTTCAGTGGGCCGGCACGGCCCAGATTTTCACCCCTAGCTTGACCCATTTAATCCTACCAGCAACCAGCAGCTTCATGGCAAACCTTAATTCACCTGCACCGGTCCCCATCATGTAACCTACATATACATCTATAACATCTAAAGGTCACATGCAACCCTTTTCTGTTTAAAGGGACTCCCAACTCATGTATCCACTCAAAAAATGTGTCCCCAGAGCTGAGCAACAGTCTCTTTTGACGATGAATGGAGGTCCCACCTCCACACATAATCCTTCAGAAAAATCAGCCTAATCCATCCCCAAATATCTATCAAAGTCAGGAAATTGAAATCTTGTGATTCAATTTTATCACCAAATCAACTCCCTTAAGAACGGCTTCTTACTTGAGTGGTAAGGAGTGATAGTTCTCACTTGGCTATTTAGGGTTCGAATCCTCAGTACGCTACCTTTTCAGGCCCGTATGTGCAGGTTCCCTTCCCACTTGTGTAGACTTTTTTTCCGTGTGTGTGGGGCGTACCAAACAAAAAGAAGAAGATCAACTCCCAAACCCTTCAAATCTACTGAAAACTCTCTCTTTATCATCATCATCAAAGTCTTACTTCAACAACATTTGGAACAACTACATAGATTTTGTTTTTTGGGGCATTTGGGCGGAGGTCCCTCAACCGTGATTTTTATTGCAAGCGGTCCACAATACTTTATTATACTGACAGCAGTCCTCTTGTAACTGAAAAGGACAAAAACGCCCTTCTACATGTCAGCAAAAGCAAAACTCAAACAAATTTATCTGAGTTTTCAAAACTCAGATAAAACTTAGATAAATTTATCAGTCTTCTAAGGCAGTTAAACCATGGTTATGATCAGATATGTAGCCTGTGGACTGTGGTCCTGGACCATCATTTCACATGTTAAAACCACTTACAGATTGACTAACTTAGGCTATCTTGAAATTAGGACATAGGATACCTTGTGAATACAACAACCAGAACATGTTTGGTTTCTCCCATAGTTCCCTGCTCCTGCTCCTTCTTCTCCTTCTGTCTGCTGGTAGAGAAAGAAAACGCGAATCATAAATCACAACCACTGCAATAAGAAAGGAGAGATGGATGTGGGTCGTCGGATGGCACCACTTCACATAGCTCTTTGTTTGAAACTCAGAAAAGTTCTTCAAAACTCAGATAAATTTGTCTGAGTTCTGTCAGAAACTCAGATAAATTTATCTGAGTTGTGCCAGAAGCTCAGATAAATTTGCCAAAACTCAGATAAATTTGGCAAATTTATCTGAGTTCTGCCAAAAACTCAGATAAATTTGGCAAATTTATCTGAGTTCTGCCACAAACTCAGATAAATTTATATGAGTTTCTGGCAGAACTTCGACAAATTTATCTGAGTTTCTATCCAGTTTATCAGAGATTCTGAGAAATTTATCTGAGCTCGGCGACACCAAAAGTTAGAATACGGAAAATCAGATTCTAATAAAAATCAAAATCCAAAACAAAAACACTTGATGACCACAATCCAATCGAGAAAAGAGAGGGAGAAAACAAGAAAAAATGCAAAATGCTCTCTTTCAAATCAGTTGTAGAGAGAAAGAGAGATTTGGAAGAGACTTCAGATGAAAGAGCAAGATAAAGTAAAACCGTATCTATCTTTGAAGAAATGAAAGAGAGAGAATCGGAAGTCATGGTGGCGACGGAAGGTGCTCTGCAACGATATTCTGCAACTATGGAAAGGAATGGAAAATGGAAAATGAGAGAAGAAGAAGGAAGGAGTTTTCTGGCACAGTTGAAT
Organism: Umbellularia californica; assembly: GCA_028538565.1. Taxonomy (NCBI): domain Eukaryota; kingdom Viridiplantae; phylum Streptophyta; class Magnoliopsida; order Laurales; family Lauraceae; genus Umbellularia; species Umbellularia californica. The sequence continues at coordinate 17,851,433 of JAPQWN010000012.1, read as the reverse complement.
AGGGCAAAGTAGTCATGAAAATACATGACGTGGCATATTAGGGACCTCTCACTAAAGTATCTCCAGCTGTCTGGACTATAGACATCAGAGAAAAAGTAATTGTCCTTGATGCCTTAGAAGACCGTGCTCAAGGACTTTTGGCTAATTTACCCTTGTTTTTTCATTTCATTCTCTCCTAGGCTAACTCTCTGATAGGTAGAGTTGTGACAAAAAAATTATGCCAACTATTAATCTATCTTGACACAACTCACATCTTTTATTCAGGCTGATGCTAACATTTTCAAACTGATAGAGTTCATGCAAACTATCTCTATTCTACTCAAATCCTTTCCTTTTTTACCATTTATAAAATAAGAAAAGAAGAAATGAAGAAGGAAACGAAGAGCAAGTGGCGGAGCTGAGATTTTCTTCCAGTGGGGGCAAGTGATGGTTGTCTGAGCATCAACAATGATAAGAATAACAACCAATAAAATGATGAGAGAAAAAAATTGTTAATTCTCCTAATATAAAACCTTTTACTATTCATATGCAGCCTAGCCTGCACAACCAACCTATTAACTTGAATGCTTTTCCTCAAGTTTACTCCAATAGGATTTGATCCACTACCAAGATTGAGCATATCATTAATCCGACAACTTTCTATTATGCGCCTCACACTGTGCATCAATGTCGTTTGTCATGTGGTACCCCGATGAAATTAAGGGGTCCCGCCTTTGGTGACATTCTGAATACGTGCTCACTAGGAGCGTGTGCGCAGGAGAAAATTTTCCATAGTTAATAATTTGAAAAATGAATATTATTAATAATGTGTAAGATTATCTTAGTTATCTTATTACTCATATTTAATTTTATATATAGTGAGACTAACTTCTATTAGAATAAATTTCGGAGAGATTTTATACGAGGAAAGAGTGAAGAATTTTAAGACATTATATATAAGAAAAGGATAAATATTTGCAGAATTTGAGATTTTCAAAAGATGAATTCTACTTTGGAGTTCTAAAGCCTCCAATCAACCACCCACTCACTCTCAAATATCTGGTCTCTTAAATGGGACATACAAGTTGTGTAGTTATTGCTGTAGGAATTGTTACTTCCATGCATGACTTTTCCTGTAGAGTTGTCCTAGGAGTTGTACGTTGGTCATTGGTCAATATCTCCTATCACATATTTTGAAAAAAACACAATTTTTTTGGCATTAAATGTGTGTTTAAAATGCTCACCAGCACAAGTACTGCCATTGCAAAAGTGAATAACGATGAATGCTCAGAAAAAAAAAAAAAAAAAACATAAATCATGATATAAGCTTCTGTTATCATAGAGGTGAGACGAAGCTCAGAAATAAAATCTTTCTGTTTTGGTACCCTAGCTGAGGGGGTGGAACCAAGACAGTCCGGATACATTGGAAGAAGTTTCCCATACATGTGGTTACACAGTTGGTCAGCAACCACTAGTTCTTGAACCTTGGGGATAAAGTCTTTTTTTTTTTTTTTTGTAAGAAGTGGAGATAAAGTTTGATTCAAGATTTTATTTGAAAAGATCGGATATAAAAAAAGCTCGGAGATAATGGGTAAGTAGCAAAAATTGATGACAGCGTTTGTGAGACCCCAACACGCATGGATGACTAAAACCATGTGAAGTGATATTTGTCAGCCAAAAAAGTAAAAACTACGAGGATAAGGGTTAAGTGCTTCGGTTAGCACTGTAAGGCTTTGTCCAAATAACACTTCGGAAATATTCAACTCTTGACCCAGGCTTATAAGTCAAAGCTGACATGGCTCTAAGTGCGTGTATGTGGGCCAAAGTGGATAATATTATGTTGACTTAGGCGGGACTGATACTGTGTTTGTACTTTTTATGTTAACTTTAGAAGCAACCTAATTTAAACTTTGTTCACGAGCAAAAGCCAATTATACTATATTAAAGCCATGGATTTTAAAGATAATTCTGACCATTACTTATGATTTTTTGACTGTGAGTTATAACTACCCACTTCCCATATGTAATCACTCTCCACTTCCAACATGTAACCACTCATTCGCTCCACTTAATATAACCACCTTTTCTTCTTACTTTTCACTTTTCTACAAGAACTTCATTTCTATCCTTATCATAATCACCAAATTGTTGTCATGAGTATTTGATGATTGTTTTAGCGTAATCTGAGTTTTTTTTTAATAAAATAGTAAATATACTTTTCAGTTATTGGTGAATTTGCTCGTGCTAAGCACGGGTTGTTGTGCTAGTACATATTAGTTGTACTGGTGATACAGATCAACTAATCTACCATATCAATGTGGTTTTATTGTAAGCTGAAAATGATATAATACTTCATGCATAAATACCATTTTTTTCACTGATATATACTCAATACACTCCACACGCTACTTTGTTACCAAACACACGCTACTTTGTTACCAAGGTCCATATCCAACCAACCCAGGGATCAATTTGTGGTGGCATCTTTGGATAGGAACATGCCTCACCGCTTGAGTACCATCAACCCATAAATACATATTAGCAAAACATGCCCGCCCTTAGCATGGGCAATATAGTTTATAACATTAAAAATAATATAAATTTTAAATAATATTTAGTCTAAATTATATTAAAATTATAAAAATTACAACCAAAATTAAAATCTATAATAATAATTGAAAAACATAGCTGGTTAATTTCAAAATGAGAGCACTTTAATTTTCTTGAAAATAGTTGAGTATTTTACTTCAAACATTCTTTTGAGATCGGAAGAATAAACCCATAATAATTAAAAAAAACTGAAAAAGATAAAAATGTATAACATGAAAACAAAAGTCCATAGACAATCCAATAATAAGAATAGCTTAAAAGAAACAAATAAATATATGGAAACTCAATGCCTAATACTAAAAAACTGAAATAGAAAAAAAAAAGAAAAAAGAAAAATCATAAATCCATGAAAACATATCACCACGGGAACTAAAAAAGAACTCATCAAAATCGGAAAAAAAAGAAAAAAAATCTAAATATGCATTGATTGATTAGAGAACGCAGAAGATTGTACTCTTTAAAAGAAAGCTCCTTTTAGATTGGACTCTTTATTTAGATAGCTAAAATAGAAAATTTCTCTCGAATCCCTAAATTCTCTTCTTCTAGTAAAAGCTAAAATTAAAATTGAGCTTCAATTTCTCAATCTAAGAAGAATTACTCATGTAGGCCAAATATTGCTAAATGTAAAAAGACCATCAATGGTTTCCACAAAAGTGACTGTTTTGCTGTATCTGAAGTGGGGTTACTCCCGTAAATATGCTAATATATTGTTCCTAAAACCACATGGACCGAAAATCAGCCCAAATGGGCTTAAACCAGCCAAACCACAGTTACAAATGGGCTGGAAATCAGTCCAAAGCACAGCTGCAACAGTCCTAAATGGGATGAAAAGTTAGAATGATCTATGGTTCTAAAAGAGCTAGAAATTGGTCTGAACTGTGGCTGTAAAGCAGCCCAAATGAGCTCTGCAGAAGGCTCTAAATGGACCATTGCATGAGCCCATATCCAGTCAGTAACTGAGTCTGGAACTCTGCCCATTTCTGGGTTACGGATATGCCATACACACCCTCAATCCCAACCTGAACAACTCAACTCAAATTCTCTCAAACAAACACTTTGGTTCGAACCCCCGGGCAGCCATGTGAGAATCGTGATTTGTGAGAACTTTTTTCATCATATGCTATTAACAAACATGTAAACACATTGTACATGGGGCGGGCTTGTTAAAGGCAGCAAAAAACTAAACTTGTAACAAACCAAACTCAGAGAATTAAAAAAGCTGCATGTTTTGGAGCAAAGTTGCAAATGCAACTTTTCCTCCGCCGTTAGAGGAGTAAAAATTGCAAATGCAAGGTTACCGCCGTAACCATCAGTGGCAAAACAGTAAATGCAACATTTCCTCCCTTCTATGCGGAGGAAAACTTGCAAATCGTGCATATGATGTGAGGCCAAGCCTTCCCCACAAAGGAATGGGCCCATGGGAACCCAAAACAGAAAAATGACCTTAATTAAATAAAAGGGTGGAATCTTTGCTCTAAATTGATATTGATGCAGGCATCCAACCTTTACACGACCTTGGTACATTCCAATGAGCAATTTTGACTTTAGCATAGTTGGTTTTGGGATGGGGCAATATTAGGCCTATTCATGGCCCTAGAAAATGACTTGCAACTAGTGCTGTTAGTGGACCCTGGTCACTCGGCATGGATTTTGGGCTAAATTTATAACTAGGCCTTGGTCTATTTATTATTTAGTCCTTGTTAATAATGGGTTCAAGTCCAACGGATTTACAACCAAATCTTGTAGAGATTTATACAGAAATTTGTTCTATGCCCTCCGCCTTTTGTCTTAATTCCCAAAAATCCCAATAGTTTTGAGAATTATTCTTAAGTCTTTAACTTCTTTAATTTATAAAAGTGGAGTCCTTTTAATTTATAAATGGGTCTTTAATTTACCATGTGGGCTGCACTTGGGCATAATTTTCTTACCCTATAGTAGACATTCTATGGGCCTATTGCTGCTCAAACACCCAGCCAGCATTCGGTCACATTGGGGTTATGACTTATAGCATGTGGGCTTCACTTGGGCATAATTTTCCCACCCAATGGTGGACATTCTACACAATTATTTTGACATAACGAGTATATAAATATTCAACTAGCAATTTGTCTAAAGGCCATATTCCAAATACTCTTATTTTCCAAACCTTTATCCGCGTTACACATTTAAGGGCACGTTTGTGTACATGTAATTTCCATGGAAATTGGAAATTGCCACATCAGCAAAATCCATGGGTTTCAAATACTTCGGAAAAGTTTTTCCGTTGAAGTCAAAATTTTATGTTTGGTGCAAAAAGTTTTTCCTTGATGAATTGGTGTTGATGTTGTTTGGTGCAGCCGCGGATTCCTTATGAAAATTGACCTAATATGTTTCCTAATTTTGTGTGAAAATTGAAAAAAAAAAGTTTCCTAATTATAACATCACTCCATCCCATGAGAGTCCCACTCCAACCCGGCGAGATTCCACTCCCACGGCTCACGCATATCACGGCCAACATGGCCCACCAAACGATCCACGGAGATAAACACGAATCAAAACTGCACAAAATCAGCCACTCAGAACACTCCAAACTTAGATCCCACTAATTGAAGACTAACTGAGTAAACTTAGATAAACCAATTTGGAAAGATTTGAAATTGCGTCTTTGTTAGATAAGGCAAGAATTGAAGTCCTCATCTTTAATTTTCCTCATCCCTATCCAACCAAGTTCCATCTGTAGTGTGCATAGCAGTAGCCCTCTCAGTTCTAGCGATCAGTTGTACAAAACCCACCGTTTCAATGTAGTTCCAACTTTCCTCGTTCTTTCCTTTCTCCTCAGTTCTGGCTGCTGGGACAGGATGGAGAAGAAAGGGGCACGCCTGCTTGGACAAGGTGGGAAAAGAGAAGAGGGGGAAGAAAGAGGTGGCCAGGCATGGTGGGGTGGCTGAGCTTCGTGGCTGGCTGGAGGGGAGCTGCTGGTGGCATTAGGAGAGGGGAGCCGCTGATGCCGTCCATGCTGCTTGTTCTCGTCGATGAAGGGGAATAAAGAATGGAGTTGCTAGGGTTTTGCATCAAAAATGGGTAGGAAATGCAGTTTATAAAGGGGGGTAAGTTTTCTGTGGAAATGGACTTCCCATACCCCCCCATGGGAAGTCCATTTCCATAGTAAGGAAGGAAAAAACTGAGTTGGCAATAAAGTGATTCCATGGAAAAATACTGCACCAAACACAAGAAAAGTAGGATTTCTGCAGAAAACTGCCCCCTTTTCCATGGAAATGGGCTACACAAATATAGGGCATGTTTGTGTAGCCCATTTCCGCGGAAAAGGTTGTAGTTTTCTGCGGAAAACTTCTTTTTCATGTGTTTGGTGTGGTAGTTTTTAGCGGAAATGCTTTTACGCCACGTCAGCTTTTTCCTTCCTATGCATGGAAATAGACTTCCTATGGGGGGTATGGGAAGTCCATTTCCACGGAAAAATGACCCCCCAATTTCCTTTCTCTCCCCCTCACTCCACCCGGCCACCCTTTTTCTTCCTCCCCCTCTCCCAACCCCACCCACCCCACATACATACCAACCCACCTACCCACCCAATAGTTTTTACTAAAAAGTGGTTTTCATTAAAGAAATTCATAGTTCCACCAAACATTAGCACTAATTCATTGAGGAAAACCTTTTTGCACCAAACATGAATTTCTAATTTCCTCAGAAAACCATTTTTGAGGAATTTAAAAACCATAGAATTTGTTGATGTGGCAATTTCATCTTTCCATGGAAGTTACCTCTACACAAACGTGCCTGGGCATGTTTGTGTAACACTTTTCCATGGAAAAATGGACGGTTTTCCGCGGAAAACCCATTTTTCCGGTGTTTGGTGCGGAATAATTCCGCGGAAATGCTTTCATGCATCGTCAGCATTTTCCTTAATAATGGTGGAAATGGGTTTCCTATGGGGGTATGGAAAATGGATTTCCTCGAAAAACTTCTCCATCTTTTCCTCACTCTTGTCCATTTCAACCCAAAAACCCTACAACTCTTTCATTTTTTATTTCTTTATATAAATTATTATTTAATGTTGAATAAATAATATACATGTTATATTATTTTTCTTTAAAAAATTATATCACCAAATAAGAAATTTTGATTTTCTATAAGGAATCCATAGCCGTGCCAAACAACATTAGTACCAATTCAATGAGGAAACTCTTTTTACACCAAACATGAAAATCTAAATTCTATGGAAATCCTTTTCCGAGGTTTTTATTTCTATGGAATTTGCTGACGTGACAATTTCTTCTTTCCGCCGAAATGGTGTGTGCACAAAATGCCCTTAGGGCATGTTTGTGTAACACTTTTATGTGGAAAAGTGGACGGCTTTCCACGGAAAATCCATTTTTCCAGCGTTTGGTGCGAAACAATTCCGCAGAAATGTTTTCTTGCCTCGTCAGTATTTTCCTTGATAATGGTGGAAATTGGTTTTCTATGGAGGGTATGAGAAATGGATTTTCTCGGAAAACGTCTCCCTCTTTTCCTTACTTTTGTCCATTTCAACCCCAATACCCCACAATTCTTTCATTTTTTTTTTCTTTATATAAATTATTATTTAATATTGAATAAATAATATACATGTTATGTTATTTTTCTTCAAAAAGTTATATCACCAAATAAGAAATTTTGATTTTCTATAAGGAATCTATAGCAGCACCAAACAACATTAGCACCAATTCAATGAGGAAACTCTTTTTTCACCAAACATGAATTTCTAAATTCTACGAAAAAAAAATTCCGAGATTTTCATTTCTATGGAATTTGCTGACGTGGCAATTTCCTTTTTCCGCAGAAAGGGTATGCACACAAACGTGCCCTTAGACAAATAATGGTAAGAAATAGAGATACCAAACCTGGTAGAGACCTATCTAAGAGGCACGAGCAATAGTAGGCCCGGATATTGGACTCTAAAGCTAAACATTTTAGCTTAAACACACTTTGGACAAGCCCAATTCGGCCCAAGAACACTTCTACTAATGGGTCTAGAACTGGGCCCAAAAGTCTGGCACATAACTAAAAGGGCTGGAAATTTATAAAATCCAAGGGTGCCCTTTTTTCATTGGAAGAGAATGATAAAAATAGAATCGAATATGGTAAAGTTGCTGTGCTCGAGGGGGTTTCTTACATCCACGGCGCTTTTTAGCACTCACCCCTCCTTCCATCTCCCTCGCAGATACAGCTCCTCCAATTCCTCCAATTCAAAGGTTTTTATACAGAATTTCTCCCTTTCTCTCTCTACATCTTTCATAACTTTTGCACTTTCTTTCTATGCAGATGATGGAATCCGAGCATTATAAGTTTGGACCGTATAAAATAGACCCCAAGGAAGTGTTCTACTCTACCGGGCTATCGTACGCCATGGTCAATCTGAGGCCCATTTTACCTGGTACGCCTTTTTTTCACATCTTATTTGTTTTCAATGAAATTGGGAAGCTGGTGAAATCATCATCTTTGTTTTGATTTGGGAATTTGGTTTTGTCGTTCCAGAAACCAATCATTGTATGATGAGTGGGATGGGAGTTGAAACGGTGGATTGTGGACCATTTTCTTGGATTAATGATTCTCATTGTCAAAGATTTCATCATATCTTTTCTGGGGTACTCTCCCAATTGGCCTGGGATGGGAATTGATGCATTAGGTATTTGAATGAAGTGGTTAGTTACATGTGTTTGTGTTTGTTTTTGTAGGCAGTATGTTAAATAGGCTTATGGGAGATTGGACTGTAATTGATGTGTTTAGGAGAATGTGGGCTAGTTGCTAATGGTTTTGGATGGTGGGTTAAAAGAATAATGGGAAATTGGATTGGAGTCAATTAATGTGTTTAGGAGAATGTGTGCATACCATATCATTTTACTAATGAGAGAGGAATCTTCTCTTTGGAAGATTCCTTTGTGCCACGGAATGAGGCATCCCTCAATGAGGATTTACAGGGGAGAGGATTCATGACATCCCATGTTTGGCTAACACAGAAAAATCATCAATAATTTTTTCAAATCCATGTTTGGGAAGGAAAAAAAAACTGCGAGAAAAAAAGCTTTAAGTTGGGTTCATGATGTTGGTGAACATTGAAAGGAATTCAACAATACATATCAAAATCTACAAGAAAAAAAAAAAAAAAAAAAAACTAATGACAAACAATAATTATGAAAGGAATCAACAGTAAGTTGGGTTCATGATCATGATCTGTTTTTGCACATTGAACATATAGGAATTCATATTGCACATTGAACATATAGGAATTCATACTGTAAGATGTTGGTTAACATGGAAACATGTTAAGTCCATACAAATGATTCTATCTTGCAAGTGGCAATGGAGGGCATTACATCATACAAGTGGCGGGCAATACAGCAACCAAAATCAACAACATATAGGGTTGGAGAGAAGATCACTCCCAGATCATCCAAAAATGAAGAAAGAAAGTCTTAAATCAAGAGGGTTTTGGGGATTTGGAGAATGTGGTGCGATTTAGGGGTTTTGTAGATTTTGGGGCTTTCATGTTTGATGAAGAATACAAAGAGGGAGGAAGACAGAGACTATCAGAGAAGAAAATAAATAGGGTGGGGGCTTTCATGTGTGATGAAGAACAAGGAGGGTGACAGAGACCGACAAAGAAAAAAAGAAAAAGGGTGAAGAGAGGGACTAATGTAAGGATTTTGAAGCCATGACCGATAAAAAACAAAGAGATAGAGAGGGAGAGTGAGGGAGGAAGAAAAATACATAGATGTGGGGTTGAGGTTGACCAGAACCGGAGGTTTAGCAAAGTAGCGAAGTTGAGTTCGATCTAGCAAGGAGGTTGTCGTTGTGGTCGATCAACCAACGCGGTTGAGGTTTTAGGTCGATCGTCTTCGATCCCATTTTTTGTAGCGAAGAAAAGAGCATTTATAGCCCCCTTTAAAAACCAACGATTTAAGAGATCCGACGGGGGGAGGTCGGATGAAGAAAATCATCTCTAGCGTGGAACATAGAAAGCACTTTTCCTTGTTGGCTGAGTTTACCAAACGTGGGTTTTCCTCGATTTAGAGGAAAATCGGTGAGGATTCCTCTCCAAGGACTATTGCCAAATGTGCCCTAAAAAGAAAGGGGAAATGTGGGCATATCATTTTTGTTTATTCAATATCGAAAACATTCAATAATAGTACTATACAAGATCATATACTGTATAGTGTAGGAGTGTAGGAGATATATACCATATGGATATGCACAAAGCAAAACATCAATATATGTGTCGGGTTCTTCTGCAGATGTCTCACACGAACCTACTGTGTGGACATCCTTGTGGGCCCAGTCGGGGACCCCACCAATAATGGGGGAAGTGGGAGATCAGAAGATCTAGATGTGACCTACCTGGCTGAAAGTTTTCAAGCCCATTAGATAATCCTAACTCCTTGATCCATGGTCTTAAAAGCTTAGCGGGTTTATAAAGCATCATTTTTTTTTTTTTTGGAATTCAATCCAACGCTATTCCCATTCAGTTGGGTGTCAAAATTCAGAAACCTAGAGCCTATGACGTTCACACCTGCGCAAAACGCTATATATATCCCTCTCATTTGTCTAAAATTTTAATATTGATTCCCACTAAATCCCTCATTTGCCAATGTTTATGCCTCTTCCTTTGCTTCTGAATTTCTTTGAAGAATAGCATCACAGAAAAAGCTAAATGCCAAATCAACCTGAGAATGAATGAAAACCACATACCTGTCTTCTTTTCTTCTTGACCCATTTAATTGCACTACTTGAAATGCTCTCTATTATATTTTTTCGATTTGGATAATGTCGTTAGCAATTTTTATCGCTTGACATACTGCTAGGAAATTTACCTCACTTGATTTCTTAAGGTCTATTAGTCCTGATAATGACAAGATGACTGCTCTTTTGTCAATCATTCCTTAGCACTCCTATACCTGCAAGTCCAAGTTCTCCTCGCGCTGCTCCATATATTGATGCATTCTAGTTCTCTTCAAAATATCCTCCATCCTAAAAACCCGTTGAACTCTTTGATTTCTATTGCACAATTCGCCAATCTTACTTTGTAGGTCTGGATTTTTTTTCCAACAAATCGTGGTTGAATATTCCATCATCATCATCATCATCATCATCATCTCTCTCTCTCTCTCTCTCTCTCTCTCTCTCTCTCTCTGTGCCATCTATTTTCTTTGCTAATTAAATATTTTTTATTTTTATTCTTCTTTTGTAGTACTTCTGTCATTTACTGAAACTGCAATAAATCCTTTCATACAGATGTACAAAAAAAAGCCCTTTCCTAAAGACTGAGATTATTTTGCACGGGTATGAACTTCCCAAATGAATCCATTCTCAGGTCTCATGGAAATGCAGTTGTCATTTGGCAGCATTGACATTTTTATCTAAGAGGGCCTTCCCAGGCAGATTTTGACTTCCATTTTTCTCATTTGAGGCATTACAAGAATGCATTGAATGAAAATCTATATGAGAGGATCTTCCCATATTTTCTCTGTCCTTATGAACCATCTTTCAGCAGAAACCCACTTAATGGTCCCCCTGATTTTTTTTAATCTAATATTCCAGACCAGCTTTCATTTATTATCTCATACTTCTCCTTTGTGAAGATATTCCTGTCCATTAATACTTAAACCTTGGAATCATCCTAAAATTTTATCGCCTGCCCATAGTGACCTTTGAGTGTCACTCTATTGTAAGAAACTTAGACCGTGCCTTATAATATATACCCAGGTTCTGGATATCTTGTATTATCAATTGGACTCGACATCAATTAAATCAACCAAATTGATGGGGTGGAGAAGTCAGAACCTTTATGGTGAAAAGTAGAAGAGAGTAGGGATCGGCTGGAAGAACTCAAAAACACTGTTAATTGGGAAGAAGTAAGCTGGAAGCAAAGACAAGAGCAAGATCATTTAAGGAAAGGGACCATAGTACTGTTTACTTCCATCAGATGACTATTGTAGAAAGGGCAAAAAATGTGACGTTTATTTATGGGAAATAATCAGGTGAGAACCGTTCTTATGGTGGGCCCACCTATCACCCAATCCAAACCTTGCAATGGACAGGGACACCCTCGGTAGTCACACCCTAGGGTTTGGCACTAATGCGAGTGAACTAGACCATTGGATCGACTATATATCCATACGAATGGACTGGGTTTGTCGGCCACTATGAGGGGGTTAGGAGCATGGGATTGGGGCCAAACTTGATATTCGGGGTGGTCCTATATAGATCTTTCAATCCCCACCGGTCCCATCCCAAAATGGGACCCCTAGTGGGCCCCATAAAAAGTTCTCATGGTAACTCCGTGAAAACAATTCTCACCAGATCAAAACCCTTTATGTATTGAAGGTTTAGGTGATATTCGGGGGGTTGTGGTGGATTACTTTGCAACCCTCTACACTATGGAGGGTTGAAAAGTGAAAAATTTTTTTCGTTTATTTTGAGTAGCTTTCTTAGGAAAGAAAAGATTGACTAGAAGGAGAGTTTAGTGAAGAGAAAATGGCAAAATCCTTGTTTCAGATGGAACCATGTAAGCCTTGATCTTCAATTGAATATTTTATTCATTTCGTCCCTTTAATAGCATGTTTGTGATATTTTATGGCCCTAGCCTTCATACGTTGACCTGTTCATTTACTGTTTCATTTTCTTATTAAAATATTCTGATTGGTCTTCTTTATCCTTCTTTTGCAGGTCATATCCTTTTATTGATGATTAGTTTGGTCCTTGGATTTGATGCCACCATCGATAGTATGTGTGTGATTTTTAATTTTTTTCGCCAAGTACTTATTTTTCAATCTTCCTTAGCCGTGTAGGGATTATTAATTTTTTGTTAGTTGCTTCATATTTCTATGATATCCATAGCGTCACTCATCTGGAGCTGCATTGTCATACAATCTACATGGTTTCATAAAAATTATGCCGCAGTTCTCATGTACTCTAATCCAGTTGTACCCTTAATATGTGAGGGTATGTTGAAGCTAGCATGCCTTCATCTGAGACAATCCTGTGTATACAGAGTTCTCTGATATGCACACGAGCTAGTTCGAATAAAAATAGTTATATACCTTCATAGTGAGTGTCTGGGCATTACCAGGGAACAAATTAGTGTCCTGCACCGCAAAGGCACTGCTTGCTAAACCTATTTTTTATATGTGGGGACCGTGTTTGCAATACCATTTATTTCATGGACTTATTATAAATGGATGATATCCGAACTTCTTCAAATTGAAAGTATGACAAAATAGATAAATGGCCAAGCAAAAGGTCAAAAAATGGGTTCTAGGATACACTGGGCCTTGTCCATCTATGGCTGGGTGGATCCATAAATCTAAAACAATACTGCATGCGACAGTTCTTTTATAGGTGGGGTTTTCTATTATTTTCTCTGTGGGTGCTTATACTTTTTTTGCAATGCCATTTGATCTCCTTGACATAATTTACATGTGCTTGTATGCCCAAGACGCGAAGTTAAGCGCTTTATTGAGCTAACTGCCGAGGAGACCAGTGACTTATGGCTTACTGCAAAAGATGTTGGTGGTCGGCTTGAGCATCATTATAAGGCTTCCTCTCTTACATTTACAATCCAAGTAAGCCTACCTTGATCCCATGGATCTTATCTTTGATATTTTTAATTTAGGAATGTGTAACTGCTGAAAATACACTAATCATGTTTTCTTTTTTACTGTTTTTCCTTTTCCTTATTTATATACCTTCGTTAGCTATGTCAGTATATGTATGTGGATGTTGGTTTACTGTATGCACATCTTGAATCATGGTTTTTTACCAACTTGAAAGTACATGACATTGACTTGTCTAAACTATGTTGTGGTCTACTATATGAATTTTGTTTCTCCATTCCAATTTATCCTGAGCCAAATCCTCTAATAAGTTGCACTCCTTCAGATCTATTTTTATTACCTCCATCCACATTCTCTTCGGCCTATCCGTTCCCTTTGGTGGGCTATCAACTTGCATGGCCGAACTTTTCCTTACGAGCGCCGTTGTCGGCCTGCATTGGACATTTCCAAACCATCTCAAACGGATTTTTATAATTTTATTCCCTATTGATGCTACCCCTAAATGCTCTCGAAAGAGCTCATTTCTAATTTTATCCTTTCTTGTTTTACCACACATTCACCTCAACATTCTCATCTCTGCTACCTCCATTTTATGCATTTGTTGCTTCTTGCTTGATCAACATTTTGCTTCATAGGTCATAACTGTTCTAATCACCGTCTTATAAAATTCTCCCTTTAATCTTATCGGCATGCGCCGATCACAAAGCATTCCAGAAGTAAGTCTCCAGATCAACCATCATGCTTTTATCATATGTTCGGAATATTCATTAATCTCTCTATCCTTACTAATTATCGAGCCAAGGTAACGAAGCAAATCTCTTTTTAGTATCTACTCGGCTTCAATTCTCACAGTAGTTTCAGCTCTTCGTAAATGCCCATTGAAGTTGCAATCCATAATTATTTTTTTTCTTTTTTGAAAATGGCTACTAAGTTGCAATCCATATATTCTGTCTTTGTACAGCTTATTTTAAAGCTTTTGGATTCTAAAGACTCCCGCCATCTCTCAAGTTTTACACTTGCACAATCTCTTGATTTATTGACCAACATTGTATCATCTGCAAACAACATGCACTAAGGTACCTCCTCTTGAATATGAGTAGTCAACCCATCCATAATTAGTTCAAAACGATAAGGGCTTAGGGCCGACCCTTGATGCAAACTTATGGTCACTAGAAACTCAGCTCTCTCAACAGGTAGTTCTCCACTCTTTCATACATGCATATTGCAAAATAATATTGATCAAGATCATCTTCATTTCCTGTTACCAACTCCGACAAATATGGGCTGGCTAGTGCTACTTTTCTCAAACAACAATTTGTTTTGGCAAAATTTTAATGACTATATGGCATATGCTTTTTGATACAACCTCTTTCTTGGCCTTGGAACCAGCATATGGAGAGGTATGATACAAGTTGATAAATCCTGACATTCTTTTTCTTAAGAGCATATGCAGAGGATATTGAGTCCCATAATTCACACGTAGTCTTAAATGTTGAAAACTGCCAACAATTCACATGTAGCCTCCTGGATGATGGTCCTTCAACAATTCCAAAATTACTTTATTAACCAGATTACTCTCAAGTGGAAGAAGTCACTTTTGGGCATGAAGGATTGCAATTTCTTTTGGGTGTCCTCTGTCTTTCCTTATGTTTTTGGTTTGGGAGTGGGCCTGCTGTTCTTTCTTTTCCCCTTTGGGTGGCTCTATCTTGTCAATATAGTTCTCCTGTACTCTTTCTTTTAGGTAATTTTATATATTTCCTCCATTCATTTGAGAATCTAGTTCATTACCAACATGTTCTCAGCTTCCCTAATCAGCATATTTGATTTCATAACTCCTTGGTTCTTTAATTCTCCACTCTAAATTGCCAAGCCTTTTCATCCCACCAATAGCCATTTTAGCAAAGCATGACCACTTTAATACAAAAGCCTTTTTTTCTGCTACTCTTGAGTTCTACTGGCTGGAAAGACACTGCTACCAAAATAACTTTGAGGGAAAGCAGGAGAAAAAAAAGAGAAATGTGAAGAAAGAAGAGAAGAAGAAAGGGCTTAAGGGTTGAAAGGAAAACTTAGGGCTGGTTGAACAACTGCTTCTGGTTGACCAGCTAATCATATATATTATTAAGAATGTGTTATTTTACACACATGTGCTCATTTGCACACAAAAGGAACCTGTTGTTTCCTGAATAGAAAAAACTCCTTTTTATGGTCGCATAAATTTATAAATCTGCCTCTGAATAATAAAAATAAATTGTGCAATAAGCCCTATAAGAACCTCAACGGTATATGTTTATTTTTTCCTCTTTCTCTTCAAAATTCATTGACCCTTTGGCTAAGCAAATTTTGAAGTATTTCCTGTTTCTTGGCGACTGGCTTCTCTGTAGGATGGACCACAGGCAGGACAGACAGTACCTCATGTTCACATTCACATCATCCCAAGGAAAGGTGGCGACTTTGAGAAAAATGATGAGATCTACGATGCTGTAAGTGCATACATTTTATTTAAAACATCCTTACTGGCATATGTTTTTGACTGTTTGTTGACTCTATGAGATAAATATTTGCATGGAAAATGTAAAGCAATCTTTTTTTTTTTTTTGAATGATAAGATGTAAAGCAATCTTCTCAGCACGGTGCCAACATGGCACACATATTCAAGATTTGTCATCAAAGCCCCTCCATAAAGAGTCATGAGAACCATGGTCTTAAAAGTTGGTCGCACGCAAATGTTTCAACCATCATCAATACCAATTTTTCACGGTTTTAGTCAGAAACCAAAAATGTATTGACTTTGTAGCAGAGGTTTATTCTCATCACCTTTATATTATTTTTCGTACCATTCACAAAATTTTCTGCTTTCTAAATAATTTTGTAAAGTATTTCTTTTTTAAAAAAGGGCCAAAACAACTGAATATATTAGTGAAGAACCTTATACATCAGTAAGTATGTAAAGGTCTCGACATTGGGCAATTCAGTGTCCAAATCTGTTTTTAAGACCATTAACCTGACCCTTAAGTGGTCTTTTCTCATTTATTTGAAACCATTTACATGTTACATGCACACTTGTTTGCGCTCATTTATGCACATGTTGTGTAAATGAGGGGGTGAAAATGGTGTAAATGAGTCGATTTTCATATGAAAAACTTCACACCTAAAATGGTGTGAAACAATTGCACACCTCCTTGGTTAAGAAGGTGCTGGTACGGAGTCCGCTATGGTATCAAAGTCCCTTTACCACCTTTTATTTTTTGCAACTCCTAGGCTATGATGCATGGATACTTCAAAATGGGCAACGTATCGTGTCGTATTATTTCCAATACTTCACTTTTTATTTGTAAAATCGGTGTCCTTGCCATGTCCATTGTGTTTCCCTATTGTATCTAGGCATCATAGTTCCTAGGGGCTCCAAAAGTTTTAATCCAAACCCCCTAGTGTTTTTTCTCTTTTTTTTTTTTTCTTTTTTCTTTTTTCTTTTTTACCTATCAAAGTCCAAAACATTTAGTTTAATGTCCCAAACATTCATAGATTTTGAGTTATATGAAGATTTCACATATGTAATCCGTAATGTTTAATGTTTACTCATGTGAAAATGGCGCTTTCAAACAAACATGGTATTGAGTTTCACATGTGTAAATTTTACATGTAAAATGCACATGCAAATTTTGCACATGTAAGTCCCATTTTCATTATCCCATGCATAAAAGACAAACAACCTCAAAAGATAGCCAGTTCACTTATCAAGTGGGCCATGCCATATGAGAAAATCTACTATGAGTAACACAACCATGGTATGTTACTAATGTACATGTGGCTGGCCACCTGATGAGTATACCTATTTTCTGGCCCTGAGCACCTTCATGGTGGGCCTCTCCTAAATACTGAATGTATTCATTGACACCCTTATCGTGATGTATCGTCTGTTGCACAGATCTTATACTGAGGGTTATGCATTTGGAATTTCATTATTGCCGGACAATGTAGGTTCTAATTGTGTTTTTCCATGTCTCCTAATTGGTTTAATATTTAAAAAAAAAAGAAAGAGTCTCCTAATTGGTTTGAATTTTAGCGACTTAAGTTCCTCCATGCATTTGGGGGAAGCATTAACAAAACTACATCTAGGGTTTGTTCACCCAACCTCAAGGGATGCAACATATGGCCCAACCCAGGTAAAAGTGAAATTTGGGTTGGGTTTATTCAAGTTCAGCTTCGGTCTGGCCTGAATTTTTCAAACCCACTTGGAATTCAGGTAAGATTCGAGTTCAGGCTTTGAGTTATGAACTAGGCCCAAGTATCTAATTGATCTAGAAAATGATTGTAAAGATAATCTATAACATATACATATATATATATGGGGGATATTCAAGTGCATCCATCCCTCACCACAATGGTGAGGGATGGATGCACTTGAATATTCTCCTCTCTCTCTCTCTCTCTCTCTCTATATATATATATATATATATATATATATGGGAGATGCTCCTATGAGAGATATCTCTCACCTTATATGAGAGATAGGGGTGGGGGCCCTCACATTTAAGTTGTTGGCATTGGATATGAATGTGAGGGCCCCCACCCTATCTCTCATTTAATATATATATATATATATGTGTGTGTGTATGTATGTATGTATGTATATATATGCAGTATATTATACGTTGTTAGTGCCAAAGTAGAATCTGTCACTTTCTTGGGTTGTCAATTCCGTCACTAGTTTCTTATATAACTATTAAATCTTATTCCACCAGAAGAAAGAGAACAAATTACAACTACTGAAAAACAGAAAAATTGAAAACTACAACAGTCTATACATCAAACATGATAGAAGATCGAAAAATTCCTTCCTTTGCAAGGCCATCCGCCATTGAGTTAGCCTCCTGTAAGATGTGACAAAAGAAGCACCAATTATTTTTGAAATATCTTACACCTCCTCCACCCAATCTGCAATCTGCCAAGGATAAATAGCCTTTTCAAAAGCCCGCCGAATAGTTGAAAAAGAATCTCCTTCTGTAATAGGATATGAATCACCTATTTTTTTTCTAGCTCACGGCACCCAATAAGAAGAGCTTACACTTCAACTTAATTAGCATTAAGAGAAACCACAGGCCCGGAGATGGCTTTGAGTCTTCTTTTGAGTCGGTCACCTGTTTGGTAACCAAAGCATCCATCACACCTTGCTCTTTACTTTCAACTTCCAGTTTTCACATGGTGAGGATGTGAGGAGATGTAAAAGGAGTAGCTTGCTTTGCTAAGAATGGAGTCTCCATGGGCTTCAACTGAATTCAGTGTCCATGCCATTTAAAAGTGTAGGTGTTATCTGCATGATTGGTGATGACCTTCAAGCGCTTTAGGCAAGGCCTACCAAATAAGATGTGGGCAACATTCATCGGAATAACATCACACTTAACATTATTTTCATATGAGCCAAGCTTTAAAGGAACAATGCACTGTCAGTTGATGGGAATAGAATAATCATCTACCATACAACTCTATAAGGCCTCGGGTGCTTCAATGTTGGCAATTGAAGTTTGTCAACTGCTTCTTTGGATATGACATTCATAGCACTTCCACAATCAATGATGACGTTACAAGTTCTTCCTTTATAATTGAATCTTGTTCTGAAAATTGGAGCTTGATTTTCATCGTCTTCCACGGTACCATCTGCCACTTAAAAGACGACGGTGAAGGATAAGCAATTGGCTTACCTCGTCAGCTGTTGATATCTCACGTGAAAGTTCTGGCTCTGGTGGAGGTTTAACCATGGTTCAAAATAGCGGCCGCTACGTAGCGTAGCGCCCGCATTATCAGCCATAGCAGTCGAGGCCGCTGCGCTTTTTTGAAAATAGCGGCCCTACGGCCTAAAACCTAACAGAGCCAAGTAATTTTAGTTTTAAAGATTATTTTTTCTATTTCTTCTCCTTAATAGTCTTTCCTAAAGTTATTTCTACCCTTGTATGGTTTCAAATCACTAAAGAAATGGTTTTAAATCGCTAAAGAAATGCAATATTGTTTGCTATACAAGATTCAAAAAAATTTGACCATTTAAAAAATTCACACCGCTACACTGCTACGTATCACCGCAACCGCTACGTATCGCCCACTACGTAGCGTTTTGGCCACTGACCGCTATGCCTGCCGCAACCGCTATTTTGATCCTTGGGTTTAACATCACGTTGTTCCATCTTGATTTACTCATCATACTGTTCATCATCATAAGGTTCACCTTCGCAATGCATATTTCTGTGTGGACATTCTTTAGCATAATGGCCTCGCTGCTTGCAAGAATGGCATACAATATCTTGCTTAACTGCCATCTTGGTTCCTTGGACATTAATCTGATTTGTTTGTCATTTCTGATTGTGCTGAGGATTCTGTTGACCCTGTGGTGGAGCTTGTTCCTGCCTTTGAAACTGGTTATGAAATTGGTTATGTGGTTAGCCTAGGGGTTCATTCGCGGACCTAGATATAAAAGACCTGGGGCGGTAGCCCCATGTCAATTTTGAAATTACCTGATGTTTGAATGGCCCTGGTCCTCTCTCACTTATATCTAATAAACAGTTGCCCCCTGTCTAAACCTTGTGATCGCCCCACATTACAAAACCTGAAAATGTTGAAAACAGATCCTCTTCACGCTGATTTCTTTCGACATCTTCTTTCTAGTGTGAGTCTGAGATCCTCTTTGCGCTGATCGAGCTTCTCGTAATAGGTCCTCTTATGGTTAGTCTCTCTCTCTCTCTCTCACCAAATAAGCCTAAATAAAGCAATCTTCCTCCTCAGTTGTAGTATAATCCTAATCACTCTATTCCTGAATGTGAACCCTTAATCTCCAAATCCTAATTTCAAACCCTAAATCACCAAATTCTAATCCAAACCCTAAGCCCTAAATCGCAGAATAGCTATAAGTCCGAAGATGACCAAGTCGCTATTGGGCACACTTTAAACTTCAATTCATAACTAAATCAAACCTTATGGTTCATATGTTTGGATAATTTGAGTTACATTTAAGTGGCAATTTTTCTTCTTTGCCATAAGCCCATGACCAACTATAGGGAATTATTTTATAACTAAGGTAAGTTCTTGCAAGCAAATTCGTTATATCCAAATAAAACTCCTTTGGGAAACCAAATTAGGTAAATGGGTGCTCACCCAAATTACCGTTTCAGGGCATTCAAACACCTAGGATTAAAGAAAATGTTATCTTAGGTTGTTAAGTTGTTTTGACGATGATGAATTGATGATCACCTAAATTTGGGAGAGGTAGTGGGAAGAGCCTTCAATTGGGCAGAAGATTTGAGCATGGAAAATAGCTGTCTATCTAAATGGTTTTTCTATCTTTTGATATTGTTAATGTGGAAAAAAGTGAGTAAAGTCGAGTAAGAGTTTAGCCCCACCTAAACAAAAATCTGGGGTCCGCCACCGCTGGGGGTGGTCGAAACCCTTGCTGTGGGGCCCGATTAAAAGTAGAATTTGGACCCTTTTTATAGAAGGACATGCTTGGTTGCTGAAGTGCCACCCAGTTTGCTGACGTAACGCTTGCTCAACGCGTCGCGCCTTGCTAGAAATTTCATCAGTAGTGGTTAAGTCAAATACTGCCAAATTATCCTGTAACTTTTCGCGCAATCTTTCCCGATAGCAAGTGACCATCATGCGATCACCTTCATTAGTTTTTCATCGAATACAAGTCTCATGGAACTCGTGAGTGTTTTCATCTATGGTCATAGAGACTTATTAAAGATTGATGAGCTCTCTTTGGAATGAGTCAATGTAGTTAGATGGCAAAAATTTGCCTTCCAATCTTTCTTTCATAACTTCCCAACGGGTGATAGGAGGGCGGCCTATATGTACATTGTGGTCATTAATATTTTTCCAACAAATTCTAGCATGACCTTTTAGTTTCATCTTGACAAAAGTTAATTGTTGAGGATCTTTGATGTGATACCAAGTGAAATAATCCTCAATTGAAGTAAGCCAATCACACAAGGCTCGAGCATCGCCTTACCCAAAAAAAATGAGCAACTTCTAATTTGATTTTCTTAGAGAGATCATCTTAGTGTGGGCCTTGTGGTATGTCTTCAGCGTCCCTTGAATCAATGAGACATTGAAGGAATTCTTGGATTGATTCACATGGAATATTATCCAACTGTCGTTGCTGAGGTTGTGGGAGAGAAGTGCTGGAAGATTCACCATTAGGATTCGAGGTGGGCTTACTAAGTTAATCTACTATGTTTTGTAAGGCTTTGACCCTTGTATATAAATCTTTTATGTAGTCGTTGTGCTAAATATCTGTGAGTCTTTCGCTAAAAACTTTGTCCGGTGCCAGTGAACATGGATGAGAGCTTTTTTTTTTTTTTTTTTCTTCTAGTGGGCCGGGTTTGGGTTTGGGTTCAGTTTGATCCTAAACTCAGGTTAGGTCCAATTTCCAAAGGCCAGCACGTGGGAGGGTGGCTTTTGGCATCTTGGGTTTTGTGCAAGAAAGAAGATAAGAAAGGGGTGGCTGCCTCTTACCTGCTCGATCTAGGGAAAAATGGTTGGGGAGGGCTTGGGCGATGGAGGCAGAGGATGCCTGCGCTTGGCTGTTGGCTAGAGACGACGATGCTGCAAGGCAGACGCCGGCGGACGGTCGAGATTGCCAGTGCCAGGTATGCACTTTTCTCTGTTCCTTGCTCTCTGCTGCTTTCTATCTCTTCTTCTGCTACCTTTCTTCTTCTTCTTCTTCTTTTTTTCTGATGGGTGGGGTTTCGACGAGGTTGGGATGACGACTGGGCTAGATTAGGGCTCGGCTGTGGTCGGTTGTGGTTGGTTGATGGAGGTTAGGAAGGCTGGGAGAAGGTCTAGGATTTTGCAGGGCTTGGGTTCTGGCTTTGGATGGGTATTGGTGAGGGATTTGGCCAAAGGATCGGATGGGGGTAACGATGGATTGGAAAGGGGTGTTGACGAGGTGTGAGGGCTGGGAAGAGGTAGGTGGGTTAGGGTGAGGCAGAGGGTGAGTAGGGCTCGGTTGGTTATTGTTGATGGGTGAGGGTTCTGTGGGATGGGGAGAATTGACGTGAGGGAATTCCAGGAAGGACGAACGTCTCCCTGGCAATCAGATTTCGACTTTGATACCAAACTGGTGCAGCCCTGGATCCGTGATCAGATTATAGATCAATCTCCCGAAGGATGGATCAAATCCAACTATGGATTCTAGCCCTAAGGCGCACTCATGATCAAGAAATACAACATAACTTGAAGGAAAACTCAAGAGAATCTCTGATTAATTGGAATAAGCATGTCCTAATACAATGAAGGCTTCTCTATGTATAATGCAATAAGTATTCTAAAATAGAAAGCTACCAATAATGAGATTAGAAACAATTCCCTAATAGACTTATGATAAAATTACCATGCCACAGTAGCTTCTCAGCTAATTGGGCCTATGGGCTTATAACCCAAAGGATTGGGTTGTATGGCTGGGTCCATCATGTGGGGCTAGGGGCTCTTTTGGGCTTCCATACTGCATCATCATGAGATCTGATCCAATTATTAAAATCCTGCATAGATGAAATTGAACAACCTCCTTTCCTCTCATTCAGAAAGCTTATAACATTAAAATCTCCACCTAACATCCATGGACAGCTCCACAATCCAGCCACTGATTGAGTTCTGCCCAAAATTCTGCCTTCTCATTAACATTACCAGGCCCATAAACTGAAGTAACCACCCTTTCAACATCACATCTTACATCTTTTAAAAGAACCGAACCAGTGAATATCCCCACAAATTCATCCAATTTGTGCCAAAGAGCTGCATTCCACACTAGTAAAATACCTCCAGAAGCACCTATTGAAGGACATAAGGCATATTGACAACTTCTCCAAGGGCAAAACGACTGCACAATCTGATCATCAATACTCTCCATTTTAGTTTCTTGAATAAATAGACACTCCCCCCTATAAGATTGAAGAGTCCCTTTCATCACTGCCTTCTTAGAAGCATAATTCATGCCACGGACATTCCGATAAATGATCTTCATAATTTCAATAACTTCACACCATTCTGACCATCCCTATTTGGACGATCATAATTAACTGAGAATGCCAATTTATCCAATTCTCATTGAGCTTTTGATTTCTTTCTACTCTGATTATGTGCCTTTTGTCATTCTCCTCGGCCACCATCTCATGAATGAACCTCCTCAATTCCCTAATACTACCTTCCATTGAAATTCCCAAAACAGTAGCAATTTCAGCCATTTTTTCCTCAATCATTAAATTTTTGTCATCATGGTCAGATAGAACTTGTTTCACAGCAAGGGCCTGTATATTTTCTGGTTGATCCACCACTACTGGAGCTTGATTTTCTACAAAAAATTCTCCTCCTCCATCCTCCTTGGACGACTGATGGTCTTCTTTAGAATCCCCACACCGCCCAAGATCCCTTTCCTGGGCTTCTTTAACTAAATTAAATGTAGGGTCCACAGAGTTGTCCAAATGCCCATTCGGGGCAGCCTGAGAATTCGACAACCCATTCGTTGGAACATCATCCTGTTGCAAACAAGCCAATGCTTCCAATGTTTTTTTTATTAAGGGTGAACTGAGTATTTTGAGAATTGATAGGGGTAGAAAGGTCATTCCGAAGCTTACCAAATGTTCCTTTAATAGTAGGGCAGCTTGCAGATTCATTCTTTCTCCCTGGCGCGCTACGAAATCCAAGGGCTTCCTTACCGATTGCTGATTGATTCATCTTCAAGTGATATTTCAATAATTCTCCTTCGTCGATTGTGATTTCTCTCATCATCGATGGATTTGCTGCCTTGTTTACTGCTAAAAGATCGATCGGATTGGAGTTTTGATTTGGAAAATCCCTAATTGCTGAACTGTCGTCCTGAGATGTCGGAATCTTCTCCGCGATCATTGCATCGTGGGTCTCCGGCGAGGCAGACTCTCTTCGACTCAGCGCCAACTGCCTGATCTTTCCAAAACATCTACAGTCTTTTTCTTCAGCAACAGAAACACAAAATCGAATCCCGTCAACCTCCAAAGCCAGTCTCTGGGATACATCTCTGAGGATCCTTGAAGATGAGTAATCTAACACTATCAGTTTTTTGTCAACATGTTGCTTCTTTGTCTATTTCCAACACTATCCCCAGACACTTACCTAGTCATTGGAACACCTTCTCTTCCCATGCATGGAAAGGAATGCCTTCCAGACGAGAACCCAAATAGGGTGTAAAACAGGGCCTAAACTTTCCTTCCACGGATCTAATCTTCTTATGAGACAATCATCCGCAAAGGAGTCCAATTCAGCCAATTTAGAGGAAGTCCCCCCGTGATGAAGGCTTAATCCATTATAGAGACCAACTAAGCCTCTTCACGTCTACTTGAATTCTCCCTTTCAATAAAAACCATTCTTGAATATCAGTCACAGAAGCATGAATGGTAGACACTGTAACCACATACGAATCTCCAACTGCTTGTTTTGGACGAAGCCAACGAATCTGCTACCTTTACCACCTTAAGACCACCCACTTCTTCTATCCTTACCTGTTCATTACCCTTCTTCTCCACTGCTATAATATTGCGCCTTTGTTTTGAATAACCTCTTTCATGAAATTGACTGACAATCACTGGTTCAAACCTCTTATCTGCTTTTGAAGGTCTTGAAAACTTAATATTTCTATTAAGCCCTTTCGTGATCTGAACTCCGATCCTCATTCCATAGACAACTCTGCCATTCAGATTTTTGATAGCCCTACTTGCATCCCATTCTGTCTGTAAAAGATAGCAGGCCCGCAGGCCCAGTTCATGTACAAAGCCCATACGTGGGATATACAGATAAGATAGGATTTAGTTCCTAACTTTTCTCTCCTTCTATGTATAGGATATGATTGATTCTTTCCTTTCTTTTGTGATTCTAATTTGTAACTCATTTGTAATCTTTACTAAATTAGAGACTTGATTAAGGCATTACATTAATATAAATATGACAGTCGATGCTCTGTAATTGCACGACCTTCTCTCCAACTCTCTTCTTCTTCTTCTTTCTCTTCTTCCATATTTTATAACATGGTATCAAAGCCTGGTTATGATCAATTATCATTGATATTCTTCTTCTCTCATTGATCCAATCATTATTCCTAGCTTGAATCTTCTTCCCGGAGTGAAAATCTTCTCTCTAATAGAGCCTGATCATCTCAGAACAAAAGTGGCCCACCAGCGATCATCATCATCATAGCAGCGGAAGCAGCCCATGTTGATCGACTGGTTCTCCTCTTATTTATGAATATTTTTTTAAGATTTTTGGATCATCAGAGGTAGGATATCCACCTGATTTTGTGATATTTCAGTTTTGTGCAACAATTTTCATCACAGCCGTTCAAATTTGTGGATTTTGATCCGTTTTGAGTAAGACTTTGGCCTGGAGTTGCGAAAATACTTTGTCCTTTCATCCCCAACCTCAGATCTGGTCACTGATCCTCTAATGGACCCCACGTGGAATTCGATCCACTGACGACATTGTCGTCTGACGTCGCTACTTCATGGTTTGCAACTGTGGACTACCGACGATCATCAAGAAGCCTCCATCCCTCCATACAGGAATGGTCGACTGGATTTTCTGGGAATTATGGTGATTTTTCTGGATTTTTTCCATCACCTTTGAGGTAGTTTCCAACCTCTTCATCATCTGACGGTTTTCTCCAAAGGTTTTCATCACCACCGTCCAGATTTGTGGATCTTTTTCCAAATCTCATCAGATTTGGACTGCAGGAAGTGAATTTGATCCTCTTTACATAGATCAAACCTGATCTGTGATTAGACAAGCCTGTGGGGCCCACGCACAAATCCAGGTCCACTTTTCCAGTTCGTCTGGCTCTGTTTGAAATAAAAATTGCACTGTTGTGCTGTCCTTTGTTGTCTTCTTCTATTTTCTTCTTTTATTGATCATTCTGATTGCTGGTATATGCTGTGGAAGCTACTTGTTATGGATTAATTATTGATTAGTGCCGGTTGCTATTATGGACAAATATGATGTTATTCCTGTTAAATTTAATGGAAATAATTATATGGCCTGGTCTTTTCATCTGAGGAATTTTGTCGAAGGCCAAGGACTGTTTGGTTATCTTGATGGTTCGATAGCTAAACCTACTGCAACTACTGACACAAAAGCATTAGCCAACTGGTCTAAAGAAAATGCTAAGGTCATCACTTGGATTCTTAACTCCATCGACCCTTCTCTTGCCATTTCTCTTCAAGCATATACTACTGCATCTGATATGTGGGGTCATCTCAAAAATGTTTATCATCAAACAAATAAAGCCCGCAAATTCCAACTCGATAGTGAGATTGCAAAATTCAGTCAAGGTAATAAATCTGTACAGGCGTACTTCAATGGATTTCTCACCTTATGGACTGAGAGGGATGCTATGATTATTCAGTCTGTGTCTGCTGGGTTTCTATCTGAGGCTCTTAAATTACAAGAGGAAACCCACATCAGCCAGTTCCTTATGAATCTCAGACCCGAATTCGAATCTGTTCGATCGGCATTCATGAATAGAGAAGTCACAGCGAACCTGGATACATGCTTCCAAGAAGTCCTTCGAGAAGAACTTCGCCTCAATTCTCAGCGTAGCATTCTTGAAGAACCAAAGGCCTATCTCGCTCCTCTTCAGACTGAGTCTGCTCTTCTGGCAGCCCCCAATCCCAAGCCTACTCAATGCTACGAGTGCAAAGGCTTCGGTCATCTGGCCAAGAATTGTCGAAAGAAATTGGTTTGCAGATATTGCAAACGCTCTGGTCATATTATTGATGACTGTCGTAGCTTACAGCGAAAGAATGGACCTCAACAGAAGCAACATTCTTCCACCATGCCCAGACAAAATACTCCAGCTGCGTTCCAAGTTCAGGCCCATCTCCCCGATACGGAAAGCACTTCTTCTGGAGTTGTCTCCATGACTCCATCCCAGATTCAAGAACTGATTCAGAACACGGTGACCTCAGCATATGCTTCCATGGGTTTCAATGGTGGTCGGTATCAAACTCATTCTCCTCTAGCATTTCCTGCTTTTCATTCTTCAGTCTCTCTGTCTTCCTTCATCACCCCATCTACCTGGTTTTTAGATTCCGGAGCATCAAACCACATGACTTCTGTGGAAACCAGCTTTACAGCCTCACACCCTTACCTTGGTAAAGATAAAATCACCACTGCTAATGGAGACCAATTAATCATCTCTGGAATTGGTGCCATTACTCTCTCTAGTGTTTCGGGCCAGTCCCTCCACCTATCCAATGTCTACTTTGTTCCCAAATTATCAGCCAATTTACTTTCTGTCGGCCAACTTATTGATTATGGGTATCATATTAACTTTTCTTCCACTGGCTGTGTCCAGGAGCGGCAAACTGGGAAGGTGATCGCGAAGGGGAGTAAACATGGTCGACTGTTCCTGCTGGACATTGGACATCATTCCCTATTTTCTTCTTCTTCTAGTTTCAATAAATTGTGGACTATTTGGCATAGTCGTCTTGGTCATGTGAACAATGCTTCTTTTCTTTCTCTGTTTAAAATTGGTTGTTTAGAACCCACTGTTAATAATAAAATGATGTCCTCTTTACTTCAATCAAAGTGTGAAACATGTTGTTTGAGTAAGAGTCATATTTTTCCATTTCCTATTCACCGTTCTCGTGCATTATCATCTTTTGATATCATTCACACTGATGTTTGGGGAATTGCACCCACTTTGAGTAGGACAGGGTTTAAGTATTATGTGACTTTTATTGATGATCATTCTCGATTCACTTGGATTTATTTCATGCGCTTCAAATCTGAAGTCTTTTCTCATTTCCAAAAGTTTTACAATATGGTTCACACACAATTTCAGAAGGATATAAAAATTCTTAGGTCTGACTCCGGCGGAGAATACATGTCCCATGATTTTTCTGCCTTCCTGTCTGATAAAGGCATTCTACACCAAAAATCCTACCCACATACTCCACAGCAAAATGGTGTTGCGGAGAGGAAAAACAGGCATCTCCTTGAAACTATTTGTACTCTCCTACTTGCATCCTTAGTCCCTCCAAATTTTTGGTGCGATGCTGCACAGACGGCTATACATCTTTTCAATCGTCATCCTAGCTCCATTCTAGGAAAGACTACTCCATATGAAGCTCTCTTTGGTCATACCCCTTCCTATTCTCACTTGCGTGTTTTTGGTTGTTTATGCTTTGTCCATCTTCCACCTACAGAGCGCACTAAGTTGTCACCTCATGCTGCCAAATGTCTTTTCCTCGGTTATAGTACTGAACACAAGGGATTTCTGTGTTATGCCCCATCCGAGAAACGCATGCGAATATCTCGCAATGTGATCTTCCTGGAACACATTCCGTTTTTTTCCTTGCGTTTAGACACTCATCCTGTTGCTGTGTCTTATCTGCCACAATTCCCTCCAACTACCCCACCACCTATTACTAATGTCTATGTCCGACGTACTACGGTTCCACCTGTGGGGCCTCCTTCTCCTGATCCTATCCCTATGCTGCCTCCTGCTCCCTCAGGTATTACTCCTTCCTCTACTGATAATGTCATACCCTTGCGACGCTCTAGTTGCCCTTCTGTTGCTCCTGACAGAGATGGCTTTCCTGCTCTTTTCACTTCTTTGAATAGTGCTCCTATACCCACCTCTTATTCACAGGCTTCGAAGATTGCTTACTGGCAGGATGCTATGACTGAGGAGTTGCTTGCTCTTGAAGCAAACGACACATGAGAATTGGTACCGACCGCAGCTGATGCATCTGTTATTGGCAGTAAATGGGTCTATTCCATAAAAGTTCACTCTGATGGGAGTCTTGACCGTTATAAAGCCAGATTAGTCGCACAGGGTTATAAGCAGGAGTATGGGATTGACTATGAGGAGACCTTCGCACCTGTGGCTAAAATGACCACTGTTCGCACTCTCCTTTGTGTCGCTGCAGCTCGCAACTGGCCTCTATGGTAAATGGACGTAAAAAATGCTTTTCTACATGGGGACTTGCGCAAGACTGTTTATTTAAAACCTCCACCAGGATATGCTTGTCCTCCAAAGCATGTGTGCAAATTGAGGAAAGCTCTTTATGGGCTTAAACAAGCTCCCCGGGCTTGGTTTGATAAATTCCGGGCAGCAATCCTTCAAGCAGGGTTTCGTCAGAGTCACTCTGATAGTTCCCTCTTCCTCAGATGGACATCGAAGGGCTACATATTCCTCTTGGTCTATGTTGATGATATGATTATCAGTGGAAATGATACTGCCGGCATTACGAATCTCAAACACCACCTTACTCGCCACTTCCGGATGAAGGATCTTGGTCCTCTCACCTATTTTCTGGGGCTGGAGTTTGTGCGTAACAAATCCGGCATTCGGGTCCTTCAGCGCAAATATGCGACAGACTTGATCACATCAGCCAGGCTTGATGATGCTCCCACTTTTGATATGCCTCTGGAATTGAACAGCAAAATTAGTTGCGATGATGGCACTCCCCTGGATGATCCCTCTGTTTTCCGGCGGATAGTTGGTAGTTTGCTCTACTTAACTATGACTCGGCCGGATATTTCTCATGCCGTTCATACGGTCAGTCAGTTTGTTAGCAATCCTCACAAACCACACCTTGCTGCTGCGTTACGCATCCTCCGCTATGTTAAAGGAACACTACATCATGGTCTCTTCTTCCTTTCTGATACTTCTCTGCAATTATCAGCTTATGCAGATGCTGACTGGGCTGGCTGTCCGGACTCTCGGCGGTCTACCACTGGCTGGTGTATGTTTCTTGGAAAATCTCTCATTTCATGGAAGTGCAAGAAACAGACCACTGTCTCAAAGTCTTCTGATGAGGCAGAATATCGGGCGATGTCCTCTGCCAGTGTTGAAATTATCTGGCTCCGCCGCCTTCTGTGTGAATTGGGTGTTCTTGTTGGTAGCTCCACGCTCTCCATGGGGACAATACCAGTGCTACTAGAATTGCCAACAACCCGGTCTTCCATGAAAGAACAAAACACATTGAGATTGACTATCACTTCATTCGTCAACATATCGTTACCGAGAAGATAACTCTGCCTCATGTCTCTTCTTTTAACCAGTTAGCGGATATCTTCACCAAAGCCCTTCCCCGACAGCGTCATCATGATCTCACTCGCAAATTGATGTTTTCAATCTTACCATATCAATTTGAGAGGGAGTGTAGAAGATAGCAGGCCCAGCAGGCCCGCAGGCCCAGTTCATGTCCAAAGCCCATACGTGGTATATACAGATAGGATAGGATTTAGTTCCTAACTTTTTTCTCCTTCTATGTAGAGGATATGATTGATTCTTTCCTTTCTTTTGTGATTCTAATTTGTAACTCATTTGTAATCTTTACTAAATTAGAGCCTTGATTAAGGCATTACATTAATATAAATATGACAGTCAATGCTCTGTAATTGCACGACCTTCTCTCCAACTCTCTTCTTCTTCTTCTTTCTCTTCTTCCATATATTATAACACTGTCTTGAATCGAACAAAACCAAATCCTCTTTCTTGTCCAGAACTCCTATCCTTTGGCAGAAAAACATCAAATACTGGACCTGCCTCCTTAAACAAATTAAAAAGATCCTTTGTTGTTGTCGACGGAGCAAGATTAGTCACGAACAGCGACCAACAATCTCTAATCCATCCTAACTTGGTCCCCATTACCATTCCACATAGACAACAAGCATGCCTGTGACCAGTTCATGTAGTCACATCAATTCCGTGACGAATCCGTGACGTTGCATCTGGTAAGCCACAATAGTCATACTAGTTTAGAAGACCAGAAGCTCAAGTCATGGAAGGCCTGGCTACATCAACTCATATCCTCAATATGTGCCAACCTCCAAGCGTAAATTGACCCTTAGTAATCACCAAGAAATAGGCCCTAAGACCCTTAGTTAAATTGGTAAAAATATGCTTAGTCTTAGTGGGCTATAAGGCCTTCATAAGGCTTCTCAGAATCTTCGGTAGACTGAGCCTTTTGTTTCAGTGGCCCGAAATAACTCCTCGGTTGCCCGAGACCTTCCTTCGGTCTAATTACTAGAATGCTCGGTTTTGGAGCTCTGGATGTCACGGGGGTGCAAGCGATTTCCTCGGTTAACCGAAAACCCCCTCTGCTTTGTTAGTTCTAAAATCTAGAGAGCTTGTATTTTGGGCTCCAAGGATCTCGGGGGACCTACCAAGTTCCTCGATCGACTGAAGTGGGATCTAGATCTGAGTCAACTAGCCATTGTGTGAGCTGTATTGCCCATTTTGGCACCTAGGCGACCAAAGGTTTTACCCTGGTCGACCAAAGCTCGAAATCTATAAATAGATAATTTCATATCTAAATCTAGATAGACAACCATTTTGAAAGCTCTCAGAGAGAAAACTTGTGCAGGCCATTAAAACCATCCTCAAGCTTCCAAAAACTCTTCTGCCCTCTCTATACTTAGTAGGAGGATTTTTTAGAGCATTCAAGGCCCGTTCAATAGAGGTTTTGTGGAATAGATTGTGATCTAGGTCGTGTTCATCATAGGAATATCTACCAAAACTCTATATCCAAAAGCCTCTAAGATCTATTTGGTTGTGCAATATTGGGAGATCATCAAGCGCTAAGGATTGTTTGCTACGGAGGCCATAACTCGAGGCTGGATTCCAGATCTCGACATCAAGCACAATCTTTAGAATAACAGTTATTATAGTTAGCGTTTTATTTGTTTTTTCGTTTTATTATTAATATTTGTAAAGTGGTTTAGACCTTCATGATCGAACCGCCATATCAAAAAAATGTGGTTGGTGGAATTGACCTGTGTCTGTGTGATCAAACCACTGCATCAAAAAATATAGGATGTACAGGTTTTTTAGGTGTGCCTATTGAAACCTCAAAATAGTGAACACCAAGAGACCATGGGTAGGTGTTCTTGGGAGTCGACATAGGTCAATGACCGAACCTCTAGAAAATCCATGTGTCCATCTTTTTTTTACTTTTATGTTCATTATGCATGCTTTGAGATGTGCAAGCAAAATGAATGTTTGGATTGAATATCAACACCTGTGCTATTAAATAGTTAGAATTAAATTTATATTCACTGTTGTTGCCTTGTTCGTTTTAAATATTGGATTTGTTCTTTTGATCATTTAAGTGCTTCCGCAACGTATTTCATCTTGTATCGAGTAAATGATTGTTGTGTGTTTGGGATCTCAAGTTTTTAAATTGGCATAATTGGCTATTAGCCTATCTCCAACCGGACGTGGACGGTATCTTTGTGAGCACCTTTTCATACGTGAAATAGATACATTTTCTTAAGTTTATACCCTTTGGAAAGTAGAGCTATGTAAAACGGTTTTGGTCCCTAACCCAGTTTGCCCAACTTGCAATTGGGTTTGGAAAGTGCTTGTTCTGTGTTTGAGTTCGGGTCAGGTGTTGGGTTTTGATTGATTTACTCATACAGTTTGGGTTGGACTTGGGTTGAGCCAATACCCAGCCCAACCAGCTCATGTTGCACCCCTGGTCATGTCTTGCAGAGTGGAGGTGACATCAGCTTTTTTCTATGGATAGCAGGCAGAGTGGAGGTGACAATAGCTTTTTCTGTGGATAGCAGAATCTCTGTTCTGGTTCCTCACCTTGGAAGCAAGAATTCCAATAGTTTGTAAAAAGTGAAGTGCCACATGGACAAAATTTCTTTACCGTTTTTCCTTTGCGGTGCTTCAAATGGAATGAGCAGAAAAACCTTCTGCTCCTACATTTGCATGGCATACACAAACGAGAATGAAGAGTAGTACTATGTTTTCAAGTCTTCAAAATCAAATCGATGATTATAATTGTATTATCATTTGGTTGTGTGTGTGTGTGGTGGGGAGTATGATGGCAGTATTACCTAAATTTGGTTTGTTATTTCTGAACCATCACTGACAACGAAGGAATGTATGAGATTCATTGCTTCTCAAAAGAGGATAAATTTTTATTTCACCAGAATATTGGTGAATAAAAGGGAAATACAAGAGGCATTTTCTACTTATCAATGGTTCTTTTTTTCCTTCTTCTTCTTTTTTTTTATTTATATCAATGATGTTGTACATTATGCAGCTATTGTTTTTGTTCTCTCTTTTATCCTGGCCAGTCCACTCATCCTTCTTATTGATCTTCTATAGATGGATGCGAAGGAGGTGGAGCTAAAGGAGAAGCTTGATTTAGACGAGGACAGGAAAGACAGAACCTTTGACGAGATGGCTCAAGAGGCCATTGAACTTCGGGCGCTTTTTACCTAGAGATTTTTATGCAGTGCATGGTGTGGCACATCTTCATTTGCATTTTCTCTTCTGTTGTTAATGTAGTCAATTGATGATGATTCATTCAAGTGCTGCTTATGCCCATGGAGAAATACCATGTCTACTTTTTTTCACTATTGGGCTGATCGGCAACACTTATTTAGACACTGAACTCTTTAAGGTTGCAAACCTGGCTTAGGAAAGAGTAACTTTATATCCATACTAAGTATATGGTATGCTTCACCAATTGTCCAGATCTTCTGGACATGTCTCTTTCTAGAAAACCATTCATCTCTGGATGGATATTGCCATGGATGCCTCATATAAATATTTGATGTTGGCATGACATGTAACATGTGGGCTATTCATATGCATGAAATGCAATTTGGGCACTGCACTCAGTTCATGAAGATCAAAACATGCCCTATGTTACGGGCCACATGCAAGTTGGTCGTTGGAAATAAGGGTGTATTTTGGTGTAAATATAAAGCTTACACGATTTGATGTTTGACATGTAAATGTGCATTAGGAGCTGATAGAGAATAAATCCAATTCTAATCTCAAAAGATGATTACTATGATCTTATCTTTTTCACTAGATAGATTCTCTATCAGAAGGCGTCAGGTAAAGAATATTGCAGGGCCTAGCATTATAATAAGGTGATTTGTCTTAAATCTATCATGTGGGTCTGTATTTTTCAAGTGGGGACAACGCCATTTTTTCTCTCCTCTGAATGATGGGAAGTTTTAAATATTATTTAGGTGTCAAGTGGGAGGGCTCATGATTTGGTGACCTGGATTCTTTGATTCGATGGTATGTTAGACCATGCCTTAAAACTTGATTTGCTGATCCTAGCATAGTCCAATTCAAGGTGGGCTTTTAAACCAACACTGGCTAACTCAATTGACAGAAAACCCAAATTCTAGTCAGGTAGTTTTGGGTTTGAAAATTTGAAACCCACTTTCATTTCAGGCCATGTTTGGGTCTAGGTAGAAGTACCTGCCGGTCATAAGAATGAAGGAGGGATGCAACCTGGATAGCTTGAGTTCATATTGGGCCCCATAAAACTTGAGTCTGTTTTGAATTGACTTGTTGGGTTTATATATATATATATATATATATGGGAAATTTTCAAAAACTCTTCATTTTAAAAATTCCCCCCTTTGCTCCCCTATGATTTTAGAGCGTGGAGTCCGCCTTAAGCCAATCCAATCATTTCAAACATGCTATCCACATGAATTGGTATAAATCCTAAATCTAACACTCATCAAACTTTTACTCACAGTTGAATTAAAATCACAAGAAAGTGATGCCTCTAAAATCATTAAAATTTGGGGTAATAGATCAAGTGATTAAAATAATTTACTTGAGTCGGAATTTTTCACAAAGGTATATCTCATCTAGATTATTTCATTAAGTGGCATTCCGTGGTTGTCATACACCATAGTCGGCCCAACTAAGAGGAGCGTTATTTTGAGAAAAAACTCCTTCAAGAGTTTCCTGGCGCTCTCCATATATATGAGAGGGGCTTTCCCAAGCTGCGACTTATGTTTTTATAAGCTGAAATAGTACTGATCTCACAAATCGAAGTCAACTATATTTGTTTTTGGCCTAATGGAACAGAAAAATTCAGTTCTGATTGGATTTATCTTGATTTTTGATACAATGATTTGAAGCAGTTTACAATGGAGAGAATTTTACAGACCATTTCAGCCTGGGACAACATAAGGTGCAGCTTAAGAGCGTCCTCCTGTTTTTAGAGACGATGATTTGAAGCAGTTTAAGATGGAGAGAATTTTACGGACGATTTCAGCCCCCGCCTCCCCCAACGAGGTAATAGCAACTTACATATGCAAGAACAGGGGAGGCTAGGTTTGTAGCTTGGATCACCCGATGAGAACTGTTTCGCTCTTTATCATAGTGGTTCCAATATTTAATGGGGTCAAACCAAACCCCAAACTAAACTAAAACTCCATTAATGCATTTTATATTTTCCCTTTTATCATTTTCTATATTCACGTTTGGCATATAACAATTTCGAGATCTACTAGAACTTAGCTTAGGTTGTTTTTCCCTCAAAAATAAGCATTCAAGAAATGTCAACATTCTCCTCTGTTTTTCTGTGTTCAAGAATGTCGACAGCTTCTGTTCACACCTTCTGCTGGTTAAATGGCCATTCAATGTGGATTTTTCTATTGGAAGTTTTGGGTATGCATGGTAAACACACAATGCAAGGGGGGGATAATCTTATAATTCTCCTTTGAAATATGCATCTGCTCTGCTGGAGAGCACCCACTTTCAGTTGGTTGGGATTACGTCCTTGTCATTTCCACTTGTTTATGCTCCTCTTGCTATTCGTTTCACTTAAGAAATATAAAAGAGAAGGTGATAAGAAGCTTATATGAGCTTAATGTCAGCAATTATCAAGTCAAATTGACTTACTATACATTTCATCGCCAAAGGGGTCGTTTGGAGAGGAGAAAATGAGGATGGGGGGCTTTCATTGAATCATACAAAGGGGGAGACTTTCTCACAACATTTTAATTTTGTGAGACTGATGATGGAAGATTTATAATAGGTTTGCATCATGAATGTCATTACCAAGGTGTCAGCCATGGTTTAGACAAATCTTTGCTATTAATTATTTTATATCTTTACCATTATTTAGTGATGATTGACTTGAATTATTTGGGTTGTTTATTGTTTAATGTTAAAAGCGAACGAAAGAGAAGTTCCATACCAAACTCTTGGGGCTCATTTGTTTCATGTGATTGAATTTCTAGGGATTCAAAGACTTTGTATCTTTGAAAGTGGTTAAAATGAAGAAACAAAAGGTCAATATCTCTTTTAATAAAAAATAATGAGTCAAGAGGAGATGGGACCTGAAGTAGCAATCATCACCTAATTAGTATTCAAATCCTTGTAAAGTTGAGGCCCCATCTATATCTCTTCCTTATATTATTCAGCTCTCACCTCTTTAATAATTATTTGTTGGAGGCCCATAATTATTAATTTCGTACCGTTTTGGCCGAAGTTTTTCGTTTCGGTCAAGTGGCCAAAACAAAATTTCAGTCCAAACTTTTCAGTTTGAGTTTCGGTCAATTTCGGTTGAAACTCAAGATTTTTGTCAATTTCGCTGACATTCAAGATTTCGGCCGAAATGGTATTTTACATAAGTAACTTTTTTTTACACATACATACTTTGCATTTCTTATATTTTCCCAAAATGTAATTCCAAGAAATTTACTAAAATGAATTAAATCTATATTTATAAATTTTTTTATTTTGTTACATATATATATGTATATATATTATATTACATTTTCCCCGAAATATAATTCTAAAAAGTTTCACCGAAATTCCGAATCAGCCGAAACTTTTCATTTTGTTGGCCAGAGCAAAATGGGATCCGAAACGATATTAATAACTATTGGAGCCCATATGACCATCAGTTCCTCTTTTTTTAATTCTATGCAAGCAAACATGCCGGTAAGGTTCATCTTCCATACATAGCCTAAAATTTGGATGCAAAAAAAGAAGTGAAACAAAATCACGAAATGCCTAATTTCGAAGGCTTTTTCATATTTACATTTAGACATGAAATCGAAGCAAGAACATAAAAAGATGTAGGTCTAAAAACCAAAACCAAAACCAAATCCATAATAACTATGATTTTATAAGATGATGGTGCACCATTTCCCTATCTTAGTTAATTGGCTCTAAGTAGTCCTCTTTCTTTTCTCTAATTGAGATAAATTGAATCTATGATATCTAAATCTATGGAGTGCACCTTTCATGCATATAAACTCTAATATTGACGGTAGATCTTTTTGTAAAATATGTTGTTTGTTCATCATCATCATCATCATCATGTGTTTCACAATGCAATTTAAATAACATTGTAGTTAGGGCTGTTATTTTTTCTTCTCTCTTTTTTATTTTTTATTTTCTATTTTCATTTATACTTCGCACACAACACTTGTATAAGGGCCATGTTGACTACTTAGAAAGAATTGACTGAGAAGTAAAGATAACAAAAGATGAATTGCACATTGCGGATTTTGATGTTCAATGTTACCAAACCATATCATTTCTCAGTATTAAATGTCTTTTAGTCATTTGGGCCCTAGAGTAAATGACACCCTAAATAAGGTTTTTATAAAAAGGCTCCTGTATTTTCATGCAAACACCAAAAAGCCAACATATTTTGTATTTTTACAAAACCTATCTAATCTAATGGTGAAACAAATAAATGTTAGTTTTTGTGGGCAAATGACCAAAACCCTTTATTTAACCTAGCAAATCTAACTAACCCAACTCAAGTTATGTAGAGCCCACTTTGATGCATGATGACCAAGGGAGGAATGGCGATGGAAAGGCTTGACAATGATTTTAGCCGTTAGTTTTGAATGTTTAAAGTTAGCTACACAACATTTTAACTTTTACTGATAAAAAAAGGGCTAACTTCTTCCCAATGATGAATAATGTCTAAAATATTGTGAAATGGGATCAATTTCAATCACGGTTCCAGAGGTATTGATTAGAAAAAAAACATAGGCCCTCTAAATGAAATTTCAAAACGGAGCATTTGTCAGAAGAATTTTCTCAAAATAATTATCATTTGACAAGGGGTTGCTCAGTTGATTGGAACTCCGATAGTCACTTAGAGTGCCCAGCCACTCTTTTCATTTCGTGGGCTTCTGTTTTCCACTTATGTGGCCTTTGTGGTTCGTGGCCTTCTAAGCTGGGGTATGGAAAAAAAAAAAAAAAAAAAAACAAGAAAACAAAAAAAAGGACAAGTGAAATCAAAGCGGATGGTGCCTTCTAAGCTGGGGTATGGAAAAAAAGGACATGTTAAATCAAAGTGGATGGTGGAATTAGTGGTTTCTTGCTCATTTTCATTTCTTTCTTTCATTCTTTTTTCTGTCCCTTCTTGTAACTTCAATGAATCATTAATGCGCCTGCTACCAGATACCAACTGTTAATTAAAAAATGATAACTTCGAATGATTAGTGTAGTTGATTTCTTCTTTTCAACAACCAACATCATATTGTAATTTATTACATATTTTTCCATGACTTGGGTACACAAATATCTCTCCCTGCTTGCCATTTCAGTGGGTTGGGTTTGACTGTAGCCTGTAGGTTTGGATCTAAAAATGGTGGCCCCAGAATTTACATCTTAATTTAAATTGGGACGTAAATGGATATCCGATTCTTTGAGTACCCAGAGGTTCCGACCCGTTGAAAACTGGGTCTGGGTCCTTATGTAAGCCCTGATAAGTAAATGGGTTTGGGTCCAGTCCACCTTGGTTCGGACCCATGGACCCGAGACCCAATATATTACCTCAATTTTCGAAAATCTCTCCGTAAAATCATGTTTTTTTTTTTTTTTTTAATATCATTCTCTACTTAAACCCGGACCCGGATCCAGACCCATCCCATATATGGTTCTAGTTCCGGTTCTGGAGCCAAGAAACTGGTTCCAAAACGGTTCCGGGTTTGAATCCGGTTCCACCTTCTAGTCCTTCTCCTTATAGTGGACCCGGAACCGGAACCAACCCATTTACAACACTAAATCTGAATATGCATAATCACTTCTCAAGTATATTAAAGTGGAGGTTTTCTCCCGTGCAGAGGAAAATTCATCTCTGTGAAATATATTCATAAAGAGACCTTTGTGATCAGATTGTTCACAGGCTGGGCTAGACCCAACCAGTTTATATCTGCTCTATATCCATGCATGGATCCAACCTGAGTACCTGAGATTTTGTTGGGCTCAACTCATTTGCAAACTTTGGAGCACCTGTTAGCTTTGTTTTCAAGAAGATATTACATTTTTGTAGAATCTGCTTAATTTATGCATTGATGGATGAAGTGAAGGAGAGTAGTATATTATTTGCAAAAAAAAATAAGTCACAAGCCTAATCTCGGGCCAGTTTGGAAACTCTACTAATAGAGTCAAGTGAAGTAAAGTTGACTTTGAAGAAATGATAAAATATAAGTGGGTTACGATGATATTTTATTTTTAGTTGTTTGTTATGAAATATTTTTTACTTTTTGTATGGGAAAGTGAAGTTTTTTTGTATTTTAGTAGATAAAGGTAGTTTTTTTTTTTTTTTTTTTTTTTAGAAAGATGGAGAGAGTTTTTAATTAAAATGCTTTTGATATGACATCTTATCTGAAAAATGGAGCATTTACTTGACTTTTACTATATTAGTAAAGTGCCAAACTAGCTAGGGGTCGCCCCTTTTTTTTTATTATTTTCAACCCATTAAGGGAATACAAAGTCTTGAAATTCTTTATATTCAATTACACGAAACAAACAAGCTCAAAAACAGAATTTGACCAACTTAAGTACAGCTCACTATCATCATATGGGTCACAATTTTGGAACCAATGTTTGCATGGGATTCACTGCATTAAGCTTTTATTTTAATCATGTATTTAACCAAGGATAAAATGTAACATGCTCTAAACTTAAATAAAGTGAAGTCATGTGCATCACCAAAACCAGAGAAGGAGATTAACTGGAGCAGTTGTGTGATTTAATATCTGCAATCCAAATGTTGATATTGAATGAAATTAACTGGCACATGTGGTAAAATAAAAGGTAAAAGACAAAAGTAGTCCACCTACCCTTTGCTGTAAGTAATAATCACACTCCTTTTCAGAATAAACAAAAAATAGTCCAACGATTTCTGCAGGGGAAAGGACTCCTAATTTTGAATGAAGAAAGCCTGCCTAAAGTAAAAAGTAAGAGGATAAGTTGGGAAAAGAGAGAAAACATCATGATTGGGTTGAACCTGTACTGGGCAGACTGCTTTCTTTTCTTGGGAAGGTTTTTAAGGAAATGCAGTAATTGAAAATCACCACATCAGCATCTTAGCAAGTTTAATTGGGAGGAATCTAAGTTCAATCTCCACCATCTTAACATTACCTTTTCTTTTCTTTTTTGTAAACCATTATATTAGTAGGGATTGCAATGGGTTTGGACAGCAGCCAAATCAGAATTTTTTTTGAAGGGGGGATTATATTAAGAGGGAGCTGTATATGAAATATCCTCTGGATTTTAAAAAAGATTTGGAGGCTGCACTAACCTTTTCGGATGTGAGTTTAGTTGTTGTTGTTGTTGTTATTATTTTAATTCAGATCTTTTCCCAGCCATTGATGTAAGGGGCTAAATTGGAGGCCTGCCATGAAAAGAGAATCAAGGGGGCCTTTCATCATCTGTTATGTGCCTCAACGAAAGGGCCTATTTCTTTGTAAGAATTTAAAGGAACCTTATTCAGAGAATTTTGTCTTCAATGTAAAAGTCCAAAATCCTCATGGTCCTAATGTAGCCTTAGCTAAATGTGGCTGAATTGGGCAATGCAGGAACAACTATAGGTTTGGTTGAGAGGCTTATGTCTAAATAGTAATCAAGGTAAATAAATGTCAATCCAAACCCCAAACTCATAGGTTTAGACGTTGGTTGAGCTGGCAAATAAAGTTAAGTAAACTGGTTTAGAGCTGTATTGATGGTTTCATTAAGCATGTATGGCCTCAAACTAAATTCAACCCATCTATTATAAAGGCAAGAAATGTTCACTTAATCAAACTTAGTGGTTTAAGTTCTATTGACAAGTCAGGCCATGAGTTGCCACCCTTGTTAATCCTAATATGTATAAATCTAGTTCAACCTGGAGTGGGCAGTTTTTCCAACCTAGTTCAACGCCCAGTTAACATTGCTTGACCCTAAAGTAAAAATAACCCTATAAACAATATTATAAAATAATTAAAGTGGGTTCAACTGGTATAACCACCAGTTTTGACTCACTTTAAACAATTTAAGCCCAAGACCGTTATTATTATTATTATTACTACTACTTTGCGTGGCTGACCTACTAGCCTAGAGTAATACTACCAACCCAAAGTCTCAAGGATAAATATTGGAGATGTGTGTGATAACAACCTGCAAAGTGCAAACACTTCTCAACTATGGGCGTGTCTGCTAGTACCCTTGTTTTTCATTAAATCATATTTGGTTCCGGATCCCCTTTTTTGTCCAAACAGGGAAGTCCTGTTTGGACGAATCAGGAGTCGCCACGTAGGGGGGCGGAGGGAAGAGAAACAGTTTTTTTCTTTCCTCCACCCCGCGTGTGGCGACCTGATTTGTCCAAACAAAATGAAACAGGGGATCTGTTTCCATCATAATCGGATTAAAGCACCTATTAATATCAGACTTAGTTTGACCATCCTATTCAATCCATATTTTAGAATGCTGGTTGGTTGATCCACAACCAAAGACTTCTATCACAAACACCAATAATATTTCTAAAAACACTGCAATGTATACATGAAACTATTTCTTTCCAACAAATTCATGGGTGGAGGCAGAAATCTTATATAAAAAAAAAAGTAAAAAAATTCTCCACTTTTTTCTACATTGCCGCCCCCGCCCCCATGTGGGCCCATGCAGATTTCTTCATTCTACCCCGACCAGTAAAATTGTAACATTCTAAACATATAAATATATCTACAAAACTATGAAAAAAAAAAAAAAAACTCACTCATAATAGTCTCAGTAAAAAATTTTTGACCACCCCCATGCTAAAAAGTAAAAACTAAAAAGACAAGAAGCACACGCTAACCGGAGTAGAAGGAAAGTAAAGTAAAGTAATGGTGGCGGCCGCATCAAGGAGAAAGTCTCGCATCCTCTCATGTCTTGTTGGGCCGGAGTCTTATTCCGATTCTCATTCCCACATTCCTATTCCAAACAACACAGAGAGAGAGAGAGAGAGAGAGAGAGAGTTAGACTTGTCTCTCACTTCTCACACTTCACAAACACAGAAAAAGACAGCTTTCACAACTCACTAACGACACCTTAAAAAATCACCTTCCCTTTCTCTCCCCCCCCTACTAAACAAAGAAAAGGTCAGTCTTTCTCTTCTCACACCAACAATAGAAAAAAGGAGCAACAAAAAAAGAGAATCAAAATCGAAACGCTCCTCTCTCTCTCTCTCTCTCTCTCTCTCTCTAATTTTCTATGGATGTATTATTTTAGATCTGTTTCTATGTCTTGTTCCTTCTCCTTCTCTTTTTGTGGGATCTAAAAGCTCTCTCTTAGTGTCTACTAGATGATGAGAGAGAGAGAGAGAGATGGTTTGATTTGATGATGGCGTAGAGATCTGTTGATTGGTGAGAGGGAGGTAGTTTTGAGAGGGGGTTGGATTGTTTTTATACTTTTTAATTTTGTATGCAGAGATGCAGGGGGAGGAGTCGGAAACCTCTTCTTCGGTTGATGTACAAGTTTCTTCGCTTGGTGGTGGTGGTGGTGGTGGTGGTGGAGCTGGTGATAAGCGAGGGAAGCATCGGATTCTCGCGGAATTGAAGAGATTGGAGCAGGAGACCAAATCGCTAGAGGTTTTGATCTGAAATGCATCTCTATCTCTCTCTTTCTGCTTTAGTTGCTTTCAACTTCTTTTTCTGATTTTCTTACCTGATTTGAATAACTGATTTGGTTATGATGATGGTGCCTAATTGATGCTGTTCATGCCCTAATCGATGAGACAAAGCAGGACTACTTTTTTTAAATTTGCTCTAGGTTTCAATTTCTGGTTCATCTGTTAGATTTTGTTGCTGATTATAGGTTTTGAAGTAGTCTTTTTTCCTTTTTTTGTCTTCTTAGTGGTGAAATTAAGTTTTTGTAAGAGTTAATAATGACTTTTGTAGGTTCATGTAAGGTCCAGCTTTGCTTGATTTAGACCATTCATATGATCAAATCTCAATCTAGTTGGAGTGGTGGACTTTTGAACTGATTTATTGAGATATGAATGGTTTGGATTGAATGCGCGAAGCAGTTGGCTGGAAACCAAAAAAAAAAACAAAAAAAACTCTTATATGGACTTCTGGAAGGACATATTATATCTGATGTGTGACTGCAAGGTTTAACTTGATTTTTGGATAGCTTGATATTCAGTCTACTGGACAAATGAATTGTGTTTTGATGATTCTTTACTAATATTCCTTTGTGCTATATGCTGATATGAGTTTGAAGATGTGTGGGTAAATAATGAAGAGCTCAAGTGCCTAATAAGGTACCAGGGCAGCAGGATGCCAAAAAAAATGTAGAAGGAAGTAGTCAAAAACCACATGTTAGGTTGTGTGGTGGCTGGCCTCAATAGGAGCAGTGTAGGAGAAAAACTAAAATGTCAACCCAATATAGGTGAGATAAGGCAGGAGCCTTTGGAACAGTTGGAAGGTGTTCATTGGCACAACTACAAGGACGCTGTGGGTGCTGAGTCATACTTTCTACAAATTCAAGAAAGTGATGGGGCAAGTCTTCAATAATGGTGAGCATCTATCACCATCATAACACCAATACGAGAACTTTTGACATCTATCCATATTAAAATAGCCATCTTGGTCTGGGATCAAGTGCTTTGGGGAGAGGTGGTTTCTGCAAAATATGGATACTAGATGGGGGATGGATTTTGAGTGCAACCAAGGTGGGATGAATTAGAATTCGGCTAGCTACTAGTAAGTTCAATCGTGATTCATTTTGCTCATTATAAGGGATCAGATTTGGAGTTGGTGTTAAGTGTAAAGATACATTTTGACAGGACATATTGATTGTCGGATCCTCTCCTAGTTTTTGGGTATTGTGGACTCTACGCTCTAATTCCTAGAGAGGACCCGACCCTCGTTCAGGATAACTACATGTTGGTGAAAAGCAACTTTATCTGCAACTTTCTTTTTGGTAAGAAGATTCTGGCTCGATCTGTTCTGTCAATCACTACAATGACCGCATTTAACCCCCGGTAGTAAGTTTCACTTGATGTTCTCAGTTGATCTTGCCTGCCCAAATAATCTCAAACCTAATGCAAGAAATTTTTACATGCAGGTTATTAGAACATTGCTCAATA
The DNA here is from genome assembly GCA_028538565.1 of Umbellularia californica. Lineage (NCBI taxonomy): Eukaryota > Viridiplantae > Streptophyta > Magnoliopsida > Laurales > Lauraceae > Umbellularia > Umbellularia californica. The sequence continues at coordinate 17,807,098 of JAPQWN010000012.1, read as the reverse complement.
GCATCATTTAATTGGAGTGCATTTAGTGACATTCACAGAGCAAGAATAAATGGCAAAGCTGGTGTCGTAATGTTAACAGAGTAAGAACAGGCTTTTGAGCACTCTGGGTTTGCAAGTAAGATGCATTCTCATTCAGGTGACGGATAAAGAAGAGAGCAATTTTCTGAGCTTATTTGTGCAGGATTAGGTAAATCAATTTAGTGGAGTCATTGCAATAGCAGTATCATAATGATTGATTTTTTTTTCCTTCTCTTAATAGAATCAAGGAACAGCTGATGCAGAGCAATTAACATGAGAGGGAGAGAGAGTATCACCATCCCGTTTGCTTTTTCCTAGGGACCTATTTGTTTGCATGAAAAGAGGAGTAAGGGTCACACCATAAATAAAGCTAATGAGTGGGTTAAATAAACGAGTAGATAAGGTACTTTGCATGTGTTTGGGTGGTTGGTGTAAAGTAAAAAAATAATAATAATAAAAGGTTTCATATGCAGAGGATAGAGTAAAGGGCAGTTTGTTATGTATTGTGGGAGTAACTCTGTAGAGATGGAAGAGGAGTAAAAGAGGAATCTACATCAGCAGATATGTTTACCCCTCTTATGTCCTTAGGGCCATCCAAACATATTAAGAAGTAGAATTTCCTACCATTGCAGCCAATTCCACTCCTATTTCACTTAACTCAAGTGCAAACAAACCGACCTAAAAGCATTGGAAGGGGTGAATGCCATATCACTTCCACCCCTTTCTGTCCCTTTCTTTAGCTCTTGCAACTACAGTAGGTATGAAGTCTGGTGTGACCTAGGTGGGGTTAATCATTTGATGAAGGAATGAGCGAGGTGTGGCTTTATCATGTGGGTATGCAATCAGATTTGTAAGTTCTTAGTTCCATTGGGACCCACGGGGACGCTTAATTTTTATCAAGGGTTTGGAATTCAGACTAGGCATAAGGTGGGGGGGATGATGGTTTTGGATGGTTCTGATGGATTGATGGGCTTGATCATGATGTGATCAGGAAGTTTATCCTGATCAAACTTGTAGGATTATTAAATAAATTATTCTTGCCAAACCCATTGGTCTTGGTGGGGGTACAGGCCTTTGGGCAAGGGTGAATCAGGTCCAACCACACGGGGCCACCCAAAGTGGAGCCGTCTAGAAAGTGCGCTTACTCATAGTGGTATTGACAAGAAATGGATATCATATGTTGAAGGATCATTGCAAGATAAACATCACATCATTGATCAAACTTATTGCCAATCATCTCAGGATCAAGATCAAAGACCATCAGATTGATGTATCACCAAAACCATAGACGCCACTTATACAAGGTGGCGCACAGGGATGTTTTACGTGTCCTATTGAATTGGGACCAAATAATTTAGAATATTGCATAGGGTCTTTTCAATCAGCACTGGCCGTGATTGTGCCACGTCCATATTGTAGACTATAACAACCTAGTATGTGCAACATATATACACTGATAAATACAATAAAAGAACATGATTGAAATATTTAGGTGAAACGAAAGTATCAGAAACACAATATATATAATTTCATTTGACATTTCTTGCAACTATATTACATCCTTGACCCATATACCTGAATTTGTGTCTCATTTACTGTTCTTCTAAGAAGGGCAAAGCAAACTAGGGAACCAAAACGAATTACATCTTTGACATATATGATTAAGCAAAATTGACTTTTTTTCTTTGATCAGTAACTGAAATTTTTAGTAGAGAAAGATGAAGAAAATTACAAGATTAAGACTGGCACCAGAGACAATACAAGACTACATAAAAGCAAACATAAAATTACAAGAACAATCCACAAGCTCCTCTGTCAATCTTTTTTTTTTTTTTGCCAAACCGTCTGCCACTTAATTAAATTCACAAAAAAATGACTAATTTCACTTCCCTCGTAGTATTACTCAACGTATTGCATTCATTAAGTTTTGATAATATCACTTTCTTTGTTCATTAATGCTCTAGAAATAAACTCTAGCGTACATTCTTTGCATCACCACAGTAGAAATCATCACACTCATCAAGAGAAGCAACAAATTTATACATATTCGTTGTCATTGAAGCATTTTCCCATCAAAGTTTTCACCCATGTATCAAGCAAAACACATGAAGCTATGCAAAAAAAATTATAAAACAAATGCTATAAAATTTTTGGGAAACCATTCACTTAATTTAACTTTTATATTAACTGAGCAAAAACCTGAATAGGTAGGCTGATAAACTCGGTCGATTATAAACATACCGTACCCATCCACACTTAATTGATTTCGATCAAGTGATAGGAACTGGTGATTGATATTATGAGTGGTAGGAATTTACGGAAGGTTACCATTACCTTGTCAGAAGAAGATATTTAGTGAAGGTCTTGCTAGAGATAATGACACCATTTGAAGAGAATGATCGTGGTGATTTTACGGGATTCTTCCTTTGTTAATTTCTGTTGTTGCAGCCGAAATCATTCTGGAAAATAAAGTTTGGCACAGAAATAGGAGTTATCACCAGAATACAATCAACACTTCTGCCTTTGTAGAGTATATATTTCCTAGAAGTAGGGAGGGTGATTGAAGCCCCAAATTGATTTAGGATATTTTAGTATCATTTAAGTTAAAATTGAAAAATAGAGTTAAGAATAAACAGTGGATGGGGAACTAGGGCGGCAAATAGAAGAAATAGGGGATATGAAGCTGGATTCAAGGACTCAAATGCGCACAGTTGATGCAGAGAGCTAATATATTGTAAAAGCAGATAGTAAAGGTGCTCAAACTAAAAGAGCCAATGAGTGCAAGTTTATTCACATTATTTTAGTTTTTAGAATACAATGAAGAGGTCCTCCTGCCTCGTGCATTTGGTAATGGATTTAAAAGTCCTCTTGGGGGAGGCATTATAGCTAGGTTCAAGCACCGGTTGGCATGGGAACGCATCAGTTAGTGGCACTCTTTACTAAATTAGAGTAGTTGGGTAGATTAAGAAGGATGGATTAGGTATATATGAAGAAAAGAATAAAATGAAAGTTCCCTATATATCAAATTATCGGTTTAGCATATAAGAGAAATGAACAGAGGAAAGCCTGAGAGACCATTCATCTGGAAGAGGAAGAAGCAATTTATCAATGGAAGCGACCTACAATCAATTTTGTTTACTATGAAGGAAGCTCATGTTCCTTGATCCATTGCCTACCCATTCAATAGCATCTCCTTCAATTATTAAATTTCAGAACATATTCTATGAACACATTTGTAACTTAACCATAAGGGCTTGAATCTTTGTTTCACCAATACTACCAAGTACCAACACCTGATGGTCTAGAAAATGCTCATACAGTGTCCCCTCTATCATTCGGTAGAGCATCTCCTACATCAGTTCCCCTGGATTTGTATTGGAAGTACCATCTAAACCTTGCTTCCAAATGCCTGTTGGAGGACATTTCCAAACACCCTCCTGCTTCATAACCAATAATTTAGAAACAACTACCAGTCAAATAAATAAATAAATAAAATTAAAAAAAAAAAACTCTTATATTATCAGAGATTAACACACTTGATATAGCCATTGGCCTTAGGATCTGAAAAGGACGCCCAAGAATAAGCCCACTGTTGGACAGCCCATCATGCCTAACCCATAGCTGGTCCAGCGCATAGAGGACTGACCTATTGGGCCTAACCCATGAATAGCCAGCCCATTGGCTCAACTATGTCACTTTGTTAGTGTGTAAATTTCCAATAAAATTTGCTAGATTTATATTTTTTGTTTGGTAAATCTTCAAGAAGATTTTTCTTGATATATATGTATGAGGAGCACTAAAAAATGCTGAAAACGCCTCTATGTGCAACGAATAAGAGAAGTGATGACTTTAATATTGCACTTATCGTGGAGTTATCATAATGATGTTGGTTTCCTACATTTCTCCATCTTCAAATGACTTCAATGATTTTCTATGTTTCTCCCATAAACAAACGAGCACTTCCCTATTATTTCTCCTTAAAAGGGGCTTTCCATTTCCAAATAAATAGATCAAAACTCTGCCATGGAGCTCTCTCATAAAATCAATTGAGCCCATGTCAAATCAAATAAATACTTAAACTTTGAATGGTTTAGATACTAGGGGTCCACTACTTTTACTTTGAATAGTTTAGATATTAGTGGTTTAGGTTTTAGTTCTACAAAAAAAAAAAAAAAAAAAAAAAGCTTTAGGTTTTAGGGGTCCACCACTTTTAATTTCAAATTTATTTCTATTTATTTCCTTTGATTGTGAGGACCATATGATTTTATAAGAGGGCCCCACTAACCGACTATTAGTCTTAAGCGGGCCCAACCCTTATTTAAGTGAAATTTGATAGCCATAAAAATGAACCCCAAGAAAGCGCATCAAGAATTTCTTGTTGATCCAAAATAAATTGGAAACCAAGATGAATTGAATAAGGCAATCTTAGGTGGCATTGCAAATTCAAAAATTTCTTATAAATGTTTGCACAGCTAGAATGCCTTGAAAGTTGCATATAATTCAATAAGCCATTTTAAGTTGGATTATGTTTGTTGGATGCCGCCCGCGGCGGGGGGGGGGGGGGGGGGGGGTGCGCATTTGAAGAGGGGTATTTTCTAGAATTCATATATATTATATGTGTGTGTACTATGTTGGGGTTGGCTACATGAATTTTATTTTTCCATTCCAATCTATCCTAGGCTAAATCATTAGATAGGTTGGATTTCTTCGGATCTATTGTTAAGGTTTCGTTGGTTTTTACTGCCAATCCCAAGCCCGCATAAAGGAGGTAGGTGGACAATTAACATAAAATTTTATCACAACTTAAACATGAGAGGAAAGAAAATGCTATTTCCAAAAAATAGATTGGCATGTATTCCCTTAATGGAGAGGAAAGGAAATTCTTCTTGGGATCCTTGATAAGCAGGATTGTCGTGCCATCCTCTATAAATCCCTTTGTAACCTTTTTTTCCACCCTAATAGTTTGCTTGTAACTTATCATTTAGTAATTCAATGAAGTTTCTCTTTCCTTCTTATTATTGTGGTTGCATTGAGCAAGTGTTTTCACTTCTGCAAAGTCCATTGGGTTGCCACTGTGTCTTCAACCTCCGAAAACCAATAGTCATGGTTCACGGACTTTGCAGTGTATTTTTATCCTACCCCGAAACAGCTTGAGTAGTGGAAAATGTTAGAATGGGCTTTAACCTTTTTATTTTTTATTTTAGTTCGAACTGTTGGATGCCTCTAAACTTCTATTGTCTGGGCCCAGCCGGATTTCACTCTAATATGGGATGGACTCACTATCAAATTGAACAGTATGAATTGAATTTGCCCATCTTCGCAAAATTAGGTCCATTGGATATTTCTAGCTGTCCATTTAAAGTCATTAAAGTAATCGAAGTTTTTATTGTTGATCGCGCATTTATTAATCTTTGATCTGGTATCATCTAATGACCTGATCTATGATGCACGGATACTTCAAAATGGACAACGTATCGTGTCGTGTCATGTCGTATCTGTTACTTCACTTTTTATGTGTAAAATCTGTGTCCCTGCCAGGTCTTTGGCGTGTCCTTTCCGTATTTGTACATCATAGGACCTGATTTCTTGTAGATAGCAAGATCCTAAAGTCATATATCCGGTATGGTATGTTAAATGGGTTACTGGATCTGGATCAATGGATCACAGCCCATGTCCAATAAAGCCCAACTTGTGGGTCAAAACAAATCACACGTGTACAGCCATGTATATTTATTCATTGCCTTATTAGGAGATATGATTAGATTAGTGATTAGATTAGAATAGCTGTAATTGCTACAATCTCTGTATCCTATATGGAAACAATATGTTTATATAATGAAAGATCGTGACCCTAAACTAGATCATCGAATTCACAAGCCTCTGTCTCTCTTCTTCCTCCTCTTGCTTTGACATGGTATCAGAGCAGTGTCTCTAAGTGAATCCTCTTCATCTTCCAAGCATTGGAAGTTGTCATAGTCTCTGGGAGACTCTCTGAGTGTATCGTCTTCATCTTCCAAGCACTGGAAGTCGTCAGATCAAGCTGTGATCAAACGTGGCCCACCACAGATCTGCATCATCACCTCTGGAAGTTGCAACCATTCTGGTCGTCTGCTCCCTCTGGTATTTGTGGACATTTTTTGAGGATTTTTTGCATCTCAGAGGTAGGATCTTTACAACCTCTAGGCAAATCTCAGTTTCTGCAGTTTAGTTTCATCACAGCCGTCCAGATTCTTTGATCTGGCTCTGTTTGGCACGAAATCTGGTTTATTGGATGCGAATTTTGATCCTTCATCAGTCTATGACATCTGATTGATCTTTCCATTCAATTTTCCTCGGTTGCACTTCATTCTACTTCCAAATTTCAGGTCGTCTGGCATGTTTTTTTTTGAAGAAAAATTGTTTTTTTTCCACTGCTGTTCAATCTGATTAATCTGTTGGACTATTTGGAAAGCCTCTCTGTTTAGCATCTTCTCTCAGTTAGTTTTTTGAAGATTTGGAGACAATCTTTAGCACAGTTGGACTGTCTTGCATTTTGTAAAAGGTTGCCTACAATGGAAAAGCATGATATTGCCCTGATCAAATTTAATGGCAAGAATTATACTTCCTGGTCCTATCAATTTCAAGTCTATCTTGAAAGAAAAGAAATGTGGGGACTTGTTTCAGGATTGGATCCACGCCCTACGGAAGATGAGAAAAAAATACTTTCTTGGAATACAAAGGATGCCAAGATAAAAACCTGGATTCTTGGTTCTGTTGAACCACAATATATTTTGAACCTCAAACCTTACAAGACCTCTAAGGAGATGTGGGAATATTTGAAACAAGTATATCACCTAGGGAACTCTGCCCGTCAATACCAACTTGAACTAGAGATTGCTCAGTATTCCCAAGGCACTTCTTCCATCCAGGATTATTATACGGGTTTTCTCAATTTATGGGCAGAATATGATGAAATCAAGTACCTCAATGTCTCTGCAGCAGCTCTTTCTGAGATTAAAAAATTGCAGGCAATTTCTCATAGAGACCAGTTCCTCATGAAACTGCGATCTGAATATGAGATCACTCGTTCAAATCTGATGAGTAGGGTTCCACCTCTATCCCTGAATGAGTGTCTTAATGAACTCTTGCGCGAGGAACAAAGTCAGCTCACTCAGCATGCTCTGAAACAACAATTCTCAGCTCCTAATGTCGCATATGCTGCCACTGGAAGTCACACCCCTGGTTCCTATCATAGTTAGGGGGGGACCGGTCATCATCCTACTTATGCTACTAAAGGACAGCCTCCTGCCAAAGATCTCAGCAAAATCCAGTGTTTTGGCTGCAAAAGTTATGGACACTATGCCTCGCGGTGTAAGACCAAGTTTTGTAATTACTGCAAATCAAATGGTCATGTTATTAATGAATGCAAAAGGCGGCCTCAAAATCGCACTCCACGAGCATACCATGTCAGCACTGCAGATGCTCCTACTTCCATTGATAGTCCTTCGGTCAAAACAAATCACACGTGTACAGCCATGTATATTTATTCATTGCCTTATTAAGAGATATGATTAGATTAGTGATTAGATTAGAATAGCTGTAATTGCTACAATCTCTGTATCCTATATGGAAACAATATGTTTATATAATGAAAGATCGTGACCCTAAACTGGATCATCGAATTCACAAGCCTCTGTCTCTCTTCTTCCTCCTCTTGCTTTGACATGGTAGGCCAATGATTCTAATCATGTGGCATTGTCAATTTGATCGATTGGAGTGAAATTTTTTATAGAGCTGACATAAGAAGTGACAGTTATTCTGACTTCTGAGCGGTTTGGATTTGAAATATGGGCCACATTGATGGATTTATATAAATTGTAGGGATGGTTTCAGTTGCAGATTTAACAATTAAAGATTGAAAAGCAATATGGGTATGTCTAACATCAATGTGCTAACATGACAATCGTAACAGGATGCACTATTATACGCTTCCAATATTATTAATCAGATTTAATCTGTAGAAGCTCTGAAATCGAGCTTTCTCAGGTAGTATGTTTCATAGCATAACGGTCGAGGCACGACCATAATCAGTGAAGCCTTTATTAACATAACACTATCATCTCTCCCTAAAAGGACGAGTTCCTTAAACACCTAGAATATTGTGTTACTGGCCTCCAACAGGTAAATGGATTCTCTTTAGACTAGACTTATTTTTTTTCCCCCTTTTTCACAAGAGACTCGAACTCACACACCCATGCACGCTGCACTGTCCCTCACCAGCTGAGCAATAGCCAGGGATGACTGGCATTTGTAGGTGCTGACAAGTTTAGAGTTTTATTGGACAGGTTGGAGCTACAACAACTACTAGGCTTAGGATGGAATTGTATGGTTCAGCGGTTAGTCTAAAGAACAGATTTTGTTGTGCATATGTAGGTTGATCTTCTGTTTTGAAAATGTACCACCTGTTGCTAACTTGCACCAGGACTGGCATGGAGTTTACTCATGTTGTTGAGTAAAAGATCAATTGGGCCAAAAACTTAAAGAATTATAGGTGCATATGGGCAGTTGTGGCTGCATAGTGGAGGTCCCCACTCAATATCCAAATTCTTGATGCTTTCAAGGTGCAGTACATGAATCTAGTCCATATGCAAACCCAAGATTATAAATTTCATACATAGGTTGCTTCATAAAAATGTTGCTTAAGATGTCATTCTGTAACTGTTAATGGTGCTTCAAAATTATGCCTCTTGATATTATGTACATATCGCTTATGCAGGAAGAGCTGGAAGAGCTGGAGAGAATGGATCCAGTTTCGGTTGCTTGTGAGGAGTATGTATAAAAGTGGAGATATATTGATAGTTCCATCTCTGCATGGCTTTGAGATTGATTGCATCCATATCATTCATTATTAGGGACTGAATTTCATTTGGTGTGACCAGATTGCTGCTTACAATAGAAACAAGACCGGATCCACTGCTCCTATTGTAATTATCTGTCCACCCTCTGGATATATATCTATGGAAAAACTTAAATTTCGCCTCTTTGTTACCAGGCTAATCTTTTCATTTTACCCATTATGGCAGAACAAATGGCCCGCCAAACCCATCTTGGGATCGATGGTTCGAAGGGCCACAAGAATCGCGAGGTTGCAGATGCTGGGTTCTCTGATTTTCTTCAGCTTTGATCTTTTTATTCTTCCCATTGTGGCAGAAGTACAAATGGCCCACCAAACGAACTCATCTCTAGATCTGACAGTTCAAAGGGCCACAAGAGTCACACGGTTGCAGATGCTGGATTCTCTGATTTTCATACAGCTCCAAGATTTAACTTTTGGCATTTGATTCCCGTAGCTTTCCTTTCCGACGAAAATAGGATATCAGAAGACTTGCTGATAATTTATATTCAAATGTAGAAGAAATGCTCCCATTATTTTCAAAATGGAAATGTCATTTGTATCAATTTGCTCAGGGAAAATGACATGGATGGTTTACATGGAAAGTTTCTTGGATACTTTTGTCATTCCAATTTTTCCGACATCTGCTAACCTATTGCCTTCCCTGCTCTCCTGTGCACACCAGGCTTGGATGTGCCAATCATGGTTCCAAATGCTGTAGAGGGAGAGAGCGACTGTGATCTCTATCTGTGCATGGCATAGCATCCTTGAGGTCCTGCTTGTTGGCAAACAAAAAGAATGACAATGCATCAGTTTATTATATTCACAAATCACAAAGCAACAATAACGGTGCCTTTGTCATACTGTTGTTAGCACAGCAAGAACAAGCTTTGGAGCCCTCTTGTTATGCATTGAAAGATACACTCCCATTCAGATGACAGATGGACAAGTGAGCAAAAATCTGAGCTTATTCATGCAGATTTTAGGTAGATCAATTCAGTGTAGTCACTGCCATATACAGTTTCTTAATCATTGAGAGTCTTTTTAATAATAGAAATCAAGGAATGCCTAGAGTGTGGATTGTCTTGGAAAAAGATAGATGAATTTATTGATGATCAAGGCCCTTTAATGCCAATTCTTGCAGTAGAATGTGTGTTTCATGACTAGAATGATGCAAAGCAATTATTTTCGAGCAAGATAGGTATACTGAATTGTATGAGCCTGATTATGACAATTTTTGCTATGTTTTTGTATGGTGAGGGTAGGTATTGTCTCCATATGGTTTGTAGTAACTATGGCCACTTGGGTAAGGGTGGGCAGGGGCTGCTGCTCCTTACCACTAGGGTAACTATTTGTTTGCAAAAGAGTAAAGTGAAGGTGGGTTGAAATAAATCCCAATGGTTAGATTATTTACACCATGAGGTGTTTGTTTGCATTAGCTAGACAAGTAAAGTAAATAGGTCTGCCTAGCTGATAATTACTCGAACTCTACTTTTTCTCTCGCACAATTACTTGGAGATACCATAATGAAGTGGGTAGAGTATCTCATTCCCCATTCTCTTTATCCAATCAAATGCAAATTTAAATCTCTTTACTTTTCCTCCAACTATCCAAACGCATAAAAAATAACTCATCTAATAATTTATTTCAACTAACTCCTTTTTAACTTTATCCTAATGTGACATCATACTCCTATTCTATTCCTCCCCTAATTCAAATAAATATAGCCCTCGTTTGGATCGGCAGAAAATAGAGTAAAGTAAAGTTAAATGGGCCCTAATGGTTTAAATTCTCAACCCTACCCGGTTTGGATTGGATTAGTCTAGCCTGACAAATGAAGTATTGTTGTTGGCCACATGTATATCCGTTGTACGTCAACCCTAAATACTCTATTGCCTAGAGTATGAGTGAATCCTACACTAACCCTTAGCTTCACACCAAGTATCCAAATAGAGGGAAGTGGAGTACTCTACCTTTAACTTCAACCCACTTCTCCTCCAATTCGCTCTTATTGTGAAATCTACCTTACTTTACTCCACTCCTCATTTTTCCAAATAGGCCCGGGCCTAAAGTTGATTTTATATAAGGGAAATTCTCAAAAACTCCCCTATCTCAAAAGGGGAGTTTTTGCCCCTATCTATTAGCCAATGATTTAAGAGAATCTGTAAAATATCAATAGTTTTAGGAGAATATTTATGAGAGATAATGGATAAATGTACCATCGATGACATGTGTTACACTTTCATTGGCTAAAAGAGGGGCTTTCTTTTGTGAAAAACGCCCGGGGAGTTTTGTAGCGTTTTGAATTATGAAATGACATTCAACCAAAGGAGTCCACATCCTCCGAGGCTCTTCCTGTGTATGAGCATGGCCAAATTTTACCTCTATAGAAGTTGGTCTCACCATAAGGTTGACAGTTGAATAAGAAAAAATTATTAATGAATAATTCATAAGATGGCGTTTTTACTATGGTAACTCCTTTTAGGGTGGGTGGGTTTGGTCGGGGTTAGTGGTGAGGTCGGAGTGGGATTTCTACCAACTTGAAGTTTGGGTCGAAACTTGGCTTGGGTGCATGGACCCCATGGTCCAAACCATCCTTTGGAGGGCTCGCTTCAATGAGATTTTCAAAAGGCCATAACTTTTAATTTGTCCGTTGGAACTTCGAGTTCCACACATCCTCAGAAAGATCTCAAAGTGGAGTTTTAGATGGATTGGATAAAAACGATCAAACATTAGGAAGGATGTGAGAAATTAGAATCAATGAACCCGACCATTATTCACTCTAGAACTTTTGCTTTTGGATAAATTGAGCATGGGCATCTTTCTTAGGACGTCTCTAGGATATGGAGGGTGTGTATGTTGGCGAATCTCCTTCATTTTTTGCATTTTTATTATTCTACTCGTTTGAATGATATGCGTGATTTTTGGCCTAACTATATTAATGCATGGGCATCTAGGATCCTTTCCCAAAATACTTCGACAATTAATATCCCTTAAATCGATTTAAATCATGTCAAAAGATACTTGATTTGGGTGAAATGGAGCCATGATCACTATATGTGGTAGAAAAATTGGATTCTACATAGGGTGCCAAATGAGGTGTCTACACTCACCAGTGTCCACCTGAGGTTTTTCCTTGAAAAAAAAACATGACCACTGACTGTGAAAGGTCCCAGAAGTTTTAACTTTAAATTTAAAAGTGGTTAAGGTCCAAGATATAAATAATCATTAAATGATCTTTCTTTTGATGAAGAAATGAATTAATACTAAAAAAATACAGGAACCTAACTATTTCATTACATTATATATGCTTTATCTCTCACCTTTTTAATAATTCTTAGTCAAAATTCGTTCCAACTTTTTTCTTTTTACTCCAACCAAAGGGGCTTAGACCCAAGAGAGAGCCCGCACATGTGGGAAGGCAACCCACCCAAATGGTAAAGTAGTTTGCAAACATGGAAAGAAAGCCCGCACATGTGGAAAGAAAGCCCGCCCACACAGGAGGTGGAGGCATATCTAAGATTATGCAAGATAGAAAGGGGAGAACTGCCACTCGTTATCACTTGAGTAAAGAGAGTCGTTCTAATTCATTCCACTTAAATCATAAGATCTCAATTCCATGAAAACAACTGCGTTCCTTTACAAGTTGGGTTTTTTTTTTTAACTTTCAAAGCAGAAAAACTGCCCCTTCATAGAATTTCGTCTCAGTGGAATTACGAGTTCACGTGCTTGTTTTGATCTTGTCATCTAGTAATTTTGACTTTGATTGACCAAATTAACTTTCCAAAATTTTTTAAATTTCAAAAGGTGCCGTTTTGCTGCTTTTGTCAATGAAATGAGTTCGTTGATTGCGATAACATATAATGAATTTCACGTGAAATGCACCTTCAACCCACAAGGGGATTTTAATCCCATCACATGGGACTGTTTGAAAAGTCTGATCTTTCAAATAGAGCTGATTAAGGTAATTCGACCATCCATTCGAATTTGAGACCAATTTGACCATTAATCATCATTTGATAGAATCGAAACTGGTAGTCTTGAGTTTAAATGAGTCCCACCTGAATACAAGGACGCAGGATAGGGGGAGACACTTGTTCAAACAAGTAAAGAGAGGCAGATATATATCAGCTTGAATAGCTATTGGTAGCCATCTTATTAGAAGGCTTTAATTGTGAATATTCACTATTTTCGTATTTGATGAACATCTGTAATGGGACACCCAAAAAAAAAATTCAATATGGGTTTTATGAGATATTTTGAGCACCGATTTTTTTTTTTTTTCAGCTCATCATTTAAGGGGCTGGAACGCAAAAAAGCCCACACACGTGGAAAGAGAGGCCAAACTGGCCCGAATGCTTATTAGGGGCTAAGGGATAGCAGGTGGAATGCTAGGGTGAGGGCTAGCGAGTTTGGAAATTCTACTAATAGAGTTAAGTGAAGTAAAGTTGATTTTAAAGAAAGAATAAAATATAAATGGGTTATGATAGTATTTTGTTTTTAGTTGTTTGTTATGGAATCTTGTTGACTTTTTGTATGGAAAAGTGAAGTTTTTTTGTATTTTAGTGAATAAAGATGGTTGTTTTTTTACTTTTTTTTAAAAAGATAGAGGAAGTTTTTTGAAAAAGATAGAGGAAGTTTTATATTAAAGTGCTTTTTATGTGACATCTTGTCTGAAAAATGGAGGTTTTACTTAACTTTTACTATGTTAGTAAAGTTCCAAACTTATACCAAGTAGAGATGCAGATAGGACCCCTGACTTTCAATTGCCGAAGTGATGGCCGGGTATTTATTTCTCATCTTTGCTTATTCATCTTCTTTTTAAAATGGAGATTATTTGGTGGTAATTCTTGGATCTTCACCTCTGTTCTTTAAATTTTACCCACTTAGAAATGTATTCTTTCTCTTGAAAGCTAAGAAACAGTAGCTAATCTAAAGCTTCTCCAGTCTCCAGACCTGCCCATTAGGTACCAGGCCTTATATTAAAGCCCATCATCTTAAATGCCTTGTCCAAGCCCATATCCAAAATACATATATAGTAACCCTAAAAATAGAACATCCAATCCGATCCGGGTCAGGTTTAGGTCAGGCTGGGGACGATCTGATCCATGAGCACTGCAAATTATGGGCCACACCACACCATTTCCTCTTCCTAGAATGAAACTCATCTTCAACTTCTGAATGGGCTTCATCTTGAAGATGCTGAGAAATGAAAGAACGTTGCAAGATTTTTTTCCATTTCTCTCAAGTGACAGGAATACCATTACCTTAAATCTACCCAGTCTGTCTAATTGTGCTAATCCATTGGTTTTTTTTTTCTTATAATCTAGCAAAGGAGGCCGGGACCCAAGAGAAAGTCCGCACACACAAGGAAAGACAGCCAACACAAAAGGGAAGAAGGCCTACATAAGTGGGAAAGAAGCTCGCACAAGCGGGAAGAAATCCCACACAAGTGGGAAAATATATGGTTTTAAAAATTGGATTATTAATGTTGTCTTAGGTATGGTTCATATTACATCTGAAACTTGATTTAAAATGCATGTTGCCTTTTTTTTTTATCCAACTCTCTCATATCACTATACCTAAAGGCATTAATTGACTCAAAATTTCACTTTAATCAAATTGATATACATATTAGGAGCAATCATGTATGAAATATGTAGTTTTGTTTTCTAACCTCATCAAACAGACATTTATGGCCACCTGTTCCAACTCTGACTTGGGATTACATAATGATCACTTTGACATGTGTTAGTTTTTTAGTGTTGGTTAATTAATGGGTTGGACAAAACTCTAGATCCATTGAGTTGTAATTTTTATTTTTAGAAAATGACTGTGTTTCTGGTCTAAAGATAGAAGACTGGAAGGACTCAATAAAGAAAATCTGGTATAAATAGAAGTGAAAATGAGACAAAATTAGAATTATAATGAAAAGAGAAAAACAAGTTTAAAAGAATTAGAAGAAGGAAGTTGGGAAAAAGTAGTGGTGTTGAATTTCTAGATCATCCAGAATGGGGTTCGCACGAGCGCCCATGATTCTGCTCAAGCGGATATAGTCAGAAAACCACCGGATGCTTAGACAAAACCTCGTTTGCTCAAGTGCACTTCCATTCACTAGAGTGTATAACGCGGCTGAGTCCTACGAAAATTTTAAGTTTGTTTCTAATTGTGTACAAACTACTTATTTAAGTCCTAATCAATTGAGGCAACCTTAATGCTGTGTTTAGGAAGGTAAGAGGGGAGGGGAGGGAAAATTTAAGGGGAAGGAAAATGCAGGGGGAGGGGAAGGAAAATGCAGGGGGAGGGGAGGGGAAGGAAAATTAATTTTCTCTCATCTTGTTTGTTTAGTTTGAGGGGGAGGGGAGGGGAGGGGAGGGAAAATGCCCTCTTTGTCTCACTCTTTCCCCCTCTTTCCCCTCATTTTTTAAGGGAAAATTTGGGGGTAAAATTTTCAAAATTTTACCCCCAAATTCCCCTCTCCCACTTTTCCTCCCCCCCTTCCCAAACACCCTCTATTTTCACTTTCCCCTCTTTTTTTTTCCTCCTCCTCATTTTACCCCCTTCCCAAACATAGTGTAAGCGCGTCGTAAAGGCTATTTAAAGGACTCATGAACTAGCCTAAAGAGACACAACACATCTCTCATTATTCTAAGTTGGAAGATCAAATTGCCACACATCTCTCATTATTCTGAGTTGGAAGATCAAATTGAGAGAATTCTTCTCTAGAGAGTTATTTGAAGAGCTGTGCTGAAGAGTAGTTCTAGATAGTAAGTTCTTCTATTTCCCTTATAGAAGATCATCTTTTTTCGTAGAAGATTTGAAGAGTCAAGCTGCGTTTTGAATTTATTGCAATCAACGGTGTAAAGCCGTTAAGACGTGAAACTACACAAGATGTAACTACAATCCTTAGGCAGCCTTGTAATTGCGAAATTCATAGTGCTTGATAGTTGATCTAGTTCGGATTCGTGATTTTTCACCCGGTTAGGATTTTCCATGTTATATCCGGTATCCTTGTTGTGTGTACTTTTGCCCTTTGTTATTTATTTCCGCTGCACATTTTATTTGGCTTGCACACAATTGGGCTGACGAATTAACCAAGCAAGAGATCTACACCTGGTTTTTCAACTCAGGTTTAAAAAATGATGACCGTGAATTGGTGGGCTTCACTGCGAATTGGTATACAGATAATTAGCTATCATCAGCGAGTCGCATATGTCATGAGCGTGATGTTTGATCCCCCCACCCCAACATAAAAAAAATGGAAGCTAGCCAACTCAATGTCATGATAAACAGATAATTGCAGGGATGAATACCACACAAATGGACCCTCTTGAAGAACACCGTCAAATAGTATAAAATAATAAATAAATAAGGCAATGTATGTTGGAAATGCTACAGGATAGGCAAAAAAGAGAGCCACCTCAATCTATGTTGCTGTCAAACAGAATGTACCCGATTCAGATAAGATTGCAACTCTGATGACGCTCTCTTTAGGAGAGTTCCGCCCCTTGAGATAAAATCCAAGTGCATGATAGAACGGCCTAAGTCCGGTCGCACGCACGATTGGCCTAGATTTGCAACCCCCCTGCGCGATATACGTCGCGAACGCACACCTGGTTAAATGTTTTCCGAACCAACCACCTCGGGTCAAGCCCAACTCGCATGCCCACATAGGACCCATGGCAAAATACTCCAAAAGTTCTTAAGGGGTCGTTTGTTTCCTGTGAAAGTGATTCACATGTGTAAATGACCCACATGTAAGTTATTTGCATAGGTAAATGACGCACATGTGGATCAGATTCCACTGTTTATTACTAGCATAACATTTCACATGTGAATCTATGAATGAGTTGTATATTGTTTGATGATATCTCAACATCCAAGCATCATCAATAGTTGCAAATTGGACACATTGCCGTGTTTGAGCTTCTGAAGAATATGAACAATCCTGATTTTACAGGTGGGGCCCAGAACATTAAACAAATCATAAAAGGCAGACTAGGTATGTTAGTAACAATAGATTAATCCAACGGCTGTAATTATGTTGATGATATCTCAACCTCCATGCATCATCAACGGTTGAAAATTGGATACATGGCCGTATTTGAGCTTCTTAAGAAAATGAATGGTCCGAATGTTACAAGTGGGGCCCAAAAAAATAAAAATAAAATAAAATGTGGATTGCTCATAATCAGAGGCGGACCGACCTTTATATGACCTGGGGCGGTTGCCCCAGATCATATTCCAAAGTCCTCTTAAAATGCTATTGGGCCTTGGCCCACGCCCCATATCAAATAACTACTCACCCCATGTCAAAAGGACAGAACGAAAAAAAACCCAAATCATTTTCCTCTTTGGCTCTTTCCCTCTTCGTCTCTTTGCTTCTTCCGACCCTTCGAGGCTTCGACGGTTCAACTTCAGCCGTTCAGGTTAAGGTAACTCTCTCCCCCTCTCTCTGTAGCTTCTCTACACCTCTCCCTCCCTAGCTAGGGTTTGTGCAGTTTCCTCTCTTCCTCCTTTGCACATTAGGGTTTATGTTTTAGTTTTCTTTTTTCATTTGAAGTGATGATTTCAGTCTCAGACTTCCAATCTGCATGATCCTCATCTTTGGAATTGATAGCCGGATAGTTTCAGCTCGAAGGATCCAATTTCCTTTTTGGGTTGGAAAAGGAGACAATAACAGAAGATCTTTGACTTCATTTCAATCAATTCAATGCATTCTACTCCTTAATGTATTTACCACACCCAAATCCGAAAACCCGGTCTTAAGTTCCTTTAAGACTCTTCAAAGGTCGAAATCTCAAAAGAGAAGAGGGCAATATATTTATGGGGTGATTGGGATTTGGGTGATCTCTTTTTTCGGCTCCCAAGAACGTTTTTCCAGGTGGGTTTTTGAACTATATCCCGTTTTGCATTCATATCTTTTCTGGTTTTCCTGAATTGTTGTTATTTGTATTGATCAAGATTCTGTGATATTAGTCTTCTTTTTACATTGAAAGAAGATTAATGCTCAAATGCTCAAAAAAAAAAAAAAAACAAAACAAAAGAAAAAAAAAGAGGGTTGTGGTTGGTTTGATTCAATTGTGTTATTTAGTAGATTGCTTTCTTTGTTGTTGGTTTGGTTCCGTTTGCATAATCACCGACATTAGGGTGTAATGCATGCACTAAATTGGAATCGGTCTGCAAGTTTGCAAGTGGACATTTTAAGCAGTGCTGAAATAAAAAATCAGAAATCACATCTGGTGGGGTATTGTTTGATGATTTCCATATACTTTTGCTCAACTATTAGTTTTTATGGCTCAATTAAAATTAACAAGTCTTGGTTAACCGGGCCCCTGGATTAGGGATGGCAACGGGGCGGATCGGGGACGGAATTGGGGTTCCCCGCCCCCGCCCCGAACTTGGCCCGCCCCGCCCTTCGGGGTAATTCATATTCCCCATCCCCGTCCCGCCATGCCCCGCGGGTACCCCGCCCCGCCCCGCCCCTCAATTGTAAAAATTTTAAATGTGCAAAACTTGAGATTCGAACTCGAGTGGGAAAGCAACCAGAGCTTTGCCTTACCACTAGACTAAACTTCATTTCTTGTAATGTTTTACCTTATTTAAAATATATTAATATATTCAAGATTGTTACGCACATATACATACTTCACTTACTTACTATATATATTATGACTTATATATTATTTATCATTTATTTAAAAGGAAAATGTTAAATGTAGACAACTAAGGAATCTAATTGGAAACCTTAAAGCTACATTGAGCTCGTTTCCATCTCTTGGATTTTGAAATCTTTTGGTCTTGTGAAATGAATGGAACTTTATTTTAAAAATAATAATTTCGCTGATTAAACATTTTGTTTGGATATCTATTGGACTCATGGCTTGGAAATTCTAGAATCCTTTGAAATCCTGAAATATTTTTTTGGACATCAATTGGGATTGGGCCTAATTATTTCTTCTTGTGTTTCTCAATAAAAGCTTCGAAATCTTTATCACATGAATTAGGAGTGCAATCATAATATGCCCTGCCTGTTTAAGATGAAAACATGATAAGCACCCACCAAAAGGAAAATTACACAATTTGCAATTCAAATTTATAAAAGTCTTGAAATGTAGAAAAAATTCTAAAAACATATACTAGTAATTTTGTTAAAAAAAAAATAGAATTTATATATGAACTTCAAGTATTGTCATATGAATATTAAATCATTATTTATTGTATAGCTCTGAATTTATGAACCTCCTATAGTGGGCCCGACTATATTGAAAGTACATACTATATTGAAACCCTCATTATCAAAGCCTTGTCCCAGGCTCCCAGCTGTGACGGTGTTGGCTACATGTATTCTTTTTCTCCATTCTAAATCAAGACCCAAATAAGAAAAATTTTCTTAACTTCATAAATTTTCTTTCAAGGCAAAATAAATTAAATTTTGGATTGACTACAAAGAAAAAGGTAAATTCATTTATTTTATATGGTAAAAAGCACATGAATGATTCATCTATGTTGTCTCCATGCCTTTAATAATATTAATAAAAAAAAACCCTCAACCATGCTGACTCATTTGCCCGAAACTCAGGCCCCTCTCAAAACATCAATCTTTCTAAGGACCATGACATTTTTCCCAAAATAGAATAAAAAGATCTCCCAGCATAAATATTTTATAAGTGTGGGGCACTATTAGATTGTTTAAAATTTTTTAAATTATCTAATATTAATATTATAAATTTTCCTTTTCCTAAAATTTTACCTATTTAAAGTGAGATTTATTCATATAAGATTTTCTCTAAACCCTTGAAGGACAATAACATGCACTTGAAAATATCATATATGCTTTGAGACATTTTTTATAAAAAAGACAATATCTCTGTAAAATATCATGAACTCCATCAATACATGGTTTCACTTCATTTCTGGTATTGAACTCCACTCACTAATAAAGAGGTTAATTACACATATAATTAAAATTAGTATAATGTATAGTGTTGTTAGTATGATTAGAATCATATTAAGTTACTAACTATAATTTACCTTGTTATTTCTAATCGTATGAGTTATTATAAGCGTATAGCATGATATATCTTGTAATGCTATATCAAATTAGTATAATTTATATTGTTATTAGTATGATTAGAATCATACCAATTATAATTTACCTTGCTATCTCTAATCATATATGTTATTATAAGCTTAAAGCATGATCTATCATTCTATTATATTTGTTTTATTTAATATGATTTATCATGTCGCAATTTAACATTATATATGATTAAAGTCAAATAAGCTTAGATAGATTTTTAACAACTTTAATTTTATTAAATTTGAATTAGAGGGAATGTGATCATATTATATGCTTTTATAATGTCTAGGGTTCAATCAATTACATGTTTAACGTTAAAAAAAGTCTTCAATCAATCTACTTAACCCTTAATAACAACATAAAATCAATATATACATTTACATATAAATATGTTTATTTATTATAAAAAAAATCTAAAAAATATATTTTTTTAGAGGATTATTAATTTCGGGGCGGGTTACGGGGCAAGGCATGGGGCGGGGCAACGGGGCGGGTAAACGGGGCGGGGCATGGGGCGGGGCATGAGGCAGACCCATCCCCGCCCCGCCCCGCCCCGGCTTCGGGGTATGTTTTTTTTCCCCGTCCCCGCCCCGTCTAAGATTCGAGGCGGGGAAAACCCGTACGGGGCGAGGCGGGCACTCCGGGTTGGGGCGGGGCGGGTTAAAAATGTCATCCCTACCCTGGATAGTCCAAGTTGTACTTTGATTAGAAGTAGGTCTATTATAGTAGTTCTACTGTTATTAGAAGTTGAGGTTTGGGTGTAACAGGGTTTGAGGCTCATATTATAAATAGATAGCCAGAGTTTCTAGGGTGTACACCTCTCTTCTTGCATAGTGATTTCTCCTGTCTTTTCCGCCGAACCACCTAATTCTCCTGTATTCTTCTTCTTCTGGTGCGTGCTTGATCTCTTCTTAGGCCTAGATCACAACAAACTGGTATCAATGATCGGTTTGGTGGGTCACAGAGTCCTGACTCTGGTTTGTGAAACAGAGTGGAAGAAGAGAACATAACAGGAGGAGATCGTTTTCTGCTCTTGGGATCGCGTCACCGTTCTTCTGCTAGACCCACATCGCCGGATTTTTGCATCGTCGGAACCAGAGAAGAGGATCGGTTCTATCTGTTGCAGATAAAAAGGAAAAAGAAAAAAAAAAAACCAGCCGGAAAAACAGATCCGGCGTGATCAGCCGCGCGACGCCGCCGCCGTATGCAAGTCGCCTCCGTCGCCGTCGCCTCTTGTGTCGCCGGACGCCGTGCTGAAGTCGTGCCGTGGCCGGAGCGAGGAAGGAAGAGGAACGGAAGTCGTCACGGTTTCTGGGTTTCTGTTTCAGAAACAGAAACTTGAAGAAGAAGGAGAGGTGGGCCGGGCCTGCAGGAGTCCGGGTTGGTCCAATTCAGGTCGGCCCGACCTGTTTGCAGAAGAAGCCCAGTAAGACAGTTCAGTTCGGGTCAGTTTAGGTCAGCCCGACCTGCGTGCAGCGAAGCCCAGCAGCATTAAGTCGCTGACGTCAGTGCTGACGTCAGCGCGGTACGGTCAAAGGCAGTTTGACCAAATCAACTGCAGTAATTGTTTTCGCGATATCTTGACCATCCGAAGTCTGATTTGAGATCCATTTGAATCTACGGACTTGTTGCGAGCAGATCTACGCGGTTGTGGAAGAGGATTGGCTGTTCAACGGTCAAAGAAGGAGTTTGACTGATTGGAGCGTAGAAACTTATTTTTGCGATATCTTAGCCATCAGGAATCGGATTTCATATCCGTTTCTTCCAGCGTGCTCATGGTAACCAGATCTACACAGGTATTATGAAAGATTTGAGGAATGGCTGCTAGATTTGAGATTGAAAAATTCGATGGAATTAATGACTTCGGTCTATGGCGTTTGAAGATGTATCCTTTGCTGGTTCAGAATGGGTTGCAGAAAGCTTTGAAGGGAAAGAATACTTTGCCTGAAAAATTGTCAGATGAAGAGAATGATGAGTTGCTAGAAAAGGCGTACGGTCAGATTCTGCTGTTTCTAAGCGATGGCGTACTGCGAAAGGTTGCTCAAGAGAGAACTGTTGCTTGCATATGGCAGAAGTTTGAGAACTTGTACATTACGAAGTCTCTCACGAATCGCTTGTACCTGAAAAAGCGGCTGTTCACGTTACAAATGTAGGAAGGTATGTCTGTTTCAACTCACCTTGATTCTTTCACAAAAGCTATTATGGATATGGAAAATATCAATGTTAAAATTGATGATGAGGACCAAGCTATCATGTTGTTGTGCTCGTTACCACCCTCATATGAACATTTTGTCGATACCATGATGTATGGTAGAGATACTCTATCCAAAGAGAATGTAGAGGCAGCCTTGAACTCTAAGGAGTTGAAGAAAAAGGTTGCGGTTAATAATGATGGTTCGGGTGAGGGTTTGGTAGTATGAGGAAGAACAAAAGACCCCGTTAATAAGGGCAAACATAGATCCAACAGAAAAACCATTGAATGTTATTATTGCCATAAGAAAGGGCACATCAGGAAAAACCGTCCCGAAAGGCAGAAGAAAGGGAAGGAAATAACAGAAGATTCGTCATCTGATGATTCAGTCAGTGATGCAGATGAAAGATCAAATTATGTTTCCGATAATGCACTTTCTGTGATTGAAAATGGAATTCGTCGTCAAGATGAATGGATTCTTGATTCGGGTTGTTCCTACCATATGTGTCCCAATAGGGACTGGTTTACCACTTATAGAGAAATCGACGGTGGTAGTGTCTTGCTGGGCAACAATGTTGCATGTAAGACAATTGGAATTGAAACAGTGAAAATCAAGATGCATGATGGAATCATTAGAACGTTGGCAGAAGTTCGGCATGTTCCTGATCTGAAAAAGAATTTTATTTCTCTTGGTACCTTGGACTCTGACGGTTGTAAGTTCTCAGCTGAAGGTGGAGTTATGAAGGTTGTGAAGGGTGCTCTGGTTCTTATGAGAGGCAATAGAGTTGGAAACTTATATGTTTTGTCCGGAAATACTGTTGTAGGTAGCAGCAGCGACACCGTTCAGATGGAGTCCGACATCCTAGTGAGGAAGGAGAGTGCATCCGACTCCTCCCGGGATACAGGGGATAGTCAGACTGTGCAGCAGATGCAGCGGACAGAGCCGCAGTTGCTGCAGACGGGTAGACCGCAAAAGGAAAGGAAACCGCCGATTAGATACGGTTTCGAGGATATGACGATGTATGCGTCGACATCAAACAGTGGCCATGATGATATAGTTGCATACGCATTGACGACTGAGTCTCTTGATTTAATGGAAGGGCTGAAAAGTAGTCAACAGGCAGCAACTATGACTGAAGAGATAGAGTCTCTTGATGAGGAAGATCAAGCCATCGGATGCAAGCGGTTCTACGAGGAAGAAGAAGGAGCTTCCTGTGCAGGTAGAGTGCAGACAAAGGTTCCTAGTCATGTATACAGTTTGAAGAAATCATTGTACTGGTCGAAGCAAGCTTCTGGACAATGGTACAAGCGATTTGGTGCTCAGTACCTGAGTGCTCTCAGGGGCAGGTGGAGACGGTGAGATGTGTTTTGTGGATGAGGGTCAGCTTCAATGTTCGCCAAGGTGGAGATTTGTTAGTTTGTATGGCTCAATTGAAATTAACAAGTCTTGGTTAATCGAGCCCCTCGGTTGCCCAAGTTGTACTCTGATTAGAAGTATGTCTATTATAGTAGTTCTACTGTGATTAGAAGTTGGGGTTTGGGTGTAACAGGGTTTGGGGTTGATATTATAAATAGAGACCCAGAGTCTCTAGAATGTACACCTCTCTTCTTGCATAGCGATTTCTCATGTCTTCCCCGTGGACGTAGGCCAAAAGCCGAACCACGTAAATCTCCTGTGTTCTTCTAGTACGTGCTTGATCTCTTCTTAGGCCCTAGATCACAACATCAATGATGATAATGACTTGAGGCAGAAATTGCAAAGTTGACATTGGAATAAAAGAGAATCCATTTGTTTGTGATTGTGCACGCCACCCACAATGAACGGCTGGACTAAGTTCTGCAAATTGCTAATGATACCTGATTTCAAATGCACTACGTTAGTTTTTTTTCATAATCCCAAGAGAGACATGGTACATAGGTATCATAAAAGGTCTTCTTGTTCTTCTTCGTTTCATTGTTGGTTTGTCTGATTTCATGTAAATCTATTGCTCCTATATGTGGAAGTTGCCTTCTAGCATTCATCACTAGCCACAAGTCCAGTGGTTAGGATATCTCGAGCTGTGGTTTGTTAGCTATTACCCATCACCCTTAACCTCTCACCAGATATCTCGATCTGTGGTTTGTTAAAACAATGGCATATGTAGATACAATTTGATATTGTTAAATATTTTGCATCTATTTACATGGAATGCATTTTTTCTTTTGTTATTGTGGATATGAAAAATTCTAGCAAAAGTTTCACCCCACCTGAACAAAAATCATGGGTCCACCTCTGCTCATAATGGCCAGGTTTCACACCATTTACATAGCTATTTTACACATATGAATCGAAATCACACCAAACTAACATGATTTATGTGTGTCCATTACCCATGTGATTTCATTGCATATGTAAATGAAAAAAACAAACTATCCCTAAAGACTAAATTAAAGGAATGGAAACACATATAAAGACTAGACAAAAAATGAACTTGAGCAATGTGGGATGCCTTATTTCCAATAGCCAACGCTCCCCATAAAGCAAAAGCACGAAAGGGCAACACACCTTTTACAAAAAACACCTTGTGAATTTTTGAAACACCCAAAAAACCCAACAATGTAAGCATGCATCATTCCAACAAGATGCAATGAAAACTGACAGGAAATATAGAAAAATGGCATTTCAAGGCTACAAATCTTTCATTACACATTGAAACAGCCAACAAAACTAATTTAATACTCTTTTTTAATAGACAGATGACTTACCCAGTGCCTGTCTCCCCAGGTAAGTCAGGCTATTACTTGCGCAACAGACTAAAAAAACAGCGCGAATTAAAAACCACAATCTTCAAATCCTAAATCATAGTTCAAGCCAACTGTGTCTCCTTAATTTACATGACAGATCAAAATATCATGTGACTCATCAACTTTATAGTTTCACAGTTCCACTAGTTTTTTTTTTTTTTTTTTTTTTAAACAATCTCACTATTAGAGCATTCACATTTCTTACAGATAGAAGCATGTTATGATTCGACCTAACTGGCTGCATTTGATGCACTCCTTAATTGTAATTTACATCCAAACATGAACTAACAACATGGTTCAAAGAGAAGAAACAAATTCTTTATCTACTACTACTACTCTCTCGAAATATGGCTAATGAAGGAATCAAAATCAGAATGAGAACTTCCATTTTCTGACCACACCCCACGAACTTCCTTGCCCAATTCTTCAGCTCTCTTCCTTATCTCCTTCCCTTCATCAGACTCCATCAACCTCCTTACGGCATTTTCCACAGCCTCTGCAGTCACCAACTCCTCTCTCTTGGACCACTCACTCACCATCACCCCAATCTTCAACACCTCTGTCACCAACATGGCATTCCTTGGCTGGTCTGAATGCATGGGCCAAGCCGCTATGGGCACGCCCATGCTCATGCTCTCCATGCACGAGTTCCACCCACAGTGGCTCAAGAACCCACCCACAGATGGGTGGCGCAGAATCTCCAACTGTGGGGCCCAATCCCTCATCACTCTTCCCATCTCTCCAACCCTTTCCTCATACCCTTGTGGCAGTTGAATCTTCCTCGCCTCCTCTTTCTCTTCTTGTGCAAAGATATCGCCTTTATCCGCCTCTCTCACCACCCACACAAACCTCTTCTCACTCCTCTCGAGCCCAATGGCAATCTCATGAATCTGCTCGTCTGATATGGATGACATTGTCCCAAATGATATATAGATCACTGACTTTGGCGGCTGCTTATCTAGCCACTCCAAGCACCAGTGGGAGCGCCTCGGACATGCGGTGTCGATCGGATTCAAGGGCCCGATAGCCCAAATCTGGGAATCAAAGAATCGTTCTGATTTAGACAGGAGGTCGAGGAATCGGCCTTCGATCGGATGACATGAATTGAAGATATGGCCTGAAGTGGATGTCGCCATCATCTCACTCCGAGCAGCGAGGAATTGGAAGAATCCTGGCGTGAAGCAGCTATCGAGAGAGATTACTGGTAACCCCAACGATTCCGTAATCTGGCCAGTGAGTTTTCCCAAGGCGTCGACATACTGTGCGAAGAAGAACGAACAAAAGGCTGATAAAGAATGGAATTCGTAACACTCAGTGTTAGGAAAGTTGGATGCCTCATGGCCGGAAAACGCTATCAGTGGCTCATTAATGACGACGATTCTGCGGTAAGTCGGGGAGAGAGAGCGGAGTAGGGCGGTGAAAGGGTGGCGGAGGTGGTCGGTGGCTTCAAAGGCCGGGAGGAGGTGCTCGGGGAATTTAGTGGGGGCGTTTGGGTCTGGTGGTGGGGTAGGGAAGGGAGGGAGAGAGATGTCATGGAAATGGATGTTGGAGGTGGTGTTGGGGTCCCATCCCTCGGCCCTGAGCTTGGCCTGGCGGTTGTGGGTGGCGGAGCCAAGGTAGTGTACGGGGAGTCCGCGGGTGGAGAGGAGGCAAGAGAGGTGGAGGAGCTGGTTCAGGTGGCCTTGTGCTGGGAAAGGGACTAGTACCACTGCAACAGGTGATTGTGCTTCCATTGCAGTTGGTTCCATGGGAATGGTTCTGTTTGCTGATTCTTATCTTCTTCTACATTGACCAGATTCGTGGCTGCTTCTGTGTCTATCTTATAAGAGTTCAAATGGCTGGGGACCAATCACTTGCATAACATGTCTGCATTACGGGAAATTCTATACGCACCCATTAATATGCTGAGCACACCCACATTTTAGAAAAAAATAAAAATAAAAATAACTGTTCATAAGGAATGTGGGTGTGCATGGTGCATATAGAATTTCCCCTGCATTACAGGGCGGCTCTAGCATAAAGACAATAAAGACTTTGCTTTAGGCCCCAAAAAAATAAAGCCCAAAAAAAGCCCCCAAAATGGCAATTAACATCTTTTGAAATTTCAAAAAATTAAATTTGTCACCTGCCATCCCTTTTTTTTTCCCCAAAATTATATTTCTAGCAATCCATGTGTATCACATCTTAACCATACATTAATAGGAGCTCATTCAGATTTAATCCATGATGTTGTTGTAATAGATCCATAGCTTGGGATTTCAGCCCTAATAATAAATCTTAAAATTTAAGATAGGCAATGGGCCCCCGTCAAAATTTATTCGTTTGCCCACAGTGCATATGAGCACCATGCATCTGGATCATACAATACGTGGGGCACAACTCTGAAGTCCATCTTTGATGGTCCTGACTCATGGTGCGTATGCACACTGTGCACAGGTGAAAATGATTTGAGTCCCACCAGTGATAGATTCAAGATATATATATATATATATATATATATATATATATATATATTTTCAAGTTGTGGGTGTGGTTTGGAGCCAAATGGGTAGTGGGATTTTGTGACTAAAGATTTCCACGTGAGTTTTGGGGATGGGTCCAAAGTTTTCATGTAGGTTTTGGAGGTGGACTTAGGATAGATTAGCAAAACTTGAATAAAAAAACTTAATTAGTAATTTTGTATCACAAAAAAGCAAGAAAAATAAATCTTAAATAAAATGTTTAAAATAATATTAAAATATAGAAAATGCCCCATTTAGGATTGTCGCTTTAGGCCTCGAATTGTCTCGAGTCGGCCCTACAAGTGCATTATTAGAATGAAACAGCCCATGGTGCGCATGAAAACTTGGTCCGGACGGCAGTTTTGGTAAGGGTTACCTCCTCAAATTCTCACTTCATTTATACCAAAGCGGACAATTTCATGCTAAGTCGGACAAGGGACTTTCTGTAAAGTTTATGAAAGCGGTGACGCACCGGCACACGTAAAGTTATAAGAGTATCATATATTCATTGTCCTGATGAAAATTTTGTACATATAATCAATACATAAAATTGACATGTCCATTGAGTGGCGTATATATAAGTTCCACCAGCTAGAAACAAATGTCAGTGTTGTTTTCCATTCAACTCAGTGTTCTTAAATTGAATGGTTAGCAATGGAGTCCGATGGCCAACCCTAGGCTGAGTAGATTATGTGATATGTCCTATCCGAACTCCATTATTGGATTGTGCCATATGTCCTATCTACTAGAGTCCAATGGTCGGCCCTACTTAAATGGCCCACCTTATGATCACGTCCAATAAACATCCCCCCGATCACAACAAAAAAAAAAAAAAAAATCACCAATCTCATGGAGTTTCGAATGCAGTAGACCATTGGATCTAGCGTGAAATACTTTTATTTAAAGTTGTTAAGTTTGTGGGACAAATTATGGGGTTGAGGAATTTTCTTTAACTAAACATACGAGCTCTTGAAGCTGGAAGAATTACAAATTAACTTACAAATATTTACTCACATATTGTTAAACCTCTATGTTTGAATTTTTTTTCTTAATCTTATCATAGTATGAAGTTATATTATGATGATTGCACAAAGGGTTTATCATGCATTCAATCAATTCATATTTTTTTATTAATTAATATTTAAGTGAAATTAATTTATTACACAATTTGCATAAGACTTTATTTGTACGTGCATATATATGGTAGTATATACGTGTGCGAATTTATTGAAGGCATTATTGGGACCCTGTGAATTCAGCTAGTTCTCATAGTATTTCAGATAGGTGCAGCAAGACCCTGTGAATTTTTATAAAAACAAAAAGAAAGAAAGACCATGTGAAATCATGCCCACCCAATGAGAATGCATTTCCATCTAAACGGCAAGAATGAGATGAAACAAATGAACTCGGACAAAGTCATAGTCCTGATCGACTTCATGATAATTAAATAACACAAGGCCTGTTTGTTTGCTCCCTTTTGAGTTCCAAGGAATAGCAGTGAAGATTCACAGATCACAACTAACCATCAATAGTCTCTCCTTGGATAGGAAATCATTACATAGCCAATGAATTCTGTTTAACTAAAGAACCAAACCTGAGTTATGGTGTAAACCCAACCTAGACCCGACCCAACTGGTTTATACTCTCTATTCTTAGTTTCTAAGATAATGATTAGCCATAAATCACTAGTCTCCTCCGCAGTAAGCTCAATAAAACGCTTAACTTCGCATCTTGGGCATACAAGCACATGTTTACCAAATATTAAAAAAATAAAAAGAAAAAAAGAAAAAAAATTATATGGGCTTACCCTAAAACCGACCCAGACACAACCCAACCAATTTTACCTCCCTAGTCACGACTCAGACAGCTTCTACCAAATGAATGACTGAAAACAAAGTCTACCATCAAAATTCTACAAGAAAAAATAATGGTTTGCTTGGAGTGGCTGGATAAACAGCCACCCAAGTCAGTGGTTTGTTACACCCTGACCTGGTTTAATCTTGATTAGTACTAATTAATTGTGTCTTAGCCAAATCAATGGTGTTTGATTGCTAATTATGGTATTTAGTGTTTATTAATCCTTATAGACTGAGTTAGTTGAGTTTTGAATCTTATATAGGTTAGTAGAATCCAGCTCGACTCAATTGAGTAGTGTCAGGGCTTTTTGGTAAATATGGACTTTTGCATTTTGCATCGTTTACACGTCATTTTAACATCATCTCGTGTATTTTGACGAGTACGTCGATTTTCATAGTGGGCGCTCCTTCATTTGACTAACCATTGAGTAATTCAGATGACAGATGGACAAGTGAGCAAAAATCTGAGCTTATTCATGTAGATTTTAGGTAGATCAATTCAGTGTAGTCACTGCCATATACAGTTTCTTAATCATTAACAGTCTTTTTAATAATAGAAATCAGTAGGGGTGTACATGGATCGGATTGGATCGGATTGGGCCAAATCCGTCACCAATCCGTTACCTACGGATTGACGGATTTGAAATCCGTCACCGATCCGTAGGTATTAAAATCCGATCCGATCCGATCCGTGGATGAACGGATCGGATCGGATTAATCCGTTCAATCCGTCACTGTACATTTTTTGGAAAAATAGTGAGTAGGGAAAGTATTATATGGAAAAATGGGTAGGGTTTTCCGGTTTTGGCCTTTTGGGGATAAATAGTGATAGAGAATAGTTACATTTGAGCCCCTATAATTTTTCTTTTTTTTATATTTAGACATCTTAATTTATATCTAGACCCCTTATTTTTATTTTTTTATATATATTTAATGTCAATGGATCGGATCGGATTAAATCCGCGGATTGAGGATGAAATCCGCCACCGATCCGTTGCTAACGGATTACAGGATTTTCAATCCGTCACCAATCCGTTTACCTTCGAATCGGATTAAAATCCGCAGATCGGATCGGATCGGATCGGATTGACGGATTGACGGATTTTTTGTACACCCCTAGAAATCAGGGACTGCCTAGAGTGTGGATTGTCATGGAGAAAGATAAGAAAAAGATGGATGAATTTATTGATGATCAAGGCCCTTTGTAACACCCCGAATCCCGGAGCTCATCAGGACCTGGGGTCCTACTATAAGGAAATTATAATCGCCACATAAATCAAGTAATGCCAAGGAACTGAGAAATTATAATCGCCACATAATTCATTCAAAACTCCCCGAAGGAGATTTATTTCAGAAGAGTCTTTCAGTCCCCGTCCAACCTTATTCGTCCTGGCCCACAAGGGGTTCACTAATCAATCCAATATCCAAAAGTAGGGATCCTTACTGACATTTCATATGATGTTCATATCAAAGTACTCTCATTACAAAGTTGTTTGTCCTTTATATCCATTATGCATTTAGTAGCACTATTATAGAATTATACACACTAATTACATTGTTATAAGACTAGTTCCACATAATCGGGTTTACATACGCCCCACTTAAGTTCAACATTTGGTACCCATCTCTGTGATACTACTCTTACAACATTGGGTCTCATGCTCTCACTATATATCCCATCATATATATATATATATATATATATATATATATATCTGAGTTATGTAATACAGTTAGGCCTCACACTAAGATTTAAGTCCATAATAAAATCAATCAAGACACTAATTAGTTTATATCTTCTAGTATAATATATGATTCAGGTAAACATTTATGTACATAATCAATTTAAAGGAAGCCTCTGGAAGACCCAAGAAGAAATTGTTTCATATCAATAGTGCTCAATAGTGTAGTTTATAATACAGAGAACAGTCCAGTCATCTCTATAAAATGGGTCTCACGCCCCATATTTTGGATGACAGGAGATTGTGGGTCCCTAGTGGTTTAAACGTCATGGGTCCAGACCATCTTGGTCTCCCAACAGGGACCAAGATGATGGCTGGTATTGATCCTTGATCGGATCAACAGGTTACAAT
Organism: Umbellularia californica; assembly: GCA_028538565.1. NCBI lineage: Eukaryota > Viridiplantae > Streptophyta > Magnoliopsida > Laurales > Lauraceae > Umbellularia > Umbellularia californica. The sequence continues at coordinate 17,775,700 of JAPQWN010000012.1, read as the reverse complement.
TATAATTTATGCAGTACATGTATTGTTTATGCTTAAACATAATGATATAAAAATCCAGTGGGTCCCACTAATCTAATCTAAGATCAGCCCTAACATACAAGGTCGCCTGGGGCTAAGTTGTCATACTAGTGATTTGGATTCGCCGTCAAACATTCTTATTGGGTCCCACAGTCTCAATAAAATTCATATATAACATTTATGGTTAACAAAATTGAAGCTTCTGGATAACTAGGCAAATGTGGCCCAGGTCTCATGGGACCACCACCATCTAGATCGTCCATGGGCCCTCTTCCAAATGTGGGGTCTCAATCTGTGATTGGCTTAGTTAGTGGGTCCCACGGTAGATGTCGACCAAACTAGCTGTTGACGTGTCTGTTGCAAATAAGTAAATAGATGGGGCCAAATGGGACCCACTTCCACATCTGTCCCCCTACACTAGGATCGCCCAGGGGTCTGCTTCCAGATCCCTGGGTCAGATGTTGGATCAAGCGGCACACCTAGTCCCACATCCAAATCTACAAAAAAAATCCAAAATCCTCCAAACTAACGATGCAGTAACGGTTTGGATTCAACTGGGGCCTGATGGGGCCCACTTTTAAAAATAGGCCAACTACACCTTGGTCGCCCAAGGGTGGGCTCTCTGATCCCTGGGAGTGATCCCTGATCAGATGGGCCATGTGATCATGCAACTCAAATCGACAGATCTTGTATCTGTTGATTTGGTTTGGAACTGGGCTTCATCTTATTATTCTTCCACAGTTAAGATATATATGAAGAAAAGAGATCTAATTATAATACCCACAGATAAAAATAATTGTAATCTAATACTAATTTGATGAGGGGATCACAGATAACCAGATCTGTCGACAATTTTCAAGATCTGATACTATTTTCAAGATCTGTTGATAACCAGATCTTCATTGATCCCCTTTTTGGGTTATGATCAACGGAAACATAAAATCCAAACATCATAATTATAATTCTCTGTATATTTGAAATATCACTCACCTCCTGGTATAGCAAATCGTGGTGCGATTGATGTGGGATCTCGAGTACTGCATCTACTGAGTCCTGAGGCTTCTTCCTCCCTGATATCATTCTCTGTTCCTTCTGTACTTTTTCTTCTCCTCTCCTCTTTAACCCAAAATGGAATGGAAAACAATGCAAAAAGGTAACGAGAGTTCTTAAATTGTTTTTGGGGATAAGATTCGATCTCTACTGCTCCTTGGGTATCAGAACAGAAACCTAGCTTAAATGCCTCGTCCAAGCCCATATCCAAAATACATATATAGTAACCCTAAAAATAGAACATCCAATCCAATGCGGGCCAGGTTTAGGTCAGGCTGGGGACGATCTGATCCATGAGCACTGCAAATTATGGGCCACACCACACCATTTCCTCTTCCTAGAAAGAAACACGTCTTCAACTTCTGAATGGGCTTCATCTTGAAGATGCTGAGAAATGAAAGAACGTTGCAAGATTTTTTCATTTCTCTCAAGTGACAGGAGTACCGTTACCTTAAATCGACCCAGTCTGTCTAATTGTGCTAATCCATTGGTTTTTTTCTTATAATCAAGCAAAGGAGGCCGGGACCCAAGAGAAAGCCCGCACACACAAGGAAAGACAGCTCACACAAAAGGGAAGAAGGCCCACATAAGTGGGAAAGAAGCCCACACAAGCAGGAAGAAATCCCACACAAGTGGGAAAATATATGGTTTTAAAAATTGGATGATTAATGTTGTCTTAGGTATGGTTCATATTACATCTGAAACTTGATTTAAAATGCATGTTGACTTTTTTTTTTTTTTTTAATCCAACTATCTCATATCACTATACCTAAAGGCATTAATTGACTCAAAATTTCACTTTAATCAAATTGATATACATATTTGGAGCAATCATGCATCAAATATGTAGTTTTGTTTTCTAACCTCATCAATCAAACATTTATGGCACCCTGTTCCAATTCTGACTTGGGATTACATAATGATCACTTTGACATTTGTTAGTTTTTTAGTGTTGACTAATTCATGGGTTGGACAAAACTCTAGATCCATTGAGTTGTAATTTTTATTTTTAGAAAATGACTGTGTTTCTGGTCTAAAGATAGACGACTGGAAGGACTCAATAAAGAAAGTCTGGCATAATTAGAAGTGAAAATGAGACAGAATTATAATTATAATGAAAAGAGAAAAATAAGTTTGAAAGAATTAGAAGAAGGAAGCTGGGAAAAAGTAGTAGTGTTGAATTTCTAGATCATCCAAAATGGAGTCCGCTCGAGTGCCCATGATTCTGCTCAAGCGGATATAGTCAGATAGCCACCGGATGCTTAGACAAAACCTTGTTTGCTCAAGTGCACTTCCATTCACTAGAGTGTATAACGCAGCTGAGTCCTATGAAAATTAAAAGTTTGTTTCTAATTGTGTACAAACTACTTATTTAAGTCATAATCAATTTAGTCAACCTTAAGTGCGTCGTAAAGGCTATTTAAAGGACTCATGAACTAGCCTAAAGAGACACGACACATCTCTCATTATTCTGAGTTGGAAGATCAAATTGCCACACATCTCTCATTATTCTGAGTTGGAAGATCAAATTGAGAGAATTCTTCTCTAGAGAGTTATTTGAAGAGTTGTGCTGAAGAGTAGTTCTAGAGAGTAAGTTCTTCAATTTCCCTTATAGAAAATCATCTTTTTTCGTTGAAGATTTGAGGAGTCAAGCGCCGGTTTGAATTTGTTGCAATCAACGGTGTGAACTCATTGAGATGTGAAGCTATACAAGAAGTAACTACAGTCCTTAGACAGCCTTGTAATTGCGAGATTCATAGTGCTTGATAATTGATTTAGTTCGGATCTGTGATTTTTCACCCGGTTAGGATTTTCCATGTTATATCCGGTATCCTTGTTGTGTGTGCTTTTACCCTTTGTTATTTATTTCCATTGCATTTTTTATCTAGCTTGCACGCAATTGGACTGACGAATTAACCAATCTAGAGATCTATACCTGTTTTTCAACTCAGGTTTAAAAAATGATGACTGTGAATTGGTGGGCTTCACTGCGAATTGGTACAGGAATTGGTGGGCTTCACACAGGTTAAAAAAATGGTAATTAGCTATCATCAGCGAGTCGCATATTCGAGCCCCCCCCAACAAACAAAAAAACTGGAAGCTAGCCAACTCAATGTCATGACAAATAAATAATTGCAGGGATGAATACCACACAAATGGACCCTTTTGAAGAACAACGTCAAATAGTATAAAATAATAAATAAATAAGGCAATGTATGTTGGAAATGCTACAGAATAGGCAAAAAAGAGGGCCACCTCAATCTATGTTGCTGTCAAACAGAAAGTACCGGATCTGCAACTCTGATCACGCTCAAGTTCCTCCCCTTAAGATAAAATCCAAGTGCAGGATAGAACGGCCTAAGTCCAGTCGCACACACGATTGACCTGGATTTGCAACCCCCTTGCGCGATATACGTCGCGGACGCACACTGGTTAAATGTTTTCCGAACCAACCACCTTAGGTCAAGCCCGACTCGTGTGCCCACATAAGGCCCATGCCAAAATACTCCAAAAGTTCTTAAAGACTAAAGAAATGGAAAAACATATAAAGACGAGAAAAAAGATGAACTTGAGCAATGCGGGATGCCTTATTCCCAATAGCCAACGCTACCCATAAAGCAAAAGCACAATAGGACAAAAAACCTTTGTGAATTTTTGAAACACCCAAAAAACCCAACAATGTAAGCATGCATCATTCCAACAAGATGCAATGAAAACTGACAGGAAATATAGAAAATTGGCATTTCAAGGCGACAAATCTTTCATTACACATTGAAACAGCCAACAAAACTAATTTAAAACTCTTTTCTAATAGATAGATGACTTATCCAGTGCCGGTCTCCAGAGGTAAGTCACGCTATTTCTTTCGCAACTGACTAAAAAAATAGAAAAAAAGAGCCCAAGTTAAAAACCACTATCTTCAAATCCTAAATCAACTTTCTTCAGTATAATTCTATTTCTCTATGTCAACAAGAGAACTTTCATTTATTATTTATTTTACTTCCATTGGGTTCTTCAAGTTCTCTTTGTGAAATCTTTTTATTGATTTTTCTTATTTCTTTTGTGGCTTCAAATTTCCATTTTTGAGTATTAAATTATCATAAGTTGGTTTGGTTCTTTTAAATTTATTCTATCATTGTATTGTCCATGGATCTTTATTTATATTTATTTTTATAGCCTTTTTTATTAAATTTATTTCATTTTATTTTGTATTTCTTTTATTATAATTTCTCACTTGTGATTGGTTTTTAGTTTTCTTTTTATTATGGTTTTTCATGAATTTGTGGGTTCTTTTGTCTTTGCCCATTTGTGCTCCATTTTTTAGGATTTTTTTCTCATGAGTGTTTTATTCTTTTAAATTGTTTATGTTATTGAGTTGATTATGGGTTTTCATTTCTATATTTTATTTCTATGTCTCTTTCAAATTTCATTGGATTTTATACATAGCTTATATTGTTTGTTTGTTTTTATTTTATTTTTTAGTTTTCTTGATCATTAATCTTCAATTTTCATGGGCTTGTGTTTTTTTTTTAAACTATATGGAATTAGGTATTGAATTCTTATGCACTTCTTTTTTTCTTTTTTTCCTTTTGCATTTAATTTTAAAGAAACTGATCATAAAGTTTTTTTTTTATAATTTTTTATATTATGATTCAGGGTGTAGGACTCAATTTCTAAATTGGATTCCAATTTCACAATTGATTGAGAAATTGGATCTCAATTTCAATTTTAAATTGCGAAATTAGAACTCCAATTAAGATTTACATCGACACTCCACTTTTGTTAACCTTCTTTAGGTGAATTTAAAATTTTAAAATATCAATTATGGCCTAGAGATTAAAGAGTTTGGATGATGCAAGTATTATTAGGAGATTTTTTTTTTATAAGTTTTGGATATGGATTGCTTTCTTCAAATTCGAAGCTATCCATTCATCTACAGTGAGATCTACCTAATCCGGCTCCACACCTTGTCAGAGATATGACGTATTGTAATTTTATAATCTAAACTAAATATTATTTAAAAATTATATTCTTTTTTATACTATAAATTACATTAGCGCGGGCATGTTTTGCTAGTGAAAACTGACAGGAAATATTGAGATTTCACACCATTTACATAGCTATTTTACACATATGAATCAAAATCACACCAAACAAATATGATTTATGTGTATCCATTACCCATGTGATTTCATTGCATATATAAATGAAAAAAACAAACCGCCCCTGGAGACTAAAGGAATGGAAACACATATAAAGACCAGACAAAAGATTAACTTGAGCAATGTGGGATGCCTTATTCCCAATAGTCAACGCTCCCCATAAAGCAAAAGCACAAAAGGGCAAAACACCTTGTGAATTTTTGAAACACCCAAAAAACCCAACAATGTAAGCATGCATCATTCCAAAAAAATGCAATGAAAACTGACAAGAAATATAGAAAAATGGCATTTCAAGGCTACAAATCTTTCATTACACATTGAAACAACCAACAAAACTAATTTAAAACTCTTTTTTAATAGATAGATGACTTACCCAGTGCCTGTCTCCCCAGGTAAGTCAGGCTATTACTTGCGCAACAGACTAAAAAAACAGAAAAAAAACAGCGCGAATTAAAAACCGCAATCTTCAAATCCTAAATCATAGTCCAAGCCAACTGTGTCTCCTTAATTTACATGGCAGATCAAAATATCATGTGACTCATCAACTTTATAGTTTCACAGTTCCACTAGTTTTGTTTTTATTTTAAATCAATCTCACTATTAGAGCATTCACATTTCTACAGATAGAAGCATGTTATGATTCGACCTAACTGGCTGCATTTGATGCACTCCTTAATTGTAATTTACATCCAAACATGAACTAACAACATGGTTCAAAGAGAAGAAACAAATTCTTTGTCTACTACTACTACTCTCTCGAAATATGGCTAATGAAGGAATCAAAATCAGAACGAGAACTTCCATTTTCTGACCACACCCCACGAACTTCCTTGCCCAATTCTTCAGCTCTCTTCCTTATCTCCTTCCCTTCATCAGACTCCATCAACCTCCTTACGGCATTTTCCACAGCCTCTGCAGTCACCAACTCCTCTCTCTTGGACCACTCACTCACCATCACCCCAATCTTCAACACCTCTGTCACCAACATGGCATTCCTTGGCTGGTCTGAATGCATGGGCCAAGCCGCTATGGGCACACCAATGCTCATGCTCTCCATGCACGAGTTCCACCCACAGTGGCTCATAAACCCACCCACAGATGGGTGGCGCAGAATCTCCAACTGTGGGGCCCAATCCCTCATCACTCTTCCCATCTCTCCCACCCTTTCCTCGTACCCTTGTGGCAGTTGAATCTTCCTCGCCTCCTCTTTCTCTTCTTGTGCAAAGATATCGCCTTTATCCGCCTCTCTCACCACCCACACAAACCTCTTCTCACTCCTCTCTAGCCCAATAGCAATCTCATGAATCTGCTCGTCTGATATGGATGACATTGTCCCAAATGATACATAGATCACTGACTTGGGCGGCTGCTTATCTAGCCACTCCAAGCACCATTGGGAGCGCCTCGGACATGCGGTGTCGATCGGATTCAAGGGCCCGATAGCCCAAATCTGGGAATCAAAGAATCGTTCTGATTTAGACAGGAGGTCGAGGAATCGGCCTTCGATCGGATGACATGAATTGAAGATATGGCCTGAAGTGGGTGTCGCCATCATCTCACTCCGAGCAGCGAGGAATTGGAAGAATCCTGGCGTGAAGCAGCCATCGAGAGAGATTACTGGTAACCCCAACGATTCGGTAATCTGGCCAGTCGGTTTTCCCAAGGCGTCGAAATCCTGTGCGAGGAAGAACGAAGAAAAGGCACATGTAGAATGGAATTGGTAACACTCAGTGTTAGGATAGTTGGATGCCTTATGGGCGGCAAAAGCTATCAGTGGCTCATTAATGACGACGATTCTGCGGTAAGTCGGGGAGAGAGAGCGGAGTAGGGCGGTGAAAGGGTGGCGGAGGTGGTCGGTGGCTTCAAAGGCCGGGAGGAGGTGCTCGGGGAATTTAGTGGGGGCGTTTGGGTCTGGTGGTGGGGTGGGGAAGGGAGGGAGAGAGATGTCATGGAAATGGATGTTGGAGGTGGTGTTGGGGTCCCATCCCTCGGCCCTGAGCTTGGCCTGGCGGTTGTGGGTGGCGGAGCCAAGGTAGTGTACGGGGAGTCCGTGGGTGGAGAGGAGGCAAGAGAGGTGGAGGAGCTGGTTCAGGTGGCCTTGTGCTGGGAAAGGGACTAGTACCACTGCAACAGGTGATTGTGCTTCCATTGCAGTTGGTTCCATGGGAATGGTTCTTTTTGCTGATTCTTATCTACTTCTGTATTGATCAGATTCGTGGCTGCTTCTGTGTCTACCTTATAAGAGTTCAAATGGCTTGGGACCAATCATTTGCCTGACATGTCTGCATTATGGGGCCGGCTCTAGCATAAGGCCAATGAAGCCATTTTCTTTAGGCCCCAAAATGATAGTCAGCATTTTTTGAAATTTCAAAAAATTAAACTTGTCAAATGCCATCCTTTTTTTTTCTCCCCAAAATTATATTTCTAGCAATCTATGTGTATCACATCTCAACCATGCATTAATAGGAGCCCATTCAGATTTAATCCATGATGTGGTTGTAATAGATCCATAGTTTGGGATTTCAGCCCTAATAATATATCTTAGAATTTAAAATAAAAAATGAGCCCCCGTCAAAATTTATTCGTTTGCCCACAGTGCATATGAGCACCATGCATCTGGATCATACAATACGTGGGGCAAAACTCTGAAGTCCATCTTTGATGGTCCTGACTCATGGTGCGTATGCACACTGTGCACAAATAAAAAGGATTTGAGTCCCACCAGTGATAGATTCAAGATATATATATATATATATATATATATATATATATATATATATATATATATATATATATTCAAGGTGGGGGTGTGGTTTGGAGCCAAATAAGTAGTTAGATTTTGTAACCAAAGATTTCCACGTGAGTTTTGGGGATGGGTCCAAAGTTTTCATGCGGGTTTTGGAGGTGGATTTAAGATAGATTAACAAAACTTGAATATAAAAACTTAATTAGTAATCTTACATCACAAAAAAGCAAGAAAAATAAATCTTAAATAAAATATTTATAATAATATTAAAACATTAAAAATGCCCCATTTAGGATTGTCGCTTTAGGCCTCGAATTGTCTCAAGTCAGTCCTGCTGCATTATTAGAATGAAACAGCCCATGGTGCGCATGAAAACTTGGTCCAGACGGCAGTTTTGGTAAGGGTTACCTCCTCAAATTCTCACTTCATTTATACCAAAGCGGATAATTTCATGATAAGTCGGACGCGGGACTTCCTGTAAAGTTTATCAAAGCGGTGACGCACGGGCACACGTAAATTTATAGGAGTATCATATATTTATTGTCCTGCTGAAAATTTTGTACATATAATCAATACATAGAATTGACATGTCCATTGACTGGCGTATATATGTAAGTTCCACCAGCTAGAAACAAATGTCAGTGTTGTTTTCCATTCAGCTCAGTGTTTTTAAATTGAATGGTTAGCAATGGAGTCCGATGGCCAACCCTAGGCTGAGTGGATTATGTGATATGTCCTATCCAAACTCCATTATTGGATTGTGCCATCCTATCTACTAGAGTCCAATGGTCGGCCCTATTTAAATGGCCCACCTTATGATCAAGTCAAACCAACCCACCCCCCACCCCCAAAAAAAAAAAAAAATCACCAATCTCATGGAGTTTCGAATGCAATGCACTAGACCGTTGGATCTAGTGTGAAATACTTTTATTTAAAGTTGTTAAGTTTGTGGGACAAATTATGGGGTTGAGGAATTTTCTTTAACTAAACATGCGAGCTCTTGAAGCTGGAAGAATTACAAATTAACTTACAAATATTTACTCACATATTGTTAAATCTCTATGTATGAATTTTTTTTCTTAATCTTATCATAGTATGAAGTTATATTATGATGATTGCACAAAGGGTTTATCATGCATTCAATCAATTCATATTTTTTTATTAATTAATATTTAAGTGAAATTAATTTATTATACAATTTGCATAAGACTTTATTTGTACGTGCAGGTGGTAGTATACACGTGTGCGAATTTATTGAAGGCATCATTGGGACCCTGTGAATTCAGCTAGTTCTCATAGTATTTCAGATAGGTGCAGCAAGGCCCTGTGAATTTTTACCAAAAAAAAAAAAAAAAGAAAGACCATGTGAAATCATGCCCATCCAATGAAAATGCATTTCCATCTAAACGGCAAGAATGAGATGAAACAAATGAACTCGGACAAAGTCATAGTCCTGATCGACTTCATGATAATTAAATAACACAAGGCCTGTTTGTTTGCTCCCTTTTGAGTTCCAAGGACGAGCAGTGAAGATTCACAGATCACAACTAACCATCAATAGTCTCTCCTTGAATAGGAAATCATTACATAGCCATCTTTCCATTAAATCAAATCCCAAAAGAGTGGGGTCATCTATATCTCCACCTTATATTCTTCTCTCTTTTCGCCTATTTAATACAAATTTATTAGAAATTAGTATTAAAGTTGACAAACTGGCCTAGATAAAAAAAAAAAAGGTGGGGCAATTACCGTATGGACTATCTTAAAGCTGACAATAGCCTCAGAATAGCCCAAAGATGTATATTTACCGCAGAGCTGTTCGATCCGTAGGATATCGCAGCCATTGGATAGTTGTATGAGTGTAAGAACTAATATCGCACCCAATTTGAATCGTTGATCTATCACGGTTATCGAGAAATTTGCAAGAAAGTCACGTTGTTTTGCAAATTATAAGAATAAATTATAAGCCACGTTTTTTTTTTGTGCAAGTTTTTTGATAACCGTGATAGATCAACAGTTCAAATTTGGTGCAATATTAGTTCTTACACTCTAACGGCTATTCAACGATTTGGATGGTAGTTTGGTGGTCCCACAGTAAAGGAAACGAAATAAATATACAGACTGTTCAAGTGATTGTGGGATATCCTATATCCCTAGGATATCGCAATATCCTATATCCCTAGGATATCGCAACCTACGGATCGAACAACTCTAGGGTAAATATATATTTTCGGACTGTTCTGGGGCTATTGTCAACTTTATGACAGTCCGTACGGTAATTGTCCAAAAAAAAAAAGACGGAAAAAGACCAAACCTACAGATGAAGCTACCAAGATGCTGATTCTAGTCTTGCAACCTGAGGTGATTATTCCTTTTTCATTTTTTTCTTCCCTGAAATGCAAGTTACTATAAAAGTAGTTGGCGGAATGCCATCTGTTAGGTTTTGGAGATTTCACAGAGAGGCCCCCCTTTTACATTAGGTTAGCCTCTTTTCCAGATGGAAATAAAAGACAGATAGATATAGCTTGATAAAGGAATTCACGCCCTATATAATGGACCGATTCCATTAGTAGTTTACTACTATTTCAAGAGCAGGCCTAGGATTTTTATTTAGGTGGTGCGGGCAATGATCAAAGTAAAAAAGTTAAATAATAATATAGAAACTTTTAACGTATTATGCAAAGAGGCTCTTGAATCTCACGGGTGCGACCGCACCCACGTGTGGACACCTGGGTCTGCCACTGCTTACTTCCTCAACCAAAATGGACTTGAGTATGCGCTTATTCACAAAGTATGTAAACAGGCCACATTTACTTGACTACCACTAGGGATCGTTTGTTTGCACCCATTTGATAAACAATGCATATACGAACATTTAAAGCAGGTCATATTTGTTTGCACTATACATATGGAGATGTGTGAATGTGTTGGTCGCTTCTCTAGCTAGAAGAGGATTCTTCGAATAAGGTACCTCTTTGAAAGGAGCAGCGGTCTCAAAACCTATCACTCTCTACTATTTTTTGCAACTCCTAAGACCCTAAAATTGAAATCTACATTGATCAGATTTCTTGTTCTTATTAAACCCAAAATATTTAGTTTCATGTCTTAAATATACATATATTTTGAGATGATGAAAATTTTATGTAATCCAAATTGCTCGACGCTTATTCATGTAAAAGTATTTCTCTCAAACAAACATAGTAGCGTGTTTCACATGATTCTCATATGCGAATTTCACAAATGTAAATCCCATTTTTATATATTATGCATAAATGACAAACAACACCCTAAGGATCCAACTAAAAAGAATCGGATATGGGCATCTGAACCTACCTGAACGGAAACCCACTCGCATCCATTGTATAGAATAGCAATGAATTCTGTTGAACTAAAGAACCAAACCTGAGTTATGGTGTAAACCCAACCTAGACCCGACCCAACTGGTTTATACTCTCTATTCTTAGTTTCTAAGAGAATTATTAGCCATAAATCACTAGTCTCCTCGGCAGTAAGCTCAATAAAGCGCTTAACTTCACGTTAAGCACATGTTTACTTTATATTTTAAAAAATAATTATTATTATATGGGCTTACCCTAAAATCGACCCAGACACAACCCAACCAATTTTACCTCTCTAGTCACGACTCAGATAGCTTCTACCAAATGAATGACTGAAAACAAAGTCTACTGTCAAAATTCTACAAGAAAAACTAATGGTTTTTAGTCATTCAATCATTGTTACTTTCAAGTTTTACTTCAATTGCCCTAGTGCCCAAGTTTTGGCTGTAAATTGAAGGACCACAATTCCCCACCCACCATTGGTGAAGTGGTGAGGAATATCCTCTCTATAATGGAGGGGTCCAGGGTTCACTTTACAAAGCTAAAAAGCAAGCCAGTTGACCAGATTCCTTAATCAGCAATAATCCAAAAGTGGCAGACACAGGTGTGCCCCCTTCTATTGTGATGAGTCATAACTATGTGCCTCTTGAGTCTTGCCCATTGCATTCTTTTTATTCTTGTTGGAAGAAAGATGGTCCATTGGCAATCTCCTGAATCTGCTCCGCTCATCTGATATGGACGGCATGCATAGTCCCAAACGATAGGTAGACCACTGACTTGGGTGGCTGTTTATCCAGCCACTCGAAGCACCAATGGGACTGTCACATCCCGGATCCGAGAATCCCCTTATTAGGGTGGCTCCCAAGGCGTGACACGCGTACTCCCGTGAACTCGCACATATTTTGGACTAAGTCTAAATTCACGTAAGAGAAAATTCCACATTTCACATATGAGTATTACTCACCGACAACTTTCAATGAACATTTAATTGCGAAAGCATATACAATATCAATATCAAAGCTTAAGTAGTTAATTAAAGTTCCAATAATTACATCTAACAAAAATCATTAATCAAGACTAATAATATATATCCCTTAATGCATAGTACAAAAGTACTCTAATGATAGAAAATATTAGATGCTTTACCTCGAATGGAACATGATTCTAATATGAATGCAATCATAAATAAGCCATGATCTTGTGCAAGGTGCAACATCTAATCGCAACCATGATTACCACAATTTTACATTCTCCGGTAGATAAGCTAATCAATATGATTACCGATCACTTTGGTGTCCTATATCTTTGTGACACCAAATGTAGCACCATGAATATAATGATTCAACAAGATATATGAGCAATTAAGATTCAACACATGTTATTCAAATTTCGAATGTAAAGACAAATAGATTAAAGAGACCAATTAAATGTCAACTAGGCACATTGTGCATTATGAATAAATCATGCTTTATCGAATCAATAATCAAATACTCACTTTCTAGTTGACTATTATATTTGCTCATTCTCTCCGATAGAGAGCGAATCTGGTTGGGATGTCACTAGCGTCCCGGCCAAAGGCTAACTGGCTACCCAATTCTATAGTCTCGGTACTCCAGATGACATACTGCATTAGTCTCGAATAATATTTGAACCAAGTTGTAACCTTGTTGGGTATCATAAGGTCAAAGCTAAGTAGTGACGAATCATTCGAATCGAATAATAACTAGACTGGAGTAAGACTTTTCTAACCGAATCATTTCTAATCAAATCCATTTATTTCCAAACCACAATTTCGAATCATATGCTTACCCTATTCTAATATCACATCAATGTACGATAACATTTGTAAGTCAATTATAGTACCAGTTGTGGAATAATACAAATAATGCATATCACAAGTAACTAAATATTATTTGAGGGCAATTAACAAACCAATCTCAATATGCAAATGCAAATATATTAATAGAATCAAGGATATTTACTAGCCAAACCTAATATAATTACCCGTCGTCTTTAATCGTCCATTTCGATATAGTTTTAGATAATTCGATGCACGTTCTACATTTTCTTGATGTCACATTATGTATGTGTGAGGTACATCAAATCCCTCTAAATCAACACCCATGGCGAAGTTTTAGACGAGACGGATAGGCATGTGAGATAATCTCAGCCCAAGATTCTGACGTGTTATACTTTTCATTAGACTATATTAATTGGTTAGGATTTCATGTCTAAGGACCTACAAGTCAGCCTTTTCTTGCCTAAGAACCTTATTGGTTTGGTGTTTACGTCACAATCATCCTCAGTGATTGATTATGAAACGTCTTATTCATGGGTTCCAATCTATGGGTTCAAACTATGTTTAAATTCCCATTTTCCCAAAAGAGATAGGGCCCGGTTTAATTATCCCGATATCAACTTCCTCTCACAATCTCTGATCACTAGGATGTATGTACCATTAATTTCTATGTTCCAAGAGCTTTCTAATGATATAAGGAACTCCAAAATCGGACGTATAGATAAAAAGTTATGGCCATTTAAAGTTGGCACCGTTGGGCCCAATGGCCCAACCCGCTTGAGTGGGCCCAATCCGGCTGGTCCAATTCTGGGCAATTTCTAAGTCTGAAAATGTCAAGCTTCAGCCATTCTTTTCAATTACCAATCATCCTTAGACCATGTTAGACATGATTTTAACCCCCAAAGCTCCATGTACAAGCTATTTATCAACCCACATCCCTTCCATTATACAAGATGAATTCCATTAAAATGAAGAGGCTGAAATAACATTCAAAATCTTAACCCCGAGGGGTAGCTCAGTTGGCCTAGGACCACGGTTTGCACCTAGAGGTTGTGGGTTCGAAACTGCACTACCACACTATGGTTACAGGGGAATTTTACCCTGCTTTCTCTCCTGGGCCCATAGGGATTATTCTGGCCCAAAGGGCTGGGAACCCTGCGTTATAAAAAATAATAATAATAATAATAACATTCAAAAGCATAGCCATGTTCAGTCAATCAATGAATCATTCACATGCAAAATTTTAAATTGCTCAATACTTGCCTCTTTTTGTGCTTTTCACTCTAATTCTCTTCTTAGACTCAATTGAAACTAAAGCCCCAAATTTCTATGCGTACATGGATTTCCTACAATAATGAATGCAAGAGATGAGAGTTATGTAACATGCATATAGTTTAATTGAATCCAAACAGCCCATTCTATGATTAGAAGATCATTCTGAAGATTAGGTTCTTACCAATATAGCAAGAAGAAAGAAAAAAGGTGATGTAAGAGATGAAGTTTTACAATGATTACAACTAGAATGAGGAAGAAGAAAATGTATATAGTTCTTAACAATCATTAATCCCATTTGAATCAAGGTATGGAATTGGAGAGAAAGGAGACTTTCCATTTGAGATGGGTAGAGTGAAAGATGAAGAGGATGAGGTCTTTGGAAGTGGATATTGCTCTTTAGCTCTTCAAAATCCACATGCATAATCTTCAAGAGTAAGATTAGAAGGAGAAAGTAATTGGGTGAGAGCTTTGCCAATGAAGAGGGTAGAGATGAGCTTGAGGAAGGAGATGGGCTTTCCCTAACTTCACATGCAACCCCCCATTGGAGATAAAATCAAAGATAGAAAAGGAATAAGAAGAGAGATAGAGAAGGGGGGTGCTCTCTTTTGGGAAACCGAAGAGAGAAATGAGAGTGGAGACGTTGGGGAGTGATGTTAAAAGGGTAATTTTTTGTGTTTTGCATGCAAGTCCACTTGTTTAGGAAGATTTGGGGAAAAGGGCTTTTATGTTGAGATGGGCTTGGATAAGGGCTGAGTTGGGCTCAAATGGTTCGGGTCAAAACATAAGGATTATTGCTCATGACATGCTTAATGAAATGCACATGAAGACTTATAAAATTTATACAAGCAAGCACTATCCAAAACTATTCAAAAGGTCATAGTTCTATTTAACTTGGTCAAAACCCTCACTAATCTACCTAATCCATCATAAAATCAACCAAAACAAGTATTACACACCTAATCAAAATTAATTAGGAATTAATCACATTTAAGCGGGAATGGGGTTTAACAGGGACCGTCTCAAACAAGCGGTGTTGATCGGATTGAACAGCCCAATGGCCCAAATCTTAACATCAAACTATGGGCCCTGGGCAAAGAGGTCGAGGAATTGGGCCTTCCATTGGAGCAACATGAATTGAAGATATGGCCTGAGTGGGTGTCATCATCATCTCGCACCAGGCAGATAAGAATTTGGAGGAGGTGTGAGGTCGTTGGGGTCCCATCCCTCGACCCATAGCTTGGCCTACCGGTTGTGGGTGGTGGGAGAGGAGGCAAGAGAGGTAAAGGAGCTGGTTGAGGTGGCCTTGTGCCAGGAAAGGGACTACCACCACAGCAACAGGTGCATGTGCTTCCATTGCAGTTAGTTCTATGGCAGTGGTAGTGTTTGCTGTTTGTTATCATCTTCTACCTCAAGATTTCTGGCTGCTTCTACATCAATTTTTTGAGAGTCAAAGCTGATTGGGGACCAATCACTTAACATAATTTATAGTCTACATTCCTAGAATCAAACCTGATGGGGTGATCCATCTACTGAAGATTCTTCTTAAAACTAGTCTCTCATGTAGCTGCTTTTGCGAATTTCTATGAATGATATATGTCTATTGTCTTGATGAAGTTGTGTCATACATGATATATCAATAAGAATTCACATGTCACATGTCAATTGTGTGCCAAAGCATGAGAAAAATGAAAATCTCATTCCTCAGAGTATTTTTAAATTGAATGGTTAGCAATGTCAGTTATCATCTGTTAATGATGTCAATAGGATGGGCAACACATACATGAAAAGCCGATTTATTATGATTACTTAATATCTGATCAAACGGTTGGCAACAACCAATAAAACTGATGAATCAACTTGGAGTTTTGCCAAAGGAACACACGAGACGCAAGAGGTGAACAAACAAATTGTTCTTCCTCTACTCTCTAGAAATATGTCTAATGAAGGAATCAAACTCAGCCCGAGAACTTCCACCTTCCGACCACACCTCACGAACTTTTTGACCCAATTCCTCAGCTCTCTTCATCATTTCCTTTCCTTCTTCGGACCCCATCAGCCTTCTCACTGCATCCCCCACAACCTCTGCGGTCACCATCTCCTCTCTCCTTGACCACTCCCTCACCATCACCCCAATCCTCAATACCTGTGTCACCAACATGGCATTCTTGGGCTGGTCTGAATGCATGGGCCAAGCCGCTATGGGCACACCCATGCTCATGCTCTCCATGCACGAGTTCCACCCACAGTGGCTCATGAACCCTCCCACTGATGGGTGGCCCAATATCTCCAACTGTGGGGCCCAGTCTCTCACAACTCTTCCCACCTCTCCAACCCTCTGCTCGTACCCTTCTGGTAGTCGAATCTTCCTCACCTCCTCTTCCTCTCCTTGTGCAAAGATATCCCCTTTATCCGCCTCTCTCACCACCCATACAAACTTTTGCTTGCTCCTTTCTAGCCCTGTGGCAATCTCACAAATCTGCTCATCTGATATGGACGACATCGTCCCGAATGATACGTAGATCACCGACTTGGGTGGCTGCTTGTCCAGCCACTCCAAGCACCAATGGCAGCAACTTGAACGTGCGGCATCGATTGGATTCAATGGCCCGATGGCCCAAATCTTGCTACCGAGGTATGTATCCTGGGCCAAGAGGTCGAGGAATTGGCCTTCAATCAGACGGCATGTATTGAAGAGATGGCCTGAAGCAGGTGGCATAACCATCTCAAGCCGAGAGGTGAAGAAGTCGTAGAATCCTTGCGTGAAATAGCCATCAACCAAGAGTTTTGGCAACCCTGATGAGTTGGTAACCTGGCCAGTCAGTTTTCCCATGGCATTAAATTCCTGTGAGAAGGATCTGAAAATGGCAGATGGACAATGGAATTGGTAAGACTCAGTGTTGGATGCCTCCAGGCGGGCAAAATTCATATGTGACTCATGAACAACAACGATTCTACGTGCAGTGGAGGAGAGAGCACGGAGAAGAGCGGCGAAGGGATGGCGGAGGTGGGCGGTGGCCTCGAAGGCGGGCAGGAGGTGGTCGGGGAATTTGTTGAGTGGGTCTGGTGGTGGGGTGGGAAAGGGAGGGAGAGGGAGGTCATGGAAGTGGATGTTGGAGATGGTTTCAGGGTTCCAGCCCTCAACCCGGAGCTTGGCCTGCCGGTTGTGGGTGGCTGAGCTGACAAAGTGGACCGGAAGGCCCCGGGCGGAGAGAAGGCGTGAGAAGTGGAGGAGCTGATTCAGGTGGCCTTGTGCTGTGAAGGGGACTAGGACCACTGCAACAGGTGCTTGTGCCTCCATTAAATTTAGTTCCAAGGGAGTGGTGGTGTTTACAGTTTGTTATCTTATTACGCTTGAACCCACACAAATACATACCGGGTAAATTAAGTCTCGATTCAAACGCAAGTCATAGTTATGCGACTCCACCAACTCTACCATGATGTCAAGATGGCAATAATGGATGAACTCCTTTGACTTAAACTGAACGAAATTTGACAATTTGAAAGTAGATTAATCATCTACAGACAGCAATGCACTTGGACACTATAAGTCACACAATCAATATTGGCACACAATCAATATTGGCGGCTAGTATGTAATATAAAAGATCAACATGTGATGATGTGATAATGTATGGTATCAAACTTTTTTAAATACCAAACCTTTTTCAGCATCTGTTTGGTAGTTCCTCTTGTCCGGTTGAGAAACAGAAGTATGTACTAATGACTTGAACCGAATAACTAGAGGGCACCCTGGTTCTTCACAGGGGTTGACCTAATTTTTTAGCCACCAGCCTGCCTACAATCAAGTTATCCCCATCACATACGCTATTCCCCTGAGTTGCCCCACCAATACAGGCCCAAATTTGAAATTTGTCCAACCATTACTCACCATTGGAATGACCTTCCGATTGAAATTCAAATTTAACCAAAAAAAAAAAAAAAATTTACCATTCTAAATTCACCAAACTTGAGTGCAGAACTAGAATGCAGCGTCGCTGCATTCTAATATGGTGCATCTCCCGGGTTAAACACATGGGTGAAAGCCGTAGCAGGGGATTAAGATTATCTAATAGAATTAAGCTTTTACATACCCTAAAGTCTTATGGAGATCTTTCTATCCCTTACCTCTCATGGTTGGTATGAATCTATGTTGTGGGCCCCACATGCAAGTTCACAAATTATTACATGCATATGGTTGTCACCAAAATAAAACTCGACATAAATATGTAGAGATCCCCTCTCATTTGAATATTTACATACCCCATTAAATCATTCTATCCCTTTGATCTATGGCCCTCCAGTTTAATAGTTTTAAAAGGCATCCTTTTATTTGGCTTTTATCCAACAGCCAATAAGTTTGATGAGTGTTAAATTTGGACTCTTGTCAATTTAAGGGAGGGTAGTGATTGTAAAGGGCCTAGATTGATCATAAGAGGTCCCATGAGCTAAAAAAAAAAAAAAAAAAAGGGTGCCCACATCCATCATAACCCCCACTAGATCACCATCAGACCCACTTTAGACTCCCATCTGAACTAATCTCACCACCATATTCGAGATTCAAAGGCTTTCTGTCATTGAATTTTTGAGGTCCATACACCAATCATCTTAAATCCTTTGAATCTGAGATTAGGTGAGCACCTAAATCAAACCAAGTCCTTCCCGATCCCCCAACCCAAACCCTCCCCAGCAGGTCACACTAATCTCTTGATGATGATCGCCATGGGTTACATCATCCAAGTTACAATCTACAAGGAACAGTTTCTTTCAAAAATAACCAAAATGAACGCACACAGATCGTGGGGAAAGGAGTGATAAATGATGGGCATATGTGAATTGGGTTAGACGAAATAGTCCCAATAAAATCATCCTAACCCTTAATTTAGGGACCTCACGTTTCCAATGATGAAGTGATTTTCAAGTTTTTCACAGCTAACAGTTTGTTAAGTGTAGTGATTGCCAACACAAGATTGGTGTTCAAAACAGTTAGAATACCGATCTAATGGGCACTATTAAAAGCTCTTTGTTATGTTCCTGAGCGATTATAGAATTTGATTTGACACATTTCATCAGTCATGGAACTTTCAGCATATTGGTTAGGTCCATAACATTTTATATCAGAACCGGCCTCCACAACATTTCAAGTTCGATTCAGTTTACCATGGTTCTAAATAGTTATAAGATCTAATTTGGCGCATTACAGCAATCTTTGGGCTTTTGGCATATTCGTCAAGTACATAGCATTCTTTTTCTTAAAAAAATATGGAATAGATCCTCTTGTAGGTTGTACCGTCTGTGTGTGCGTGTCTTCAGTGAAGACATGACTGGGGCCACCAGTTCTGGTAGTATGTGAAAATAGCTGGCAGTGATTAGACCAGGTGAATTCATGCCCGTGACATGAGATGAGATTGAAACAGGCCAAAGTGCCAAGTCCTTAACTTCATGAAAGAAAAGAGGGAAAAAGGGATGGAAAAGGCCCACATACAAACAGCAAGACATGAGAAAACCTGATGCATCCTGAAACCAAACCAAACCAAACCAAACCAAACCAAGCCTTTTCCCACTAGGTGGGGTCGGCTATATGGATTTGACGACGCCAATCAAATCTGTTTAGGGCCATGTCCTCCGTTAGATCCATGTAGGCAAGGTCATGTTTAATAGTTTCTTTCCAACTTCTCTTGGGTCTCCCTCTCCCTCTCCTACTCCTGGCAATCTCTATGCCTTCACACCTTTTAACAGGTGCTTCCATTGGACGCCTTCTAACATGGCCAAACCATCTTAGTCGATTTTCTCTCATTTTATCTCCAATCGGTGCTATTCCTACTTTGCCCCTAATCTCCTCATTCCTAATCCTATCTCTCCTTGTGATCCCGCACATCCTTAGGTCTCAAATCCATAAAGAAATCCGACTGAGTATTGTGCTGGCTGTCGGCTACCTAACGCACAACCCTCCTCCTTTGTCCGGGCTTGGGACCGGCTATGTCAAGGATACCCCAACATAGGCGGAGTTAAAACCTGATGCATCCTGAGATTTCACAAAATGCCCTTTTACCATATGTTGGGCCTCCTTTACAGGAGGACAATGAGATAGCTTAATGTAATGATTCCACTCATGATTCACAATCTCTCCATATAGTCGACCGCTCCATTCCTACTACTTCCTCAACTAAATGGATCCTAAGTATGGGCTTCTTCACAAGGGATATAAACAAGCGCGTCTTAGCTGATTAACCCAAGAATCCAACTCTGAAAGAATCGGATATGGACCATGTGGACCCTAACTGAACCTAACAATGGCAATGAATTCTTTTTTCCAGATCACCCGACCTTACACATTCTCATCCTATACGCAGAGCGCAGCATGAACAGTTTAAAGCACTCTGAAATCATCAGCTACGCTAAAGTTCTAGTTGGTGGACTTACCACTCATATCCATAACTTTTCGCCATATGATACAGGCCATCATGGTTTCCCTATTCTCCAAAATCAGGAGAAACTTAACTAAAGCAGAACATGAGAGCCACAGGATGAACTGATACAAATACAATCACCCATGGCAGAGGTCACACGGACTGTTCGGGAGTGATCCACAGGTCACCTGCATTTTTTGTCTTATGGTAGAACTGGACTGCATTATTAAGTTGATAATAATAAAAAGGAACATTTTTTTTCTTAAGGTAGAAACAGACTGCACAATTAAGCAGGCAAGGAAATCTCACCATTGTCAAGTCAAACAACAGCGCAAAGTGCAGTCCAGAGCAATCATGAACAAAAGAACAAGCTGGGATACATGCAGTTTGGCAAGATGAAGATGCTACTAACGTATAAGCCAATCTGTTTAATTTTTCAGCATAGCTTTCAAATTGATGCGGACTTTGTAATCAAAGGAAGACAAATCCTTTCCCTTGAAGTCGTATATTATGAATCCACGAGTAGGCCAGTGCTCCTGTACAGAGTTAAACCAGCAGAACATCAGGCCACCAAAAAATTTTCAACAGAGGTCAACATAAAATAAGCAAAAAATGAGATTTTCCTACCACATCATCTTTTATTGGCTATGGCTGCTTGCTCTTCTTGATTTATGACCGATAAAATCTGCAAGAGGGAAAACCAATATGGATTGAAGTTCAATTGTATTACACATTTACATGTCATCAGTCTTCATTAGCAGTTTTCTATCAGCCCAAATAAGCCTGAGGAATTATTGGGTCCAGGCCTCATGAAACCGTACATTTCCATATCCACTCTGCTATACATGCAAAGCCATGACAGTAGTTCATATAATTGAAATGAAGAGCCTCAACATAAAAAGAAGATTGCTTAAGAGCACCCATTACTGGAAGTTTATAATTCTCCAACTACCGAGGTACAACTCGAAATAGCATGGCAAGCACCAGTCTAAATATGAGAGAGAGAGAGAGAGAGAGAGTATTTAATCTTCCAATCTCCAAAAAATTCATCATTTCAACCGTTTATATGATTATATCACACAAAAATAGGCTCCAAAAGAATGGAAATGATGGCTCAGAAAGTTGTATATATCCCGAGGCTAAATAAAGATCATTATAGCTCTATGGATGCACAAACTTTTGAGATTCGTTTTTCTGTAAGAGCATATTTTGACATTTAACCATGAGACTGTTTTCAACAATTAACAAAAATAATATTGTAGCAGAATAAATCCATGTGATTTATTTTTTTCCTAAAAGACTCTTTGTTGAAGAGGCACATACCTTGTCAGCAAATGCATGGAAGATCTGTTGTTGCATGACTTTATCTAATTCCTGGCATGAGGTGGGCATATGTAAATTCTAACCGTATCATACCCAGAAAAAAAAAAAAAAAAAGGTTATATATGTTTTTTTCTCATTTAAATAGAACTCTATGCACCAACCCATATTGATGGGATAAGGCTAAGTTGATGGCAGTGAAGTTGCTTAACAGCTCCTTTAACTAAAAGAGAAATGATACTGTGTTACCAAGCATTTGTCTTACAGGAGGAACACATCTGGACAATTTGCTGGGTCAAACTGTAGTTGGGCCACACGGCACACCTCGCAAATCTCTGTGGTCCGATGAACCTTAAGAGCTCCAAATGAATGCTAGGATCATCTGAGTGGTGTAATAGTGTAAAATTTACAAATGGACTATGGCAGGGGTGGACCTATATGTAGGCCTAGGGGGGCCTCAAAATTTTATTTTTTACCACAAAATGTTTTGTAATTTTTTATTTTGACCCCTAAATTGTTAAAATTTTCTTTTAATAATTTTCATTTGCCAACCCCCCCCCCCCCCCCCCCCCCCTAGTTCGATTTTCTGGGTCCGCCCCTGGACTATGGCCTATCTGCAGTACACCCAGATGAGAAATCAAAAACTAATAAATGTGTCTCGACATGGTGTGGGGATAGAATTCTTGATAACTTGGACATAGGTCTTTAACCACCACATCCTTTCATAACTACACTGCCACTTGTTTTAACAGCCACCCCAACTTAAAAGGCTGGTAAATTGTTAAATGAAGAAAATACTTGATGGAAGTTTGGAAGTAGTTACGGTTTTTGCATCTGGGGAAGAGTCAATCTTGTATATGAGTTTTTGAAGTTCTTCATTCTTCAAGGCATCTCGAATCTCATTGGAATTTGCTGAAAGTAGATAACATGTCATAAGAAGCACAATTAAGAAATCCCAAAAGCATGCATGACAGCGCAGGTTCGAGACCTGCGAGCAGCCACTTTGTGCAAAATTGTCAAAGGTTAGGTCTGTCTCCAGTCTGGACCCTCCCAGGACCCTGCTTCGGCGGGACCGCACTAGGTGATGACCTTATTGAAAGGCTTGGCATGGATTCGGACATCATCATCTAAGTGCAATGTCATTTAACAAAGAAGTTCCTGCAAGCATAGCTTAGCAGTGGGGACATTGACTCCCATAGAGAGCACCACAGTTCGAACTCTGCTTGGCGCTCGCCCAACTTAAAGACATCCATGCCAGCCAGTGTGGTCCCCTACCAGAATACAACTGAAATACAAGTATTGATCATTGCACTTCAGTTATCTTAATCCAAATCTTTATCTACTTTATGAGATCAACAATCATCGAATGCAAGAAAAATTTATAATGCCCTATCTATTTTACATCGCACTCTGATATAGACACACGTTAAGACACAGTAAGATGCTATTAAGAAGGGGGGGAATATGAGAATCTCTGATGATATGACCTTGACATGGGATCATGGGAATCATTATGGCAAATAAAGCACATAATTCTCAGCACTTTATTGAAAGAAAATCAACAAACAAAAATTCATTAGCTATATGGAGGTGCTCAAATATTTAAGAAAGAATAAATAAACTTAAAGGGAATGACCCACAGCAAAGCCCCAATAAAACTTAGATATAATCCCCCTCTTTTCTTCACGAGTGCAATGAAGAGACTAAATGATTGATTGATTTCAAACATATAATCTAAGTGCAATGTCATTTAACAAATTCCCCGCAGGCATAAGCCTAGTCGTAGGGACATTGCCTCCCATAGGGAGCACTAAGGTTCGAACTCTGCTCACCATTGAAAGACATCCCTGCAGGCCAATGCAGTGCCCTACCAAAAAATAAATAAAGTTCATGTAGAAGTAGCACTTCAGTTATCTTAATCCAATCTTTTTTTATAACAGAAAATTAATCCAATCTTTAATTATTTTAGAACATCAAAAATTATCGAATGCTATCAAATTTATAATGCCCCATTTATTAAACATCACACTATGATATAGATGCACATATTTTTTGCTAAATGGCAAAAGTATATACTGAAAGGTGAAGAGGAACAAAGACAGCATAGGCAGCCCCTAAATTGACCTATACAGCCCAAAAAGAAGATCAGAAAACCAAGAAAATCATATAAAAATCTATACATCAGGTCAAGTTTCTTGTGGTGTGAGGATAAGGAATTCCCCAGAAATCTGAAAAGAGGAAAAAACTGAGGACCTTGAAACTTCTTGAATATGCACTTGAGCATAGTGGGGAGCTATTCCAGCTAGATACACATTAAAATGCAGTAAA
Source organism: Umbellularia californica (assembly GCA_028538565.1). Lineage (NCBI taxonomy): Eukaryota > Viridiplantae > Streptophyta > Magnoliopsida > Laurales > Lauraceae > Umbellularia > Umbellularia californica. Next base: position 17,751,257 of record JAPQWN010000012.1, on the reverse strand, counting down.
ATGGTATTAACAAGTGGAAAAATACAAGAATATCTGGTGCTGTCGTCTTGACATCGGATCATGGGAATAAATATGGAAACTAAAGCGCAGTATTCTCGACTTTCTTAAAAGAAAATCGACAAAAAAAAATTAGTCAACCATTTGGAAGTACTTGAATGTTTAGGAAAAAAGAAAACAAATAAATTTAAAAGAACAGACCAGAAGGCCCCAATAAAACCTAGATAATTCCCCTCTTTTCCCTGCAAGTGCAATGAAGAGAGTAAGTGATTCGTTCATTGAGGCAATGAACAATTCCCCACCAATTGCTCCAAAAATATAATATAAAGCAAGAATCACCTCCCCATCTAAAAATATCTCAATCGCTGCCGTTCGGAGAAAAAGACCAATTGTCTAACTGGTGGTATTTTCGCAGTTCAAAATGGACTGTTGGGCCTTGGCTGTAGTTCCTATTCAATCAGCCATTTGCGAATATCATATAATTATGGTTGTCAATAAGGTAAGTCCTGCTACAGTCCTCTTTTTTTTAATTGGTAATCTTCTATCATTTCCTATCCAAGGTCTGTCCTGCCAGATGATTACCTAGATTACTAAAAGTAAGTTTCAACCGTACAAAATACTTGACCTAAACAACAATGCCCATGCATTGCATATTCTCTGCAATCTGTGGGAAATAGCACAGAAGATTTTATAAGATCATGAAGCTAGAGTAAATCCGTAATATGAGATGACAGAAATTTCACCTACGGACGCTAATTGCACTTTCTGAAGTACTTGGCTATATTCATCCACTTGCGATGACCTTTCTGGACACCATGTAGCAGCTGCATTGATTAAATGGATAAGAGATGTATAGATGAGGTTGCCATGGTAACAAAGCATGCACGAATTATCAGAGTAATTGATTCACGTGTGAGAAAAATGAGAACAACGGAAATCTATCCAGCGTTTCTGCAGCATATTTTTTTCTTCCTTTCTTTTAACGAAATGGGAACTTCATTAAAAAGATATATTACTTCATTAAAAGGATATATAGACACTATACAAGGTGGGAGAAAACAAAGGCAGTGATATAATGGTTCCATGAAGGTGATGACAAACAAAAAAATTGCAAATCCAACAATGGACCTATCACTAAGCAGACATATTTCTAACCCCCGCCATTGCTAATGGATCCGCATCAACATTTGCCCCCGAGGCCATATTGGAGAAACTTACCTCCATTGATTCCACCAAAATCAAGCCAGATTCCTTTGCTGCACCAAACACAAGAAAACCGCTACTAAGGAAAAGCATTGCCATGGCTATCAAGTAACAAGGAAAATGAGGCTCCAAGGATTCCTTGTAGGCCGAATTCCTATCCCCGCACGAACAATTCCTTAAGTTGTTAATGATAAAGGAAACTCTCCATGTAGGAACAGTCCTTTTTTTTTTTTTCTTTTTTTTTTTGGTGTCCCCAAGAGATGGCATATTTGGATTCTCATTCAACAATGAGACTCCCCTAAAAGCAATCTTCAAAACAATCTAAGGTCTTCCCTTATCGCTTATACCAGTTCTTTTAGAATCACCATTTCCTACAGACCCAGAAAGACCTATGAGGATTCTATTTTTAGTCTATTTACGAGTGCATGCCAGATGAGCCGCCTAGATTATAATAAACCAGCTCCAATTGTACAAAATACTTGGCCTGAACAAACAATGGCCATGCAATAGATATTCTCTGCAATTCCATAGAAAATAGCAGTGAAGATGTCACAACACCATAAAGCTAAAGTAAATCCAAAATGTGAGGTGACAAAGTATGAACCGATTGACTCTAATTGCACTTTTTGAAGAACCTGCCTCCGTTCATCTACTTGGAATGACCTTTCTGGAAGTACTACAGGAGCTGCATTGAATTAATGCATAGATAAGGTCATCAAGGTAAGAATACTTGGCCTGAACAAACAACTCATCCTCTTTTTGAACCTTGGGCTCATAGTCATAGGACCTGGCCTCACCAAAACATTCCCCTGATGGACAAGGTTGGATTTATGGCAACCGCTCTTGCGGAATGGAATAAAAATTCCTTTGGAAATATTTTCCGTGAGATGGACCGTCTCCAACGGAGAATCCATGGCATCCAGGTTGCTCCTGCCTACCCTACTTCAATCTCCCAACACACTCTAAAGAGGGACCTCCATGCCCAGTATACATCCAAAATCCACCAGGTGGACCAGTTCTGGACCCAGAGATCTCGTCTAACATGGCTTAAACAGGGCGATGCAAATACCCGCTTCTATCATTTGGCTGCTAAGATCTTCCACAGGAAGACCAAAATCCATAGTCTCCAAACTGAGCGAGGAATGATCATCACCAATCAAACTGAGCTGGAAACTCACTGTCATGACACCTTCAAATCCTTGTTCTCAAGCCCGCCCACTCCTCACAATCTCAATTCTCTGACCCTGCCGAACTATCTTGAAACCTGTATTAGTCTTTCTGACAACACTCGCCTGAATGATCTCCCTTCTGAGTCAGAGATCCTCAATTCTGTTTTTTCAATCAATCCAAACAAAGCACCGGGTCCAGACAGCTTCAATGCCAAATTCTATCAGACTTTCTGGAGCACCTTAAAACCAGACATCAACCAAATGGTGTCTGATTTCTTTGCTTACGATATCATGGATCCCAGACTGAATGACACCACTCTTGTCCTTATTCCTAAGAAAGAAGGTCCGGTAACAATCAAAGACTACAGACCAATCAGTCTATGTAATGTAGCCTACAAAATCATTTCAAAAATTTTGGTCCAAAGGCTACGGCCTCTCCTCTCCAGAATAATCTCCCCAACTGATTTCTTTGCTTACGATATCATGGATCCCAGATTGAATGACACCACTCTTGTCCTTATTCCTAAGAAAGAAGGTCCGGTAACAATCAAAGACTACAGACCAATCAGTCTATGTAATGTAGCCTACAAAATCATTTCAAAAAATTTGGTCCAAAGGCTATGGCCTCTCCTCTCCAGAATAATCTCCCCAACTCAGGGCGCCTTTGTCCAATGAAGGAGAGCTCTTGACCAAATAGTGGTGGCCAAAGAAATCATCCATGGAATGTCCAGACTTAAAGGTTCTAGGGGGATGGTCGATGTCAAATTAGATGTGGAAAAGGCTTATGACACAATCAGCTGGGACTTTCTCAGTGCTTGCATGCAAAACCTGGGTTTCAATAGTGCGTTTGTGGCTAAAATCATGCACTGTGTCTCCTCCGTCCAATACAAAATTCGTGTCAATGGCAGCTACACTAACACCTTCAGGCAATAAAGAGGGCCTCGTCACGGAGACCCTCTCTCCCCTTACCTTTATATTATATGTGCAGAAGCTCTAACCAGGTACACAAACACCCTCAGTGCTGCTAATAAAATGCTTTACCCAAAGATAGCTCCTAAAGGCCAGCGTGTGGGTCCGTTGCAGTCTGCAGATGACTTATTATTCTTCCTCCAAATCAATGAAAGAACCATGGCAAATCTGTCTCGGACCCTGCATCTTTTTTAAGAGGAGGCAGGCCAGCGCATAAACAAGGCCAAAAGCCAACTTATGTTCTCAAGAAATACCCAGGCAAACTTGATCCGCCTCACCAAGGATAACCTGCAGATTGCAAGGACAGTCACCTCATTTGACTACCTTGGCACCACCCTCACCATGGAAAGAGGCTGCCGCCTGGCTTGGCAAAACACTATCAAACAAATCCAGGGTCGCATTGCAGGTTGGCGTGGTGGTCTTCTGTCCCCTGCTGGCAGACAAATCCTGATTCAATCAGTAAACTGTGCAATCCCAACTTACTGGCTAGACCACACCACGATCCCAAGGAAATTCATCAAGGAAATTAATCGCACTAATGCAGCCTTTCTTTGGTCTGGTACTCAATCCAGACAAGGTTTGCACCCTATTGCTTGCAATAGAGTCACTAGACCCACTCTTGAAGGAGGTCTAGCCATTCGTGATACTGAGACTCAATCTATGGCCCAAATCACCCATCTCGTGTGGCACCTGCACACAGATTCCAGCTCCTATTGGGGGTTCTCTCCTAGCCTAGAAGTACCTGCACTCCTCTACTTTTAGAACATGTAACCCCAAACCAAAGGACTCCCCGCTTCGGAAGAGGATGCTCCAACTGCGCCATCATGTTTTCGATCACATCCACTGGTCGGTTGGTAATGGTGAATCCATTGATGCTCTGCGGGAAAGCTGGATTCCTGGTACTGCAGATGTGTCTCAGCGACCAGACCACCATAACACTAGCACTGTCATTCGAGTTAGTGACCTCATCACTAAAGACCAAAACAATCACCCTGACTGAGACAGAGCCTGTCTTCTTCAATGGTGGACGGCAGAAACTGTAGAGAAGATCTGCTCCATTCCCCTTGGTGGAGCTGACAAACCATGTTGGAAGGAGGAAAAAGCTGGGCAATGTACCATTAAAATTTTAAAATGCTGTACAATCGCCTCAGGCCTCCCACCTTTGGTCCTCATCTTCCTTGGCAACTAATCAGGATCCTTCATGTGCCTTCCAAGCAGAAACTATTCATTTGGAACATGTTACAAGGTCGCCTACAAACTAGAGACCGGCCGCATAAAAATTTTCCTGGAATTAACCCAACCTGTGTGATCTGCCATAATCACATGGAAACAGTCAACCATCTATTCATTTCTTGTCCAGACACAACTACATTATGGTCTCTTTTACAAACCCGTTCAAAATTCACAATTCCCAGCAAACCCCTTGCCAGCTGGTTTTGGAACCATCCTAGGGACAAATTGCGGGAAGTTACTTGGACTTGGTGGTACATTTGGAAGGCGAGGAATGACATCCTCTTTCGTTTCCAGCCCTACCATCCGACTGCCATCATAGGGAAAATTTACCGAGCCCTGTATGAATGGAATATTGCGAATTCTCCTCTGGGGAACCAGAACCAAGGCAACCTTCCTCCGGAAATATGGACTCCTCCACCGCCGAACACATACAAAATCAACATTGACGGTTCCTACAACCACAACACAGGCACGGCGGGTATCGGAGGAATCATACGTGCTGATCAGGGGAACCTATTACAGCTTTCGCCTACGCAACCATGGCAAACTCTGCTCTAGAAGCAGAAATGCAGGCCTTTCTCAGGGGAATACAACTTTGTGATTCTCAGGGTATCTCAGACGTCGTAATAGAAGGGAATTCCTTCATCATCTGGAACTCAACAGGGTCTAATGAAGGCGTATCATGGACCTTAATGCCGTTATGGAGACGAATCCTGAATACCTTAGAAAATCTACCAAAATGGCAGGGTCAGCTAATCCGAAGATCTGCAAACAAAGTTGCAGACAATCTGGCTAAACTTGGTCCTCCCATGGAAATACTGTTCACCACCTCTCTTCCAATTCACATCTGGAATCTTTACTCACTTGAACAATGTGTGCAGGCAACTCACCAGGGGAATGACAGAACAACTCAGCAGAGGAGCACTTTTTGGGAAGCCATGCAGAATGAAGATACATCCTAATCTTATGGTCGTCCTTACAGTGATTACTGTGAATGTTTTTTGGCTTAAGGAAGCAATCTCCTGTAGTAGCACTAGCCTTTCTAGGCCACTTTTGTAATTATGCCCTTTTTGTTTTAATATAATATCCTTGCCCAGCAAAAAAAAAAAAAACAAACAAACAATGGCCATGCAATATATATTCTCTGCAATTCCATAGAAAATAGCAGTGGAGACGTTAAAACACCATGAAGCTAAAGTAAATCCATATTGTGAGATGACAAAGTATGAAATTTACCTATGGACTGCAATTGCACTTTTTGAAGCACCTGGCTCTGTTCATCTACTTGGAATGAGCTTTCTGGAAGTACTACAGGAGCTGCATTGAATTAATGCATCGATAGGTCACCAAGGTAACCAAACATGTAAAATTTCTACGAGAGTAAATTATTCAAATATGAGAAATAATGAGAAAAATAGTTGCAAATCCAGCCATGGACTGATCACTAAGCAGCCATATTTCATAACCCTGCCTTTTCCTAGCGTATCTGCATATACATTTGCCTCCCCAAGCCATATTGGAGAAACTTACCTCCATTAATTCCACCAAGCCCTTATTTTGTTAATAATAAAGGCAACTCTCCATTAAGGAACAGATTTGTTTGCTGACCAAGAGATGGCATTTCTAGAATCTCTTCAACAATGAGATGCCCCTCAAAGCAATCTCCGAACATTAAAGGTTTTGACTGAATATACTTCAGCCTTGTTAGAATCACTATTTCCCACTGGCCCAAAAAATCCAATAGGAGAACTCTATTACTCAGTTTACATCTTTGATTGTCCGCCACGCACACACATGCCAGCACGGACAGCATCATGAAGGGCCCAAGTTCCCAAAAAAAGAACCATCAACATACAGTTTCATGAATTCTGTTGAAAGAGGAGACCTTGTATTTCTCACAATTATCCAAGAAAGCTGATTGTTTATCATAATGAGCCAATCTATGCAATTTACCAGCACACACCCTCCTGCCCATTATTGAAGATCACCTCCTCTTAGCACTTGCTTATTTATTATGTTTCATACACCCTATGTCGTTACAGGTGGCAACAATCTCCACCTCTTATATGGATTGGCCCACCGCCCATCTCACCAATGTTCCATTAGGGATCAAAAAGGTTCCTAAAGAACCCAATAAGTGGTTAAAGGTTGGAAAAAAAGATAATTATTAGATGTTCAGCTTACTTAATAAACAAATATTTCATTTTTAACCAAAAATAAATAAATACTTCTCAAACTTTGTATGGTTAACAAAAAAGATCACTACGAATGTTTTGATACAGCAAGAGGCCAGTTAAGAGTTGATTAACAATTGGCAGAGGATCTGAATAGCCACACTACAGTGAAGTGCCCAAAGATAAATGTAAGGTGCTGAACATGCTATATAAGGAGATGAACAAACAGACATGAACTAGTGTAGAAGGGAAGGTAAGATTTTTTGTCTCTTTAAGCGATTAACTTTCTATGTTTTCTTTTTTATTTGTTTGCTTTAGACTTTCAACCTTTAGCCGAAAGGATATGTTAATGTTAGTAAATTTGCTTATTATTATGTTTCTGTGGCATAGACCAGAATATCTAACCATATCTAAATGATGTAGATGATACCTAGAGCTAAATTTTGTTAAAGAATCCTCTCTTTTTTAGAGGGGGGAAGAGAGATAGGGATATATATATATATAGAGAGAGAGAGAGAGAAGACAGAATTTACATTTATAAGAGAAGAATAATATAAGACATTTAGAAAGCCTATAAAAAAAATTTATATATATAGAGAGAGAGAGAGAGAAGACAGAATTTACATTTATAAGAGAAGAATAATATAAGACATTTAGAAAGCCTATAAAAAAAATTTTAAAGGGATGGTATTCTTCATATTTTGTCTCTATTTGCACTCAAAATCAGGGTTTGACAAGTATTCCTTGTTTATTGAGTTTTGGACATGCAAATTGACTGTTTTAGACTAAACGCACGTATGTTCTTTCATTATTTTCCCAAGTTGGATCCTACTTGTTTTGTTGTTGAAGAACCAATCTGATCAAAATTTTGATCCGCATTGTCATGTATATTACTGCAGATTTGCATACTCTAGAGCCATTTGAACATTATTGCTTTTGCTTTAAACACAAAATGTGAGAATATGGCAGCATGCAACTGTGTATAAAACAAAAGCAGCCTAAGCATCCATCTCTCAGAATGCAAAAGGTACCATTGAGCAAGCCCTACATCCTGAATCCTCCCAAATCTCAAAATAAAAAAATTAAATTAAATAAAATTAAAAAAAACAACTCCCTATCATTTTTTTTTCAGTAAAAAATCCACTAAGAGAACCTAAATAAACAAGTAAAAACAAAGCAAGGGGAGATCAGATTTGTTCATCGAGATTTCTTCCTCTTAGGCTCTCCCCCATTGTTGTCCAGGGAGTTCTCCTTTTGTTTGATTTTTTCTGCTTTTCTGCTTTAATGAGATTCGTTACCTTTCAAAAAACAAAAAAAAAAAAAATGTAAAAACAAAAGCTATACATAATAGGTCATGCACATTGTATGAAGGTGCAGAAAAAAAGGTTCTCATTACCCTTTTGGCAGGACCCCGCTCAAGGAGATGGGTGAGATGCATGGTTGAGCAAAGGAATAGGGTTAAGTGAATTTTGCCCCCACCCAATCGTGCTAGAGTTGTGAGATGGGCCATGAGAATTCACGGTTTATATACGTCAAAATTCAAAAGCCTAAGTCACAATCCTAGGATGATTGGATGGGGAGAATATCACTCACCTGCTATCCATGTGGTCCCCTACATATCCCAACCACACCATGAATTGACACATGCCCATATGGCATCTACATTTTCATTGCAATTAATCAAGATGCATTTATGTCCTACAAAAATTTAAATAAATTACATGAGAAATGTAATTTAAATCTTTAGTATCCAATCAAGTGTAAAATTACTTATGAATTGATTCGGGCTTATGAAAGAATTGTCTTTAAAACATGTAAAGAAGAAAACACCCTAGACAACATAGCCAAGTTGATGAAAGTAGGACAAGTCAAGGGACATATGGAGTCGACCAAGTGGGTCGACTGGTTTACGGACCAAAACACAATTAGAGAACTTGGCCAGCCTCAATCAAGTTGACTTGGATCATGGCACAACCCAAATCCGCTATCAAGATGATAGATTAATCTCCCAAAGGATTGATCGAATCCAAGGATGGATTCAGCCACTAGGGCACCCTCACAAGAGGAAAAAGCACCATAGCTGATGAGAAAACTCTCATAACTAAAAACTTTAATTGATAATAAGCATTGCATTACAATGAGGCCTAAGGAGTTGGCTTGATCCCTAAGCAACAATATTTCCTAATACATGAATCATGTCTAAAATAAAAAAGGAAACTAACTAATATTAATCATAAACAAACCAAACTACTTATTAAAACTTCTAACTAAATAGATGTCCCATTGGGCCTATGGACTGGACCCAATGGGTTGGACGACCTACTGCTGGCCTGCATCAGATCAGCCATAAAACCATGTACTCAGTGACAAACTCAACACATACCAAACTCTGGATAGACCCTGTGGACTCTTTTTGTCTTGGTCAAGACTCATTCACAACTCAAGAGAAATCACTCCTGTATATATATACCAAGTTTTGATTGTATACTCTTTTTTGTCTTGAAACATAACCCTTACAAAAGAAAGCCTGGAGACAACAAGGCTGTTATTAAAATATAAAAAAATAAATAAATAAATAAAACAAGGATGTTAGCATTGCTAATAGCCCTGTCTGCGTGGCCTCATCTTTTGGCACCTTGGGCACAAGCAGTGCACTGAAATAAAAACAAAAGGAAAAGAATGTATGCCCTTTTCTATTTTCCTTGTTAAACTTTGATGGGTGTATTTTAGGGCATGTACTGCCAACAAGACTGACAGTGCCATGATTCTGTAGAGTTCTCTTTTCCCATCTTCCATAGGCACCCTAAAAGAAAATGCATTTGGTAGTAAAATTAAACATAGAATTGACTTCATACGTGGAGTTACGGAACTTTTCAATGATTCTCCATTAGATGGCAAAGGCTTAGTGCAAGGAATCTCTGCATTAATAAGAAGAGCAAGCATTAGCTTCAACTTTCAAACAAAGACTAAGAAAGCAATTGCTAACAGTTCTTGCAACCAACTTGGAAACAAACGTTTGCCAATGCCAAGCATGAATTTGTAGCGATAGACATATATGCACTTCAAAAATATATTAATGCAAATATCCTAGGAAAGAAATAACCACACACATATCAAAATAAATCATCATTATAGTTATCATCACCACCAAAGCCTTATGCCATCCACTTTAAGTCAGCACAGACAGTTATACTTTTCCATTGGTCTGTAGTTGGGGGTATCTTCTCAGTCACTCCAAAAATAGATTAAATTGCGTAAAATTGTATATCACAGTAGTGTATATTAAGTATTTATGTCCAAAAGCAATACACGAAAAAAAAAAAGTGTAATAACGGTATTGTATGCTAAGAATAGTACCAATTTCATACTAATTCTTCCTATTGTTAATAATAAAATGGGTTTAAGTGAAAGAAATAGAATTGACAAAGTCAACTTCATATAGATAGTGTGAGGCTTTTTATAATGATGATGATGAATTATGACTCAAATCAGATCTATATAGTAACTTTTGTCAGAGTATCAACCTGACTAGAAGTGTTGCATCCATAGTTACATGGCTAATAAGAACAATGAAAGAAATGCCAGGAGACTTGTCTCCTTTACCACGTGGACAATAGTACTTGCCAAAAATCATGAAGAGCTCACTAGCTCGCTTCATATTGGAATTCCCAAGACTTCATATTAAAAAGGGTACTAATAAAGAAGTATTAGCGTGGTTGAAAAGGAAGGGTAAAAAGTGGAAATCTGGATGGGAGCATCACTTTCCTATAGCTAAATTTACCAGGGTGATGGGTGAGTATCATTTCCTAACGCTTAAGAGATTATTTGAAGGCCCTTCATTTTTATACCCTTCAATAAAAAGACATTGCTTAAAAGAACCCTAAAATTTCATTATCAATCAAACAAACAAGCCCAAACAGATGTGATGAATGGGAAGTGAGAAGCAAAGATATTTGTTCGAGAAATCAGGTTTCTATTGGGTCATTTGAGCCTATGCTTGTGCGAAAGCCCATATTGAGTTAAAGACTCAAGTTCACACATGTGAATGTAGAGGAAGTTAAAAATCCTATTATCTTCTATTAATAATCAGACATTCACAACAGGAGAGCTGTAGACAGAGTTCAAGACAAGCCCCAAAACCCAAGGTGAGTTATCTTGGTTGTGAGTGAGAAAGTGAGAGATAATATTTTCTTTTCTCTTCCATCAAGAGAGTGAAAGTACTAGCTTCCATTTTATCAGCAGCACCATGGTTTTTCCCTTTTATTTTAGGGCATCTCTATTTTTCTTCCATAGTGCTGACTGTGATTGCTTGCATTAGACTGCGCATCCTCTGCGTTTGTTGAAGAATTCCACATCTCCCCAACAGTTTCTTCCTATACATAACTGCTTCCTTTGTACTTTTCACATAGCTTTCAATTTCAACCAAACCTTAATTAACTTTTTTTCTTTTACCACTTTTCACACCATTGAAAACTCGATTGTCATAGCAGAGAACGATACATCAAATAATCGATTCAAGAGCAAATGCAATAAATAACAGTTCCAGATGTCGCGTTTTGGTCCTCCACATCTTGTTGGACATCCAAACATGCAATTGGGGAAATCACAATAGAGGATTGAGATGAAAGCTTAAGAAATTAAAATTAAAGAAGAAAGGGAACATACCTTTGTGTTTCTTGAAACATGCCAGAGAGCAACTGCACATAAACCAAATGTTAGTATGTTAGCTTAGAAAGGAGTAGGGGAAAAAATTAAGAGAAGGGTATATTTTGCAGTGATGATGCTTTGGTTTTTTTCACTTACTAAGGGATGAGGCAGGAGGGACACTTGTATTTGGACTGTGCATCCTTGCAAACTTCACACTGTTTAGGACCCATTTGCAGAGGGACTGAAGGAGAAGAGAAACACTGTTGGGTTTTTATGGAAGGTTTTCTTCTCCTGATGCACAAGAGCCTGGAGGAAATTTTAAAAATGCTCTCTGGGTATTGGGTTTACTGTTTAGGACCAAGGTTTACAAGTAGAGGTCGTAGGTTCGAAACCCTACACACTAGGGTTATAGGAGAATTTACCCGACTTCCCTACGAGCCCAAATGGATTAGTCCAACTCAAAGGATTAAAAAATAAATTACTGTGTAACTCCAAGGAGTTGGCCGAGTAACCAAGGCCACAGGTTATCCATCTTCTAGAGCTAGAGATTGAGTTCACTAGTGCTACCACCTATAAGCCACAGGGGTTTTATCGGGCCACTCTATGGGCATGGAGGGATTAGTCCAGCCTCAAAAGTTGGGAACCATCTATTAGCGGAAAAAAAAAAAAAAAAAAACTACTGAGTAAAACCTCATTTAAGTGGGTTTAAAAAAAAAATTCCTTCTTCTCTTTTTTTTTCTCCTCACAAAGGGGCCGTCAATTTTGGGGGTGTTTGGTAAACATCTAATGGTATTTCTACTTAATTAGATTTTTAGTAATTTATATTTAAATATATTATATTTCAAATATATAATGTTTAATGTTTTTGAGCGCTGAGTAATCGAAAGCATAATATATAAGCAAGTTTTTTTATAGAAAGATTACTAGCTTTTTTTCATTAGTTCAGTGGCCCCAGTTAGATGCATAAAGATTACAAAAAGTCTACTTGTCCCGGATTTCATGTCCCAGGACAAGCACGACTCCACATGGAAGGGCATTTTGGTCATTTTTTAGCATGGCTCTAAAGATTAATGGAGCATCTCAGTTAAAAAGCTTGGATGTGGATTTAAAATATGTAATACCAAGATTTTTTATTTTTAAAGTTGAAGGGGCAAAATCATCTTTTTAACTCAAGAGATAAGTCATTCGAGCCTTTCATAATAAATCCATTGCATGAGGACAAAGTGTTGTCTCTCATAAAGGCTTCCGAATTCAGTCTCACTATTATGGCTGTTGTAATTTTGACCTAATCAATACTCCTAAAATTAATATATGGAATTTGGGAGAAAAAAAAAAAAGAAGATTTAACTTCATCCAGCTTTCCGGTCTATTTTCATTTTTCTTATGTAGCCCCCATTCAATATCATAAAACTCTATTTGTGAGAAGTCTATGTGAGATCTCTGCTTTTAAGGGTGCAAGGAGAGTAAACAATAAATTTCTTCAAAAGAAAAGGGGATACCATAAGTTTTTTATTTTCACATCTTTCATAAGAATGCAAAAGACAAGAATACCCTTCTTGATTGCTAAAATTCTCTTTTCTTTGGAAAGAGTTAAAAGACTTAGGGGGAAAGGGTATAAACATAAAATGTCTTATCAAAATCCCTCAAATCTCTCTTCTTTGTTCCATGTGAGGAAAAATTCCCTCTGCCACGGACAACATCTAGCCTTGATGATTTTAGTAAAAAGAAGATTATCATCAGTAATCCATCTCCAAGTAGTCTTTTGGCTAGCAAAGTCAAATTATTCTCTTTAGATTTTCTAATGCCTAGCCCCTTTTCTATTATTAGCTTACATAAATAGCTCCACTTGATGGTGTGAAACTTTCTTTTATCCACTCCATCCCCACACCAAAAGTTTCTCATCATTTTGTCCCTGGAAAGAAGGATTTTATCAAGTAATTGCATGGTTGACATATTATAAATGGGCAAAGAGGAAACCGTAGATTTAACTAAAGTGTTCCTACACACTTGAGACAAAACATTGACTTGCCAAGACTGAATTATTTTCCTAATTTTTAAAATAAGGGTATTGAAACAAAAGTTTTCGTTTCTTTTAAAAAAACATTGGATTCCCAATATATCTTTCACTTTTCTTCATTATTCAAACGCTTCACATAGTACAGAGGTTCTCACATCTTAACCAACAAGCACCCTTACTAAAATAAGCGGTTGATTGATTGAAATTAACCAACTATCCTAACATGGAAAAGTTGTTGTCAAGGATATCTTTAACCTCTTGACGTTATTTAATAGAGGAATTACAAAATATAAAGCTATTATCTGCAAAAATAAATAAATAAATAAAATAAAATAAATGAGAAACACTAGGGGCATTCGTAGATACTTTAACCCGATGAGTTTCACCTTCAATTTGAGCTTTCAGTAAAATCTTAGAAAGAACTTCAATGCCCATAATGACAAATAAGGGGAAAAGGGTCCACTGGCCTTAGACCACACGTTGGTTTAAGATTCTCAATTATGTTGAATATACGCCTATGGTTAAGAACATCGCAACTCATCTTGAGTGCCAAGGATTGACCCCAGCACAGGCATAACACAATTGAAACATGTTATGTGGCAAAGCATGGAGCACATAGCACTCGAGCAGAGCACAATGAAAGAAGGGAGCACTCTAAAGATGACCCTTGGGCCTAGACTATGCTAGTTTAGAAATAAGATAGTTTATGATTCCTCTCATGTAATAGGAAAAAAAAAAAAGTGATTTTGCTAGTTTAGGAACTGGCCACCTGACCCCTCTCTCATTTCCTCCCAAATATGCCGCAATGCATCATCCGAGACTCATCAGAAGTGATCACTTCAAGAGAAAGGAGGTCATTGGCGCGTTAGTTTTTTTGGGTTTTTATGAAAAAAATTAATTTTAAATCTTAAATCAATGGTTTTATGAAGAAAAATCATAAAATGACAAGAGAGTTGTTTGTATATATTTTTTTTTGACAAAACTATCGTCAACTTCCATTGCACAAAACTATCTGTTGCTTCATCTTTCTCTATCTTTGATGCAATATATAATAAATCAGCTAAATAGGCAAAAAGGCTACTTATTAGATCAATACTTTTTTCTTTTTATGACAAATGTTTCCCTGTGGTCTATACCCAACACGAATAACCCCTCGGGTGCACATATGAAAACCACACACGTGCATCGGGTAACTCTGAGGTAGGATTTGAGCGCACGATGTGGAAAGCAAACCCTCGCCTTATGCCAATCATCCACCTAATAATTTACAAGATGACAAAATCACAAATTTAAAATTCTGATAAATCAATTAATGATAAAAATAGGGATGCCACTGGACTAAGTTGGCCATCCTTATCTGGCTGGGATTGATGCAGACATCAAGACCAGAAGAGTTGGGTCAATTTCAAAATTCAAGGCCATTACATAAATAGGTTGAATCTGTGCAACCCTAGATGTCATAAATCTTACCGTGATTAAAAAAAAATGCTTTCCATACAAATGCTTTTAATTGAATACTTAATCCTATTTGTGCAGATTACTGATGTTATGTAACTCTTTTCACTTGAATATATGAAGCACTCAATTGGTCCTTTATAATGTTATTACTATTACAGATTCTTCACTCGCAACCCATAAAACAATAATTTAATCTAATGTAATCGATGGAGGCATGAACACACACACGTGCAGGATTGGATGCTTGGCAGCTTGGGACCTACCTTACCTAATAAAGGATAGACAACAATGATATTTGTGGGGCTTTGAGCTGAACTCACAAAAAAGTCTAAGCTGGGTTTGTGTACAGGATTAGTAAGATATAGTAGTCCATATTTACTTCATCAGCATAATTTGGCCATCATCAATGATAACTAAACCACAACTGCTCAAGCAATCAAGCCAGTAGTTAGAAACATTAATTGTAATTAGACCTAATCACTTTAAGGGCATGTTTCTTTTCGGGAATGATAGATGTTGGAGGATTTTGAATGTTGCATTTTTGGAGTTATGGGTGTTCATGGGCTGGGCCGGGCCGGGCCAACCTCATGGGGTATATACAAGTTTGACCTAACTTTAGAAACATACGCCTGCTTCCCGGTCCAGCCTAATCATTTTGTCAATCAAGCCGGGTTGAACAGGGTCTTTTTTTAGTTGCACATGCTTTCTAGTAAATGGTTTGGTCAAATTATTACTTTTTTTTTTTTTTTGCTAAGAGAGGGTTCCCAACCCTTTCGGCTGGACTATTCCCTTTGGGCTCAGAGAGAAGCCGAGTAAAACCCCTGTGGCCCCTAAGTGGTAGTACAAGTGAACTCAATATTCGATTCCTGAAGAGGGGGGAATCGGGGGTCGATACCAAGACCTTTAGCTCCGGAAGAAATAGTAACCGTGGTCCGACCACTCGGCCAACCCCAAGGGATTGGTCAAATTATTACTTAAGTACAAGCACTCCTTATTTGGGCAAGGCCAGACCCGGCTAGGGTTTTGGCTTTCTATCACTCAATCCAAGCCAAGGCTAGATATTAAATGGGTCCGAATTTTCTATCTAGACCTGGCCCAACATGGGTTGGCCTGGCCCATGAGCACCCCTATTTGTAATGCTTTTGGGTTCTGTCATTTTTAAGTTCCTTATTTCATTTAGGTATGGGGTCCTTTATTTCAGGCTCCATTCATATCCTTTTTCTATTATTAAAAAAGGATATTTGAGAGTCCTTGTCTGACTCACGATTCGGGGACATCTGAATTCTCCGGAATTTGATCCTAACTTAATTCACAATGCTTAGCAACCTTGGAGCATTTTGGAAGTCGGATATCTAAACATTATTTTATGGGAGACTGACACCTCTTACACGCTATCATAAAGTCTCAATAGCAAGTAACCCCTCAGAAGGAATTCTTGCTAACAAACACCCCATTAACAAACTGGAATTTCAAAACAACCAGAATTCTTATCTTTTTTTTTTTTTTTTTTTTAATTTCCTGAGGATGTCGATGGACCTTGTTTCTGGAGGTCCCAATCCTTAAAATCCATGTAAGGGCCTTGTTTCTAGTTCAATTGATAATTTGGTTATGGACATTGGTCCACATTTCAGGCCCTGCTAATGATTGAGTATAGGGGTATAGGTCAGCTACTTTCAAGTTCCTTGTGTGGAGTGGAGGGGGAAAAATCTTAGCAACTTGCAGGTCCACTTGGATGTCAACATGGAGTGTAGGAAAGAGATACTTGTATTGGTTTGGAAAAAAACAAAATGGTTAGTAACATATCATCCTAACCCTTTATTTTTTTGAGGACCTTGAAGTTTTGCAGATTTATGAGTTGCATCATTTTTAAACTACAATCCAACAGTGAGCACCATCAAATTATGTTGGGTGTCAAACTGTCAATCCATTTTGGACATACAAAGGATTATGAGTAGTGAGCATTGATCATACTTGATTCCCACAAGTGACTAAAATTGTGTTAAATGTTTCTCCATAGGTACTGTGAGTAGTATTACCTCCTTTCGAGTGAAGGACTTTTGTTATGATAAATATTATAAGATTTTATTTTGTATGTAATAATATGATCATGTTTTTTTACCAAAAAATAAAATCAAATATGATCATGTTTTAAGTGGGCTAAGTCTAATTGGGCTTATTTCAGCGGGTCAAGTCGTATATATTGGGCATGTCAGTCTGAGCCAAGTAGTTAAAACCATTTAAGCAATAAATATGGTGATTTAATTTTCTTAGTTCCTAAAATAGTCTATTTTCTCTAGAATTAGGAAAGCTTGTTTTGGTTTTGATTTTATGTTTTTTCATTCAACTTAACTCAAATATAGTCTTAATGTTTGGAAAGGATTGGTTAGCCAAGATTGTAAAGATTTGGTCGGTTTCAAATAGGCTGCAGAACATTGAAAGTCGATTTATGCAGGTTGGATTGCATCGAGGTGTGGGTTGAAGTTATTTAATCCATTTTAAAAATAGTTCAAATTCAATTCGATACCTAATCTATAGATAATCCCTTGTCAACCCAACCCATTTCAACACAATGGGTTTGGAGACAAGGGGTGTACACGGATCGGATTGGTGCGGATTGGGCCAAATCCGTCACCAATCCGTTGCTGTTAAAATCCGATCCGTGGAGGACCGGATCGGATCGGATTAATCCGTTCAATTCGTTCAATCAAATATTAAAAGAAAAATATCAAATATGTTGTGAAAAAATTACATTTTGACCCCTTAATTTTTTTCTTATTTTAAATTTAGACATCTTAATTTATATTTAGACCACTTATATGTTTATTTTTATATTTAATGTCAACGGATCGGATCGGATTGAATCCGAGGATTGAGGGTGAAATCCGTCACCGATCTGTTGCTAACAGATTACAAATTTTTCAATCCGTCACCAATCCATTACCTTCGGATCAGATAAAAATCTGCAGATCGGATCGGATTGGATCGGATTTACGGATCGATAGATTTTTTGTGCACCCCTAATGGAGACTATCAATCTCTTTTTCCTTTCTAATTTCATATAGATGTGCCGCCTACCATAAATTCAATCAAATTCCTTCACACACACAACACCCCTCTATCAATCCTCATTAAATCCTGATCTTAGTGTCAATCACAGTCAAATGCACATAAATATGAGTGCTGCTGCCTACACATAGGAAATCCCTTTGCACACACGTACTTTATTCTTTTTTTTTTTAGAACTTCCTAAACTACCCCTCCCTCTCATTCCCTCTCTTGGGCAGTCGGTCACCCGACCTTGTCGCCGGCCACCTGCCCTCTCCCCTTCCTCTCCTTCCCTCTTTCTTTCTCCCTCTCTATTTCCCTCTCCCTGCTTGTCCCCGGCACTGCCCGCACCACCATCTCTCTCCCCCTCCTTCTCCCTATCTCACCACCAGCTTGCAGAGGTTGGCGACGAAACATGGAGAAAGAGGGGGAAAGGGAGAGGGAGAGGGAGAGGGAGAGAAAGATGGGGGCTTGGGTTGCAGCCGAGGACTAGCAGGGTCTAGGGTTTAGCACAGAGACGGAAAGAGAAGGAGAAGGAGAGGGAGAGGGAAATAGAGAGGGAGAAGGAGAGGAAGAAGGGGGCGAGAAAAGGGATAAGGAGAAAGGGTGGGCGGGTTGCGGTGATTGGCGATGAACAGTGAGAGGGGTCGGTTGCAGGCGACGAGTGGCAAGGTCTGGCGGAGGGGTCGGGAGAGGGAAGGAGAGAGAGAGGGATAGTTTAGGAATGAAAAAAAAAGTGCGTGTGTGCCAAGTGATTTTCAGTGTGTAGTCAGCAGCAATCCATGAATATAGCCATGATCAATCAATATGACCATTTGGTCCTCACCTTTCCCTCATTTGGACTCCTCAGCCCTTAATCCCCATGAAGCCAAGTGGGCCCCACTGCAGGGGTCGTTACGTGCCCTGATGTAAATAAAAAAGAAAAAAAAGGAAACAAAAGTTCGCCGTTGAATGAGTCCATGAAGTCAAAAGCTGACATTGACCACCCAACCCCAAATCGGAAATTCTCACTCAGAATACACCCCTGATTTCTCCGAAAACTACGAAAATGCCCCGACCCCACTTCTTCGCCAAACATCCTTCCAAAACCACGCTACCCACTTCTCGTAGTTTCCATAAAAAAACAGGGGTAATATCGTAACTTATCCGATCACTCGTTTTAAAAGAACGAGCACTCGGGTCGACAAAACCCATTCTTCTCTTTCTCTGTCCAAAATCTCTCTTTCTTGCAGTCTTCGACTATGGCGGACGGAGGACTAGCGATGCTCGACGGAGGACTAACGGTTCTTGACGGAACTCTGCTCCGAGCCTCCGTCTCCCATCTACCAAACCCTAACGGCGCCATTACCGGCTCCAACCTCCTAGCAATGGCCGAGTCAGCAGCTTCTTCTACCTTATTCGGACTCTCCTTACCCGAAAACCTAAAATCCGTCGCACTGAAACGGATTAATGCTGACGCCGTTAGCTTCGGCTCGACGGAAGTCGACGAGGAGAAAGCCACTTCGATTCTCCGAAATTACGTGATTGCCCTTGCGGATGAACTGAAAGGTAATATAGAGTTGGTGGATTACGAACGAATTGACATGTGGGTGATCAGATGGTTGTTTTTTTTTAGTTAAAAGTGATGTTGGTTGTTGATTTTGTTGAGATTGGTTTTGCTTTGAGTGTAGTTTGAAGTGAATATGATCGCAATCTGGGATGGGGTGATTCTGTGAAGCAGAATTTTAAATCGATTTTGCTATCAAGGGTGCGTTTGGAAGTACCCCAAACAAAATGGTATTTGATTTGGGGGTTTTGGATTGCGTCTAAATATGTGGGCTTAAAAGAAGAATATGGGATCAGAGTATCTATGTAAAAGAATCATTGGATAGTTTACATCATTTGCTTTGTTTGAGACAGCAGATGATGAAGAAATAGGCACCCCAAGGGATAGCTTTGGGGGGAATTGGGTTTTTCTATAATTGCCACCTATGTCCAGATTATGTGGGTTGTTTTGGGGATGGTCAATTATTGATTGAAATCTCACTCCTCGCTAACCTCAACCCACATAGAAGAAAGAAAGTGAATCACTAATACAAATTGCGATTAAAATATTCTTGGCTGGCTGCTGGCATGAGTAGCTACACGCCCGAGCTAAACAACATGAAACTAGCACTAGAGAAACTAGAATATAAGCTTAATTTATCCACTTGTGGAGAACCACATAACAAGAGAAATAAGCACAACTAGAGCATGCTGTTTTTTGCATCTCATTGTCCTTATATAATGGGAACTTACAAACCTTTGATATTGTGTGCACATTTTCCTAATCTCAACAGTTGCACTTCAATCTCCCATAAAATTATTTCGACTCACCATGTGCAAATTTTAGCTTTTAGGACATATGTATCTTAACATATTAATTGCACTCTATTCTCCATTAAGATTCTTTGACTCACTACATGCAAACATTAACTACTATAAGTATTACACACATTCTTTGAAACACTTGCTCCACTTTGCTATAGTACTTTTGAGTTTTGACCCACTACATGTAGACAGTGATGCAAACACATGAAACTAAGCAACTAGTAAATGCAAATTGTCACACCCTGCCCCACTTACCATTAGATTGTCCGCTTCGGCCCACGTGTGTGTGCGAGGAATTTCCAGGATGTCACCCATCCTAGTTTGCTCCCGTGCGAGCATGCTTAACTCCAGAGTTCTTATGGGATCTGGGACCGCATGGCTTTAAAACGCGTCATGTTGAGTTAAGACGGAGTTTGACTTATAAGCCTAGGGTCAGGACTTGGACATTTCCGATGTGGGAATGGCGGAGTCCCTAATATCCTAGGTGTTCTTTGGCGGGTGATGGGCAAACTGGATTTTAACCAGATCTGCCATCTGGGCCCAAGTCCGTTGGATCTTACACAAATACTTAACACGCCACCATTATTATGGACAAATATATATTTATTGATGAATTTGACATCTCTGCTAGGATGATGTGAATCGGTCCTTAAACAAATGTGATAATTGAGAATAGGGCTCATTTGATATATGTTTTGCATTGGATTCATTGATGGAACGTGTAACCTATTGGAAGTGCATCAACTCTTGCCAAGTTTATAACACAAGGAGCCTGCAGTTCAGCAATTGATAGGAATGCAAGTCTTTGGATTGGTTTTCCAAATGCCTCCTATCTGCTTAGATTTTTTGTTGTAATAAAAGTTCAAAGGTTGTTGTCTTGTTGGAAAGCTTTCATTGAAAATCCTGTTACTTCCTTCAGGTATCAGGGTTCCCTTTCTAGGTAAGTGGGTAAAATGAATTAATTAATCAGCTGAGAAGTTAACTATAATCCCTACCATCATTGGTTAACTTATGTATTTGGAAAAATTAAGCTCTCATTCCTGGATACACTCCATTTGGATGTGGACATGGATGGATACATTATTTTGTTCCTTAATGAATTCCATCTTCCTAAATATTTGCTCTAGTATATGCTTGATATATTTGAGTTAGCCACACGATTTATTCGACTTTGATTTTGGTCATTGTTAATATTGGTGTTTTTTCAAGCATCTTTTAATACTTCTGGTATTGCAGATAGGTGCATATCTTGGAGAATTCCCTTTTTCCCATCCTTTTTTCATATGGGCCCAAAATGGTCTACTACTAGTTACATGTCTTTTGAATTGTTTTATCTCTCATAATACCCAGAGAATCTTACCAATTGAATGTCCTTTTAGATGATCCTCTTGTTGTGTCTATTTTGGACGGAAGTGCTCTTCGACTTTTCTTGGATGACGAAGATGATTTTGCAATGTTGGCAGAGAGTCTTTTCACAGATTTAGATACAAAGGATAAGGGTAAACTCAGTAAAAATGAGATACAGAATGCTCTTATTCATATGGGAGTAGACATGGGTGTTCCTCCTTTTTCAGGTTGGCATTGCAACTTTTACTTGTAGCATAAAAAAAGTGCATTTATCATATCATGTTGTAATATATTAGTCTTAAGCGGTTATCATATTTTTAAATTGGTGTGTGGTGGTTCAGGATATACCTTTTTTTTTGTCTGCTAACTGTGATCATATTCTGGTCTTTCTTCTTATTATGTTCCATTAAATTACTTTTATCCTTTTTTTAACTGTTAAGAGTAGAATTGCCTGCATCTTTAGCTTTTCATCTCTATCGTTTTCATCTTGATTTATTTCAGAAAGAAAAAATAGGGGGTCTTCCAATCGGAGTTTCTTTCATTCATCCAGCCTGATGTTAGCTTGTGTGTTTTTGCGAGCACGTGTTCTTATTTGTTGAGCTTGGAATTAGCTTGAACGCTTGTGGTTTTTTATTTGAAGAACTGCCCTTTTCAATTGTGTTCTACCACCAAAGAATCATATAGGTTTGGTCTACTTAAAGTGGGTTGATCTGTCTTAATAGCCAGGCAAGACACTAAGTATAGTTGGAAGATGCTTATCATCACAACCACGTGGTTGTGGTTTTGAACTTTGAAGAGAGTACCGATGCCAATACACTGACAGAGCATGATATCTTTACAAGATTTGAGTCCCTCTAAATAACTGCTTGTAAATTAATTATTTCAAATCTACCCCTGAATATATCCTTTCTTTAAACCTATGATGCCCAGATACGGACACGGATACGGGGAACGGGGGTTTGACACACCATCTTCAAAGAGTTAGGATACGGTTTTTATTAAAGTAAAGTTTGGCTATGGCCCACTAATTAGCAGTTTATGCAGGTTAAATTTTTAATAGGTGGGCTCATTTTGGACCCACAAATCTCAAGTTAGAGTGAAATTTGGCTAAATCAATGTTTAAGGACATTTAATTTTAATTTTTTTATTTTTAATAAATAAACTCCACTATAGAGCCCATGAAATTACCAAAATTATAAAAGATAAAATGGTGGAGCCCATTTACTTAAAATCCAAAACCGAGGGATGAGACCAAGTCCTTCCATTTACATTTAATTGATATTTTGTTGGCAGTCAAAACATGTAAAGCGCAAGAAAGAGGCCTACCTTTTATATCGTGGAAAACTCTTGAAACCTTTTATTGAAGGGAACAAAATGGAATGAATGAAAGAAAAGAAGGAAAGAGGGGTGGGGTGGGACGATAATGACGATGAATCTGCAATGGTTGCAGTTGCGATGAACTCTACACTTCATGCTCTTTCTCACACATGTATGCCCTCTTGCTCTCCTCCTTTCTTGCTCACTTTCTATATACCTCTCTCTTCCTTTTATCCCCTTTTGCAACCAGACCCTCTCTCTCTCTCCCTCTAAAATTGCCGAAACCATGGTTTAAAATCTTGGTCTCGGTCGCGGTATCGGCTGGGCCGAAAAACCGATATGATATTGGTATTAGTCGTAGATATCGGCCCGTCGCTGTCGTCGCAGTGTGAATTTTTTTTAATCCAAAAAAATTCATAAAAATATCAAAAAATCTAGAATATTAAAAAATGCTGGAAAACAATATTTTTTTTCCATTAGTAACAACAATAAATCAAAATCTCGGTCACCTTAAGTTATGAGTCTTGTCTGTATCGCAGCTCGTTGTCTTCTCCTGTATTTCATATAATGCAACCATTATTGATGCTCATGATCAAGAAATAGATGTGGGATTTGAAAATATGCAAGAGGGATGTGTGATGGAGTATGGTTGTTGCTCTAAAGAGTAAGGAGATGAGAGGAGAGATGAAGAAGATGAAGATGGGGAAACAGATAGAAAAAATAGGGTTTTGATACTTTTTATGAGATCTCGGAAAAACCGAGCTGCCGAGATCTCGGAAAAACCTAGATGAAGGATATCTCGGCCGATATGGGCCGAGATATTGGGGATATTTGGCCCCGAGATACCGATATCGATATCTCGGGGTCATATCGGATCGGTATGGGCCGATACCAGTTCATATCGGCCAATATGAACTGTTATCGGCCGATTTTTTCAATCATGGCTGAAACCCTACATTTGGGATGCAATTGGGATATGTCTCCAACCGTATCCTGTACTCGGATTAACATTCTGAAAGTAAAATCGCTGAAAGAAAGTAAGAATAAAGAACGAAAAAAGGTAAAAGATAGTAAATATTCTCACTCAGCCTAATTGCTTGAATCGTTAGATTCGATGAAAGAGTATTGAATCATAAGATTTACACATGAATCTTAAGATTCGTCTATAAATGGGATTCGTTGTATATATACGAATCGTTTTCCTTAGAATTCGGGATACGAATCGAGATTCAGGATATGAAATGTAGGATTCTGATAACCATGATTGAAATCATGATCTTGAGACATATCAAAGATCTGATCTTGGAGAGCATCATCATCTTCATATATGTCCCAGATCAACTTATCAAGTTCCTCAGCATGATCTTTATCCGACTGATCGTCATAAATTGGTACGAATAGAGATTCGGGATATGAAATGTAGGATTCTGATGACCATGATTGAAATCATGATCTTGAGACATATCAAAGATCTGATCTTGGAGAGCATCATCATCTTCATATACATCCCAGATCAACTTATCAAGTTCCTCATCACGATCTTTATCCGACTGATCGTCGTAAATTGGATCCTCAAAATCGCCATCGTCATTCGGCCTATCGTCATAGACCAAGAAATCATCATCACTATCAACATCTGATTTGTCATCATAAATCGAATCTTCTTCATCACCATCATATATGGCTTCACCACTATCAAACTCATCATCCTTCAATTCATCGTTAAAACCTTCATGATGATGCAGATGAACCATACACTCTAAGCGTGGGTCAGTTGTTCAACTTGCATTCTTAGTTTCTGAATTTTTACGTCCATCGGATCTGGCTTACAACCTATGTTGCTCTCGATCTCTAGCCTACAACCTTGTCCTCACTGTTACACCATGTTTAGGGAGACGATGTCAAACCAAATCTAATCAAAAGGATCGTTTTGCTCCTATATTAATTAACACAGTCTTGATTTGACGCAATCGGACCATCAAGGGCCCAAACAACCCAAATCAGAAAAATCTAGAGAATTGTAGAATTTGTGGAAATCCCAACAATCAAATAAGATTAACAAGGAACAAAATAATCAACCACAGCTAACCTTGGAGCCTTCTCAATCTTCCATGTACCCAATGACACAAGGAGAGGGATAAAATCACATAAAGCAAAGCTTTATTGAAGGATTCATAAAATGCTGAACATAATAATGTAGACTGTTTTTATCTGCCAACTACTCTCCCATATATAATGCGACCAAAGACACCATAAAACCCTAATAATTCTTCTAGAAGAAACCCTTACTACAATTAGAAGTCCCCATTACTATTTTTTTAAATTAAAACATCTAATAAAAACAATAAGGAAAAAAGTCCCAGTTTCAAGATCTGGTTGTCCTAGACATCTCTGGCAAAATCTGCCTGTGGGCCCCAAATGGCCCACTTCTAAATGAAGTGGAACCCACTAGATTGTAGCCCACTCTTGGGTGACCCTAAGGGTATGATTTCCTAAAGGGATTAAGCCCAGGTTGGCCCACAGAAACTAGTCCAAAATCAGTCCACGTGCTGGACATTTAAGTTACAGTTTTTTTTTCCCTGAAATTGTAAATCAGTCCACGTTCTTCTATATATTTCCAAAACAGTCTCTATTGATGGATATTTTTGATTATTTGGGACTGTATGAAACTCAAATCTTCACCAATGCTTGTTGGGACCCTTGTCAGCCATCTTGTGATTATCAATCCACTCCAAATATGCTTCGATGACTTCGAATTCATTTTCTAAAAATAATTCTGCATCAGAAATTCAAGGAGTTCTGTGTCAAATTGGAAAGTTTGGTTGGAAAGAAGATACATTGTTTTCGATCTGACAATGGAGGAGAGTATACGTCAAATGAGTTTGAAGAGTACCTAAAACTAAAAGAGCACAGAATCTGTAGGCCGCTGACTTGTCCGTACACTTCACAGTAGAAAAGAGTGGCGTAATAGAAGAACCGACATTTGGCAAAGATATGTTGGTGCATGCTGCATGCTAAAAGCGCGTGACTACTATTTTGGGCCAAGTGTATGGCAACAACATAGGTAATCACCTGGGAAACGCAACCTCGGCTAGGGTTTACCTCCTCACATGAGATGCTGCTAGGAGGCAAATCAACAACAAAGCATCTCTTCATGTTTGGGTGCATTTGTTACGTTTTTCTCACAGAAAACCAACAGACAAAGCTTGACCGAAGGGCGTTGAGGTGCATACTTGTGGGCTACAACAACCAAAGAAAAGGTTGGAGATGTTGCCTGGCATGATCTTCGATGAGGCATCGTCTTGGTGGTCAACAGATGAAATGGTTTATCAGACTCCTTTGAGCTTGAAGATCAATTGCAAAATCATATGAAGGAAGAAGAATCAAAGGAGGGGAAGGTTGATCAGTCTAGGACTGGATTAAGTCCTCAAGAAACAAGTAACAACCAAGCAAGATCATATGAGGACGATACTTCTCAACAAAAGCATTCTCTAGGGATCGCACCAGTCTTTGGAAGTCAGTTGCTCATTCTCCAGGAGGATCTACGACAAAAGAAAGTGTCCTTCACAGCTTGAAAGTGAAGAAGAAGAAACCGAAGACCAAAGTTGCGGAGATTGTCGTGTATAAGGAAACCAAATCCAGGAAGAAGAAATCAAAAGACATAGTCGTGGAGATCATTGCATATAAGGAAACCAAATCCCGAATACGTTGATGGAGCTTTTGTAAAAGCCATCCCTTGCAATGCTTCTGAGGCTCACACAATCATTTGATGTTGTACAAGGGATCAAGGAATGACAAGATGCAATGGTGGACAGCTTCACTGATGGGTTATCATTTCTAAATTTTTCAGGTTTTCGATGACAGCTCGACATAATGAGCAAAGAATCAGCGCTGAGGGTGACTGTTAGAATCATCATTGACTTGAGAACAACCCCAAAGGGAAGGGCCAGTGACGATTATCCAAGTAGGTTAGGATATTTTTAGGGTTTTCCTTTCTTAGCTCAGATTTGCTTAGATTATATTTGGTTTGAATTGGGTTGCTTAGGAGATTTAGATTCCTTATTTAAGTAGGATTACTTGCATATATAAAGGCGGCTCCTTTCGTGTGATTGAACACATTGAGATTCATCAGATACAAGATCAACAAAGTAAGGGTTGCTCCCTTTTGCCTCATCTTCTCTTGTCTTTCCCGTAACACCCGTAAATTTGTTGACCTTCCGAAGTTCCTTCTTATTCGATACAATCTGTCACTTGCCATTGTAGGAAACTTGAAGAGAGACATAGTATACTGGGAAGATGGACATGGAAGGCTATCGAGAAACAAAATAAATGAATGAAAGAGAATCAATGTACGCAGGAACTGCAACACCTATAATCAGTGAAGACACTGAAAGTGGTATATGATATATTTCACCAGTAAGGCTGTGTATTTTACATCTCTTAGAGTTGGGCAAAGTCTTATGTACTTTATCATCTGTCACATTTCACATAGTGTATTATCTTTGCTCAATTTAAATGTTGAGCATATGTCTCTGAAATTGCTTGTGTCACTATGGAACTCACATGCACATCACCCAATGCGGTTCCACCGAAGCAGGGTCCTAGGAGGGTCTAGACCTAACCTTTGGCAATTTTGCACAAAGTGGCTGCTCACAGGTCTCATAGAACTCACATGCACACACACACAATAATAATAATAATAATAATAAGAATAATATATTCAGATTTGAGACTCCCAAGATTATACATTTGCGCAAGTTGGAGTGCACTATATGCGTACCTGGCTCAAAATTTTGCACACGTACATGTTTATTAGCACACTGGTTCAAACCTTGTACCACCTTTTGAGTTACTGAGTTAACTGTGGAAAGCTACTCCTTATCTATCCTTAATTTTTTTTAATTGGCTTGTCTATTCTTAATTTAGAAAATTGCTTGAGTCTTATAACCAAAATTTGATTGGTTGCACTCCTACATCTGGGCACTCAATCACAATGCTGTGCATCTTCATCCAGCTAACTCGCCATGCACATCCCATGCTAATAACAGTCAGTTCTATGAAGTTCATAGCTTTGTAATGTGTGGTTAAATAAACAGAGTCTGGAGCTCTTCTTAATGATATCTTGAAGAAACATGGAGCTGCGGGGGAAGAGGAATTGGGCCAGGCACAATTTGCCCAGTTACTCCAGCACATTCTACAAGACCTTGCCGACGCTCTGGCTGAAAAGCAGGTTGTTGTTATCCAGAATATCAAGGTTATTAATGGTTCAAAGCTAAGAAAGGTAGTCCTTTCGCATTCTGTCTTCCTTTGCTGTTAATTCCCTTGTATCATCTCAAGAAGTTAACGTTTAAAGTACTGTTACTGAAAGTATTACCCTATATGTATGGCCTTGGGTTGGCTGCTCTAGGTCCCTTGAATGGTTTCGGAACTCTCAGCATTGCTATGAGATGGCCATTTTTCATAATTCAATCGGAAAACACTGGTAAAGTGAAGTCTTAATTACCATATCATCATCCGCCTCATCATCTAAACGATTGGTACAAGGAAGAACTTCATCATCACCTATCTAAACCACTTGTTGATGATGGTGATATGGCATTATCTTAACACTTCCCTATACCAATGTTTATCTCATACTATATACATATTCGTGTTTGAAAAACCTATTATCTGCAGTAACAGCAAGTTGCTTGCTCACTGTTAAGTCCCCTGTTGTAAGATTATAATGTCTAAACAATACCTTCATGTAACTATGGGAACATGTATCATTGCAACTCATATAAACAGCTAGAATTAAAGGTATTTTTGGTAACTTGTCGACTTCGGTAACATGCATTTATGCATTCTACCTCATTATTCTAAGAAGTGATGTGTGTGAACTTGATGTTACAAAGATGACCTTAGTAGTTTAAAGGTGTAGTGTTTATGTTTCAAGTATTTCTTTCTTTCTTAATTGGTATTCTATAGCACCAGAAGTTTTTGTTGGATTTAGTGCCCATAAGCATTCAGACATTCCTTAATATGAAGGTTATTTTTGTCAATCTTGTTGCTTCCCTCAAATTCTAAATACCGTTCATCTGAAGTTGATATCAGCTAAACCATGAAAGATCAAATGATCCATTGATAGAGGGTATTTGTGGGATTCACAGGCAAACTAATTTTGGTATAATTCAATTTGGATTATGTAGTTATTTATTTTAGTAGGTTTTACTTGCATCCATGCTTAGTAAATCAGGAGATATTCTTATCTTTTGAGCGGTCCATGGACTTTATTGTCATAAATGTGTATGCTCTACACCTGCACCAATTAGTTTTTTTTTTTTGAAAATTGTGTACGATTGAAAGGATGTACCTCCAAGGTTCTGGTGTTACTGAAACTCATAGCTGTTATGTATTGTGCTGTTATTCTGAAAATAGTGAAGTACAATATTCTTTGCCCATGTCATTTACTCTTTATTTCCTAACCAAAAGCCTATGGAGGGCCTTTTCTGATTACAAAAGGTGGTGAACTGTTAGTTGTTAATGGCGATGTTTGGCAAGTTACCCATTAGAGAATATGCCTGACCAGAGAACATTACCAAAAATTCAAAATTACCACTTTTTTTCATATGCTGACAATTAACCACTTGTCTTTGGAGCTGGGAATCAGGAAAAAGCACCTAAAGGAACCCTTACTGTTTTCCACATTCCTCTACTTACCTAGTAAGTGTGTGCTGGAATTGAGAAGTAGCTAATGCTGACATCTTGATTCCCAAAAGTTTAAGGATCAAATACCCACTAGTGTATCTTGGATTTACACATTTACTAATATCATTCCCTTGCCACAATTTATGTGCTTGAATATCTCATAAATAATAAGCCGACTGATAAATTTTACAAGTTTGAAAATTTTTTTCGCAGGTTTTGGCTGATGAGGAGCTTTTGGATGATGTGATAGAACGGATGATTAAGGACCAGAATGTGAATGAAGAAAAAAGTGGGAGCATAGGAAAAATAAGGGGTTTCCTTGAGAAATATGGGCTAGAGTTGGGCCTGCCTTCAGCAGAGGCAAATGAAGCAGTGGTTCTTCTTTATGATCAGGTATTTTCGGATACTGACAAAGAGCAGAATGGTGATAAATTAGGTATAAATGTGTTTGGAATGGTCGTGAAAGATATTCTTAAGAAATTTGCGGAGCAGCTTGAAGCCAACCCCATTTTTTATGATCTTGAGAGCTGAGGTATGTTGCATGTACTGTTTACATGAGTTTTTGTTTCATATGTTCCTTTGTAATGAAATTTAAACATCAATTAAATTTTTGGGGAGCTAAACAGGTTGATAGGTTATATGTTTTCAATGTTGCCCATAGAAGCAATTCATGTGCTATGTATTCTTCAAAACAATGTGTGTGCACACGGTTTTTTCCCTATTGTTCCTATTGTACCTCAAAATGAACCAAAATTTTCCTTGATTTCAATACTGTGCAAACTTATTCCCATGTATTATTTGTGCAGAAATGAATAACTAATAGTTGATATATCAGCAAGAGGTACATCTATTTGATGGGAATTTTCATACAGACATGCTGTAATTGAAGACTGGAAATCAAGTTTTCTGTTTCACAAAACAAATTACTGTTTCATGTTGAATTGAAAGGGGTGGACAACAGTTTCAATTGCATACTTGTAGAGGCAAATGGCAATGGTGATTGGACATGTAGCTGGTTTTGTCCTGTGATTCAATTTCAAATGAATGTCATTCCTGATGATTGGATTTATGGTGTGTATTAGTAAAAGGGAGCAAAAAATGCATTGACTCAAGATCCCAAGGGCTAATTTCGTAGTGCAACATTTAGTACCATATCCCTTTAGAGCTTCAATTGCAGTCATTTACTATTAGCCCAGTAATTCAGGAAAAAATAGGAAATGCCATGAACCTTATTCCTAGTTGTTGCATGCACCCAACAACTTGATCTGAGATTTGATGTGGGGGTGTATTCTGCACTGTCATAATCCGGGGTTAAAAGAAACCCCTAAGAATACATCTACTCATTTTAATTCAAAACTCCATGTTGCTAACCTCCTTTGTGATAACTTTCAAATAACTACATTGCAAAGAATTCACCAATGACCATACCTTTTGTTAGAGGAAGCCCTCTCAAGTTATACTGGCTGATAACGAATAACAAACCTATTCTACATACTAGGTTATTCAAATTCAAACCTCCTAAAGTCTCTAACCAATCTAATCTCTTATCTCAAACACCCTCCCGCAATCGTATGGTCCTTTCATAGGGAGGATCGTACGATTGCTAACATAAAAGGAAATACAAACCCTTGATTTCTTTTTATATCTTACATGATCATCATCTGGTTCTAGTAAGCACCATCTGTCTTGTAGGATCCATCACTGTTGCACCTCGCTCTCTTTCAGTATGTCGGTGCCAATGGCCCACTAGATCGGATCTGTTGTGCTTCTTCCAGAATCATATCGTGCGACTTGATGAAGATTGTAAGATCATAACAGTTGGATAAATCCGTGGATAAGGGAGGACACTTGTTTTATTGAAGAAAGAAAAAAAGAAAGGGACCATGGCTAGCCCAATCACATCGCTACAGAGCCATGGCTACCGTGATAACTTTCAAATAATCACGTTGTAGAGAATTCACCATACCTTTCATTAGAGAAAAATCTCTCAGTTTGTACAAGCTACTAATGAATAACAAACCTATTCCACATACAAGGTTATTCAAATTCAAACCCCCTAAAATCTCTAACCAATCTAATATCTTTTCTCTAACAGATTGATAATTATCTGAATTAGACACCTGTTAGATAGCATTTTAAGGATTCTCCCTCAGCAGGAGGAGAACGAGAAATAATGCATTGGCCATTCATTAATTGGAGATGCCAGTTGGTTCCAAATGCAGCCCTGACCTTTGTCTCTTATTGTTGCATACGATTTTTCCAAATTTGTCCACACCTGAGTTCCCCCTATTTGCTCTTTAATTTCTCATAATATGTTCAAACTTGGGTTCTCCTAGTGGCCTTCAGAGTCTAGCATAGTGGAGTAACTTGTAAAATATGGAACTAACCAAATGAACACCTTGTCTTTTCCCAACAATCATTGGTATGCGAACTTTACAATGAAGTCCCCACTAGGTTCTTAGGCCACATTGCCAAGTCAACAATTGATACATAGTACCTGGATACTTACGAGATGATACTTGTATTGGTACCTGAATCTGATACTGCAATGATACTTCTGTAGTACAAGCTTAGTGTATCCTACTATTCCAAGTCCATTATTTGATATAGGTTCTATTAGTTCTTACTTTTCAACATAAAATAATCTATTAGAGAGGAATCTAAACAATGAAAATTTCATTAGTTTCGAAATGTTCTAAAGAAGAAATAGTACTTTGTATTAAAACCTTAATACAGAATATGAAATTTCATGTTAGGGCGGATACTCATATCCATATCCATGTCCTGGATTTCTTGAATTGCAGAGCGTTATCCTTGACCCCCATATTCATGTATATATATTCATATCCATATTTGGGCATCATAGCCTAAGTGGCACTTTATGTTCTTGGCATGGTTGGAAGCTGCTCAATGTCACAATCATAATGTTGCAAGTTCTAGTCATGTTTCTTTTTCTTTTTTTTTTTAGAGCTTACTAGTTGAATAATGTCTCTCCTATTTTTCCGATACTATCATATAATCCTGTTTTTCTAGGTACGGGTTCAAGAATTCCCACTTTACCATCTTCGCATGCAGAATCATCCTTCACTTTAACTAGGACCCAAAGTTCTTTCATCTTATCAACACTGAGAGATGAGAGTTCCTTAGAAATAATTGTTGAAAGGTGTGTTTTAGCGACCCAATTGAGTTGTAAAAATGTCAAGAACCAAGATTGTTCCATACATATATTAAAGGTGGGCCATGCCATTGAAGCAATCTTGTTCTTGTAAAGCGTCTTTGGATAACATTATCTCAAATAATGAATCAAAATAAAGCAATCTCTTTTAAATAATAATTGGAGTTGGCTCTTTGGATTCCTGCTTGGAAAACCCTAAGGTCACATTTGGCAACCAAACCATGATTCCTCACCGATTTTCCCTGAGGATTTGAAAAATCCATGTTTGCCAATTGTAAATCTTCAAGGATTTGTATCAATAGAAATCCCCATTTGTAAGGATTTTCTGGTTTGACATTCCCCCATAGTATTTAGAATTTCTCAATTTTGTGGGTTTACGCACCAATACTAATTTTTCTTAGCTATACACACCAACATCAATGTGAAATCCTCAGCTATACAAATTCGTAGTGAGGAATTCTCAAATATCTATATTCTTCATGGATTCCTCACCTGCTACCAAACATGCTCTAAAGGTATGAAAATTATTTTACCGTTATTGATAAAAGAAAAGGGTATGAAAGTTATTTTTTCTAGGCAAATAAAGTTCTATTAAAGGTATGATGGCTTTGAGGTTTCAAACATCTTAAAGTGGGTAGTGCATCCATCTTTTTTTTTCTTAGCCATCCATCGAAGAGGCATTGGTTTAGAGGTAGTTTGAGTGCTTCCTATGTGTTGGTTTTCAAGTGAAGGTTCGAAGTTCTATGAAGATGTCAGAAATCTTTGATGGTGATGGTACTTTGCCAAGGATGTCTAGCATATTATCAAATTCTTATCATCGTGGTGTTTCTGGCGATGATAATTAAGTTCCTTACAATTGTCGAATTCCATCTTTACAGTGGAAGTCAATGGTTCATCTGTGGGGTGTTTTGTAATCCCATTGCCATATATAAATTTAAATCATGCAGAAGTTTGAACTAGATTCCTTTCAAGAAAAAGAAGTTTGAACTAGACAAGCTTCTAAAGCTTTGACTCAGCTGGAACTTGCTTGCCTTTGAATTGTATCGATCAAGTCTGATATGACTTGACCGAGTTAGATAGTTGTGCTCAAAGTCTGAGTAAAACCTAAAAATGTTATAAAAAAAAAAAATTCTAAAAAATTGTGAAAATATCCAAAAAGTCTATTATTTAAGGACTCGTGCTTTAATTTTTTTAATGAATTTAAGTAATTCTAAGTGGTCAGTGTCCAGTCCCACAATCACGTGGTTTATAGACTGCCAGTGAATTAGATCTTGCAAGAAAATGCATTTTGGTTAAAAGCTTCCCCAGAACCTTTAGATAACTCCTACACCTTCAAGGAGAAAAAAGACAAAAGAACAAACCCCATTTATTGGTAATAATAGGGCTGGGCTGAGTAGTGGGGAAGATACTCAACACAGTAAGGGTTGAGTCCAAGTTGGCCTGGACAAATTTCATAATATGGTACCAAATGCTTCATGATGCAGTTGAAGAAAGATAATACTATTATCTTAGCTCTAATGGTTGTTGATTACGATAAACCTTGGGGTCATCTTGGATTTGTTGATTCCTCGTAGAGTCTCATTGGGTAGACTTTAAATTGGAGTAGTTTATAATTTCTTGGGCAGAGGCCCTTTTGATAAAATAGGTAAATTTTTTTGTAATATGGTGCCATGGGTAGTTGTCTGGTCACTGTGGAAAAAATAAATAAATAAGAAGAGGGCAAGAATTGGTAGAAGAAGAGGTAGTGTGGTTGATTAAGGCAAAAATTGCACATTGGGCATCTTCAAGACAGTAAGCTAGTGACATATTAAGGCTTAAAGATGTTGGAAATTGCAGAGCAACCATAAAGGAGAGGGATTAGGGAGAATTTTTGCTCTACCTGTTTGTCTTTTAATGGATGTGTCAAACTCAACATCCATTGATGAGGCATTAAGCGATGAAATAGGAGACATTCTTTACTCATTTTCAGGCCCAACAGGTATTATAGAATCAAATGGGGCAGAGGTGCTGGCTGTTAGGGATGCTTGAGAATCTTCTAAGAAATTTTTCTAGGACTTGACAATAGAAGGTCATTTTAAAATGCTATCAACTGGGCATCTAAAAAGAGTAAAGTACCATAGTGATTGTTGTTCGTCATTAGAGAAATCTGGGCACTATGGTAAAACCAGTTGCAATGGGATAGTGAATACTGAATACACTGGCTATAGAGGTTGTTAACAAATTTATCTCGATTGTTAAGATGAGCTGGATGTTTCTGTGAGGGTGTAAGATTGGATTGCACAAAACTTGTTTGGCATGTTAAACTATTCCACTGAGAACGTGCTTCGCGGAGCTTTTTTGGTTACATCAGAATACATTATCACTTAACTATCAAAGAGCACTTCCAAAATGCGAATCATCAAATCACACCATGCATTCTTGTAAAAATATATATGATAAGCTTGGAAGCATTTCATGTCTATCTAAAATCATGTTCTGCTATTAACATTTTGGGAATGGAGCTGTTAGAAGGAAAAGTCCTTGTTACCATCACTAGCAAATGTTATTCCTGCCATTCTACCCAATGCACCTCCAGTCCTCCACTTATGATTTCTCCTTTCTAGCACTCCAACCAATCATGGAGAAGAACACTGAGCATTGCAGAATTTTTTGTCTCACCCTTTTTCTTTCCAAAAAATAGTCAACCCAGTGTAAATCTTTGAAACGAGTCTGTGCCTTGATGACTTTGTCATCTTGAGAGAGAGAGAGAGAGATAGATAGATAGATATGGAAACGTATAGAGGTTTTGGAGAAAGAACATCGGAGCATACACAAGAGATAGTCAAGAGCCCTTTTGTATCGGGAGACAGTCGAGTGAACGTCTTTTAGAACGCACAAAAATAGCCGTGTGCCAGCCAGTTGTTATTTGAAAAAAATGAAGTTTGATATTTTTTGAGTTCTCTCTAGTGGGATAAGTTTTCACGGATCATTCCAGCAAAACCAAGATTTGGAACACCCAATTACACTTGCCAAATGCAGTTTTCATGGTGTTATCCTTGGGAACGTCCCTTTGGCATGGTGCCAAACGGGCCTTTGGATTCTCGAAAGGTTACTTTGCTTAAACTTGAGTGGTCGTTGGTTAGGCACCTCGCAACCAGGTGTGGTGCAGGTCAAAAGGGAACTTTGGGAATTAGGAGCTCTGAAAGGTCTTAAGGATGATTCATTAGCTTTCCCTTTCTCGCTGTTTTAAGGGCAATGAGTATTAGTGGGTCTGCTTTTAAGTCAACACCTTCAGTTTGCAAGTTGTATCTATTTTTGCTCACCTTTGATGAAGACATACGATGGCCGTTGGGTGGTTGACTCTTTTTTGTTTAATGGAAACAAGATAAATCTGCAACCATTGTGACAATTAGCACCTTCCAACTGTGCTTCAGCCTTGTGCCCTTTGCATCAGCAAATTTTATTAGGCTTCATTAGATATTGGGATGAAAACATGTAAAAGATGAGATCTGATGAAAGAGTTTCTCTCTCATTTGGGCAATGGACCTCTCCAATCAATTGTATTTTCTTATTGCTATCATCAGAACCTCTTTTTTACTTTTTTGTCTTCTTGCATATGTAGGTGATGGTTCTGGGAAAGATATAGAGCCTCCAAAAAAGATATCCTTCATGATGGTAGATTAGCGTTCAAAGTTTTATTTGAACAAAAATAAGTTTTACTGCAGAGAAATGGCACTGCATGAAGAAGGGTATCACCTTTATCTCCACCTTACCCTATCACTCTAGGTTGTTGGAGAGGTATCATTTTATAGTAGCTGGAGGGTCTCTAGTTGCAGGGGTTCCATCTGTATCCACTAGTAGTATTTGTTTAAAGTTGATAGGTTGCTTAGGCAAGTAAGGTGGCAAACATTGTGGTGTCCCTAGTTATGTAGGCTGATGGAAGGGAGCACTTGAAACCCAGATAGTTGTTGGTGCTTTGGATAAATTCCTTGTCAACAATGTCGGAGACTTGGGCTCTCCTGTCTTTAAAGTTTCGTCATGTACTTTTTCACCAAAGTGGACCATTCTTATGTTTTCTTTCAAAGATGGTTCAGCTTTGCTATTGATATTTCTTTGGTGAATTAGTTGTCATTCCAGATTTCTGAAATTAAGGGTCAGATCCTTTGGAGGATCAGTCCTATGGGTGTGGTTGATCTGCAAGAACATAACAATACCACCTTTAGTATAGAGGAACACCTATACATTCTGGATCCATATCTAAGAAAAATGTGTGTGACTTAAGGCTTGACAAGATAATTGACTGCCCCTTGCGCTGTCACTTCCCTGAAAATGAAGATTATTGTTGGTATTCTGCATGCATGCATGATTGCATGAACTTGCATATCAAAGCATTTGGTAACATAAACAACAATGACATTGAACAACTGAAATATTAGAAATATCCGTTGACTTTTGGATAGGGAATGTGTTTTATGTCCAGTAGTCATCCTCCTGCTGCTAGTGGAAGGCATGAAGCTCAACTTGGAAAGTGGTGCCCCACTATGATGATCTGACCCATTTTATTTCAGCTGCCTCTGGGGACCATAAAAACCAAAAGAACTCATGTCCTCTACTCCATGGGCTCACTTCTTTGAACTTTAGTATCTCCTTCTTCACATTCTGTTTCATAAGCTGGAACAATCAACGCTGTGCTTTTGCTTTGCTTTGCCTGCAAGAGAAAGAAAGGATGTTCATTGAATATAAAATAGAAAATATTAGAGGAGCAATTTTAGAACTTTAAAAGATTTGAGATCTCCAGTTATTGAAAGAAGTATGAGAATAGTAGGTTTAAACGTCTAAGCAAAAAAGTTTTGGCAATGATGTTAGTTCTTTATTGAAGTGTGAATGTGGTGGCTGATACCTTCGCTAAAAATAAGGAGGTGGACAGAAACAAAAATTTTATAGGCTTTAGAGTAAATTTTGGAACAAAGTTTTTTGTACAAATTCATAGGGGAGGTTTTTATTCTCAATTCTTTTCATGGATTTTATTTGTAAATAACATGCATTGTTGTTTAGACTGTATAGTTTCCTCACACTGTACATTTTCCCTTTAGGGCCCATTTGCCTAATTTGTAATGATTTCCTAGGAATTCATAGCAAAGGCGGTTTTATCAAAGGAGAAAACAAGGAGTGAAAGGTCTAAGGTGGACATATGGAAGAGACCATGGCTTTCTTTAGGATTTGATTTACTAGTTATGGTGCATAACCATTTTCTATCAAAGGCATGACCATTCATTGACCCTCTGTGGATTTTCACCTATCATCTTTTGCTTTTAGCTGCATTGATAGAAAGGCATTGCTTAGAAATCCTACCCTTCAACCCTTGATTAAACAAATAAGCCCCAAGGGCCCATTTGGTTGCTCGGTGTTGAATTCATAGGAATTCTAAGCAATGTCTTTCTATCAAAAGGGCCAAAATTGATGAACTAAAGTTGAAGATCTTGAATAAAGACCCTTTGATTGGAAATGATTAGCCATCCATTACCCTAATAAATCAAATTCTAGGAAAGTGAGAGTCCCATCTACATCTCCATGTTACATCATTCACTCCTCAAATCTTTATCATTCCTTCGTTAGACCTCAATTAACAATGAATTCCTATGAATTCAATACCCAACAAACAAACAGGTCCTTTTCTAATTAAATCTTTTTTACTGATAAAAACAGTAATTTCATTTTTTTATTAAAATCGTAGATTTAGGCAAACTTAATAAAGCAATAACAATTTGAGAATTGTTTGAATTCAGAGGCAAGATGTGTTATTACAGAGTATCTTGTAGCAAGGCTGTTTCAGTGCTGGATCATCACTTGCTGCCGGAGGATGCTGACCGTATATCATGTCACAGCTCATATCTTCAAAGTCTGCAATTTCATGCCTTATAATTAAGATGTGTATAAATGGATAGTGCATGTGCATCCATACTCATGTTTGCTTGCGTTCATGTATGATTCATGAGTTTGCTAATAACTAGTTTCTCATATACTTATGAAAAATGTGAGGCCAGACAGTGATTTTATGCATGGAAAGTTGGAAACTACTATGGTTACACATGGAAACTACTAATCTGGTCTTATTTTAACAGAAAGCTAGCTCTGGCTGAAAATGATTCAAAAGTTTTATTCGTTCTATGTTATTGAACATACATGTGATGTGTTTATTCTTCGTAGAAAGAGCTTTCATTGCATATGCTATTCATTGTAATGTGCTCAGTGACTGCAGTGTGGACTTGCTTGCCTTACCTAATCATCTTGTCAGCATGTGGTGGACCTTCTTGTAGTGGTGGTAGCACTCAAAACCTTTGATATTTTGTACATACTTTTTTTTATTTGGGAGGCAAAAGATATTATGCACATGCTTGAGTATGCATGAGGGTTCTCTTTGCGAATTTGAAGCCATTGGATGGGACCCACCCGTTTTAGTTTTGGACCAGTACAATGCATCCCATCACTAGGGCTATTGGGAGACCACCTTTTGTCATGGTAGCCTGCAGAATAGCATCCTTCTATTCACACTTATGGATTGATGAAGATGATGGGTGGTTAGAGATCTACTTCTGAAAAATGATGACCAATTCAGCAAGTGCATGTCATGAGTGGGCATTTGACAGATGCAAGGTTCAAAGGAGCATATACATGTGTGGAAAGAAAAAAAAGGTATTGCCTCCTACAAAAGAGCAGAAAGATACGAGTAATTCAATTAGTCCACTGAATGTCTGATCATTGTTGTTTATAGTGGCAAGGATATCTGATTACAGCAACTAAGACTGCTGCTTGACTTTTCAGCAAGATTCCTCTGTGCTTTTCAGGTGGGTCTAGTTAGTATCCTAAATGGCTATCAGATGGGTCTCCTTCTATCAAGATTTATGTCCTATATGGGTGTAACCAGTTAGTGTTTGTCTCTGTAACTATTCTCTTCTGAATATTTAGTGGGTCACAGATGTCTTAGGCACTGAAACACCATTCTAGCAGTCTAATTGTGGCCAAGTGGGAGACACATTGATTTGTGACAGTGACATAAAGCAAGCATTATGAAATTGAGTATTGATGATTGATGGATGTATTGTGTAACCAGGCAGCATTGCTCAATCCTCTTGCCTTGAGTTTGTGTTGCTGTCCTGCTGTGATTGCAGCTTACTGGAGGCTGGGGCGAGCACATACATGGATTTGGATTAATGGCCTGTTTGATTGGGAGGAGAACTCAAGAGTATTTGTTTAGGCAGGTTGTAGGCTAAGGGCATGTTTGATGGGGAGGCTGGGGCGACCACATACATGGATTTGGATTAATGGCCTGTTTGATTGGGAGAACTCAAGAGTATTTGTTTAGGCAGGTTGTAGGCTAAGGGATTGTTTGATGGGGGAGGATTCGGATAATTCGTGTTGGGAGAATTCTTGGAGCTTATTCCTCTTCAGAATTCCACAATTCCCTTGCCCTTTTCACTGTAGCAGTGAATTTTAATTCTAAGATTTTCTCTCTAATCTTTATTTTCATCCAACAGGTACTTAAAATTCTTAATATATGGTTGTAGGGATTGATGCAAAAGTAGAACTCACAAAGGTGACTCTAAATAGATTGGACAGTGTTTTAATGATGACAGCAACAATGGAGTTTATAATTTTATAGTGTATGTTTCATCATTAGTTCTTGCAATCATAACATAGTTGTGGAGATTTTCTTAAAAACATTTGAGTAAATTATTGCTTTCCTTGGTAATGTCAAATGCTATCAGATGATTGCTCTCTTTGAGATTTTTTTTTTCAAATGACTGTTTCAAAAATCTAATCAAATTCTTGATTGTGGATCCTTTGAAAGGATTCAAATTTGCTGTTTTGGAATGGCCCTCATTGGATCAGCAGTTTGTGTTCTTTCTTCAAATGCTCATATAAACATTTGTTTGAATTGCTAGGCTCTAATTAAGGGCTCGTTTGACTACATGAGATGATTGTTCCTATGAAAGTAGAAGGTTTACACCATTTTCCGGGAAATGGCCCCAAACAAACGCTTATTATTCTCATTCCTAGGAAATTACCGTGTTTCCAGGTTACAGGAAATCACCGTTTTTCCATGGAAATTGAACCTTCCAAACACAATATTTTTCTTAAGAACGGCTTCTTACCTCAGTGGTGAGAGGCATTAGTTCTTATCTGGGTGCTCAAGGTTCGAACCATGTGCATACCACCTTCCTTCACTTGAGGGCTATCTTTTCTCTCCCAATGTCTACTTTCCTCACCTTAGGGCTCCCTCACGTAACCCAAGATCTCCTTCCCCCACCCGAGGGCTGGGGTCAAAAAAAAAGAAAAAAAGAAAGACATTTATCTTTGTTTTGTTTACCAAAGGAAACCATCAGATTCAGATTTTGACCCCTAAAGCCGTCGTTATGTGTTAACTGGTTTTTGCTATTAGAATTCTGTGCTTGGGTTTATGAAGGGTCCATGTATCCATGCATATATTTGCGTGGTCGAACGTATAGGTGTGGGAGTAGATAACATGTATGAGAATGTAATAGAATATAAATTATCCCATGCACGCCCGTGCATTGTGTGCACCCATAGTGGGGCCCACCTTATGGTCCATCCAAGTGGGCCGCAAAACTTCCTCTGGGTTTGCACTCATGTAAATGAATTGGACTGTTGGATCGACTGTACACACATACAAATGGACCGGACTTGTGGTCCATGGATGATAGTGCTAGGATGATCGGATAAGGCTAATTTTTTATACATAGAAGGGCCCCACCCAAATCTTTAGATTCTACACCCTTTCCCATAGTGGGCCCCACCAGGCCAGAGAGTGGCGCGCATAGGATTAGGGCTCTGTGATAGAAATCTTATCCGCACTATAAAGCATGTTCACATATGATTTTAATGTAAGGAAGTTGTTCGTCTGCATACTTGCACTTCTATGAATTATTATAGGAAACCTCGAGAGTAAGCTTAGTTGGCCTAGGACCACGGTTTACACCTGGAGGTTGTAGGTTCGAAACTGTACTATCACACTGGGCCACAGGCGAATTTTATCCGGCTTTCTCTCCTGGGCCCCTAGGGATTATTCTGGCCCAAGGGGCTGGGAACCCGTTATCAAATAACAAAAAAGAGGAGAATTATTATATATAGGAGCTTACTAGGTACCATGCTGACTGGAATTCCAAATGAATCTTTGATAAATCTCTGAGATGGCATTTTACAGAGGTTGGTGCACATTCCCACACAATTGGTGCCCTCCAAAAACCTACCAAAGAGAAAAAAAATGGAAAGAACATGACTGTAACAAATATAAATAAATAGAATTTCTCATATGAAAAAGATATTTAAAATCTCAAATGAGTCTAGGGTTATCAAATGTAACTGGAGCAACTCATGTAAAGAATAATTAAAAAAGGAAAAAAAATATGCTCAGTTCTTTAAATAAAACTTAACATGTTTTTAGGCATATATAGCCTTTCAGAAAAAAATTATGATTTTAATCTTTATGATATATTGAAAATAATTCTTTAATAGCATAATTGTCTCAGTTCACCCTATTCTATATTAATATGGAAAGCCATGTCAACTTTTAACACTCCTCCAATCTTTTACCCAAAAGGGTAAAACAAAAAAGAGACACATTGAATCTTTGTTAAGGCTGTGAAAGCTAAAGGTCCAGGTTGGGTCCATGGAGTCTCCAAATCGACACCTGATTGTTCATTGGAACATGACCCAGACTTGAACCCTAGAATACATGTTTCCAAAAAGGATACATGGCTATTTGGTCATGGTCTGTATCCGGATTTTTTTAGGTCGGGCCAGGTTCCTTGGAACTGGGGTTAGTTTACAGTCTTGAGTCTTCTTCTTGATTCTTGTGGTAGAACTGATGGACAGTGGTTGGTGTATCATGCATTTGGATAAAAATTCAGTTGAAGAGAAAGTATTGTCTTATGATGAGTCAACAAAATACCTGCATTTCTTTATGTGGACAACGTTCTTCTCTATCTTTCCTTGATGCTCTGATTCCTTCACCTGGTTTCAGGGCATGCTATCTATGTCATTTTTCTACAAACAAACACTTGAAATGGCAGGAAATGAACCCCAAAGGGGTAGCTCAGTTGGCGTAGGACCACGGTTTACACCCGGAGGTTATAAGTTTGAAACTGCACTAACACATTGGGGCTACAGGGGAGTTTATCCGGCTTCCCTCTGAGCCCGGAGGGATTAGTCCAACCCAAAGAGTTGGGAACCCTCCGATAGCACAAAAAAAAAAAAAAAAATGGAAGGAAATGAAGTATTTGATTACTGGTCAAAATTGATAAACTCTGTTAGACCAACCACTAATTATTTTAGAATCCTAAGCTTAATAGTGTAATGAATTTATTTTTTTTTAATTCCAGTGCTTTCAATGAAATTCCTCAAGCTAATCTCTTTGAACTAGTTTTGTACATTGCCTGCTGCC
This sequence comes from Umbellularia californica, assembly GCA_028538565.1. Taxonomy (NCBI): domain Eukaryota; kingdom Viridiplantae; phylum Streptophyta; class Magnoliopsida; order Laurales; family Lauraceae; genus Umbellularia; species Umbellularia californica. The sequence goes on along the minus strand of JAPQWN010000012.1, from coordinate 17,708,029 downwards.
AGTCCCATAACCCATTGAATTCCTCTATCAATAGAGAGTCCACCGAAGAGGTTCCTTTTTCGCCTTTCTATGATAGAAGCCGGCTAACATGCAGGGTTGCCAACCAACTAAGCAACCTCTTATTGTCAATTAATTTTTTCTTGATTTCATGAAAAACTCTTTCCCGTGTGAGTGTGTTGGGGGCTTCATGGGATGGAAATTCTGGGTTTGGGTCTGTATTGTCCCCAGATTGAACTTGAATTACTAATGAGGACTTGTACTTGAACATGAGACTGAATCAGACTAAATCAAGGCCCAGTGACTAAGATGCAGGCATAATATAATGCTTATATACAGTTGATATCTATAACATACATATATATTTATATGATATATGTTGTAGTAATAGGTAAGCAGGTCCTTGGATATGAAATCCATGGACTTGAACCCAATCTAAACTTAGACCTAGATTAAATATGACTTCAAAATCTGAATCTTTCCGGGGAAAACTAATTTACTGTGCCATCCCATAAAAGGAGCAGTTTCTCGTAATTTCAAGACTTCTATTGACTTTGGACAAGCTCCAAAAATCAAAGGTTTCTATTGAACTTGGAGAGCATCTGACGAATACAAACTTTTTTTTTTCTAGTTTCAAATTGAACAAGATAAAGTCCCCGATAGCTCAGTGGCAAGGTACTTCATGCCCTCAGCAAAAACAACGCGTTGATGGTGAGAGACTAAACAATAGGGTGTGTGGGTGTAGAAGTATTTATGAAAAAAAAAAAAAAAAATGCCCTTCAAAAGCAGGCATCAGCCATGGCCCAAACCATTTTCATATGAGGTGATAAGATCTAGACTCAGATATATTGGGTGAGTTCTAAGACCATTAGAGTCCACATATACATGACCTTTTAGTTGTAGTTCTTCCTCCAATTTGTTGATGTTCTAAATCTTCACAGACCGTGGAGAAATCAAGTTGGCATAAGAAAAAATTAAAAAGCACAATTAAATGTTCCCCTTTTCATTATGCACAATTGACTCTGGGATGAAATTCGTACGAATACATTATCCCTTAAAATAGATTAGATGGAAGAACTTGTAGGTTACCAAATTTGGTAGTGCTCCAATCCCACATACATGTGGGGTCCATCATGTCTCAATGATTCAAAGGGTTGATAATACACATTTCAAGCCCAACCATGTAGAGAGATATCTTCTTTTTCCCATTGGTCTGTAGAGATATCAGATATACACATCCAAACTAAACCAGATTAGAAGATAACAGATTTTTTTTTCTTATTGGGTATATTCTCTGTCAATTTCTGAGGGATGTGATAATGCTTTGGTGACAAAGATAATAATGACCCATATATATAGTTAAGTGATTTAGACTGTCGATTTGATGAGTCCCACTTTGGACAGACTACTTCCAAAAATGACATAGAATTAAGAATGGAAGATATGAGTGGTCAAGGGTGGAGATCCACAGGGACCACTTATTCCTCTTTCACTACCAACCACTCTTTGATGGGGGAAATGGTTCACAACCCCTTTCACCCTTTCAAAATGAATTAAAATTATAATTTCTATAATTTTCCGTAGATCTTAACTTTTGGATCTTTAGGACATGTTTGTGCAACATCCAAATTCCACACGGGCCGCAGATTTCCATTTTTACAGTGCCTTATGAATGCGGTAATGACTTGTACCATCCTTGGAATAGCCGAATAGAAAATTATTTTTGTGCATTAGAGGAAATATTAGGCATTTTATTTCTTTTATGTCAAATAAAAGTGTCACACCAAACTTAAGCAAAGTGGTGCCCAAGGAAATTAACCGCCTTCTTTTGTTGCAACAAGGAATCCTCTTTGTTATATAAATGTGCCTTGAAGGTTTTCGGTAACAAGTGAGGAATCTACAGATTTGATGATTCATCGTTGCCCTTATAATAAGAGTTCTCTGCAAAGGATGTGTATACGTAGCTAAGAATTTCACATAGATATCAATGCATATAGCAAATAAAAATTGATTTCAGTATGCAAATAAGCATAAGTGGGGATTTTCAAATCCTAGGGGGAGAGGTCGGATTTGAAATTCCTCAAAAATAAGGATTTCCATTTGTCCAAATACTAGGGATTTACAATTGCCAAGCATTGGTTTTTGATGATTTTGTGGAAAGAAAAAATCTTTTCCTCAAAAATTTGGTTGCCAAATATAACCTAAATATTTAGGTCTTGATCAAATCCTCTTTCATCAATATTTCTAAGGAGAAGGATATATGTGCCCTTAGGAATATCTACTTTTTGCCGGGTTTACTTTCCCAACCTCTCTAAGAATTGTGAGGATGACCACCCAAATTACTTGACTCTTTTAGATTAAGTACCGTACCAAAAGAAAATTGTTGATTCTACTCAGTTTAGGTTTAAATCTTTGCAAGAATCTGCAAACATGGTAGATTTTGAGGCTAAAGGCTTTCTCTAATTTCTCAAAATCAACATGGTAGTTAGCTAATGTTACCTCACAAGGTCCTACGAGCCATAAGAAAAAGAAGGTGGTGAAGGTGGCGAAGTATTCCCTTGTAAATTTGGAAGTTGGTAGCAAAGTTCTAATCTGTTCACACATGAAAAAAAAAAAACAGTAAACACACTTACATATCTAAATAGTGTGGTAATTCTTAGTAATCCTTACTAAATCTAACAGAGAATGTGTTAAAAATATGAGTTGCAAGAATTCATTAGCATAATTTTTAGGGGACAAAGTCAATGTAGACATGCATCATTAACGTCATACATGTGAGTCATCAAGTTACATTAAAAAAAAAAAAAAAGAATGGGGAACCACAAAAAAATGGAAAAAGAAAAAAAAAAAACACAATAAACTCATTGATAAGATTGTGATCCCCAGCTTGGATAGGTAAATCATGTATAAATCACCTTGATTGCATGAGAATGTGTTAAAAGAGAAGTAAATAAACCTTTGTCAATATATCCTCTAACCAAAGTTTCTACAGGTCATTGGAATTGAGAGAAGTGGATGAGGAGAAACAACTTTTATAGGGTGAGCCAATACTTAAGAAACTTTCATAACATATGTTTGCGTGGGGCATTTTAAAAAATTAAATGAAAACAACTTTTGAGGGAGAGTGATTTTTGGTTTTCTCATGTAACATCTCCTGTGGTTTACATATTTTAATGAGGTGAAAGTATTCTCCATAATTTTTGTAGAAAGCAAATTTGGTCCTAAGAAGTAGAGAACTATAATATAGAGTCTTATCACAACGAGTATAAATACATTTCACCACTAAATCAAATGTGTGAAAAATGGAGTCTACATTATATATTTTTTTCATAAAATAAAATGCTGCATAAAGGTATCATACACAAAATATTTGTGTTTGTGCATGCCTGTTTGTTTGTAGGGTAGAGTGAAATGAAATAAAATAGAGTGTCAAATCAAGAAAAAAAAAAAGTAGTTGTAAGAGTACAAATGAAAACGCGAACTTTTAGTTGCACAAAATAACAAAAATGGTGCTCTTAAAAGGTACAAAATGACAAAAAAAAGCTCTTAAAAAGTACATAGTGACAATAAATTTGTTTTAACTCCCAACTCCCTCCACTTTCCTTTTCTTCTTGATTTAATACTTAATTTTAATTTATTTTACTCCATTCCACATATAGACAGATTATAGCACCAAAGTGAAGTGAAAGAGGAGCAGGGAGGTTTCAACAGTAGGAAATTTCACTTGGGTGTGTTTGGATGGGTCATGACAGATGAGTGATGTGAATATGTCGAAATGTGAAATTTTCGGTTTTTCCTTTTAATTCTAGAGAAAATACTTCACCGCTAAAAAAAATCCTCCAACTATACCTTTCTGCAGTTACGTCAAATTGAATATGATAAAAGTGGCAATCTATATGGATCCCAGCATGAGTATCTCCCCCACTCATCTTGTGGGTGGAAGCAGTGGAACTCACACTGGGGCTCATCCATTGAAAATCCGAAGACGCTCAAAATAAACACCCTCTCTATATAGATGTCCTCAAGTCTTATACCAATAGGAATCAGCTCCACCATAAGACTGAGCAAGTGATAAATATGTATAAGAATTATCTTATTCGCGTTCTTAATTATATATAAATGAAAAGGAAAGTTCAGAGAGGAATAGAAAGTGAAAGATACTGCACAAATGAGCATGCAAAAGCCACTGAAATGGATCTCAGTTATGACAATTAAAACAAGAGAATCAAAATGAGTCAACTACCTTCATAAAATGAAAATTGCAATAGTGAATAAGGAAGACAGGTGAGAGATGGATTTTGAACAGATAGAATTTCAACGACGATGAGCCCTATCATTAGATTGACAGCATTAGTGATCCCTATTCGATCCCTATATACTCTCTTAACATATACCTTTTACATTAGTTTTATCACACTAATCAATAATCATAAGATTAGGGTAGGAAACTTAATCTTATATATATATATATATATATATCTTCTATTGGAAAAGATGTCTATTCGGTTTCTCTTATCAAACTCAAAAAAAATGTTAATAAACAAAAGATTTTTAATTTATGATTAGGCACTTAATGATATGTTTAAATGAATTAAGCCAAAAGGGAAATGACAAAACTAGCTTCTATTATTTTGAGATTTGAGAAAGAGAGAGAGAGAGAGAGAGAGAGAGAGAGAGAGAGAGAGACCATGGAGAGGATGGGCTTGGGAAAGGCCTTTTGTAGGGATTGGAGAACCAGTTCTTGCTGCTGGATCGGATTGAAATTAAGTGAAACCGCGGCAGCAGCCTCGATCAAGCCATCATAACCTACCTTTTCATTTCTAATCCCTGCACATGACCATCATCTAATTATCATCCATCAGTTTCTAAAACAAATTAACAACACATATAAGGTTTAGGACATAGAAACTGCAATGTTGTGTTCATGGGCACGTAGTCATTCAAACCATGTAATCAATAATACATTAAAAAAAAAAAAAAAAAAAAACCACAAACCTGTAGTAGCTTGAATGCTTTGGGAGAGATAATTAATAGCAATCCGGTCAAACCAGTTATCTTTATAAACAGTCATTTTTGTTTCTGTTAGCATGCCTTCCATTGCTGCACCCACATTATCCTTAGGCTTTGACACCACTGCAACAATCACTAGAGGATTTCTCACCTTCTGGGTCATGTTCCGGCCTACGCGCAAAGCCGGCAACCCTCTATGATGATGAAGAAGAAGCTTGGCATCCATAAGAAGAAGAAGGAGAAGAAAGAAGTTTTTCTTTTTTTTCCTTGTAAAGGTGGAGATGGGTTGTTTGTGTGGATGTATGTAAGAGAGTAGGAAGAGAAGAGGAAGGAGGAGAAATTAGGAAAAGGGTGGAGAGGAATCACAAAGACTCTTGTTCCTCGTCTTCTTCAAAGATGCTTGAATTAGATCTTGATTGCATCCAACCAGAGGCTCGTAATGAGTTTTGTTTAGTTTCTTTTTATTGGATTCATCGTGGTGTGTAAAGATGCTTCATCGTCGCACGTGAAAGATGCTTGAGTTGGCGTTTGTTCTTATGCAAGAGTTCAGACTTTGTCCTGCAATATTTATTTCCTAAGTTCGGACCCTCTTCTCATTGAAAATAGCAGACATGGAATAGTCTGTTTGTGATCGATTAGACCGTCAATACAGTGATTCATACACTAACAAAGCAGTCCGGATCCTTTGTGAGGCTTTGACTTGGAGAATCCTGAGTTGGGGACTTGGGGTGGAACTCTATAAATGGGTCCCCCTAACAAAAAAAAAAAAAAACTGTGCCCCCTTGCATGGGGTATATCCAAATTTTACCCTAACAGGTTGTAGTCCCACATATATATAAACATGATCAATATGCATAAGAATGCATTTTTTTTAAGCCAAAGATCAGTTTTATAATGGTATTAATTCTCATTGGAGAGAATGGCTCCTTACCCGAGTGGTAAGGAGGGCTCAAATCCGCGGTGCGCCACTTTTTTCTGCGTGTGCGAGCTTTCCTTTTCACTTGTGTGGGCTTTCTTCCCACGTGTGCATGCTCTTTTCACACTTGAGTGACTGTCTTCTCGTGTGTATGCGGGCTCTCGATCACTTGGGTCACAGCCCCCTTGGTTGGGTTACCAAATTTTTTTTCTCATTGGAGTAAGATTTAGGGGTAAGGATACCCGATATAGAATGGGAGGGCATTTGATTTGAGTAGCTTGAATTTTCAATAGGTAGACCTCAGTTCGGAGTTATTCTCCTTCAAGTCACAATTTCTCAAGTGAAAACCTCAAAGGATCCAGCCTCCCTGACATGGTTGTGGTCCACGGATCCAAAGGAGAGTAAGGTCCATCTAAGACTATGAATGGAAAGATACAAGAAGTTTTTAAGGATTTTTATCAGAAACTATAAAAAAAATATCCTCCAAATGCTAATTAGTGATTAGGATTTGAATTTTTACCAAAAAGGTATAAGAAGATCTTATGGGGCTTTTTTTTCAACAAAGTGCTAATAGGTCACAGTATTGTGACCTATAACTATACCATTCCCCTCTTCTTCTTTTACCCACATAATCTCCTTCTCTTTCTTCTTTTATAGAGTGGCCTTTTCTTCTTTTACCCACACACAATCACCTTCTCTTCCTACATGTAGCATGATTCTTGACAATATTTCAATAAAAATCACAGAAAGAAAATTATTTTGAAAGTCAATTTATTGTCCTTATATCATACAACACTTGATGAAATCTAATGGAGGAGAGGGTTTTTTTTTTTTTTTTATAAGTGTAATATGCATGAGAGATCATAAATATAGCCAGTGGAACCACAAACTGTCACGTTTGTTCTATTTTGAAAATTAACAGAGATTGTGCTTATAGAACTTTGAAGCATTCAAATCCTTTGTTCCAAGTCCCATGATCTCTAATATTAAGGGGTAGCTCAGTTGGCCTAAGACCACGGTTTGCACTTGAAGGTTGTAAGTTTGAAACTGTACTACCACACTGGAGCTACAGGGGAGTTTACCAGGCTTCCCTTTGGGCCTAGAGGAATTAGCCCAACCCAAAGAGTTAAAACACTTTGATAAAAAAAAAAGTCCCATGATCTCCATGGTGCATTTGGTGGCATGGGTTTATACCAAATGAAATGACATTTAATGTAACTACTAAGTAAGGCACAGTTACCCAGGTTCGATTGAATGCAGGACTTAAGTCTCAAGGCCTGTAGATCGTGCTCACTGGTCCATCATATCGAGATCAAGCTCATTGAATATTGATGCCTTTCGATGGGCGTATATAACGTGGCAAAAACAGATGTTCATTTTCATATTCAATATTTAATATCTATATGGTTGTCTGATGAGATAGACTGATTCCAATGAAGTTGATTTTCTTTTTAGTAAGAGAGCATGTGAATGAGAGATATTAGATTATAACTTTGATGAAAGCATTCTTTTAAAAAATTAATACTAGACCTGACCTGAAATTAATAAGATATATGCCTCATGTGATGATGTCGAGTACAATGAATCTACAAATCATCTTTTACTTGGGGGGATAGAGTTAGATGTATGGTCGAAAAACTCATGACTTGAATTCGACTCGTTCAACTCCAAAATGTTGGCTCGGAGGAGTCAATTCGACAATTTGAGAGGAGTCATACTTTAAAAATAATTATTTTAAAATAGTTCAAATACATAAGATTTAGATATAAATGTATTTACATGTAATAATAATAATAATAATAATAGTTTTTAAACTTTAGATTATTACATCACAGTCGATCATTTTTAAATTGCAAACTTCATTCCTCAAGCAGTAATTAATTATATCTGACTTGGCCGAGTTTACCCTACATTTAACTCAGTTTTTCCTAAAAATGAAATGACTCGAGAGATTCAAAAGTCTATTTGCCGAGTTTTTCAACCTTGGACCAATCATCATGTCACCTTTCATATGAGTCTGTCATTATGCTACTAGGGCTCGTTTAGATATGGCTTATATAGTATTTAGGGCTTTCAAGAGATTCACTTCCAGCCTAAGTCTGCCTAATCCCTAGTCCAATAATTGAGGGTTCTAACTGTCCAACGGATCAAAAGGGCTGGCCTAGACCTAGATTTAGTGTCTTGATCCTATATACACTTATTGGACTTGTCCAAAACAAGGGTAAGGAAAAGTCAATATTATGCAAATTCACTGGCCGCCAAGGAACAAGGATAGATCGAAAAGGGCATGGATGAAGTCGTAAGGCTAGATCTAAATAAGACCAAGATAGATCTATCCAAAGAACTTGCCCTGAGATATTAAACCATGATCAAGTTGCTGGTTTTGTAAGAGAGGAGAAAGGACTATGTCTCTATGATATTGCCACTGAAGACACATTTTCATGAAAAAAATTGCATCACGTGTGAAGCACTCTGTCAATGATTTTCTAAGATTGCTTTATTGCACCATGGATTAAGAGTTTAATCTTGGTTTTCTCGTAAAAGTCCCTTTTATAATTTCATAAGTAGCAAATTGATTGAAAACTCCCAATAAAATATCATTTCTTATCATACATCAAAACTAAACTAAGACAAATTTAACAAACTGTCATCTTAACATAATCATATAAATCCAACAGGGAAATCAATCAGTTCCTAGAGATCCCTACACATCCAACCTTCAGACTTCAGTGTGTGCTGGATGGATAGGAATCGTCATCTCTATCCTCTTGAGGCCTACTACATAAAAAAATATACACATTGTTCACAACGGAGCTTTTATATGATATCCAGTTTTGTTAAACTTAAATATTTTTTTCTTCAAGCGTTGGTTGGCCTAGGACCGAAGGGATTAGTCTGGACTTAGGATTGGCACACCCTCCGTTATTAGATATATAGAGTCGGACAAACTCAAAACATTGGCATTTACTTGATACGATTGCTGTCTAGTGGGCACCTTGAGAACCAAGTGATTGGTGACAGAAATTTGAAAGGCTTTAGGGGGTGTCACCAGACATGAGGGCCACCTACTACATCTCCAACATTAAACAAATCTGCGGGCCAGAAATTGAGAATGTAGACAGGGCCAATACATTGTGGAACCCATTTGAACTTGGCCCAGTTCACAGTGGAGAACAAACATAGTCCACATAGGGGGTGTGAAAATTGGGTATCAATGGGTCTAATATGGCACAGGCACATAGGTCTGGTACAGTCCCAAGTACTTAAGAGGCTCAAGTACTTAAGAAACCCAAAAATCCAAGTACATATAGTCAGACTTGCGGAGACTCAGTTATCTAACCCAATCCGGCTTTTAACTATGGCCAGGAGTAATGAGGACCTAGAAAATTTTCCATGTGGGGCCCACAATCTAAAGAGAAATGTGTTTAAAAAAAAATGAACAGATTTGAAAAACTTTCTAGGGGGTTTTCAGAAATTCCTGGGGTTGAAAACAAGCCGACCAATTAAGGGTTTTGTTTACTCTTTTTTTTTTTTATCAAAATAAACTTGTGCTAACTAAGCAAGCTAAGGTCAAATGAGGCAAACGTTTAATCATTATTCATTTCACATATTGTTGGGCCCCACAATATATTTTTATGTACCCATTTCAAAATCCAAATCCCCTGTTTGGACCAATCGGGAGTGACACATAAACTTGCTGAATTTAAAAATCGGTATTGTCTTTAAAAGCCAGCTGTCACCCCTTGAAACCCTATTTGGACCAAACAGGGATCCGGACTCCCCATTTCAAACTAGCAATGGACAGAGAGGATCCAAGTCTATAGCCAATGTAGGCAGGCCCCTTCCTATGTCTGAAAGGGTGATGCTACATTTAGCCTTACATCATACAAAAATGTTTATTTTACAAAGTTATACAGGACCACAAACTACTCACAATCATGAAGTAATGAGTCCCACATTTGATAATGCCCCCCATACCATATGCTTAGATTTTTGTCAAACGTGGGACAATGTTAGGAGGGCCGCAATCAATTGTATCCACAAAAATCAACCATAAATCAGAACATGACCATTAAATACAGATGAATATCATGGAGCTATAATGGCTGACTACAGTTTTATAAGAAAATATGCAAAAGGGTAAAATGATATTTTGATTGTGATAAGAATGAATCACAAAAAGGTAAAATGGTCACAAAAATCAACTAATGAATATATGGAGAGACTAACACTATTAATCTGATTTTGTATAATATGACCATGAGTCAACATAGGTTTCAATAAAATCAAGTAATAGAGAAGGGCATTTTGAGGTTGACATTATCATACACAGGCCTTTATAAATAAATTTAAAAAAATGATTGAGAATGGGCCTTTTTGGGTTTTGTTAGATGAACACCTGTTGGGTTTTAACTAGTGCCCAGATACTCAAAATCAAGGCACCAAGGATTGACTTGTTCACAAGGAAAGGACACACTACAAAAAAAGTATAAGATATGATGTGGATATATTACCTATTTCAAACCATTATAGAAATGTAGATTGTGACTCCTTACCTAGATCAGTTCATACAAGTCTACCCATCCTACACAGGCCAATACAACAAAAGAGGAGGATTGGCCTAGTCCACTGAAAATGCTACAAATAACCTAAAAGCCTGTTTAAAGTTCAAATTCAAAAGGAATAGCAGCCCTAAACTAACTACAGATATAATATAACCACAGAAAACAAGCTATAACTAACTTAAGCCAGGAACAAACACATACACCTAAGGCCCTTTTGAGGCTGCCCTTATGCTGGCAGGGCCTTTATTTAAAAATTTTCCATTTAAGACTGGGCCTTTTTGGGGTTGTCGGATGACACAAGGCCTGTTGGGTCTTGACTTGTGATGCTGAAATACAACATTAACGCACCAAGGCTTGACTTAAACAGAAGAGAAGGACACATTATACACAAAATTAAGTATAAGATGAGATGTGGATATGTTGCCTATTTTAAAGCATTCAAATAAAGTAGATTGTGACTGCTAACCTAGATAACAATCAGTTCATACATGGGCCAATCCCACAAAAGAGGATTGGCCCAGTCCACTGAAAAATGCTACAAAGCTTGTTTGATGTTCAAATTTAAATGAAAAGCAACCTAAGAGCATCTCATTGGTAAGTTAAACATCTACAAATGACGAAAGGAAACAAGCTACAAACAACTTAAGCCATGAACAAACACACACACCTAACACTCCCTAAGAACATGTCTGTCAATAGATGATAAAAGACTAAAACTAGCTAATAATCTGAGCCCTTACTCCTTGGAGGACTTATTGATCAGGGACTTGTGAATGTGAGGAATTACACCACCTCCTGCAATGGTGCCCTTTATCAGAGTGTCCAGCTCTTCATCGCCTCTGATCGCAAGCTGCAGATGACGCGGGGTTATACGCTTCACCTTGAGGTCCTTGCTAGCATTCCCTGCTAACTCTAGAACTTCAGCAGTCAGATATTCAAGGATGGCAGCTGAATAAACAGCTGCTGTCGCCCCAACTCGCCCATTCGCTGCAATCCTGGACTTCAGTTGACGGTGGATCCGACCCACTGGAAACTGTTTTAAACAATACATCAGATGCACAGAGACAGACACACACTGAAATGTTACTGCTGTGATTCAAAGAGTTACAGTTGGTGGACCAGACTCTGAGTTTGTTAGCAGTAGGGTTGCCAACATCTGACCAGACCCATCAACTTAACTCAAATACAAACCAGTTAGCAAGGGCCTCTTTGTTTCATGTAATTGAATACATAGGAATTGTAAGACTTCTATATCTTAAAATGGGTAAAATTAAAGATTCAAATGTGAATTTCCAAAATGACCATCAAAATTATCTCCCTTCTATTGGAAAACATCCAAGGGGAGGTGGGAAATGAATACCCAACCACCACCCTAGTAATACAAATCCTAGGAAAGTGGCAGTTGAACTTTACATTGTTATCATAGATCCTTCAACCCTCACCTCATATCATTCACCCCGTACCTCTTTAATAATCCATCAATGAGCACATTTGACCATGAATTTCTATGTATTCTATGCAAACAAACAAGCCCCTTTTAAGGGTTCGAGTTAATATTTTGCCACCCATAGATGGATCAAGTTTAGGTCGAGCCCATAGGTTCTACTCAATATGCAAACCCAAGCCTAACCAAACTCCATCCAGCTCATTTTTACTTCGACACACCAACCTGGCCTTGACCTCACTCTAGGCTTGAGGTTAGGTATAAGGTTGTCAGTTTCATTTCATATTAATGAATGGGTCAGGTTCAACTTAAGTCCCCACTCATTAATCTAAGAAGTGAACACATTTCAAACAATATTATCAGTAAATCCAGAAATCCAAATCAATAGTATATAATTGTAACGAGTTAGAAAGAAAGAACAAACCAAAAACATGCAGATGGAGGAATGATCAACTCAAACGAGTAACACTGCTATTGTGGTGCAAATAACTTGGGCATACTTTAGCCTATCTGATTTCATAGAGTTCAAATTTCATATGAAGATATAGCACCTTGACTAGAATGGATCCGAATCCCCTATTTGGACCAACCAGGGGGTGACACATTGTTTTATACTTATGTTGTACTTAAAAGACGTAGCTGTCTTTTAAAGATAGCACCGGTTTTTAAACTCATGTGTCACCCCCTGAGTCCAAACAGGGGATCTGGATTCGACTGGAATAGTGTTGAGGTCAACGTCCACCTTCACTCCTGAGCGGTCAGAATTGTGGTCAAGCCCTCACCCTCACTACAAAACAATTGTTGTGCCGTTTCCCATCACCATTGGTTTTGGGATAAATGGTAATTCAATAGGGTGTAAGATCCTATAAGTGGTATCAGAGCCTGGTAGGTCGGGTGTTCGAGTCACGAGATATGTATTTCGCGAGTTGCGCAACAAGAGTCACGGCGGGTGTGATGTTGAGGAAAGGATTGTTGAGGTCAACGTCCACCCTTGCTCCTGAGCAGTCATAATTATGGTCGAACCCTCACCCTCACTATAAAACCATTGTTGTGCCGTTTCCTATCACTAATTAGTTTTGGGATAAGTGGTAGTTCAATAGGGTGTAAGATCCTATAAATAAACTAAAAAGGGTACTTCATTAAAAAAAAAGTACATTAGGACAAAAAAAAAAAAAAGTCCCAGAGAGAATGATAACAAAAGGTTGACCATTCCATCTGATCAATAAGATCAAATAAAATCCTTAATAAATGTTCAGTCCCCTCTCTAATGAAAATTAAAGCCAACATTACATGGATTATAGCAGTCAATCCTATCCGAACACTACAAATCAACACGCAAATTTAACGTTAAACTGAAAATTTTAGCCCTTAAAATGAACATGTGAAACTATTGCTACATTGTGTATGTTTGATCCAACCATAAATATAATAACTATAATTAGACTGAGAATTTCTACAGTTATGGAGGAAAATTTTTCACATCTAACAGTCAGTTCAAATTAAAATAGATGAGCCCATTGTGAGCAGAAAATAAGCTTGTATTAAATTGTTTTTTTTTTTAACTATTACTTAAGTTACATCTTTCTTCAATCCAACAGTTAATATGGCCTACTGAAAACAATGGCAAAATGATGCAACAGAATGATCTGCTACAACCAGATCACACTAGAATGTTATGAAGCATGCCCACAATGTGTGGCCCACCTGATTGGATAGCCATAGCAGAGAGATCAGGGCCACTAAAACAGTAGATCATATGATTAGTCCTTGAAATTGATGATTAGGGTGAAAATTCAATGATAGGGGGGCACAACAAATCCCATGCATCAAGCATAGCCTATGGATGTAAGTAAAAAAGGATGAATGGTAGACAGACAGAGGAATTGGAGTTGATAGGACACGTGTCGGTTTCACTTACCTGGAGACCGGCTCGAGATGACCGGGAAACAGGTTTCTTCTTATCCTTCTCCTTGCTGGCAGCGGTGGTTTTTCCCGCCAAAAGACCCTTCCCTCCTTTTCCCGCCATTTTTCTACCTCTGAAAAATGCCGAACAAGAAATTAGAATGTTCAAATTCCCGCCAAAAATCCAATGCAAAGGAAAACAACATAACCCAAAAATCAGATCTTCAAATGCATGAAAACCCAGAAATTGAAAAAAGAGAAGAAGACAGAGAACAGGGAGAGAGACACAGAAGAGAGAGACTAAGACTTTCTCCTTTCAGTGTTTGGAGAAATCAGGAGAACAACAAGATGTGATTGCAGTGAAAAGAAAGCTTAGATGAAAGAAATGTGTAAAATAGAGAAACAGAGAGGGAGAGGGAGAAACCTGAGGTGTTTGGATGTCGGAAAGCTTGGAGGAGGGAAAGGAGAGGGAGGAAATGGAAAACGAGAGGGAAAATGAGGCGGTTTCGAATTTATATATATGGAGATGCAAAAGGCGGTTGATTTTGGAGGGACTGGAATTCAAATTTTGATCAATTGACATAAATGCCCTCACATGGCTGCGTTTGTTTGACCGAGATGAAACTGGAGAATGGCTCCATTGTGCGTCTTACACAAAGGGAGCCTCAGTGTCACAAGTTACGAACGTGTCCTGGGCCATGGCTAGGGTGGTAAACAGGTCGGTTCCAATCTGGGTCTACGTTGGACCCTAAAAAACTGGAACCGTTAAGGAGAAGGTGGAACCGTTTCCGGATCCAAAATCGAAACCGAAACTAGAACCATATATGGAACGGGTCTATATCCGGATCCAGTTCCGGGTTTAGGTAGAGAATGATATTAAAAAAATATGGTGTTTAGGAGAGATTTTCAAAAATTGAGGTAATATGTCGGATCTCGGGTCCATGAGTCCGAACTAAGGTGGACTGGGGCCCTGATCCATTTACTTATTGGGGCCTAAATAAGGTTCTAGACCCAATTTTTAACGGATTGGAATCTCTTGGTAATCGGAGAATCGGGTACCCAGTTACACCTCTATCCATGACCCACTAACAAGAAAGAGTTAACAAGGTTCGTCTAAGGCTTTGACTTTGGAGAAATCCATGCTTGAACTCGAAGGAATGTAACTCTATAGTTAGGCCCACTTATTTTAAATCTGAACCCCTCAAAACAAACATCTTTACAAACGGGGCCATCAGCAATTGCAAATCTCTTAATTGGGCTACGCTCGGAACTTGAGGATATATATGTGGATTACTAGGGGGGTTGGATTTTCTCTTGAACAGTCTGAGTTATTTATATGTGGGGGCTATGATGGATTTTCAAGATTTTGTTACACGGTTCCGTATAATAGCTAGATCCAGACTCTTTAGAATTATATTAGTGTAAGTATCGTTTTAAGAACAACACCTTCTCCTTCCCACGGTGGGCCCCGCAGACGCGGTCCCACCGTACATTAGGATCAAGTAAAAAACAATATAGTTTTAGAAGGCATGTTAGAAGGCTATTTTACAATCACTGTGTTCCAAGCTGTTTGTTGGTTGATCATTCAAAATGAGGGAGACTCATGAGCCATGGCAGCAATTCCCAACTGACCTTCAAAATGAGGGACAGGCCTTACTGTCCAACATAATTCTTAGGCTTGTCAGTTATACACTTATACTGAGCAAGGGCTGGATCATTTGAGTCCCCCATCTTTTACACCTGTGGCTGGAGAGTCTCTTGGGCACGTTTAGTGAAGTTCCACTGGGGTGATTCCTCGTAAATTTTCCGGGGATTGAGAAAAAATCATGTTTGGTTGCAAATCCAAGCGTATGAGAGGAATCTCATTCATACATGGAAGTCATCACAAACACAGAAAACTGAGATCTGACCTACCCAAATTATACAAATTCATGTGCTCACTGATTTGCGGATGAACGGTTAAATAGGCGGTCATATTGAGGTTACTCTTTTTGCTTTGGAAACATATCTTCTGGGTCTCATAATCACAATCCAAACCGTACATCATGTTTAGAATGTTCAAAAAGGCTAGAACACAAAAAATCAGCCGTTGGTCCATCATATATTTTGATATATTTGTAAAAGTTTCTAGACTGTTGATCGTGATTTCTGAACTTTTGTAGGTCCCATTTGTAAAATCTGAACCATTCAATCTTTTCAAAAGATTTACACCTGCCATGGGCTCAAATTTGGTAGCCTGATTCATCATGGATCATGAGAAAATTAGAAAAAAAAAATACTCTAGGCCGTTGATCATTCACAATGCCAAAAACAACTTTGTTTTGCCATACGTACAGTGACTCAGGCAATAATTTGTGGTAACCATTTTCCACTTGGAAACCTATCTTATGGTCCCATAATCAATATCCAAACCGTTCATCATGTTTAGAATGTCCAAAATGGCTAGTAGTCAATTTTTAGCCGTTGATATATCATATATTTTGATATCTTTTTGCAAAATAGCCCATACCCTAAAAACATAATTTTCTTGATTTATGTGGGACCCACAATAAAAATCCGAATTGTCAATCAAAAGTAGAAGGCCAAAAAAGACTATGGGTTCGGATTGCCTTGATTCATCATGGATTGTGAGAAAATGGGGAAAAAAAATCTATGATCATTGGATGTAGCATTTGTTAATCCACAAGTTCCTTGCCTTTGCCAAACGTGGAATGCCGTAAATCTTCTGCATGAGATATCCTCACCGTTGATAGCTTTGTATAAGAAGGAAAGAATCCTCTTGATAGAGGATACCTCTCAGGTTGCCAAACATGCCCTTAAGCTCCCAGAGATTCTCTTTACTTTAATAGAAAAACAAACATGGGGTTGTGAGATTCACTCGGCCCAAAGATACAAGTAGAGCCAGCAAAATCTGACCTGATCCGTCAATTTGACTTGAACCCGACCCATATTTGACCTGTACACTCGACCGCATTTGCCGGTCAATCAAAGGTCAAGAAAACTTGAGCTGCATTTAAAAGGGTCAATATAGGGTCAACCGGCCTAACCTATTTAAATGGGCTAGGTTATGGTCAACCCACACATATAAACCAATTTACACAATGTTGGTTTAATTTTTTCAATTCTTAGAATATTTCCAGGATTGGCCCAAAGACTAAACCCCGGGTCAAAACTGGACCAATGTAGCCTACTTGATCAGGCCTAGGCTGGGCCAGCCCTTGAGCACCCCTACATAGGAGGTAAAGCACAAAGAGAAATGGCAACTTTTCACATGTCTCATGCCAGAAGAGCCAAATGCATGAAGAATCAGCTACTCAAAATGGATGAACATGAAAGCATTTCGTTAGTAGTTTGTGCATTTAGATGCATTAGGCTTTTCAGCTGCAAGTACCTTATCAAAGTCTTAGCGAAGTTAATTTTAGAGGATTTTATGGGAAAAGTTTCGAAATTTGGCCATTTCTTGCGAAGGTCCCCGAATATCGCGTATCACAAACGTGGTCTGTTAGGACCTTTTCCATTTTTTTAATGCTGAAGGGAGTGACGCTAGTGTGGCTCCTAGCATAGCTCACGTCTAATAAGAGCCACGCTAGTGTCGCTCTACGCAGTTTTTACAAATTACTATTTTTCCTCTTATTTCTTTCTCTTCTCCCACTTATTTCTCTATCTCCCCCACTCCATTGTCTCTCAATCATATTAGGAAAACAGTATTACAGACTTTATAAAAAGATTGCTATTGACCAAGATACTATTTCTTTCTTTCTTTTTCATATTCTCAAGATTTATCTTAAAAAGTGAGAGAGAGAGATAGGGAAAGAAAAAAAAATGGCAGACATAACATGGAAGAATAGTTCCAATGACAATCTTATACTGGTACATTATTATATAGAGTTTACCCTCAACTCATGAACCCAACCATGAGAAAACGAGAGAGAAAGGTTGCTTAACAGGGTAAATCTGCATTTGTAGGTTTGGACGCTGCTTTTTCGGCCTTACGAACATGGAAAAACTTATATTCGCAGATTTTCTACCCTTATGAACAGTGGAAAACTTGTAATATTAGTAGCTTTTCCACCAATATGAATGACAAAAACTTGTATTCGCAGCTTTTCCACAGATACGTGAGGAGCGATACTAGTGTCCCCGAAATTTTTCTATGAGACGCTATTGTCGCTCAGAAGAAAGTATAAAATAAAAATAAAAAAAATGGTGGAAAGATCGAATTTGTGCTGTACAATCTTTGGAGTCCCACTGCGAGGAATAGTTATCATAAAATCCTATTAATTTTATATATTAATATTTTAATTTCCTTAGGTTGGCCAGTCAAAAAATAACACATACAAATGAAAAATGAGCCCGGGCAGCCACTTGATAACTGCCATTCTCCAACTCATTGTTATTCTGCTACCTCACTGCCTAACTTGTCACATCCAGTAACTTATTTACATTCATTGGCAGTCGGCCCTTCATTGTACATTTCACATGCAATTTATATCAGAAAGTAAACCATGTTAGAAAGCAATTGTTTTAAATGGAGCCACCCACTATTTTTCATTCGTCTGTTCGCCATTAATTTTTCTTATATTTGAGGCATCTATTGATATTCTTATAATAGTATCATCTGTGTTCTTCCTTTTTACCCTACATATACCTCTTACAATCTAGATCTCCATGACGTGTATATTATCTATTTCTTTGCTGTTAAACAATTTGCTGGGAAGAGTAGGGGGAGATATTGCGTATGTTCTCCAAATATGTTGGTGTGTGTAATTCAAATGAGGCGGAGGTGCTAATTATTTTAGAAGGCTGTTCTCTAGAGGATATGGTGCTCCTCTAGTAATAGAGAGTCATTCTTCTAATGCGATTGGTTGGATCTCTAAACAAAAGGCTAACTCATAGAAACTTCAACTCCACTTCAATGAAATTTGGGAGCTAGAAGCTAGCATCGAGGCATCATTCTATCATGAGTTTAGATCTGCCAACTCCACGGCGGATGTGCTAGTCAAGCAAGGAGTTGATAGGCTTATTCCTTGGGTAGGAGTGATTATGTTATTGGGTGTCTTGTTTTTGAGATTGGATGTTTCTTCTCTTGCACCTTTCTCATTCCTCTTTTTTGTGTTCTTTTTACACTCCTTACTAGTTGCTTATTTTTAATGAACTCTTTCATTACCATTTCAAGAAAAAAAAAACCAATTTGGTCATAAGAAAATGCAGGTTTAATTAATGCTTTACAATAAAAAAATTAACTGAAGCAACAATTGATGACCAGGCATACATTATACTTTGACATCTTTTCTATGCTTTACTACACTAATCTTGTTTGAAAAAATATTGTTAATTTCATATTAAGTGTTCTTCAAATTTGACTTGGCCCACCTTGTGTTACACCCCGATCCGAACTAATCATGATTAAGGCCAATTAATTTGGATTAGTGCTAATAAAGCACTAATAATTGGGTTAATGAAGGTTAAAGACTAAAGAGAGACAAATTAGTCTCAAATGATGCATTAAGTATAATGGAATGAATTTGAATGGGATTGAGTTGGTTAAAATGAGTATAGACTCAAACAAGGTAGGCTAAGGACTTTTTCGTAAATACGGGTTTTCACGTATTTCGTCAAATACGAAAATTCTTGATACCAACGTGTGTATCTCAAATAGTATGTTAACTTTCATAATAGGCGCGATTTCATTTGACCTCAAATGGACCAAATGAAGCTTCATTTGACTCAAAATGTAATAATGCTTAATGGGAGGGGGCTTTAGTGTGAGAACCCCTTATATTAGAATGAAATGAAGAGATGAACTCATTTCACCCAAAACCCTAGGCACCTTCTTCATCTTCTTCCTTTCCCCTTCCATTATTCCTCTTTAAGAGTAACTTTTGGTGGAATGCTCCAGTGATTTTGAGTGAAAAGCTTCATCTTCATCTTCTTTCTCAAGCCATTCCTCCATTTTTGAAGTGTAGAGCTTGAAAGAGAACTCTAAGTCCCTTGCTTGGAGCTTCAAGTAAGTAGTTGGTCTTCTCTTAGGTTTTCTAAGTTCTATTGAGTAGTGAGGAGAGGTTTCTAGCACAAATAACTTATGGGTAGTGTTTTTATGCTTTAATGGAATTTAGGGTTGAAATTTTGGGGATTTTAAGCTCAAGCCAAGCTAAGTAAAAGAGGGCTTGGAGTTGATAATCTTCAAGAGGCAAGTATAAGCATTTTCTTGTGAATAGTGTTAACCATTGTAGAAGATTGTAGAATTTCTATGGATGGAATGTGATGATTAATAGATATTAGAAGTGTTGTTGTGAATGGATGATGTATGAGGAGGGAATGGGAGATTCGAATGGTTACTCCAATATATACATACTCTTCCTAGGATTTTATGAGTTTTTGGAATGATTGGAGTTCATAGAATTCAATTCCTAGAATTTTGCTTCAGAAATATGAAGCTCCAGAAAAATCGTTCTGGGTGAATTTTGGCTAGCCGCAAGGCTAACCGCCAAAATCCATAAAATGGACGAGTCTCTGGAAAGCTAACCGCCAGATTTCGGTTAGTCGAAATTGAAATTTCAGCTAGCCGCAAGGTAACCGTAAGCTAATCGAATTTGTGTCAGAAGTCCCTGCCAGAAAGCTAGGTTCTGGAAAGCTGATCGTGAGCTGACTGCTAATCTTGGATTTTTGCATAGGCTTGGAGCACTCCTTGTGAGTATAAATGCTCCCTAAATTAGTTTTAAGGCTAATTATGGGGTAAAGTGAACTGTTAAGAATTAAGGTTAATGAAGAAAAAATTTCGTAGTTAATTAATTGTAGTCTAAACTTCCACGGATGTTTATTACAGGAACTATAATGCGCACATTAAATATATAAATGTAATACTTATCGAGAATAACACGTGCATTTGGTAACCGTTGGTTACACCTAAATTGTCGTTTAGATTTGAAATAGAATCAAATATAATCATAATTGATTTTGTAATTCTCTCATTGTAACATTGTGTTCCAATATAATGAGATTGGTATCACTATTATTCCCTTCCCTTGTTATGAAGGAAATCATTGAATTGAATCGAATCCAAGATTGAATTGCTTACTGAAAAGCATTGACCTTTAAGTCTGGCACTACCTAGCTATTGAATTAGAACTTTAAATGAGTTCAATAAATTAATAAATGAAACAAATGATTAATCCTACTGCAGTAGATGGATTTGGGGGCGAACGGAGCTCCGTGGTGATGCCAGTTGTCCCTGGCCCGTGTATGAACAAAAACGGAGACAAATTCTTGCATTAAATATCATTGAATCAATATTACAAGAAAATCCCCTTTTTATTTTTGGGGTGGATTACAATGCTCAAAACCAAAAATACAATGTCCTAATCCGAGAAGGAACTTGCTTCTGGTCCTTGACCTACTTCTTTCTTTATAAGTAAAACTAAAGGAACTCTAAAAATGGCTAATTTGCATAATGACATATTATCTTTTATATCTCTTCGGCAGATTTCCCATCATTGGATTGATGATCCATAGCGATCCATATGTACATTGGGCTCATAACCACATGTTAAGCCACCACGTAACCCATTGTCAAACATATAGCAGTTCATGTGTTAGGCTTATAAAATTATAGCCCACATGTCAATTGGTCACGTAAATGGCCTGTAGCAAGCCCATATGCATGCTTATAACTAACTCATATATATCGGGCTCGCAGCCCACATGTCAAGCTTAGAGCAACTTGCACATTAGACTTATAGAAAACAATGGCCCACATGTCAAACCCATTTTAAAAGGAATCTGTAAGCCATATATAGCCCAACATTAGGTAATTCCATAAAATATATTCATACATGGGTTCATTTCATGAGCTAGATTCTTATTTGAAATGGGTTCAGACCATGGCCCACTCTTTAAAATGATTTTATGCATTTTCTTAGAGCCCATTATGGCCTATGCATGATCTCTTTGCAAATGGTACTTAGGCTTATTTTCTGAGTAGATATGGACTGATGTAGTGACTTGTTGATACCCATTCTACAGTCACTATTACTATAATCAATCAATCAAATTCTGACCATTGTTTGGGCCATGATCCAACCCAATTTTAGTCACTATTTGGGCTGAAATCTAGCCTAATTCAGTATGTATTTGGGTTAGACCCAGCCTAATTTCATTCACTGACTGGGCTGTCTTTTGACCCATTCAAAACCATCATTTAGACTGAGTTTTCAGTCTACTTTCAGCCACTAAATGATTTCATGACATCTAATTTAACCAAATTTAAGTCGTTATTTGGGCTGATTTTTTTATCTATAATTCTGGCCCAATTTTGACCCAATAGTTTGGTCTGGTTTAGAATTATAGGTCTGGACTGGTTTTGGCTTGACTTGAATTTGTAATTATAGTCTAATTTAGGCTACCATTCTGGCCTGAGTTAGACCAAGAATTCTAGCCTGATTTAGGCCCTAAATCTATATTGGATTAGATTCAATATTCTGGCCTGATTTAGACCCAAAACCTGACCTGAATTAGACCCAAAATCTGGTCTTATTTAGGCCCAAAACCTAATCCTATTTAAGCCCATAATCTGGTCTTATTTAGGCCCAAAATCTGGTCTTATTTAGGCCCAAAAAATTTATCTTAAATTGGACCCAAAGTCTGGCCTTATTTAGGCTTATAAGTTTAGATTGATTCTGGCCTATTTACACCCCTATAATCTGGGTCTTAATCCATTTATAGTCTCCATTGAGACCATGTATGGTGTACTGCACATTTACTACCCTTATTTGAGCTACTGTACAGTCGATCTTAGGTCCATTTCTGAAAAGGATTCAGACTCATTTATAGTCCATTAGCAACTCTATTTAGGCCATTTAAAATTGTAATGTGGGCTAATGTTCTGACTTATTTATAGCCCTCATTTATGGCCCATTTAAAGCAGCACTTGGGCTGATTTTAACCCTTTATAAGGACGAACTTGGGCTGAGTTTTTAACCGATTTTGTAAATGATTTTTCAGCATGTTTGCTCATGGGTTCAGACCCTTTATTCACTAAAACCCAGCCTTTTATCCAGTCCATTGTAGCCAAATAAGTAATTTTTAGCCCACTTTTAATTGTGCTTTAGGCTGTTTTTCTTAAGTCCATTTGTAGCCAAATAACTGATTTTTAGCCCACTTTCAATTGTGCTTTAGGCTGTTTTTCTTAAGTCCATTTGTAGCCAAACGCCGGACTAATTTTTAGCCCATTCATAGAACTAATTTTCAGTCCATTTGAGATCCTCTTTTACACTGTATTTCAGCCCACACATTCACCTTCTTGGAGTGGCTTTTGACCCAATTAGAGCCCAATTTTTTCAACCTGTTTGCAGATGAATCTGACTGTAACCCAGCCCAATTTCAGCAAGTGTTTGGGTTAAAATCTAGCCCAGTTCAGCCAATATTTGTGCTAACTCCTGACCCATTTAGAGCCCCATCTTGGACTGAGTTTTTAACCCATTTGTAGACGAAATCTGGCTGTAACCCAGCCCAATTTCAGCAAGTGTTTGGGTTAAAATCCAGCCCAGTTCAGCCAATATTTGGGCTAACTCCTGGCCCATTTAGAGCCCCATCCTGGACTGAGTTTTCAACCCATTTGCAGCCAATATATGGGCTGTTTGTTTAGGAAGATTTTTGCTGTTTATTAGATGGACTCAGCCTATTTGTAGGGTGTTTGGTTGGTTGAATTCAGGTTTGTGGGCTGTTTGTTTGGGTGAATTCAGATTTGTGGGCTGTTTGTTTGTGGGGAATTCATTTTTGTGAGTTGTTTGTTTGTGGGCTGTTTGTTTTAATGCCACCAGCAACTTCTACACTCATAAAAATAATGCAGAGAACATAGTAAGTGCAGTGCGCAATGTGGATTCCATTAATTCCTGCTAGCGCAATTACAACAATTTGTAAATTTAAGTGATGAGGTTTTAATCTCAGAAACTTTAGAGGGCAGATTTCCATTAGGAAATCTGAATCTCCAATTTTTTCTTCAGGTGGGAGGGCAGATTTCTTTTAGAGAAATCTGAATCTCCATTAAAAAAAATGGGGAAGTTTTAAAGAATAAATCCTTTTGTAACATAAGGATTTGGATTTTCATTTGATGGAGGGCGGAATCCTCCTTCTCCAAATTTCCATTTTAATGGTGGCCATGTTGCATTACACATGGGAGTTTGGTGGAGGGCGGAGACCTTTTTAAGTAAGGCTCTGAGTCTCCATTTTAATGGAAATGAAGTGGTAGGAAAGATGAAGATGGAGTGGGCACCCATTTGGTAGGAGGGCGGAAACCTTCTTTAAGGATCCGAATCTCCATTTTGATGGGAGAAAAGTTGTAGCGTATGAGGAAGATGAGTATATTAGGAAGATGGGGTGGGGGGAATGAAATGATGGAAGATGGAATGGAGGTGATATGGTGGCTAGAGGGCAGAATCCTTCTAAAGAGGACTCCGAATCTCCAATACATGGTAGTGGGGAAGATGGTGAAATGAGTGTACTACATGAAAAAGATGAGATGGGAAGATGATAGAGAAGATAAAAAAGAACAGCTTTATTACCTTCTTCTTCTTTTCTCCTTTTCTCTCTTTCTCTTCTTTTTCTTTTGTTCTTCTCCTCTCTCAAGCAAAACAAACGAACTCCTCCTCTCTCTTTACTTTTCCTCCTTTTATTTCTTTTGTTTGAGAAGTTATGTAACTTCCAAATATGATGAGACCGTGAGAATGGGTGGGAGAATGGGTGGGGAGTTTTAAAAACTTCCCACAACGATCTCTTTTACATGTTTGAGTGGGTCAAATGGCCTAGATCATTTTGTGGAGCCCGCATTTGAATTTTGAGGAACAAAAAATAGCTTATGCAAGGATTCGAACACCCATCATTTCACATATTACATGGACCATTAACCAATTCACCTAATGCCATTGCTTATATAAAATTGGCTAAAAATATTTTTTAACAAGGATTTACTCCATTTTGATTATTGGGTCCAATTTGTGCATAAGCGAGCTCAAATGAATTATTGGGTTCAAGTCCATTTGATCATGACCCCAACTGAGTCCAGATAGAATAGAACTTTGGCAAGATTCTTTTTTTTTATATGCCAACAGCCCGGACACTGGTGAGTCCCACAATTTCCTATCGTATCTATGGGTATTGATCGATGCCTTTCATTTGGAAGAAGAATCATTCCTTTGAGGGAAGATAGTAATGATGAATCCTTCCTTTGAGGGAAGATGGTAAATGAAATGGAACGAAATGAAAATGAACGCTATGTTAGTGACCACCCTATACATGTCCACCAGATTAATTTTTATGTTCACATATTGTTATTGTGGGAACTTTCTAGACTTATCTAGAATTGAAACTGTTACTAATAGATTGAATGAGTTAGTTTATGAATTAACATGCTATTGCAAGATCTGTTTATACTTTGTTGAACCGTCGTGTTTACTAGTATTATTGATGACATTACAAGCCCGTTTACTCATGCCGGTGCAACAGCGCCCATGGCGGCAGCGGAGGAGACCGCTTAGGTTCCTCCAAGAGGACTAAATGAATGGAATGGACGGGATACCATCTGATTTGGATATCCGAGTGTGAAACGGAGTTGGAACATTTTAAGAGAATGTTTTGGAAAATGTTTTGAGAAGTCAGTCTTTTTGTATAATCATTTTGGCATGTAATTAATTGTCATTGCATAATGTTTGGGATATGCACTGATTGACAAGTAAACGATGGAAATGATACATGTATAAAAATCATTATTTTGTATACATGTAAATTGTAAATTGATATTGTCAAATATAAATGTTTCCGCAAATTTGTATATTTGACAGGTTTATTGAGAATGTTATCCCTTGTGGATTTTCGTTTTAACTTCGGTTAATTTGGGATTTACGGGAGTAAGTATGGGCTCATGGCTCGTGGTTACCGGATCTCGGGCCCGGGTCGTGACACCTTGGAACTCTCGAATTACTCCATAATTCATCTTTACTTGTTGACTCTCAAACTACTTTACTCTAAAATGCATTTCTACTAACTCATAACCTATCATTTCCATGTTGGCATTGGTTGATAAGTTTAATCACATCATTTCCGGGCATTACACGGCAGAAACATCAACCTAATTGAGATATTCATATATAAAAAATATAAAAAACTTTTTATCAATAACAAAAGATATCATTAATGAAAAACAAATACAAGGAGAAAGAACAAAAGGGCAACTAGGTAAAAGCAATGTAATTCTCTCACCCTCACCCAATAGTTACATAATAAAACCGGAAAGGTATTTTCTTTATTTCATGTGTATAGGGTCCTTTGCAATTTGATAGCAAATGGGGAGAGAATGTACAATCTATCTAAGGGAGAGAATACATAACTTTTTATTGGGGGAGAGAATGTATAGCTTGCCAAGGAGAGAGAGATTGCATGGTCAAAGGGGGAAAGATGAAAGAAGCGAAAAGTTTGGGAGATTAAGAAGATGCTTGTCCAAATAGAGAAAGCTCAAAAGAAGGATTGAATAATTCTCAAGCTTCAAGCATCAAGAAGAATGAGAAAAAGACCTAAAACCAAAGCCAAGTCAAATGAGCATCCAAGTGAGATTTCAAGACTAGTTCAGTTCAAGGGAGCTGAAGACTTAGAGTGAAAATTCAATATTGTGTGTATTGCCATCAGATTGCAAAGGGGGAGATTGTTAGGATTTTGTGTGTTGCAATCTGATAGATGCATGATAATCTTACCATCATTTGAATTTTCACACATGCATTGATTTTGAAAAACTTGAAATCTTGAATTTTCACATGCATGATTTTATAACTTTCAAAAGTGATTCTATATGCATAGTTTGGATTTTTAAACTTGGATGCATTTCTATTGAAAAGTTGATTTATTTGATTTGCAATCATGCATGCCTATGATTTCATAGGTAAATCATTTCAGGGATATTAGGTTCATGTTTTGAAAGAGTGCTCTATCTACACACTATAAAAACCTTTCCACACACTGCATTAAAAAAATTAAAAATAAAAACATCCTTAAACTACCCCTATCCCTATCCTTCCCTCTCTTCCTCTCCCTACTCCGGCAATCCCACCAGCCGCCGCCCTACGCTGATCCATCTCTCTCTCTCTCTCTCTCTCTCTCTCTCTCTCTCTCCTGCCGCTCAACCCCTCCCCTTCGTTGCCGAGCCAAGTGCTCGATCTCCGGTCCGCCTCCGTCTGTGTGTGGAAGGTTAAGAGAGAGAGACCAGAGAGAGGGAGAGAGGCAGAGGTGGTGGGTGTGGGTGTGGGTGTGGGCAGATGGGCTACCGGAGTAGGGCTAGACGTTGACACCCCATGAGGCGGGGTCAAGGCGGTAGGCAGCAAGGGTGCGGTCGGGGCAGAGGTTCTTGATCTGGTTGATGAACTCGTTGCCGCCATAGTAGCGGTTGCCAAGCATGCCCTCAGAGTACTCGTTGGTGAGGGGGTTGTCGAGGGCCTCAATGACGGCGAAGGAGGTGAAGTTCTCGGAGGTGATGAGCTCGATTCCGCTGCATTGGCGGTGCTTCTCCTTCTCAATGAGGTTGCATATCTTGTCATTGGCTGATTTCATAAAGGTGTTGCCCCACACATTGACTGGATCCATGGAGCAGAGGAAGAGGAGTAGTAGGAGGAAGGAGAAGGGCAAAATGGGAAAAGAAGAGAGATTTCTCTCCTGTGTGGATGTAGTGGGGAGTTGCAGGGGTGGCTGGGAGGGGCGGAGGTGGGGTGGTGGGCCGGAATCTTCTAGGGAGATGGGGAGAGAGGGAATGAGAAGGATAGGGGTAGTTGATAAGTCCACAAAACTAGGTCATTAAGTCATCATTTCATTAGCATTTGTGGACTTAATTAGGTTCGATTGCATAGAATTGCATTTAATTTCATGATTACATGCATTTGAGGATATTTTTGGAGAAATGGTTAAAATTGGTCAAAATTTATTGAATTGCATGACTTTTTGAAATTAATTTTTTCTCATCTCATTTATCACCCCAAAATTAGGCTTTTGGTTTCATTAATGTATATCTTGCTATTTTTGGCACCATGTGCTATTTTTGGAAAGTTGGTCATTTTGGTGCATCACTAAGAATGTAGGGTCCCATACATGGTTCATAATTATTTTCTTACATATGATTAATGTCAAAATTGCCTCTTTCAATTTGTAGGAGAAATCAACATGGGACCTACATTAATGAAATTTGAGAAGAGAGAAGTCAAATAAGCAAGTAAAGAGAGAGTTCAAGCATGCTTGGAAGTCCAACATGGGCCCCACACACCCCATTGCATAGAAGCTTCCATTTTTGCACAATTATTCCCGAATTTTTCAGGGGCAGCAGCTTAAAATGGCCATAACTCTCAAACCGAATATCAGATCAGTGCAATCTAGCCACCGTTGGAAAGCTCTTTTGGAGTAGATATCCATGGAGCCCAAGATTGCCAAAATCAGATTTATATTAAGGGAGATATGACCTCTGGAAGTTGTCTGCTACAGTTTTAGGCGGGAATTGCAAGAAATCTCAATATTTGGAAAGTTTATTTCCTTTACATCATCATGCAATTTTTAGAGATATTCTTGGAATTGTACAAGGAAAGTGTATGCATAAAAAAACCTAATAAGGTGAGGAGATCTCTCAAATTAAAAAGTCTTTTCAAAGAAAGAAGTTAGCTTGGAGAACAAGAAAGAATCCCTACAAATAAGGAAAAAAGAGACCTAAAAGGATGGTACTTCTTTACTAAAAGGGGTTTGCAAAAAGCATAAAAGGAGGCATGATGGAGACCCATAACACATTCCATACTTCCAAGGCTCTCCCTCTCTCCTATTCCTTTCTTTTTCTCTTCATTTCTTCTTTTCCATTAGTTTATTTTTATTTTTGGTAGCCTTGGGCCATGTCCAAGGACTTATTTTGAAGGAGAAAATTTGTGAAGGAGAAGTTGTAAAGATACAATTTTTAACGATAAATCAAGAAGCATTCTTTGCAATGGCGGGCTAATTTTCTTGATTAGAGTTATGGATGAGTCATGTCCAAGGATTTATTTTGAAGGAGAAAATTTGTGAAGGATAAGTTGTAAAGATGCAATTTTTAATGATAAATCAAGAAGCATTCTTTGCAATGGCGGACTAATTTTCTTGATTAGAGTTATGGATGAAGGTAAGTAATTGTCTTTTTATTTGTTTAGTAATTCTAATTTGTGTTCCATGATTATGTGCTTAATGATTAATAGGCTTGTCTTCGTGCCCTAGGCAAATCTCTATTTTTATTTTTAAAAATAAAAATTAGTTTTTGACTACTCATGCTTAGGTTTGATAGGCCATGCTTAGGATTTAGATCTTTTGATGGTTTATGCTTACTTTTGATGGGTGGTGCTTAAATTATTTTTATTCTTTTATGAGATGAATGAAGTCTTGAGTTTTGAATTTTTATAAGTAAAAAGGGATTTTAAAAGTTAGATTTTCCAAATTAAAAACATTGATTTGTCTTTGATTTAAAGTAAAAATTGGAACAAGTTAGGGTTATTTGATAAATAATTGGTGGATGCTTATTGGATTCCTATGCTCTAATCACCTTCATTAATTGGTAGATTTCGAATTTCTAAATTAGTTGCTTATTTTTTTTATCTAAGAACTCAAAACTTTTCTTAATTGTTAGTTAATTAGTTTTCTTAATTTAAAAGTTTATTTAATTAGCCCCCTGTGGGTTTGACCTGTTCTTGCTACTGTCTCATCTAGGCACCCGTGCACTTACGGTATTTTATGATTGATATTGATCACATCGGCAGTTTAGGAATTTTTTTATTTGTAATTTTTTTTAAAATGCAGTGTGTGGAAAGCTCTTTGTAGTGTGTAGGTAGCAGCACTCATTTTGAAAACATCTTTTAGATTGATTTAAACATGAATCTACGAATGATTTCAATAGCCCAAAACTCCCACTGGCAAAATATTTTGGAGTAGCTATTTCCTTAATCCTTGAAGATCGGTGCTACAGTACTTTGCTACCATGTTTTTGCTACAGTAGATTCAGTTAACCGAACTCCGGTATGTCGGTTAACCGAACCTTGACCGAACTCATTTCGGTTCAAGTTACTGGATGGTCAAAACTAGCCCTTTTTTTGTCGTTAGGAGTTCGGTTAACTGAACTGTGAATGAGGTAAATCGACATTGGACAACTTTTTCTATATAAACCAGCTCATTCCAAAGCCAAATTCGAGGAACCAAGAGGGGCTCCTAGAGGTATTTTGAGGCCAAACAAAGGGGAATGAGCTAAAGAAGGCTAGAGGGTCAAAAGGGAAGCTAAAGTTTGGAATCGTGAGTTAAATCATCTAAGTAAGCTTTGTTTTCCTTGTCATATGTGTTCGTGCTTTGCTTAAAAGGCAATTTATACAATGATTACCAACATTAATGGCACCTTAACGATTACTATAATTAGCTCAACGATATTCAACACTCGACAGGGCTCTCTGTTATAATCACCATTGGATGTATTACATTATGGTTTTTAACATCCGGTGGACCCACATTGATTAAAATGCATTACTAGTGGGTTTTAACATTCGGTCTAATTATTTTCTAATTAGATGGAACCTACCATGGTTATTAATATTAAATTACTCTAGCATGACTACTAGTTAGTGGGTCTCTATTGGGTCAATCATCCCGGTTTCTCTATTCATTTCTTATTTCCATGCATCATCTACAAGAAATCTTATAAATTTGCAAACACTTCAAGGTATATTGAAATTTATAGGAACTGCCATACACCATAAGCGACACAACATTATAATATGATTTTATTTTATTCTGTGATAATGAAATCTTACAATATTTAAATTTTGTGATATTATGTGCTTCTTTTATCCAAACACCCCCTTATATAACTAAAATTATTTATATATTCATTAGTTTTCTAAAACATTATTAACGCATTTGTTGTGGACTTTATCTAAGGAATTTCTCTTATAATGGAGCATTGATTTTGCCTTGGAATGTACCATATCTATTAGGAGTTAAGCTAAGTGAGGGTACCAAAGGCTAATTTAGGATATTAAGTGGACACTGCCCACCTCTCATTAGTGGTCTTCTAATTCCTTTTTCCTTTTTTGGGAGTTTAAAATCTTTACATCGAATCTTACTTCAGTCTAATTAGCTGACATTGAGATCTAGAAAGAAAGAAGCTTGAATAGCTTGGTTATCAAAATTAGGACTTTTGATGTATACTTTATACTACTAATTATTTCTTATCTAAGATTATGATATGCATTGCCTACGCTAAGCACGGGCTCTTTATGCTACCAAGGGATAAAATTGAAGGGAGTAAAAGTAAAAATGCAAATTGGCCATTAAATACTTTCTTCCTTCATTGAAAAAATGACCCACCTATCTTAGTAAATCAAATCCCAGGAAAGTACTTAAGGAACCCATCTATATTAATTCCTTATCTACTTATACACCTCACATCCTTAATATTTGTTTCTTATAACTTGCTACTACAACTTTTAGCAATTCAATTTGAAGTAGGCGAATGTGCCCTAAGAATCCACCAACGTATCAAAGGATTACTGAATAGATGGAGTGTGAAGGGACCTAGAAAGAGATGTGGTTAGAGGGATGCCTTTCGAGAGATTTGATTTATTAAGGTGATGAATGAGTAGTCACTTTGTATGAAATAAGATACTATCTAATCACAAGTGATTATCAGTTTGCCATTCACTTTCTTCCCTTTTGGTCGAAATGTATTTCTTATGGTCTATCTCTAGGTGAAATTAGTGGGAATAAAGTGAAACATGGCCGGCCACATTTTATGTTACCAACGTAGGTTTTTATTAATTTCTTCTACAAATACAACAAGCCTCAAATATGAAGGATGTTATGAAGATTTTTTTTTTAATTGAATTTCATCCACTAAACACAAATTCACGAAATGGAATCATTCATGTCAATAAAAGGCATTGTCTCACTAACTGGAATTAATTACCTTCTTGAATTAACATGTTTTCTCAACCCAGTGAACCTTGAGCAATGCTAGGGACAGACGTCCAGAGACAAGCGGCGGACAGACGTTAGAGGCACGCACGCTTCTCAAGGTACACGCATGCTTCTCAAGGCACCAAAATCACAGTGTCTGTCCGCCGCTTGTCCCGGGGTGTTTGTCCCTAGGATTTCTCGTGAACCTTAGATATATTCAAAATCCCTCAAATTCTTGTTAGAGATTTTTTTAATTATTATTTTGCTAAATAAGGGATTTGGACCAACAAGCAAATGGTACAACTAAGAGTCCAACATAAGACATAACAATATATATATTGACAAGGGTATTCCCATGGTGTTTGACCCGACAAGCCTAATCCTAAAACTTAAAAACCCCGTGTAATAAGACATAAATATAAACCTTAAAAACCTAAAACATCAAGGAAAAATACCTCTTAGAAGGATTGTAAACGGGTCGGTTCTGGTCCAGATCCATATAAGAAGAAGGTGGAATCGGATTTGGACCCATAATCGTTTCGGAATCGGGTTCTTGGCTTCGGAATCAGAACCAGAATCATATATGGGACGGGTCTGGATTTGGGTTTGGGTCTAAGTAAAAAATGATATTAAACAAATATGATTTTTTGGAGAGATCTTAAAAAATTGAGGTAATATGTCGGATCTTGGATCCACAGATCCGAACCACGGTGGAATTAGACCCAAACCCATTTACTTATCGAAGTCTAAACAAGTAAGGATTTATATCCTGTTTTTAACGGCTCGTAATCTCTGAGTACTTAGACAATCGAGTATCCATGTACATCCCTATTGTTGGTTGGAATGATTTCACTATGCAAATCATATTGACAGCCCATTTATATGCATACTCAACCCCTGGCATTTGTCTCTTGTTTTCATCTCCCACACCCTATTGAGTCTTGCGTCCATCAGGGCGACAACCCCAACGCTCCAAACCCCCCCAACCTTCTTCGTAAAACCCGCCCTCTTCCCTTTCTTCCCTCTCTCCAATACTTTTATACACACACTTCCTACTTCCTCCTACTCCCACTGCCATATCTTCATTCATTCGTTCGTTCATTCAAACCTCTCAAATCTCATCCGTCCGTCCATCACGAAGACAATGGCCCAGACCCTCCGCCTCCCAATCCATCTCTCTCCATCTCCCAATCGCTCCCTCTCCAAACCCACCTTCTCCAAAACCCTCCACCCCCGCTCCCCCTTCTCCGCCCCCCGCCGCCCCATCTCCGCCCTCTCCTCCGACCTCGGCTCCCCCTCTCCGATCCTCGTCTCCGACAACGGCAAGGGCGCCATCTTCCCCTCCTCGGCTGCGGCGTCGGCTGAGTCCAGCGCCATCGAGGTCGACTCCGTCACGGAGGCGGAGCTCAAGGAGAATGGGTTCCGCAGCACGCGGCGGACGAAGCTCGTCTGCACGATCGGACCGGCGACGTGCGAGTTCGAGCAGCTGGAGGCGCTCGCCGTCGGCGGAATGAACGTCGCCAGGATCAACATGTGCCACGGCACGCGCGAGTGGCACCGCCACGTGATCGGACTCGTGCGCCGCCTCAACGTGGAGAAGGGCTTCGCTGTTGCCGTCATGATGGATACCGAGGGGAGCGAGATCCATATGGGGGATCTCGGCGGCGCTGCCTCTGTCAAGGCTGAGGTAATTCGATCTCGAATCGATGGCTTTACTGAATTTCACTTCTGCTGATTTCTGTTGCTGCTGATTTTTGATTTGGAAGTTTGATTAGAACACTCGGTATATTGAAATGTTCTCTTTTGCTTTCTGGCTTTGATTAGGATTTCCTTTCTTATGTATCTGATTTGGAAGGAGGAAGAACAAGTACTGAACTCACAGGAATGTCCTGCTAGGACCAAACTCCAATTTGGGTACCTTTGGTTCTTGCCAATTGTCTGGTTGGGGGGGAGTGAAAGGGTCTTACAATGGATTATTAAAGGTGGGGCAAGTATCATAGTAAGATCTGATGATCTTAACTATCTGTTTAAGCTCCCCAAAGTTGTTTTTGTATGTGGGCATGTAATGTAACCATTGGTCACAATCATTGGATCATGCAGATTTTTTAAGTTTGCATGTATCTATCACATGATCTTGATATCTAGAGAGTTGGGCCATACCAAAGGTTTTGCAAGTTTGAAACTTGTGTCCAGTTTGTAGCGTAATTTTCTCTTTTTTTTTTTAATAATGTTCCCCTTAGATCAAGAATGGATATGTGTTGCACATTTGTGTGATCTGGATGGTACAGTCATCTGTTTGGCCCTTCAGTGAATTGTCCATGCTCTAAAAATTGACCTGGGTGGATGATTTTGTCTGGAAATTTGAATGCCTATAACATTGAATGTTGGACATTCATTTTGATTTTCCCTCTTCTGATGACTCACCAGTTATGATTTAAACTCTCAAGTCCGGTGTTTGGATGGATAGAGTTGTCATTGCACTTATGGGACTTTTGCCAGCCATTTTCCGATGGTTTACATGGAAAGTGGGAGGGGCTGAAAAGGGTGAAATGTGGACGATGAAGGGCCGACGGCGAAGACCACGTAATTTCTCATGGAATACATTTTCGTAGGGAAGGGAAAGAAGGGAGTGGGAATGTTGAATTATATTGCTTCATATAATCATCATCATTGACCATGCACCCTTCACCTCTTTCATAAATGCCACATTTTCTATATAAACTAGGAAAATGCTAATCACCCTTTAATTTTAATTATGAGGTGCAGCCTATCAACTGTAGGGTTTAGCTAGTGAGAGGTTTCATTCTTGTACATATTTTGCTATCTGTACAGAGGTTGTCACAGTCTCACAGTCGCTTTTACATAATCATCATTGACAATTCACCCTTTACCCCTTTGATCAATGCCACTTCCCAATGTAAACTAGGAAATGTGAACCGACCTCTTTTTTATTTTTTTCAAAGTGCAGATTTAGTGTTAGGGTTTAGCTGATGAGAGGTTTCAATCTTGTTCATGTTTTTTCATGCGTACATAGGTGGTGCCTAATAACCTATGATGCCTAGATACGGCAAGGATATGGTAGGGGCACGCTATGGATATGGTAGGGACACGGATTTTATGCATAAAGAGTGAAGAATCGGACACGATACGTTGCCCACTTTGAAGTATCCATGCATCATAGCTAATAACTACTATAACTATCAGGCATTGTTTTGTTGTTAGATTTTTTTTTTTTTTTTTTTTTTTTTTTTTTTTTTTTAATTCAATTGAGAGAGGGCTTAGAGTTAGACACAGAGATATGCAATCTCCATTCCCAATTTTGATGGTATCTGAGGTTTTGTTTTGTCTACTCCTTCGCATGTTTGAGTTAGCTCTATTTGAAGGTTTTAGGTTGGCAGCTTACAGCATGAAGGTGCCTCACATCATTTTGCAGGTTTCATGATTATTTTTGTGGTGTATCTCAAAGGAATCTCGAAAACATTAACAACATTATTTGTTGCTTTGATACAATTTCCTATCTGGACAAGAGCCTGTGGCACTGTGGGAGGTGCTGACTGCTGACTCGACCTTTAGATTTTAGGTACAAGTCATGTTAGCATTAAAAAAGAAAAAGGTAAAAAAAAAAAAAAAAAGAAAGGAAAAGAACTTCATCCATGCTCTTGATTGTTTTGAGACAACTTCCTGTCTACCAGTAAATTTGAAGATGTAAGTTCATGAAGGGGAATTTGGGCCTTTTGTCACTACATGGGACACATGCTCTTGATTGTTTTCCTGTCTACCAGTAAATTTGAAGGCGTAAGTGCATGAAGGGGAATCTGGGCCTTTTGTCACTTCATGGGAAACCATTCAGTAAACCTCCTTCGTGACCATTGGCCCTTCCACTAGGGGCAGACCTGAGATCTACATTAATTTGTGATCCAATAATATAAAGGTAGAAAAATGAATCTAACTTCATGGAAAAAGTCTTTTTTGTTCTTTTTTAATTAGAATTACCCATGTTTAATCCCATAGTCACTCTTTGCCTATTATTTATCCATGGTAAACATCCCTTTAAAAATAGCTGACAGGCTTAACATTAAAAGATTTGGGGGGAACTGCTACTGCAGTTCGATTGGGATCTCTTTGGTGAGGGCTTTAGGTGGTTTATCAATTGTTTGAGATGAAGGAATTGTGCAGGTAGAACTACATATTAATGGACAATGGTCAATTCAGTGGTTCAGAAGGCAAGGAAGACTTGTACAAAGTACAAACAGAATGATAATGTAGATAGGGAAGATTTCTGGGCTTTTTTCTTGATTGGTAAGGTACTTGGAATGACTAATAGTAATTCAGAATGTAAGTTTGCATGGGTGCATGGTGGAGATTGTAATGTGGTTTATTTGCATGTGAAAAAACATGAGGGCATGGAACCATGCCTAAAATGTAAAGTTTTCAGATCATGTGACGTTGTTGATAGATTCATCAAAATGGATTGGATTTCATGCCCATTTATTATTTACGCTTGGATGACCATCTAGGCTTTGTGACTATGGTGGGCGAATGGTGGTTACAATTTTAGCTGGAAGGATAAGAAGCTAGAGTCTAGAGATGTTAAAAGAGAATTTGGGAGTTTGGAAGAAGAAAGTTTGTGGGAGGCCTTACATGTATACAACTTTATAGGGAGGAAAGGTTGATGCTCGGGATGGAATGGAAGAGGAAAGTGACCCCTTCTATACCAGAACGAGTGAAGAGAGGGTTTTCAAAAAAGGAACTCTGGATATCTCAAGAAATGAAGAGTTTGAGTGCTTTTTTTTTTTTAATGGAAGAAATGCAGAACTGTTATGGAGACAAAGGTTGTGAGGTATTTGGTTGAAAGAAGGGGGCATGCACACTCGTTTCTTTCATAGCGTGGCTAACTCTAAGGGATAAACAAATACATTGTGAAGCATTAAGAAGCACGGATGAAGGTTGAAGGATCTAAATGAGGAAAAACAATGGAGTTGGAAATCCTTATGTGTAGGAAAGAAGTAATGTTGCTTCCTATACTAGATGATATTTATTTTAATGTGATATCGTTGTGGTGAGCGAAATGGTTGAAAACAGATTTCGGTGAAGAAGTTAAAGAGGCTGTATAAATTTTTGGTCATGAGTTTCTGACAGTTTTAATTTCATTTTTCAGCATTGCTGGATGAAGTTTTGTGAAAAAATAAAATAAAATACTAGACATGCTTGCAGCAACAATCCTTAGAAGATGTAGATTAAGCATGGAACTAAATGCTTCATAGCTTTGATTTCCAAATGAGATGGGTTGGACGAGTTCAGAAGATTTCTCTTACAAATTGAGCTGGTTTTATCCTAGATTGTGGAGGTGATTCCTGGTATTCTTTGTCCGACTCTGGGGGCCTTTGTAAAGGATCAAAAAGTATGCTACTGATTGTTGTTTATTAGTGAGAATGAGAAAGAAAGTTTTACTGCTTAAAAATTGACATTAAGAGTATGATATCGTTGATTGAGGAATCTAGATATTGATTTTGGGATTTCTTATTCCTATTGGAATTTGATTATTTTTGTATTGATTTAGAGACATTGTTGTGGGAATTTAAGTATTTATTTGGGAATTCAAACCACGCCACCCCACCCCCCCCCCCCCCCCCCCCCCACACACACACACACACACACAAAAAAACCGCTCCCCTCCCAAAAAAAAAAAAAAAAAAAACAGCCACACCGCGCACAACCAAAAAAAAGGGGGAAAAAAGAAAGATAAGATAGAGAAAGGAAAAAAATGGTGATCACTCTCTCTGTCTCAATTTAGGGTTTTTTTTTACTCTGGAGGGCTTATATTTGGGGCAATGAGGTTGGGCTCGAGTGAGGGATTTTAGCTGGAAATGAAAGGTTGTGTTAAAGCTCAGGTTCTGATTGGGTTAAGGTTGGGTTAAAACTCAGGTTCTGATTGGGTCAAGTGTATTTTTGTTTGGGTTGGGTCATGGGTGTGCTCTGTATGGGGCTTTGTATTTTGTTTGGGTTGGCCCAAACCGACCCAAGTTGCAGCCAAATTCATGGATCCTTCAAAGTAATGTAAGCAACAAGTTAATCTGTCAAGAGTTCATTGTGAGGGAGAGGTGGCATATGATGAAGATCATGAGTATGATGATTGCTTCAAGGGTTAACATGTTTATGACAGAGACAATGATGGACCTGGAGTCATTGGTGATGGGCCAGGGACTATGGTGATTTGGAAGAGTCTTTTGACACCTAAGAAACCTATGAAGGATTGAGTTTGCACTAGCATATTCTACACATAGTTTGCTGTGAAAGGCAAAGTCTGCAATTTGGTCATTGACAAGAGGTAGCTGTAAGGTGGTCAACAAGCTTCAGTTGCAGTTAGAGAAGCATCCGACACCCTAGTTCCATAATGATTTATTCTTCATTTTGTTAGTTATGTTACTTCTATGTTGGGATATTTAAGACTTTCCTCTCATTATTATGATTAAATGGTTGTGATTAGAACATCTTGTGCTGCTTTTGTTTGATGTACTGCATACATTCATCCTAGGGTAATTACTTTTGGAACTCCATCTAAATACATTAATGAAGTCAAGTAGCCCATGCTTTGTTAGTCTTTTCAGCTTCAAGCTTGAGCAAGCCCTTAGTTGAGTTTGCATGACTTTTCGAGGTTTGGAGATGGCTTCTATGGGTTTCTTACCCAATCTTAGAGGCTTGCACATTTGGTTTATTCTTACTTGCTGCTTTCTATTGCTGTTTGGTGGTCTGACATCTGAGACCTGAGTTGCCATCGGTGCATGGTGCAACTGCAGCCCTTCTTTTTTTTTTTTTAAATATAATCTTTATCATTTTTTGGGATTGCCGCTTCATAGTTCACTGAGTGGGGGTATATCCGTGGTCAGCTGTGTTTAGCATACATTCCTCTTGGTTGTCATGGCCAGAATAATATTATGCAAGTTGTCAACAATTGGCTTATCTGTTACATTCCATATGTGAGTATTTAGTTTAGATTCCTGAAACTAAGACCAACTACCTTTCCCTTATGCAGGATGGTGAGATCTGGACTTTCAGTGTGCGAGCTTTTGACTCACCTTTGCCGGATAACACCATTAGTGTTAACTATGATGGCTTTGCTGAAGGTCAAATTTTCAAGACCCATATCGTAGTTAAAGCTTTCATCTCTGTCTATCTTCATTCTCTGAGGAGAAAGAATATACTCTTTTGAATTTAAAAACAATTTTGTATATGATACAGATGTGAAAGTCGGTGATGAACTTCTTGTGGATGGTGGAATGGTGAGGTTTGACGTGATTGAGAAGATTGGTCCAGATGTTAAATGCCGCTGTACCGACCCTGGGCTGCTGTTACCACGAGCCAATTTGACTTTTTGGCGAGATGGTAGTCTAGTCAGAGAACGTAATGCCATGCTCCCCACAATTTCCTCCAAGGTTGGTGGCTTCCAGTCTTCCACTTTCATTTTTATAAGTTAAAGGCTTTAATTAAACGCATTCTCTGTTTTACAATTGCCCGCCAGTTCATCATTCATACTTCTTGATTATGCAGGATTGGCTGGATATTGATTTTGGAATTGCAGAGGGTGTAGACTTTATAGCCATTTCGTTTGTCAAGTCTGCAGAAGTGATTAATCATCTTAAAAGCTACATTGCTGCACGATCTCTTGATAGGTATTTAAATTTTATTCATGCTTCTGTGTATTTAACCATACAATAACATGCTTATGTTTGGTTTCAGCAGTTCCATTTATTGTATTATTATTTTATTTTGATCAATTGTTAGTCTGAAGTAATCAGAGAAGTGAAGCCTTGGAAATCTTATTGAAAAACTTATACCACCCATATACCCTACAAATACAACCCTGCATTATGTTTTTTTTTTTTTTTTTTCTGAGTTGGCCCAGTGGCCAGGAGAAAGTGGTTTAAACCACCCGGCGAGTGTTTCTATCCACAGCAACACCCTGTAATTCCCCGTTTATTTGCAAGCGTCATTCTATCATTCTATTCTTGTGCAGGAGTGTGTGTTGCTATCCACAGCAACACCTTGTGACTGACATTCACCTCAAATTACCCTAGGGCATTTGCCAATGAATGCCTTTTTTTTTTTTTTTAATATGGCAAATCTTCCTGTTACCTGACATACACTTTAAGCACTGTTTTAACCCTAGTTAAAAACCAGCTAACTGGTAATTGAGGTTGGTATAACTGTGGTTGACCATGGGTAAGCCAGGCCCTCCTATGCACAAAAAATCAGCTCCATCCAATCATTCTAACCCTATTTTCCAGGGTCCACAAGTTTAGTCCATTTGGATGGGATGTGCAGTCAATCCAACGATCCAATCCATTTGGATCGGTGCAAACCTGGTGGGACCTGTGAAAGTTTTGGGGTGGGTTGGGGCTTGGAGTTGGGTTGGGTTGGGTGGTCCACTTGGATGGACCATCAGGTGGGCCCCATTAGGGGTGTGAAAATGCACACCAGGCGCATGGGATAATTTCTGTATAATCCAAACCCCCCCATCCCCAACACACACACAACCCACACCCAATACGTGTGTCAGCTGATTTTGCTTTCTCAGAGATGCTGAAAGTGAATGCAAACCAGTTTATTAGATCATCTAATCAGTTTGTTTTTTCAGCTATACTCAATCCAGAACAGATTGCACTCTTTTTATGGCCCAGATTGGATAAATATGCCACATGTATGATTGTGAGTTCCCACAATATTTTTCAAACCTTAAGAATGGCTCAAATGATGCCGACCTCTATCATCCAAATTGCCACCCATCAATATCGACAAATTCATTCAACTTGAATCCTACCTGTTTCTGGTCCATGTGGCTCAACCATTCTGCAATGGCATAAAAGTCAACTTGAAATCCCAGCAGGACTGATTAACCTTGTACAAATATTTGTCAACTTGAAATCCCAGCAGGACTGATTAACCTTGTACAAATATGTCCTTGGTTTATGATAGTGTAGGATGCTTTTCTCATGAAGCATGTTTAAACTTGATATCCAGATTTTTAAAAGAGCCAGCCATGTAACTCTTAAAGTTGTTGATCTTGCTTTTTTCATTTTTCTCTTGTTTTGCACAACCAAAATTGCAAAATGAGAAGCTTTTTAGCCTTCATAATCATCTTTTGGTAAAATCCTGAAATATCTGGATCAGAGATTTGTTCTTACCCATTTTGCCAGAAGGAGCCTAGTAGAAGATCTTATAAAGTTAGACAATGACAGTATGGTTCTCATTTGAGATACGCTCCCTAATTCATATGTTTTTTTTTGAATGGTCTAAATTAATGATTATCATGTTAATGTTCACATCATCATCAAATCTTTGTCCAACTATGTTTGGGTTGGGTACATGAATTCTATTTCTCCATCCCGATCTATCTTGAGCCGACAATTTCCACATAACTATAAAATATTTCTTGTTTTCCAATGATGACCTGAGTATCACTGGTTATTTGCAGCGATATTGCTGTGATTGCAAAGATTGAGAGTATTGACTCGTTGAAGAACTTGGAAGAGATTATCCGTGCATCAGATGGAGCAATGGTAGCAAGAGGAGATCTAGGAGCTCAAATCCCATTGGAACAGGTCCCTTCAGCTCAGCAAAGGATTGTTCAAGTTTGTAGGCAGCTGAACAAGCCTGTCATTGTTGCTTCTCAGCTGCTCGAGTCCATGATTGAATATCCTACACCCACTAGAGCCGAAGTTGCCGATGTTTCTGAAGCAGTTAGGCAGCGGGCTGATGCACTAATGCTCTCTGGTGAATCAGCCATGGGGCAGTACCCGGACAAGGCATTGGCTGTCTTGAGAAGTGTTAGCCTTAGGATTGAGAGATGGTGGAGAGAAGAGAAGAGGCACGAAGCTATGGAACTTCCAGACATAGCTTCTTCCTTTTCAGACAGTATTTCAGAGGAGATATGCAACTCTGCTGCTAAGATGGGTATGGATTCTCTTAATTGACCCAAGACTGCATTGATGCCAATGAGAGAGGCAGGCTTTCTCATTGTCTCTGGCTTTTCATAGATTAGCTTTTATCCTTCTAGAGAACAGAAACCATAACCCAAAGCTTTCTAGTGTAAACTTTTGGTTTTCTGTTAAGCCCATTTGTGCCTCCCACTTGCGATCCTAAAAGCAGGAAGACATCTGGGATCCAATCCATCAGGAGAGCCTGACTATAGATGCGTCCAAAATTCAAGATGGTTTACCCAGTAGGTAGAACACATGCATGTTAAATGTGGCCCATTGGCTTTGCTTTTAGATGTCCTTTTTCTTTGAACATAAGGTTTTTCCATGATGAGCAGGCTGGACTAACTTTTGGGCTTGGCAATCTGCATGGTGCTCCTTGCCAATCCCCAAGGGACTCACGGGAATGTGTCTGCATGTAGGCTGAGTAAAGTTCCCATTGTGAACTCTTTATATAATCATGACTGGAACTTTGTAGTCTTTGACGACGTAATGATATATTTGTGGCCCACCATATATTCTTAAGTCATGATTTTTTTTTTTTGTTGAATAACGAAATTAAAAAATATTCATCGCAGAGATGTGAAAATATATTGTAATTATACTTGTGAATCTTGTTGCATTTTTTTTTTTAATGTTTATGCAATTTCATTTTAAGAGAGTGAGTTATTTTCCATTATCATCAAAATCCCTAGGCCATTTCCTGATCTCTTTATGTTAAATGCTGATGAGTCAGCCATTTCATTTGGTAAGACAAACAGTGTATCTTCTTTTGATGCTTAGTCTCGGACTGAGATGATTTCACATTTTCAATTCTGAGTGGTGTTTGTTTGTCTAACAAATGACATTTCTCGATATTTCCTTTCCACGACAAGTTTTCAAGAATAAACAAATTCAGATTCTCAAACCTCTAGGTGCCTCCATGATTCCATCTATGGCACCCTCAAATGTCATCCCAACTAATTTCCTATTGACCCCACCAAGACTGCAAGACCATGAATTCTATGTCATTCCCCAACAGTATTTAATTTCCAAAAGCTGGGATATTCGACCTTTCCATTCCCTTTTGGATATTTTCTTAAATCAAATATGCTGTTCTTTAGGAACTCTTTTTAGGAAGATACAATTTTATTAAGTTGTATTTTTCATAATTCTGCCTATTTAGGTGGAGAGAGCGACAGATTGTCAGAATCTGATTCATTGTCTATTTTTGAGTGCTCCATGCCCAAGAACATTTAGCAAATTAGTGTTCTCCATCATATCTTTCCCAGCACTAGATGTCCTTATCAATAATGGATCATCTTGTCTCATCCATGACCCCCATGTTGAAACTTACTTCATTTGTTAGCTTTTGTATCAATCCCATGACTTCAATGTTGCTACTTGAAATCCTATAATGCACTAGTATCTCACCCTTAAATGCAGATCTCTTTTTTGTTTTGTTAGCATCCATCCTCTCCTTCAATGTTGTATCCCTTAAAACACTGGTTTCTTGATTTCAGTCAATCCTGCAACTATATTCTATAATGTTGTATCCTTTAGCACACAAATTGTTGATTTCATCTATCTTGTGATCCTAAACACATTAACTTCCTGTCTGCCACGTACTGCCTGTCAGCAGTTGCTTGACGTGTAGTGCATACATGTGAAGAAATGACTGAACTTAAAGTATACACTGGGAATTTCCCCCTGGGTATCTCTCTCTCTCTCTCTCTCTCTCACACACACACACACACACGCACCAACACACTAACTTATTTAAGTGTTTTTTGAGAATTCTGAATGCATCTTTATACAGGTGAAATCGTTGGGCTACCTGTATCCTTTCGGGCCTAACATTCAGTCCCATTTCCAGTCCATGGGCATAAAAGTAGGCCCGAGCCCTGTTCGTTTGTAAACTGTCAGGTGTTTTCTTGTTATATATTTTGAACCCCAATGGGCCATCTATTCAGACCATTTGACCTAGGCCTTTCTCATTTGGCTAGTCAACTTGGGCCTGGGGCCAGCTGGTGGGGACGCCTAAGAGCACAGCTGAGCTGAATGAAGTTCAGTGTGGCTGGGATAAGAAGTACATAATTTTTTTTTCTTTGCCAAATCTTGACTGAATCAGTGGAGTCTGGAATGAGTCTCTTCAGATGTGGTCCAGGCATCCAGCTGAGTCAATTCTCTCACTGACTCGAGCCAATTTCGATTTTTAGGATTGTGGTAGGATTGTGGTAATAACATTCCCCTTTTTTATGATGGTAATAGATGTGTTCTGAGTTTTTCATGATGGCTGT
This sequence comes from Umbellularia californica, assembly GCA_028538565.1. NCBI lineage: Eukaryota > Viridiplantae > Streptophyta > Magnoliopsida > Laurales > Lauraceae > Umbellularia > Umbellularia californica. The sequence goes on along the minus strand of JAPQWN010000012.1, from coordinate 17,663,966 downwards.
GGTGGTGAGTGCTCACCTTTATAATTCTTGATGGTCATAGTGATGGTTGTGTTCTTGTCTTTAGTGGCGGTGATGTGGTTGGTAATGATGTGCTTTTCTTGTTGCTAATGATGTTTATCATGTTTATGATTTGCAGCTAATAATTTGGAAGTTGATGCCCTTTTCGTTTACACGAAGACGGGGCACATGGCCTCCCTTTTGTCGCGATGCCGCCCAGACTGCCCGATCTTTGCATTCACAGCCACAACGTCTGTGAGAAGGCGCCTGAATCTGCAGTGGGGTCTCATACCCTTCCGCCTGAGCTTCTCAGATGACATGGAAAGCAACCTGCACCGCACATTCGCCTTGCTTAAGGCGAGAGGTATGATAAAATCTGGTGACCTTGTCATTGCTGTTTCCGACATGTTGCAATCAATTCAAGTGATGAATGTCCCTTGAAAGTACTCATACTATGCTTTCCTTTGAAAAAAAGAACAAATTGTTTGGGTAACTGTACCACCAAGTGTAGAACAGTGTATTGGTTTCAGTAGTTTGATTAGACATCATTAATCTAGTTGGTGCTAAGGAAAATGTCATATTGGTTTGCTGCTATTGTCACTAGTGATTTCTGATTTTATGAAAATATTATCATGGTTCAATACAATGATAATAGCATAGCCCAGAAAGTTCTTATGGGGCCCCACCCATTTTGCTCCAAGAAAAAGCATGGGCATTTGGAACTTCTGCTTGAATGGATGATTTAAACCCCAGATTTGGCAAGTGGCTCTGCGTCCAAGTTCCAGTTTAGTGATCATGCATAGATGAAATCTTTGATAATTCAAGCAAAGGAATTTGTCTCATTGATAAATGCTGGTTCATGAGGTTATTCTTACGCTTGAGAAAGATTATTAATAAAAATGAACTTCCATAGATTAGATTAGCTCTTTCGAAATTCTTGAGGCCCCCTCTAGCCCCTAATGTGTAGATTTTTGCTTGCCTTGATAGACTGTGGAACTGAAGATGCAAGGAGCAATCTCTTCATTGAATTTTTTTTTTTTTGCTCTCTTCATTGTGGCTCTTTCATGAAAAAAAGTTCAAAAAAAAAAAAGTGTACCGTGGATCCTTGGAGAAAAAGGAGTGAAAAAAAAGAAAGATGAAGTGGATGGATGCAGATGGCTTTTATCTTACGGAGGCTGAATTTCTGGCTTACTGCTGGGATGCTACCTCATTTTCATTAAAAGGGAAATAAAAAAAAAGCATAGAAGAAAAGCCCAAAAACAAAGAATATTCAGAAAATCCCCCCCAAAAAAATCTCATATTTTAGGTGCCGTCATTTTAACTGAAACTGTTATTAGGACATGTATAAGAAAAACCCTAAATTTTGTGCGTCTTTCTCCACACACAGCTTGACAATAGCTCCGTATTGTTATGTTCACAGTTCCATCAAAGCAGGGATGCAACTGCCGCATATCTTTTCTACCAGAAGAAACCGTCTTACATTTTCAGTAATTATTATTGTTAATTTTTTGGGAGTATGAATGTTCAACTGCCCTTAGATCTGACAATTTACCCTTTTACAATTGAAATTTAGTTTATTTATTTATTTATTTTTTGCGTGTAGTTATTCATATGATAACGGTGCGATATTGTACGGCCATATGTTGACGGCCCTAGGATATCATATAAATGATTTTGTGGTAAATACTTAAACTTTAACTACGCACTCGGGAGTAAATGTCAGGTCCAAGGACAGCTTTATGGGCAATATTAGGAGACTAAATAGGTCGATAATCTTGAGAGAACTTTTGACCATTTAGTCTCAAGAAGAAGAAAATAAAAAATTTCTTTCTGTTGTTCCTGATAAGGGTGTTTCCTAATCCGGATGTGGTTAGGCTGAGGCATATCCAGGACTTTAGAAACATGTGTATATCTGGCCGAAACCTGACATGGCCCATAAGTGTCAGGCATATCCTGGACTTTAGAAACATGTGGTTAGGTTTCTCTTCCTACGCAGTAGCAGGCTTCTTTCTTCATGTCTGGGGCTTTTCTTTCTAAGGAGCAGACTTCTTTCCCATGATTGGAGTTTTGATAAACTTCTGTGCTATTTTCTCTTCTTCTATTATCTATTTATTTATTGGATTTTTTTAATTTCTTGGGTTGTTTTAAACAATGGCAGACCCATGATTTTCATTTGAAGGGGACGGACCCAAATAGGTATTTGGATTTTGTGGTCTACCCAAGTTTTTTATCTGGGTTTTGGAAGTGGACTCAAAATTCTCAAGTGGTTTTTGGAAGCATAGACAATTTTTATGAAAGTGGCACACATATACATACAAATAACCTCTGCAACTATCTTCTCCATATCTCCCTCCACCATAGATTTCAAACATACAGGCCAGTCCATTGTTTAGTTATTGTTTATGTGTCTTATTAATTTTTTCTTCTACATTCAATTGTTCCATAATTATGTTTAGAAATTATTTCCCCATAGGACAGATTGAGACCCATTAGCAGCCTTAAGATTTTTATTCCATTTCTATATTCAAAGGGCTGGCCAATCAACTTTAGATTTCTAAGTGTATGGTATGGCTTATCAAATATCGGTTTTTACATGCCCGTGCTTTAAACTTTAAACTAAACAATGTGGTGGGCCCATCGAATAATCTTCACAATTTCAAGAAAATTTAAGGCCAGGATTCGTTTTTTCATTAATTTTCTCATCAGTTAAGGAGTGAGGACTAGATGAAAAAGGATGATTTAATTTTCTCATCAGTTAACAAGTGTAGATTATATGAAAAGGGACTATTTAATTAATGGTAATTAAAGGTGGAATTGTGTCCTTGTTGCATCAATTAAGGAGTGTGGACTAGATGAAAGGGACTATTAATTAATGTTAATTAATGGTGGGATTTTTCCCTTTTTGCATCAGTTAAGGACTGAGGATTAGATGAAAAAGGACAATTAGTTTTTTTTTTTTTAGTTATAACTAAAGGAGTGGGGATTAGATGAAGAAAGGACTATTTAATTCCTCGTAATTAATGGTGGGTTTTATATCTTGGGGATTGGGGATTGGATATAGGGTTTTCTCATTGTTATTTATTTGTTTGGGTCTCTGAACATTGTAATGGATATAGTTTTTTTTTTTTTTTTTTTTTTTAACTTTTTAAAATTTTTGGTCAAACAAAGCAGTCAATTGAAAAGTTCTACTCATTGTTTTAACTTGCACACACAGCAAAGGTATAAAGATTTTGTTTTTTCATTTAAGGAGTGAGGATTAGATGAAAGAGGACGATTTAATTATTCTTCATCACTAAAGGAGTGAGGATTAGATGAAAAAGGACTATATAATCAGTGGTAAATAATGGTGGGATTCTTTTTTGCAATCAGTTTTAAAGAGTGGGGATTAGATGAAGAAAACTATTTAGTTAATGGTAATTAATGGTGGATTTTATATCTAGGGATTGGAGATTGAATATAGGGTTTCCATATTGACATTTAAATATATCTTTTTGGCATTTGGATATAGGATGAGAGATCCATGTAATCCACATCAAGCGGTCGGATTTGAGTCCTGGCATCTAAAGAAATGTCAGATATGCAGTAATTAACCCTCGACCCAAGTTAGTTCTTACTTAGGTGTGAGGGTTCCATCGAGCCCTTAGATATATCACCTTTCCCGCATGTGCAGGCTCTCTTTCTCATGTATGTGGGCTTCTGTTCCCACGTGTGCAGACTCACTCTCTCTTGGGACCCAGGGTACCAAGAAAAAATTATAGATGAATGTTTCTATAGCTTGATGTATCATATAATATGATGAGAAATGTCTAGATAAAAGGGCTGTGAAGCGTTTAGAGGCTGATCCAAGCTGATAAAAAACTGGTGCCTACAAGCAAAAACTTTGTTGAACTAAATTTTTTTTTTTTTTTTTTGAGAAAAGCTAGTCAATAAAAATGTTGCATTTTAGTAATGACCCACTTCTCTGATGAAGTTTGGGCCATGATATCACCCATCAATAATTACCTTAAACAGTGGTGGGGTTCTTTCATTCAAAACCTCATCATTGCTAACCTTAAATAGACATTTGAGCCAGCCTTTACTATGTTCATGTTAGCAATTATAATATTCAGGCCATCGTTCAAATTCATTCATGATTAAAGGTTGTTTCCGTAGAATTTACACTTTTGACTTCCATCCCAAGTTTACTCTCACTTTTCTCCAAGTGGTGGGGCCTACCATTTGGGTGGCCTTGATTGACATTCAACATAAATTTACCACAATGGAATTTTGCCAAATCGATTGATTGTCACCTTTTGGGTGGCCATCTGCTTTAATTAAACTGATGGAGACTCCTGATAAACTTTCTTTTTTGTTTTGAAAGGTAAGCTTAGGGTTCTATTAACAAAGGAAATTAAATCTAGAGCTCTTGATAGAGGAAGAATAACTTTCTATCTGACTGAAACTTTAGTACTCAGAGAGCTCACAAAAGAAATTAAATCTAGAGCTCTTGATAGAGGAAGAATAAACTTTCTATCTGACTGAAACTTTAGTACTCAGAGAGCTCGTAACATAGGAGAGTGAGGCCCACCTTTGAATTTAGTGGATCGTGGACGACCATTGATAGGCCTTGAGTTTGTAACATTGATTTGATTACTCTAATAATCTTAGGAGTAGATTTTCTTTTTTACCCAAGCCAAGGGGGCCAAGACGCAGAGAGAGGCGCACATATCGGAATACAGCCCACTCACTTGAAAAAAGAGCCCGCAAATGTTAGAAAGAAAGCCCGCATAGGTGGAAAGGGAGCCCACACACCCGGGAAGAAGAGGCGTAACCCCTGCAAGAAATTGAATATATACCATGTAATCGGATGTCTTTCTTAGAAGCTGGGTTTTCATGCCTAGGAAAGCGGGGGCCCTCATCAGATTTCTTTATGCGTTTTTTCCAATTCAAATCATATAACACCAAGTGGATTTGTCGGCTTTCAGAAACCCCAGAGAAATGAGATCACCTAAGATTTCTTAGAAAATGGGTTTTATGAAAAGTCATGAAGGCCGATTGAATGATCATGGGTAGAGATTAACAGAGGACTATTTTGATGGTAGGATTTAATTTCAGAGAGCCAGTCAAGGGTGAGCTATCTTCATTTTTTTAGACAAAAGGGAGGATATTTTGATGGTCCTTCCTTCTTGACCCTAAAAAGGTTTTTCCTTTCTCAAAGTAGGGTATGGTGACAACAAAATTGGCTTATAAGGAAATAGTGAAAACAAGATATAACGATTTTTGGAGAATCCCTTTATTAGGACTTTATTTATGTTGGCTAATTCATAGGTTGGACAGAACTCTGGGTCGATTGAGTTATATTTTCTATTTATTTTAGAATGGACTATAGTTGTGTCACTGCAAGAGTTGAAGCAAAGACATAGAAGAAATCAAAAGAATTTCGGGTGAACCCACGAGGCCTGATCGATCGGAGGTTGGTTGGATCGATCGTATGTGGCTAACCCGATCGTTCGGATACTTCACCTGATCGGTCAGATCTCGGGGAAACTCAAGAATGGGCTGCGCGAATTTGTTTCCTTTTGCAACTGGTGTTTCCCACTTTGAGTTATATTTGTATTCTAATTTTAAGGCACAAATTTGTGCTATATAAAGGTTGTTTCTCTTAACCCTAAGTAAAGATGGTTGAGCATATTGAAGATTAAAGACACATCAATTAATTCTCTCATTGTTCTCTTTGATTCTCTAGAGCCATTGAGAGATTGTGTTGAAGACATGCTCTTGAAGGTTTGCTCATTCTACTCTCTTGTAGAAGATTGTTCATCTTGGTTGACAAGGTGTTGCTGGATCACGTATGGGGAACGGTACATGGCGGGGAAGTCGTAGCAATAAGAGAAGTTGTGCATGAATAAGTACAGTCCTTAGGTTGACGTATTGACTGGGAAAAGGAGTTGTAAGTATATCTTATAACTGTTTCATATTTCTGATTTCAAATCGAGGTTTTTCTTCCTAGATAGGGTTTCTACGTAAAAGATTGTTTCTGCCTTCTTGTGGTGTGTGATTGGTAGGTTTATTTGCGAGTTTAATTTTATTTGGTCTTTACTTCTGCTTTGCATTGATTATTAGACTAGCACCCATTCTAGTAAGGGAACTTTCACCCTTTTCCTCAAAGGGTCCTGCTATTTGAATGGAAATGTTTGAAGAATACTAATATGGTTAGAAATCTCAAGAAAGGGTAAAAAACACCATATCTTTTCATATATATTGATAATTCTAATGTAGCAATACACAGGTTATTTAAAGAGACTAGAAAACTATTCTAGGAAACAATATATACAGAGGATAATTAAGAATAATTATGATCCTGTAATCTATCCTATAATCTTGCATAGTTGACCATGTCATCTCAGACTAATTAGGGGTTTACAGCTCATTTGACACTCCCCCTCAAGTTGGGGCATAAATGTCATCAATGCCCAACTTGCTAAGTGAGCTGTGGAAAACTCTGCCGATAACTGCTTTGGTGAGAACATCTGCAAGTTGATCTTCAGATTTAACAAACGGTACCTCAATTATCTTGGCCTCGAGTTTCTCCTTGATGAAATGTCTGTCAACTTCAACATGCTTAGTCCGATCATGTTGCACTGGATTATGTGCGATGTCTATTGAGGCCTTGTTATCACAATGCAGTTGCATGGCACGTTTGGGTTTAAACGCACGCCATTTGTTGTATGTCGGGTCTGTGGTTGCAGGTTGGGTCATATCACCGGTCAAATGTCCATGTTTTTCTCGTCCAGCAATCTTCATCTCCATGACTTGATGCCATAGAGAATAATTGTTTTCATCCAATTTGATTCTAGTTGAGAAGTTTGAGTTTCTCCTTGATGAAATGTCTGTCAACTTCAACATGCTTAGTCCGATCATGTTGCACTGGATTATGTGCGATGTCTATTGAGGCCTTGTTATCACAATGCAGTTGCATGGCACGTTTGGGTTTAAATCCTAAATCCCTCAACAAATTTCGTATCCAGAGTAGCTCACATACTCCATGTGCCATACCCCGATATTCAGCTTCAGCACTCGATCTAGACACCACTTTCTGTTTCTTACTGCGCCAAGAGACTAAATTGCCTCCCACAAAAGTAAAGTATCCGGATGTTGACCGCCTATCAGTAACAGAACCAGCCCAATCTGCATCAGTGTACCCTTGAACATCCAGATGACCATGCTTTGAGAACATCAATCCTTTTCCAGGAGCTGACTTCAAATATTTCAGAATCCGATTCACAGCATCCATGTGTTCTTCACTTGGTGCATGCATGAATTGACTCACCACACTCACTGCATATGCTATATCAGGTCTAGTAAGTGATAGATAGATCAACTTACCAACAAGACGTTGATATCTTCCTTTGTTGGTGGGTACCTGGTCAGGATATTCACCAAGTTTATGATTCACCTCCATTGGGGTATCAGCTGGCTGGCAAGCTAACATTCCAGTTTCGGTCAAAATATCAAGGATGTATTTCCGTTGTGATAGAAATATTCCTTGTTCTGAACGAGCCACTTCAATACCCAAAAAATACTTCAGAGTACCAAGATCTTTCATCTCAAATTCACTGGCTAAATAATGATGCAATGCTGTCTTTTCCTCCGGGTCATTTCCTGTGACCACCATGTCATCAACATACACAATAAGGGCAGTGACTTTACCTTTCCTATGTTTCAAGAAAAGGGTATGGTCTGAGTTACTTTGCTTGTAGCCGAAATTCTTCATTGATTTGCAGAACCTTCCAAACCATGCTCTGGGTGATTGCTTCAATCCATAAAGAGACTTTCTTAGTTTACACACCATGTTGTTCTGATTGGACCCCATCTTGCATCCTGGAGGGGGGTCCATATAGACTTCTTCTTCTAGGTCTCCATGCAAGAAGGCATTTTTTACATCAAATTGATGTAATGGCCAATCCAAGTTTGCTGCTAGAGAAAGAAGCACCCGAATTGTGTTGATCTTGGCTACAGGAGCAAAGGTCTCCTCGTAGTCAATACCATAAGTCTGAGTGTAACCTTTTTGCCACTAGTCTTGCTTTGTATCGTTCAATGGTGCCATTTGCCTTGAACTTTACCGTATATATCCATCTGCAACCTACTGTTCTCTTCCCTTTAGGAAGAGTAGTCATCTCCCAAGTGGAATTCTTCTGGAGGGCCTCCATTTCTTCATTCATTGCTTGAGTCCACGTGGGATCTTTCAGAGCTTCCTGCACATTACTTGGAATAGATACAGTGGATAATTGACATACAAATGATGCACATGATGGAGATAGCCTATGTAGAGACACATGATTAGCAATAGGGTATTTAACCTTTGCTTTAGGGTCAGGGTCATATTGTTGTCTAGAGATTCCTCTAGTTGTACGAGGAGGTAACTGATAACCTGTGTTTCCTGTATGACTCGACTCAGGTAAAGTGCTAGAGTGTGAGTTTGAGTGTTTGGTTACCTGTGGAGGATCCTCAGGGCCTGATTGGATTAGTGGTGGTGGTACTGTAGGAAGGACTGTATCTGAAACACTATCTGGAGTCTCTAGTTCTTGCGGCTCTTGCTCTTGTTGTACCTCTATAGGTGGTGACTCAGTAGTCACTACATCCTTAGGTGTTGTCCGAGGCTGCTCTGACATAGGCTGATCTAAAACATTATGTGGAATTTGAATGATCTGATTCTGAGTATCTTCTGCAAAGATAGAGCTCTCCCCCTGCAGGGGATGCTCGGAATCCCCCCCTGAGTAATAGAATTCACTCTCGTGGAACGTAACATCAGCTGTAATGTGCATGGTCTGAGTAGGGGAATGGAAACACTTATAGCCTTTTTGAGTGTCAGAATACCCCACAAAGACACAGCGTAGGGCACATGGGTCAAGTTTGCCACGCTGGTGTGGATATACCTGGACATAAGCAACACACCCAAATACACGTGGTTCAAGATTTGGTGTGGATGGCATGGTGAGGAGAGTGGTCAATGTCTGAATTGGAGTTTGATACTGGAGAGTACTGGATGGTGTTCTATTTATGAGGTAGGTAGCTGAACAAAGGGCCTCTCCCCAAAAATAATGAGGCATATGGGCCTCAAATAGAGGCACGGACAACTTCCAGAAGATGACGATTCTTACGTTCTGCTACACCATTCTGTTGTGGTGTATAGGCACATGTGGTTTGATGAACAATACCATTTTGGCTTAAAAAATTATGTAGGTCGTTGTTGACGTACTCTCCTCCATTGTCCGACCTCAGTGTTGTGATTTTCTTGTCAAATTGAGTAGCAACATATTGGTGAAAGTGCTTGAATTTGGCGGTGACTTCGCTTTTCTGCTTCATGGGAAAAACCCAAGTCATTCTAGTGCAGTCATCTATAAATGTCACAAACCACTTAAAACCACTAATAGTATGAACTCTGGACGGACCCCAGACATCTGAATGGATAATCATGAAAGGCATAGAACTTTTATTCAATCTTAATGGGTAAGAAATACGATGGCTCTTTGCCAAAACACAAGTTTCACAATGAAAGTCTGATGTATGGGCCTCAAATAGAGAGGCACGGACAACTTCCAGAAGATGACGATTCTTACGTTCTGCTACACCATTCTGTTGTGGTGTATAGGCACATGTGGTTTGATGAACAATACCATTTTGGCTTAAAAAATTATGTAGGTCGTTGTTGACGTACTCTCCTCCATTGTCCGACCTCAGTGTTGTGATTTTCTTGTCAAATTGAGTAGCAACATATTGGTGAAAGTGCTTGAATTTGGCGGTGACTTCGCTTTTCTGCTTCATGGGAAAAACCCAAGTCATTCTAGTGCAGTCATCTATAAATGTCACAAACCACTTAAAACCACTAATAGTATGAACTCTGGACGGACCCCAGACATCTGAATGGATAATCATGAAAGGCATAGAACTTTTATTCAATCTTAATGGGTAAGAAATACGATGGCTCTTTGCCAAAACACAAGTTTCACAATGAAAGTCTGATGCAACAAACTGGTAGCACAAATCTGGAAATAAAAGTTTCAAGTAACCAAAAGAAGCATGTCCTAATCTTCTATGCCACAGCCAAATCTTCTTCATCCTGATGGACTCGTCCCCTCTTACATGATGTGCTTTACTCAATCTCTCACAGCAGTTATCTGTCAAGTCCAGATAATACAACTTTCCCCTCCTAGTACCACATCCAATCACGGCCCTGGTGAGAAGATCCTGAAAAAGACAATACGATGGCCAAAAACACACAGTACAATTGAGGGAATCAATGATTTGAGGAACAGATAACAAATCATAGTCGAGTGAAGGAACAATCAAGATATGATCTAGACTTAATGACGATGTAAGAGATAGGGACCCTTCTCCTAGGACCGGGGAAGTGGTTCCATTGGCACTGATAACATGTGGTTGGCTTGATGGTTTGGTAGAGTGCAATCCAGTGAAACTAGATGTCATGTGATCAGTAGCACCAGTGTCAATAATCCATGATCTATTATAAGTAAGTGAAGATGTGCAGGAGGAAGTACCTGAGGTGGCCAAGGCCTTGGACCTAGATGTACCTGATGGAGGTTCCGATGCAGTCTCTTGGGATGACTCAGTTGATGCGAATGAGGCTCTGCTTGAATCCTTCTTTCGCCCTTTGTGAACCCATCCTTCTGGATAACCAATGACCTCATAACAGCCCTTAATTGTATGGTTAGCTAAACCACATTTGGTACACTTCATTGGAGGCCGGTTACGAGTAGAGTCTGTGTTCTGAGTGGGTAATCGAGGTTGCTTGAACTTTGCAGCGATCAAAGCTGTGGTATCGGATGAGACACCAGCACCAGCTTCAGACATGGTTCCCTGTCTGTTACTTTCTCTTTTAATATGTGCATATACTGCCTCAAGTTCAGGTTTAGGCTCCATCCTCAAAATCTCTCCTCGGATTTGGTCAAAAATATTGTCCAAACCTGCAAGAAAGATATAAACTCGGAGACGGTCAATTTCCTTGCGTCTAGTTTCAATATCTGCTGGATCCTTCATGTTACTTGGACTTAATTGATCAAGCTCTTGAAAGATCTCAGTGAGCTCACTGTAGTAATTGGCAACAAGTGCTCCATTCTGTGTCATCGTGAATGACCGTCTGTGTAGATCATAGATCTTTGCCTCATCTGAACCATCAGAGTATGTTTTCTGGATTGCATCCCAGACTTGCTTGGTTGTGTCATAACGGATAAACCGTTTCATCTGTTCGGGTTTCATGGCATCAAATAACCAACTCTTGACTTGGCAATCCGACGCACGCCATTTGTTGTATGTCGGGTCTGTGGTTGCAGGTTGGGTCATATCACCGGTCAAATGTCCATGTTTTTCTCGTCCAGCAATCTTCATCTCCATGACTTGATGCCATAGAGAATAATTGTTTTCATCCAATTTGATTCCAGTTGAGAAGTTTGAATTATCTCCTTGGATGGTGACAATCTGGGTGGTTGGATTTGATTTGCTGGAATCTTCTTCACTTGCCATGATGATGGACTACCTGGACTTGACCTGGCCTAACCAGTCAAATTAAAAAACCCCTTTCTTCTTCTGCCTTCGGATCCCTCATTCACAAAAGCAGCAGCAATCCATCTCACCAGAGATGGGAAGGCGTCACGAAATCAGCTGGGGACGAAGGCAGCAAGGAAGTCAACTTCGGTAACCGGAGGGTTGAAGAAGCGGTCTGCTGGTCTTCTTCTCCGGCGAAGATGGCACAGCGGCAGCGGCAAAGGCTCGAATCCGGAATCTCAGCTGTCTCGCCTGAGGACAGAGTGGAAAGAAGGGGAGCACTCTGGCTACCGAATGTAGACGAAGTCGTCTGGCCAAAACTTGATGGACGACTGCTGGCGCAATGCAGTAGGTGGGCGCGATGGACGCTTCTACAGGGTCACCGATTCCAGCGAATTCCGATCCGATCCCGGCTACAGTAAACCGAGAGCCCAAGCAGCGATGGCAGTGCTATACCCTCTGTCTTCTCCGGTGAGTACAACCAGAAAGGGTAACTTCGGATATTGTGAAATCCGATCAGTGTGGCCCTCTCAAGATCGAAGAAACTCCGATCTCGTGTCTGAGATTGTATGGTGGCTGCGGCTGCGGAAGCGAGAAAGGATTAGATCAAGAGACAGTCATGATCGACTTCTCTGATACCATCTCAAGAAAGGGTAAAAAACACCATATCTTTTCATATATATTGATAATTCTAATGTAGCAATACACAGGTTATTTAAAGAGACTAGAAAACTATTCTAGGAAACAATATATACAGAGGATAATTAAGAATAATTATGATCCTGTAATCTATCCTATAATCTTGCATAGTTGACCATGTCATCTCAGACTAATTAGGGGTTTACAGCTCATTTGACAAGAAAGACCATACATTCTAAAATTAATTAGAAAGACCACACATTCTAAAATTAATTTTGTAAGTCCCTTGTGTTCGCTTTGTGGGGGTGAGGATGAAATGGTTGATCATGCTCTAATGAAATGTGATCACCTTGGCATTTGAAAATGCCATGTTTATTTATTAGGAATGCCATCCACTTGAAAAGTCTTAAATAACTTTTTGAATTCTTAGAATTTTAATTTCTTTGGCATTTGCAAATCCTCCACAAAAAAGGAGGATTTAAGAATGAAACAAAAAAACCTTTGTCAAGCAACAACGCTAACGATGAGGTAAGCACCGTATGCCTAAATACCTAGTTCGGCCCACCTTATGATCCATTGAGTAGACCATAAAGTAGGCACTTCTCCATAGTCACCAATCTGAGGTTTGACACCCATCCAAATGGATTGGGACAACTTTTGGGTAATTTACAAATTCTCCATATGTAAATTTCCGAAACACTCTTAAAAAAAGCCCTAGTCTAACCAAAGTCGACCCTTTAAGAAAAGAAACAATGAACTTTCATTAATCAATCAAATCCATAACAATGAGTAATAGTAAATATTGTTGACTGAGATTTTAAGATGAATAAAATCCACATATAATTTTCTCTTAATTGTGACAGAAGTTTCAAGTGATTCTATGCAAACTTTCCTTTTGTTGGATGTTGGTCGACTTGAAAACATCAGCATTGTCTCCCAACTCTCAACTGAACACAAGATGAAGAGAAAAAGGAAGTAAACAAAAGAACAAATGAAAGGTAAGAGAGAATGGTACAAAGGAGAAGGGATATATCATATGTCATGTTTCTTTTGAAAAAGCAAAAGGGCTTTAAACGAACCCAGAGCCTGTAAAGGTGTGCTGCCTCTTTAGTCTTTCTCCATCATTGTATTCATTTCACTATACACATGTGCCTTAAAAGTGAAACAGCATACTCCATGATGCATGAGATCATTCAAACTCATTCCCTAGATTAATCCAACCGTTGATCTGTTGAAACGTGGCACTAGGTGGGGGGGCCACTAAAGTGTGATGCTTTCAGTGTTGGCAATGGGTCAGGTTAAATAGTAACCCACCTGGTTTGGAAGTGGGATTACCTAGAGTAGAGGGCAGGGCAGGGCAGTTGTGAGTAGAGGGATGTTTAGACAATTTCATGAAATTTACAGGCCAAAACAGATGAAGGCTAAGGTTGGCTTAAACTGAGTTGAATTGGTGGTTTATTACTGTAACTGTGATATTGACATGATATAATAGTTATATTATGAAGTAAAAGTAAAGATATTCTAAAGCATAGTTTAAAACTAAATGATAGCAAGAAGTGTAAAGTTTTGGAAGCAGTAGTTTATTTTTGTACCAACATCTTTGAAAGTTATTTCTTACCATTCCCAATCCACTTATAGTTTAGTGGTGAGGCATTTTTCTTCATAGAAATAATCATAGATTGATCCGTCTTTGTTAACCAGGTTTGAGGGTATTTATGAGTAAAAAAAAAAAAAAAAAAGAGAAGAGAAAACTTAAACTTATAAATTTGGTTTTTCATCTCTGTTTTTTTTCCCCCTTACATCATAGGAGATTGAAATCAAGCCACTGTTTTTAGGTTTTGATCAATCTAAGTGGGTCATACAGATCCAAGAACTTGTGCCTGTGGAAAGTTGTTAGGTTCACGTGCTTCATCGAAGACACCCTAGATCAATGATGGGAAATTTTGGATCACTAATCTCAAGGATTGACATACATCCGAATGGACTGAACCATTGGATCGAAGGTTGAAATTGAATATATAACCATCCTAGTATGTATAATAAGCATAAATAGGGCATGATATCTGGGTCACTACAGAATCAGTCATAGGACTATTTTGGTATGAGAAAGATTCTGCCTTCACGCTCAACTTGCAACGTTAATTCCCATCTCAACTTGGATTTTGTTAATTCCCATTAAGAAAAGATGAAATGCTCCTGGTGGAGGCCACTACAGCTTTGCAACGTTATAGTATTATAATGACTTTGCTGATGTTGCACATGAAAATCTTACCAACCACAAACTCAACGTATCCAAATTGGCATACATGTCGATCACAGATTATATGAACAAATAGAATGCAACAAGATGATTCTAAATTAGATTCATGTCCTGAGGCATTACAGTAATGATGTCATAATAATCCTAAACAGCTTGCTTGATATATAACAAAAAAGAGTGAGAGGAGGATAATAATCCTAAATATAGATAGGGATTAGAGGAGAGTGAGAGGAGGAGGAGGAGGATGATGGGGGAGGGAGGGCTCATTGGATGAGTTTTGCCATATTTGATGGCATCCTTTCTACCACCGTACCAGTAAACACCTGGATATCTCCCAGCATCTTTAGATCATCCCCACCACCCTCACATATCAAAATGCTGATCACAACACCTTTCCTTGAAAATCGCCCACCGCACTGAATACGGTGGATATAGTTCTCTGCCTCTACCGGCATGTCATAGTTTACGACGGAGAACTGCGGGATGTCAATACGACGGGCATAGCGATCGGTGGTGATGAGTACACGAGAAGATCCAGAATGAAATTCATGCAATACGATGTCTCTAGCATTTTGGTCCATATGACTGTGGATTGCAGACAGTGTGTGACCACGGCTTCGCATCTCATCAGTCAACCGCACAACCTTACGGCGAGCGTTGACGAAGATGACGCCCTGGGTGATGGCCAGAGTCTCATAAAGGTCAGAAAGAACCCACAGCTTCCATTCCTCTTTTGCCAGACCAACATAAAACTGTCTGATAAACTGTATAACCCGCCAATGTGGGTGCTGCAAAGATCTGATGGGATGGTTCATAAATTTCTTCCTAATTTCCAAGGCTTCAGGGGGCATGGTGCCCGAAAAGATCCCCACTCGAACTTTCGACGGGAGAAGCTGATAGATGTCATAAATCTGATACACAATAAATCAATCTTTAGAACAATGTAAACAAACTGAGCACGACACTTCTCATCTATGAACGCACCAACATTAACAAAAACCAGGTTATAGTAAGCATGAAATCTGCATTTGAAGAGTGGATAATCAAGTATATAGATAAAAAAAGGAAGCCTGACATCACTTATTTGTGTGTGCGTGCAGGAGGACTACAGTTATTATTGTGGCTCTGCTAATGAGTAAGCCTGGCCATCCATAAGCACACCAATGCATGTGGCAAGAAATGGCACTGTTAAAGAATTGGTCTAATGCAGACTTCTGATTGAGAGGAGATGACCAATAAAGGAAGAGGGCAACAATGCTTACCAAGAAAAGGAATTAGCAATAAAAGAGAATTAAAAATGAAAACAGAACAGAGGAAGGAAGAGGAGACCTTGTCCTTGAAACCTCTTGAAAGCATTTCATCAAGTCCATCCAATACAAACATTTTAATGTGATCAGGGCGGAGTTGCTGTCTCTTGAGCATGTCAAATCCACATTCAGGAGCGGCAACAACGACATGAACCCCACTTGAAAGGATACGCCGGTCCTCACGGGTGGCTCGAATATCACCTATGCAAGCATGCACCTTTACATGGCAACGATAGTCACAAAGATCCCTCATGACATTTTTAGTTCGTTTTAGAAGTTCTTGAGTAGGGGCAAGGACCAAAGCCTGGCATTCGACTAGGCCGGAATCAAGTTGCGACAGAATCCCAGAGCAGAATACAACTGTCCTGCGAAGACCATTAGGCGCATGCATAATTACATGGCAGGAGGGCGCACTCTGTTGATTTCCAAAGTCTTCAAAAGATGTCCAACGAAGCATTTGGTTTCTACTAAAAAAAAAAAAACTAAAATGGAAAAGGGTAGAAAATCAAAGCATGCATTTACCATATATCTACTAAACTGCTGGTCTGAAAGCATAAGCCTCATTTGATTCATTCATCAGTGCCTCATGATTGTTAGACTGTTTCTTCAAATCATTAAATTCAAGCATAGAAGATTGTATTGATTTCCAAGAGAACTTTGAGGCTTGAACCATGAAAAAGTGATGAGCCCTAATACACTGAACAAAAGCTTCCCTACTGCGAAAGAACGAAAGAGCAGCACCTACATGGTTCTCGAATAATAATGTGAATGACACAACCACCTCAAAGATTGAGCAATGACTCAACCCAGCGCTCAAAACCACTCTTACTTCAATGTTTAGGAGAAGTATAAAATAACATATAATATAATATGATGGATACAAAATAAAATTCCAAACAACAACACAGAATTGCACCAAAGTAACACCATTATTACTTGTATAAAAGGAAAACATCCATTGGCCCTGCTCTGATGCATTAGGTTTCATGACTCACCTTATATCAGTTAAGAATAGAGCTTACTTAATCAAATCCCAACTAAAACTCAACATGTTCATATAAAAGGTAATATAAATTACAAACAAAAGATGATGCCCTTTCGGTTCCTCATGGATTATGCCCTTTTGTTTTCTCTCATTCGTGTATTGTATTTGGCTCGAAATACATACATCATCATGGGAGTACGTGTGTCTCACCTCGGGGATTACCCTAGGTCAGGGTGATTCGGTGCCGGGATGTGACAGATTACCTCTTACAGCCAAAGACAAATCACTCATCAAAACATCAAGAAATAACTTCATAACACACAAATCCATTAAGAATAAAATTTAATCGCATCCCAACTAAAATTTTACGTGTTTATACAAAAGGAAAGTAACTGGGTTCCTCATGGATCACATCATACATCCAAAGACAAATCACTCATGAAAACATCAAGAAATAAAGAAGATTAGGGTTTTTTAAATTCGTTGAAAGGCGGAAATGGTATTGGAGCGAAGAAGATGAATAGGGAAGGATTCGAAACTCCATGTAATTTATAGGTGTTAGTGTTCCCAATTTACCCCCGCTTTGCCTTCCTAATTACGATAAAAAAAGAATCACCACTTGATCATATGCAGCTCTACCTTTCCTGTTCTTGTTCCTTCCCTATTATATTATATTGTTACTAGACCAGCCAAAAAAAAACACCCGCCTGGAAAAAACAGTAGGGATGTCAATGGGTCCCCCATCCTCCTATCACGCAGAAGTTCTTACCCGTAGACTCGGGACATGACATGTTATTTCAATCTTCGAGTATCTATTCCAAAAGCTAAATTTTTTTCCATATTATTAAATATCTAGACTTACACCTGGACCCGTCCCATATCCAGTTCCAATTACGAATCCATGTTCTCATTAACGCTTCAAGGTCCGAAAGCAAGAAGCCTGTTTCAAAATGGTTTCGGGTTTGGGTCCACCTTCTCCTTAACGGATCCGGATCAATGTCCACCATGGGCTCGGACCGGACTCGACCCGTTTACATCCCTGAATAGCACTAGTTAATTTCTAAAATAAAAGCCCTTTAAATGAATTATAAAAGGTAAAAAAGAAAGTAAATTACAAAGCCTAGCATTAATGTTATATGAATCCATCCCTCACCATAACAACATAGTAGGGTTGACTTTATAACACATCTGAACCATCTACACACATGAAACCCCCTTAAGTATACTAGACTCATTGAATTTTTATCTATCCAAATGGATTAGACCGTTGGATTGAGGGTAAATTTTTTTCCTTTAATATAAATTCATTTAATTTGTGGGCCACGGATAAAGGGGTTAGAGGGATGGGATTGACCCCAAATTTGATATATGGTTTCATTCAAGGTGTCTCTTCCCATCCTTCACAAGTCCCATGATTAGTGGATCCCTAAGTGAGTCCATTAAGTTTGTCCCTCACCATATGATGAGAGAATGATGCACAAGAATATCCCCCATTATTATTATTATTATTATTATTATAATATTAAGTTTAGAATTACAATTACAGTGATGAGATTTCATCCAAAAAGATTATAAAGAAACCGATTCCTTAACTAGGCCTAGTCGTGCGAGGAGTTACAATAGACCCGCATCTAATCTAGAACTACTGCTGGACTTGATGTGCTCGAACGCATGAAGTTTAGTTCTGACTTGGTCTTTAACTGCTAGTTCGCATGCCCCAGTGTGAGATCACGACCTGGTTAATTGCGGCTATAACTAATTAATTATGTTGTTAGCTCACTAAGTGGGTTTAGATGTTGTTTGATTAAGTGTGTCTATTAGAATAGCTTTTCCATAGCTTTGAGGAGTTTTGAGAGCCATAGAACCTAATTTGAGACCTTTATTAGGCTTGTTTGGATAGGCAAAAAATAGATTAGATTGAAGTTAAATGGGCCCTAACAGTCTAAAATTTCAACTCTACCTCATTTGGATGAGTCTGGCTTGATAGATGAAGTAATGTTATGAGCCACATGTACTCTATTTCACTTCAACTCTAAATACTTCTATTTACTCGAGTAAAAGTGAATTCTACTCCAAACCTTAACTCCAAAATAAGCATCTAAATGGAGTGAAGTGAAGAACTCTACTTTAACTTCAATCTACTTCTCTTCACTCCACGCCACATGTGAAATCCACTTCATTTTACTCCACTCCTCATTGTCCAAACAGGCCGACACAAGTTTGAAACGAGCCGAGTTATATCTAGGCAAGGCCCAAATCCGGATGGGCCCGGGCTGGTCCGGCCATGAGCATTCTTAGTGCCTAATGATGCCAACCAATTGCCATCAATGCCGGGAACAAGGGCGTTGCCTTATTCCCTAGTTGGTTGGGTACCCTATTCTCACTTAATTGCTCAATGTTCAATCTCTAGGTTTCTGTTCCTATGGGCGAGAAAGCTTCTTTCCCATGATTGGATTTTCTCGTGGGTCCCAATCATTGGCTGGGCAACCAACAAAAAAGGAAAAAGAAAAAAGAATAAGAAAATGACTGCCAATGCTGCTTCCTATTGAAATAGATGAATGGATCGACATCTGTGGTATTTTCTCTTCTTCTATTATCTATCTATTTATTTATTTCTTGGGTTGTTTTGAACAGTGGCAGACCTATGATTTTCATTTGAACGGGATAGATCCAAATAGATAGTTGGATTTATATGGGTTTTGGGAGCGGACCCAAAATTTTCAAGTGATTTTTGGAAGCATAGAGAATTTTTACAAGTGTTAGAGCCTTAGAGGCGAACCCAAGTAAAGTGGGGCGACTGCCCCGTTACACACACATACATGCAAACAACCTCTGCGACAATCTTCTCCATCTCTCCATATCTCCCTCTCCATCCAGATAGATTTCAAACATATAGGCCAGTCCATTGTTTAATTATTATTTTTATATGTGATTAATTTCTTCATCTACATTCAATTGTTCCATAATTATGTATAGAATTTTTTTTTTCATATGCATTGGATTATTCCATTTCTATTTTCAAAGGGCCTACCAATCAACTTTAGATTGATTTTTACATGCCCGTGCTTTAAACTTTAAACTAAACAATGTGGTGGGCCCATCGAATAATCTTCACAATTTCAAGAAAATTTAAGGCCAGGATTCGTTTTTTCATTAATTTCTCATCAGTTAAGGAGTGTGGATTAGATGAAAAAGGACTATTTAATTAATGGTAATTAAAGGTGGAATTTTTTCATTGTTGCACCAATTAAGGAGTGTGGACTAGATGAAAAGGGACTATTAATTAATGGTGGGATTTTTTCCTTTTTGCATCAGTTAAGAACAGAGGATTAGATGAAAAAGGACAATTAGTTTTTTTTTAGTTATCACTAAAGGAGTTGGGATTAGATGAAGAAAGGACTATTTAATTCATGGTGGGTTTTATATCTAGGGGATTGGGGATTGGATATAGGGTTTTCTCATTGTTATTTAAAATTTTTTTTTGGGTCTCTGAACATCTTTTTCTAATGGATATAGGTTTTTTCTATTTATATATTTTTTGCCCCATGTTCATAGTTTTTTTTTCGAAGAATAAACCTGATTTCATAGTTTTCTGTTTTTTTAAAATTTCTGGTCAAACAAAGAATTCAATTGAAAAGTTCTACTCATTGTTTTAACTTGCACACACAGCAAAGGTATAAAGATTTTGTTTATTCATTTAAGGAGTGAGGATTAGATGAAAGAGGAGGATTTTATTATTTCTCATCACTAAAGGAGTGAGGATTAGATGAAAAAGGACTATATAATCATTGGTAATTAATGGTGGGATTCTTTTTTGCAATCAGTTTTAAAGAGTGGGATTCGATGGAAAAAAAAAAAAAACCTATTTAGTTAATGGTAATTAATGGTGGATTTTATAACTATCTAGGGATTGGAGATTGAATATTAAGGTTTCGGTATTCACATTTAAGTACTTTTGTTCTCTTGATATCTTTTTGGCATTTGGATACAGGATGGGAGAGATCCAAGCTGATCATAATCCACCCTACATCTACATGTGATAATACTTCTGTTCAAAAATATGTGCCTACAAGCAAAAGCTTTGTTGAACAAAATTTTTTTATTTTTATTTTTGAGAAAAGCTAGTCAATAAAAATGATGCAGCTGCAAGTACAAACATTATTAAGAGGTGAGATAGTAATGACCCACTTCTCTGATGAAGTTTGGGCCATGATGTCACCCATCAATATTTACCTTAAACAATGGTGTGGTGTGGGTCTTTCAATCAAAACCTCATAATTTTCTATCTCTATCCCATATATAAAAGCAACAGTTTTAGTTTTACATGTTCGTGGTCGACTCCTTCATTTTGTCCTTTTCTAAACAGGAGTTTCTCCTTCTTGTTTCCTCCTCCTCCTTCCTTTTTTCATTATCTACATACCCGTATCTAAAAAATAGAGTTCCACTTCCTGCTTTCCTCTCCTAGTTGGTTCCTCTCACCTCGCTCTCATTTAAGAGAAAAGTAGTGCTTCATCTTAACAGCTGTTGAGACCAACATGTCAACCGCTTCTTTATCACCAAAATAAACTGTCCTTGTTGAGCCCAACACGTCAACCTCTTCTTTGTTGTGAGACAGAGGATAGCTACTCACACCCATCAAAGGCCTCAGTATTGAGGTACTCTCTCTCTCAATCTTGTTTTTTTTTATTTTTATTATTTTTTATGGTAGAAAGATGCATGTTTTCCTTTCTTCCCGGAGGCCTTGGGTCTTGAGGTAGTGTCTATTTGACTCTCTCAATCTAATTTTCTTTTAACAATAGAAAGATGCATGTTTTACTTCCTTCCCTACATTTTGGATTCTGGGTTTTGGAGCATTTTGGAGTTCCAGGTCTCTAAACTATACTTATGTGAAATTAGGTCGTAGAAAATAAACAATAGAGCTTTTGATTTGTATGTTGGGTCTTAATGTTCAAGGTCTCCAAAAAGTAGCCTTGTGAACTTGATTTTCATGTTATGATGGTTATCATTATATGTATCATTGTTATATCTTTGAATGTTAATAATATGAGAGTTCCAGGCACATCTTCAATTTTTAAACAAGTCTCTGAGCCCCTCATGATCTCTAAGTTTCATTGGCTTTGCTCTCTCTTTTGTTTCTCAATGATAGCATTTTTTCTAAGATATGTTCTTAATAGCCGATTTTTGGGGTTTTGGTATGCATCAATAAAACATGAAATGGAGCCCTCAGAATGATTTGATGGGTTATATAGTTAATGGGAATGTGATTGTTGATGATTATTTTCCATGAATGAATTACCAACAAGGACATTTTCAAATTTGTTTGATGGCTTAGTCACCTCCTTAATTTTTTGCTTAAGATTTCTGAACACTTCTTTCATCCAAGTCTTGAGACCCTTCTATAGGAGCTTAGTTGAATCAAACGTTCTTCAAAGACCCCCATTTTAAATCAGTTGAATCAGAAATTTCCTCATTTTTTTTTGCTTATCATTTAGGACTTGTTATATTATTTGATGTTGTTGATGTAATGGAAGGCAGAGTTAGGTTTATTTTCCTTTGCCGGTTTCATATGTGTGTTGATTGAGTGGAGTTTGGTTTTTT
This sequence comes from Umbellularia californica, assembly GCA_028538565.1. Classification (NCBI taxonomy): domain Eukaryota; kingdom Viridiplantae; phylum Streptophyta; class Magnoliopsida; order Laurales; family Lauraceae; genus Umbellularia; species Umbellularia californica. The sequence continues at coordinate 17,641,639 of JAPQWN010000012.1, read as the reverse complement.
ATTGATGATTTTTTTTTTTCTTCTTAATTAGCATGAACACCAATTGTTTAATGAAATGCTACTAAAGTTGTTCTTGTAAGTTGTGGTTCTACTAATCTCTAAGCCACATGGTGTAATCTTTCAATATTTGTAGAAAGTCAACCCCAAATGAGTTGTACTTCTTCCTTCTCATTTGGAACCACATTAGTGGTGTTTGTTTTGTGGTTAAGAATGTGGGAAGGTGTTGGTAATGATGATGGAGGGGTGATGGTCATGTGGGTTTGATGCATACAACATTGTCGATGGTTTCACCGGACTTTGATAATGCTTCGAATCAAATGAGTGCTGACGCTCGAGAGTAGTAGCATTGTGAGCAAAATATATGGCATCATCAGTTAGTGTGGGAAGAGCCTTGGGCAACCATGAAAAATGTAGCTTCTTAGAAAAACATCGTTGATTGCTAGGTGAATGTTTAAAAGATAATCTCTGTTATCTACCAACAAAGATGTATATTATGTTTAGTTAATAGGTTTGACAGCAGTTGATGCTTATGATGGACATGCTGACTAAACATATTCAAGCTTGAATGATTAAATAATTGCATCCTTAGATATAGGAAAAACAGATCCAAGCAACAATGTTAATAGGGTAGCAACCAAGTTCTTTCCCAACTTTGAGCTTGGAAATGGAGAACAATATTTTGAAAATGAATTTTGTTATAATTAGGACATAAGCATATCATATTTTGGATATAACAACCCTATCACAGCCCGAACAAATTGGATATAATCATGAATATATTATTTTGCATGTGTTTCTTTCCTTTTTATATCTCTTGGTAATATAAATATTGTAGGATACCTCAATGAAACACATCCCAGTTTTCTCAAATTATAATATAAAATTCTATCATTTCTTATTTTTGGCTTTATTTTCTATTACAAAAAAGAGGCTATATCCCTTGTTTAAAACCCATTTATAGATTTTTTTTAAAAATGCAGGAATTTAGTTAACCAGTATCTCTGATGATCAATAAGATTTATTTTTATATGCCATTTCGATTCATGAATCCTTAGTTCTTTGCTCTTGTTTGCAACCATTTCCATATTTGACTCCTGGTGTTCTCTCTATGGGGCAAAAAAATTTTACTCTTATTTGATTACAGTGAAGTAGTACCTTTTGGATTTTATTATCATAACAATCTCTTTCTATTTTTTGTCCTCAAATTCTTCATCAAACCCATGTCTAAATCGGAGGGACTCAAGGATTTCTCAGGTTCTTCATCTCAGCTAAGAATTGCATTTCTATGATTTTTGTCATTGAAGGTTGAGTTGTATTTTGAGATGAATGGTGATGGAGAAGTGAAATTCCTTTGATCAATGGCTCAAGCACTAGAACAAACGGTATCACAACCACAATGATGTAAGGCATGCTCATTTATATAGAATGTCTATAAATACATAGGAATTCATGGTCAAATGAACTCCGCAAAAACATTATTAAAGAGTGGGGTGAAAAATAAAAGGTGGAGGTGCAGATGAGACTTTCACTTTCCTAGGGTTAGAATTATTAAGATGATGCTTGCATATTCATTTCCATCTCCCTTCTTTTGAATTTCCACAGTTAATAATCAATTTCTGAATCTTTTACAGTTCTCTACAATCAAATCTCTTTTCTGGTTATTTTTCATTGTCTCTGTAAAATTCTAGGATCCTTTTTCATTATTCTATCTATTGGATTTTGGGTTTTACTGTAGGTTTCCGGTTTGGATTTTTCTATTCTGTTTTCGTGGTTTTTTTTGGATTTTTGAATCTTTTTTTTTTTTTTTTTTGTGTGTGTGTGTGTGTGTGTGTCTGGTTTTGTTTGTGGATGTGTGGTTTTGGGGTTTTTGGCATTTGGGGTTTTTAGTTTCAGTTGTCTCTTGGAATAATTTTTGGTATATTTGTTTCTTGTGAAATTTCTAAATGACTTTTTTTTTTATTTCCTTTTTTCAGTTTGGCTTTTGCATTTTGGGTTTTAGGTTTGCATGTAAAAAATGTCTTCTTTTCCTCACCTTTTTGGATTTTAAAACCCAAAACATTTATCATTTATCTTAATCTTATTCGCACTTTTTTTTTTTTTTCTCATTTCAGTTATTTTGCGTATCTTTTCAATAAGATGATTCATAAGAAGGTATGAGTTTGGATGAACAATTTTTCACATGGATTTTGTTTTAGCATTTTGTTGCTAGTTTTGGATTTCACAAATCATTTCAAATAGTTCGTTTTTGTGGGTTTAATTGCTACTTTGTTTTCTTTACCGTGTGATTACTGGACCTCCTTTGTATAATACACATGCATCTCCTTAACAAATGTCATTTTCCTCTTGTTTAAATTTGATTTTAAGCCTTGGACTGATGTGGGTGTGCATTTTTTTATTTGTGGTGTCTTAGTTTAACTATGAAGGTTTCTATTTCTTAAGACATTTGTGGGTGATATATTAATTTATATGTAATGCATGATGTGGGGTTGCATTTTAGAAATATCCTTTATACGAGGCTACCTGCATGTTCATTATGATCTTATGGTTCTGTTTTTAGCTACGGTTGCCATTTCTTTTTATCATTTTAGCATGTATCATTTTGTTATGTTATTTTGGTACGCATTTTCCAGTTGGGTACGATGAGGCTTCGATGATGCCGCATTATCATCTTTTGATTTTTGATATTGTTCTAATTTGAAATCTTTCCTTTGATTGTTGGAAGTTCCCGTGTTGAAGTTAAGTATTTTACAAATTCGAAATCTTTCCCTTGATATTGTTTGAACTCGATGGTGTAGATTCAAATTGTTTCAATAGAATATCCTATCAATGTATGTTTGTTTAAAAAATGATGTTATACCTGCATGTGGTTCATTGATATGTATCTAAACCATTAATCTCATGAGTTGCTCTCTCTCTCTCTCTCTCTCTCTCTCTCTCTCTCTCTCCATGTTTGCTCTACCTCTCAAAGGTATGTACTTTTTTTAGGCTCTTTTTTTTTTTAAAATTCAATTTCTTTGGATTTCTATTTTAAGTTTTCAAACCCATTCTTATGGTCCCCCTCTTTTGCTTATCCATTTGATTTCTAAACGTCAGAAGGAAGACGGCATCAAAGTTGAAAGATCCAAACATGCCTAAATATGCTCCAATGACCTTCACGACCTTCTTTCTCTTTATGTATGCAACTCCCCCTTTGTTCTTTTTTTCTTTGCTTTTGTTTTGTTCTCGGTATAGATGATGGATTATAATTGATCAGCTGCCTTTTAAAGTGAGATGTACTTCTATTATTAAGAATTCATTTAAAGATTGTTTAATTAGGGATTACATGTAATTAAAATCTTTGTCATTTGAATTGATGGGTTTATGAGCAATTTATATGCCTTCACTTAAATGAGTGCTTTATGCCTGGGATGACTTCAAAGAAAAAAAAAATAGAAAGAGGCTAGCTAATTCAGATTCATCAAGTGTTTCAACTGTAGAACATCTAACATTGATCATTCATTTATTTTGATGGGTTCCATTCGCATTGTTGTCAATTGTCATAAGACATATGGTGGTGAAATCTTCTTTTTGACTTAAAAACAAAAGGTTGCAAAGGAAAGTGGGGTGAGAAGTGGAAATTCATGACAAATGAAGTAAGCACCATGTCTTCTCATTCATTTTCTTTTCTTGGATGCTACTTTGTGAGTAGGATGCTGATATGTTTTTATTTTGTTACTATTAACCTAGGAAAAAAAACCTTACTTGGATAGGTCCTTCCAACTCAAGGCAAAGTATAAAAAGGCTATGAAAAAAATACAATGCTAGAAATAAAGAAGTACGTACTTTTTGGTTGATGAGTCTAATTGTTATATACTTGGTATCTACAGAGATGCAGTTATCATGATCTATTCATTTTTTGCAGAGCAAGTCATATTTCTTGGAGAGGACTAGAGGAGATTTAGGGTTGGAAGTTTTTTAAATGGCTACTAACGGAGATTCTTTTATAAAATACATTCTTCATTGTAGTTTAAATTACTGAATTACCACTTCTCATTTTTCTCATAAAACAATTATTTGTCTTTTTTTAGCTGGAAAACTAAGTAGATAACATATATTTTATAATTTCAATAGCCTTTGTTTTCATTTTATTGTTTGTAAGTTCTGTTCATACTCTTACACTTATTGAAATTTTGATGTCAGATATTTGTTGAAAATTATATTGATCAAGCATGTTTGATGTTCTGCATACTCTTTTTTTTTTTTTCTTTTGTCCATTTGATTTAATCATCTTGAGATTGGCATTTTCCATTTCATTGACTGATCTTTGGCAAAATGCAAACATATGTTAGCATCTTGTAATGTGTTAGTGTAACTGAAATACCTTGTTATTTGATCACTGTAGAATGAAAGTTCTTTTTATTCATTTATGAATTCAGGGCATAATAAGAACTAGGCACTATATGTTTAATCTTTTTTTACTATGACATTGAACCTCTCACTAACAACTACGTGCAACACGTACCTCTCACTAGTCTACCCTTAATAGTAAGGGTGTACACAGATCGATTTTGGTACGGATTGGGCCAAATCCATCACCAATCCGTTACCTACTATTGACGGATTTGGAATCCGTTACCAATCCGTGGTTGTTAAAATCCGATCCGATCTGATCCATGGAGGATCAGATTGGATCGGAATAATCCGTTCAATCTAATGTTAAAAGAAAAGATATCAAACATATTGTAAAAAAATTACATTTTGACCCCTAAATTTTTTTTTTCTTATTTTAAATTTAGACATCTTAATTTATATTTAGACCTCTTATAATTTTTTTATTTATATTTAATGTAAACGGATCGGATTGGATCGAGTCTGCGGATTGAGGGTGAAATCCGCTACCGATCCGTTTCTAACGGATTATAAAATTTTCAATCTGTCACCGATTCATTTACCTTCGGATCAAATAAAAATTTGCAGATCGGATTGGATCTGATTGAATTTACGAATGGATGGATTTTTTGAACACCCCTGTATATACTTAATAGACAGTTGAGCCCTTACAATGTTCATGTTATAAATAATAATATTCAGGCCAACGTTCAAATTCATTCATGATTAAAGGTTGTTTCCGTAGAATTTACACTTTTGACTGCTATCCTCTCACTTTTGTCCAAGTAGTGGGGGCCTACCATTTGGGTGGCCTTGATTGACATTCAACATAAATATGCCATCATGGAATTTTGCCAGATCGATTGATTGTCCCCTTTTGGGTGGCCATCATCATGGAATTTTGACAGATGGCGACTCGTGATAACTTTTCTTTTTTTTCTTTTTTGGAAAGGTAAGCTTAGGGTTCTATTAACAAAGGAAATTAAATCTAGAGCTCTTGATGCAGGAAGAATAACTTTCTATCTGACTGAAACTTTAGTACTCAAAGAGCTCTTAACATAGGAGAGTGAGACCCATCTTCGAATTTAGTGGATCGTGGACGACCATTGATAGGCCCTGAGTTTGTAACATTGATTTGATTACTCTAACAATCTTAGGTGTATAATTTCTTTTTCACCCAAGCCAAAGGGGCGGGGATCTAGAGAGATGTGCACGTATCGGAATACAGCCCACTCACTTGAAAAAGAGCCCGCACATGTTAGAAAGAAGGCCCACATAAGCAAAATGGAGCCCACACACCCGGGAAGAGGAGGCGTATTCAGGGTTCGAACTCTGTGCAGCAAGGTGAGAACCGCTGCAAGAAATTGAATATATACCATGTAATCGGATTTCTTTCAGAATTCTTAGAAGCTGGGTTTTCATGCCTAGGAAAGCGGGGGCCCTCAACAGATTTCTTTCTGCGTTTTTTCCAATTCAAATCATATAACACCAAGTGGATTTGTCGGCTTTCAGAAACCCCAGAGAAATGAGATCACCTAAGATTTCTTAGAAAATGGGTTTTATGAAAAGTCATAAAGGCTGATTGAATGATCATGGGTAGAGATTAACAGAGGATTATTTTGATGGAAGGATTTAATTTTATAGAGTAAAGGGTGAGCAATCTTTATTTTTTAGACAAAAGGGAGGATATTTTGATGGTCGGTCCTTCTTGACCCTAAAATGGTTTTTCCTTTCTCAAAGTAGGGTATGGTGACAACAAAATTGGCTTATAAGGAAATAGTGAAAACAAGATATAACAATCACGAACAAATTATCAAATGGTAGGATTTTTGGAGAATCCCTTTATTAGGACTTTATTTGTGTTGGCTAATTCATGGGTTGAACAAAACTCTGGGTCCATTGAGTTGTATTTTCTATTTATTTTAGAATGGACTGTAGTTTTGTCACCGCAAGAGCTGAAGTGAAGGCAGAAGAAATCAAAAGGATTTTGGGTGAGCCCACGAGGCTTGAACGATTGAAGGTAAGTCGGATCAATCGGATGTGGCTAACCCGATCGATCGGATACTTCACCCAATTGGCCAGATCTCGGGAAAACTCAAGAACGGGCTGCACGGATTTGTTTCTTTTTGCACCTGGTGTTTCCCACTTTGAGTCATATTTGTATTCTAATTTTAAGGCACGAATTTGGGGCTATATAAAGAGTGTTTCTTAACTCTAAGTAAAGATGATTGAGCATATCGAAGATTAAAGACACATCAAGTAATTCTCTCATTATTCTGAGATGAGAAAACTCACAGAGAGACTCTTTGATTCTTTAGAGCCATTGAGAGATTGTGCTAAAGACATGCTCTTGAAGGTTTGCGGCTTTACTCTCTTGTAGAAAATTGTTCATCTTCGTTGACAAGGTGCTGCTGCATTAAGTGTGGGGAACGGTGCACGGCGGGAAAGCCGTGACAACAAGAGAAGTTGTGCAAGAATAAGTATAGTCCTTAGGTCAACGTACTAATTGAGAAAGGGAGCTGTGAGCATACCTTGTAACTGTTCGATAGTTATTGACTTCCCCCAGGATAGGGTTTCCACATAAAAGATTGTTTTTGCCTTCTTGTGGTGTGTGATTGGTAAATTTATTTGCTAGTTCACTTCTATTTGGTCTTTACTTTTGCTGTGCATTGGTTATTAGACTAGCACCCATTTTAGCAAGGGCACTTTCACCCTTTTCCTCAAAGGGTCCTGCTATTTGAATGGAAATGTTTGAAGAATACTAATATGGTTAGAAAGATCATACATTTAAAAATTAATTATGTGAGTCCCTTGTGTTCGCTTTGTGAGGGTGAGGATGAAACGGTTAATCATGCTCTAAAGAAATGTGATCATGCTAGAGCATGTTGGTTTGGCAGCTACTTCGGTCTCCTGACTCACAACCTTCATTTTGTGGAGAGAAATAGTAAAAATGGTTTCTGGGAGCACAACCACCTAGCCAAACTTTAAGGATTTGATCACTCTAGAATGTGGGATTTGACTTTGTGGTGGACATTATGGAAAACAAGAAACGAGTACCTTATCAAGGGAAAACAAATAAACCCTATAAGTATAACTGCCTCAGTTAAAGCATTCATTGATAGTCTTAACGATACTTGCTTGGTAAGGGATAAGAGGAAAACCGGGGAAGATGAAACCCCTAGAGTAATTAGGTCCGAGGAGGATATTATCAGATGCTGCTTATTGGGCAGTTGATGGAAAGCTTCATTTAGTTACGTTGCTATACTTAGAGGGAATGTTGTAGATGCATGTGCTTAGATGGTCCAAAAGTAGCATCGTTAAAGGAAGTTGAAGTAAGGGTGGTTTCTGTAGCTATAAAAAAAAAAAAAGTGATGGAGAAGGGCTAGGCAAGGGACCAAGTGTGCTTGGATGCTAAAGAGGTGGTCCAAGCATTTAAAGACGATGTTGATTGGGCTATCAACCCAATTATTGCTGATGTTAAGAAGCTAATCTTGAATTTTGCTCATGTGGAGTTTTCTTATATTCATAGAAATTTAAACTTTGCAGTTCATTCGTTCACTAAGCTTTTTTATTCTTGTAAAAATGATATAGATTGGGACAGAGCAGTATTATTCTTAGAGGTAGGACGCTGATTGTGGTTTTGTTTTTCTGGGGTTATGTTTGTTTGGCAGTGCCCTTGATTTTGGTGGTTTGAATGAATTTCTCTTTGCCTTAAAAAAATAGAGCTTTACCATAAGTTCCTTTTTTGAGAATTTATAAATGATCCACACAAGGTAAAAGAGAGACTGCAAAGAAGGGTGAGCACTTCCTTTTTAAACTATCATGACGTTAAAGTGGAAATACAAAGAAGAAAAACGATGATTCTCAGATTGACCAATCATCTTGGTGCATATTTCTAAATTCAGTGCCAAATGGGGTGCGCAATTGTAACATCTAAGGTTATTATTCATGTACAATCAATATCAGGCATCCCAAGATTGTTTGAACCAGTGAATGTCCGTTTCATCAGAGTTTAAAAATTGCAACTTGGTTGGTTTAGAGGCATGCCTTCCCAAGAGAGAGATTGTGGCTCAAGTATTGCGGACCTTGCAGGGACCTTGCAGAAGGGTGTTTGTCTTGAGGAAGTTTCGATGGAAATCTTATATGTTGGAAATCTCCATAATACAGTTGCAGTTTTCTTGGCATTTGGATAGGATTCTAAATGGGCCGGTTCCGGTTCCGGTTCCGGGTCCAGGTGGAACTGGATCTGTTTTGGAATTGGTTTCTTGGCTCTGGAACCGGAACCAGAACCATAAATGGGACGGGTCTGGATCCAAATCCAGATTTAGGCATAGAATGATATTTAAAAAATATGACTTTTAGGAGAGATTTTCGAAAATTAAGGTAATAAGTCGGGTCTCGGGTCCACGGGTCCGAACCAAGGTGGAACCGAAACCGGACCCATTTACTTATCGGGTCCTAAATAAGGACCCAGACCCGGTCTTTTACGGGTCGGAACCTCCGGGTAATCAGAGAATCAGGTGCCATGTATATCCCTACATTTGGAATTCTCTATTTGATTAGTGGAATTTAAAAATCTTGATCTTGTGAATTGCTACTTTCTTAAATGGAAAAATATTTCAAATTAAATTAAATGTGTTAATCTTGATTAGACTAAAACATATTAAACAGTCCTCTTTATATTATCAACCCAAACTCAATATGAACGTGAATGAGATTAAAAGGTCCTTTTATGTTATGAAGCAAGGGTCTGTTAATTTCTAACTGAAATTCGTAATGTTAGGTATTGATAGATATGATGTGATGGCTTGTCACCTTCGCATTTGAAAATGCCATATTTATTTGTTAGAACTTCAAATGCCAGCTACTTGAAAAGTCTTAAATAACTTTTTTAATTCTTAGAATTTTAATTTCTTTGGCATTTGCAAATCCTCCACCAAAGAGGAGGATTTAAGAATGAAAAAAAAAAAAACTTTTGTCGAGCAACAGTGCTAATGACAAGGTAAGCACCGTGTACCCAAATACCTAGTTGGGCCCACCTTATGATCCACTGAGTAGACCATAAAATAGGCACCTCTCCATGGTCACCAATCCTAGGTTTGACACCCATCCAAATGGATTGGGACAACTTTTGGGTAATTTACAAATTCTCCATACATAAATTCCCGGATCACTCTTAACAAAAGCCCTAGTCTAACCAAATTCGACCCTTTAAGAAAAGAAACATTGAACTTTCATGAATCAATCAAATCCCTAACAATGACTAATAGTTAATATCGTTGAGTGTGATTTTAAGATGAATAAAATCCACATATAATTTTTTCTTAATTGTGAAAGAAGTTTCAAGTGATTCTATGCAAACTTTCCTTTTGTTGGATGTTGGACGACTTGAAAACATCAACATTGTCTCCCAAGTCTCTACCGAACACAAGAAGAAGAAAAAAAAAGAGAGGAAGTAACCAAAAGAACAAATGAAAGGTAGAGAGAATGGTACAAAGGAGAAGGGATATATCATATGTCATGTTTCTTTTGAAAAAGCAAAAGGGCTTTAAACGAACCCAGAGCCTGTAAAGCTGTGCAGATACTAAAAAAGAAAAAGGCCGGCAGCACCATGCTTTAATAATCCATGCCTCTTTAGTCTTTCTCCATCATTTGTATTCATTTCACTAGACACATATAACTTAAAAGTGAAACAGCATAATCCATGATGCATGGGATCATTCAAACTCATTCCCTAGATTCCAACCGTTGATCTGCTGAAACGTGGCACTAGGTGGTGGGGCCACTAAAGTGTACGTGATGCTTTCAGAGTTGGCAATGGGTCGGGTTAAATAGTAACCCACCTGGTTTGGAAGTGGGATTGACTACAGTAGAGGGCAGGGCAGTTGTGAGTAGAGGGATGTTTGGACAATGTCATGAAATTTAGAGGCCAAAACAGAGGAAGGCTAAGACTGAGTTGAATTGGTGGTTTATTGCTGTTACTGTGTTATCATCATGATATAATAGTTATATTATGAAGTAAAAGTGAAGATATTCTAAAGCAAAGTTTAAAACTAAATGATAGCAAGACGTGTAAAGTTTTGGAAGAGCAGTTTATTCTTGTACGAACATCTTTGAAAGTTATTTCTTACAATTCCCAATCCACTTATAGCTTTGTGGTGAGGCATTTTTCTCTTCGTATAAATAATCATAGATTGATCCCTGTCTTTGTTGGCCTGGTTTGAGGGCATTTATGAGGAAAAAATAAAAAAAAGAAAAGAAAACTTAAACTTTTAAATTTGGTTTTTCATGTCTTCTTCTTTTTTTTTTTTTTTTTTTTTTTTTTTTTTTTTTTTGTTTTTTCCCGAGTTCACTCTTTGTTGGGGTTTTTTCTGCATTTAGCCATGGAAATCCACAACTGTTAAGAAGATTTTCCCAGACGTTCTCTGTGCTGCTTCTTTTTTTTTTTTTTTTGGGATATTGTAACACTTTTTGCTATGTTGCAAAATTTTAATTGAATTATGTGATATTGCATAAGATTTTTTTTTTTTTTTGCTAACGGAGGGTTCCCAACTCTTTGGGCTAGACTATTTCCTCCGGGTCCAGAGAGAAGCCGGGTAAAACCCTTATGGCTCCTAGGTGGTAGCACAAGTGGACTCAATTTTCGGTTCCTGAAAGGAGGGAACCAGGGGTCGATACCAAAACCTCTAGCTCCGGAAGAGGGAGGAACCGTGGTCCTAACCACTCGGCCAACCCCTTGGGGTTATATTGTATAAGATTACCTTATTAAAAGTCAATGGGGCACCTTTTTCTTTGTTTTTATACAATATCGCATATTTTAAGTAAAATCTTGGGATCTCGCAAAATAGTATTATGATATCACAAAAAAAAAAATGTAACGTCTGGATAACTTTTTAAACAGTGGTTACCACTTACCACGCATGAATTTTCATGAATAATGGTGACTGTACAAGAAAAAAAACCCCTCTTTGTTTTGGTTGTAAAATACTTGGGACAAGCCTCGGGTGGTACTCAGGGGAACGTAGTGAGCCTCCATTTTTCACCGCACGCTGCTGCCCTCCCTAAGTTTTATATCTCTTGCATGGGCGGACATTATCTTCCTACTTGTGCAGGTTTCTCTCCTCACTTGAGTGGCCATTGTCTCCCCCCGCTGGGTCATCTCATGGGTCCCAGCCCCATTAATTGGCTTGTACCAGAAAGACACAAAAAAGGAATATCCAGAATTTATCCTATGCCACACCCTTAGTTGTTATTCTATTCTGACAGTGGAATGGAATGGTTGGTGTATGACCACAAATGTCACAGGTAGAAGGCCCTACAATGTGTCAAGGTGGGACCAAAACTTAACCCTTTATATCATTGGTGATGGCTACATATACATCCCCCATTTCACAGTCCAATTTACATCTTTGAAAAAGGATCATTGATTGTATTTGCAAGTTCTTAATTGGATAGCAGGGTCTTGACTGGCCCATCCATCATGTGGTACTATGAGATTAATAGCTCTTCAAGGATGATGCTTTTGATTAATATTGGCATCCTAGAGAGACAATGACTCCAAATACAAAATGACAAATTAATCATAATCCGACATCAGTACTGGTGTTGAAATTTTAAGCAACCTCTATTCAAGTGGGCCCCTTCCAGTCTACCCATTTCACCTATGACCCATTGCACCACATGGGCCCCACTACATCCCCCACACCCACCGTTTCACCGCACCTGATTGAGACCTTTGATTGAAGATTTGTCTTGTAAAATGAAACCAAGGCTCCCAAAAGAAAACTATGTGCCAGCTTCCCTACTTTGAATATAAAATTCTTAAAAACTCATCTAGTGTAGTAAAGACTAAAAAGCGCTTTAACGTAGCGATATTAGTGGAGCAAGTGAAAGATACAAGGTGAAGAGGTAGAAGGCACCCTCATTTTACTTTCTGAATTTGGGTTTACTACAAATCATTTCAGACCAAAGTGAGGACTGTTTGATGGCCCTTCTTGGATCTTAACCTCTTCTAATTACTAATGCAATATATTAGTACTTGGTTGTTTGCGTATAACATTTATAGGAATTCATAGTCAAATGAGCTTCATCAAAGGATCATTGAGGAGGTGATGGTAAAAACTTTGAGTTGAGGGGTGAATAATAGAAGGTAAAGATATAGTGGGATCCTAACTTTGCTAGATTTTTAATTACTAAGGTGATGATTGGGTATTTATTTCCCATCTTCCCTTGATTATACAATTCAATCAAGGGAGATGTTATTTGTTGTCGTTTTAAGAATTCACCTTTGGTACTTCATTTTTAACCATTTATAAAATCCAATCCTAGTAATTTAATTACACGAGAAAAAAAAAAACCATCCTTGTCGTTTTGCTCTATAGTTGGCTAATGCCTTAACTATTGAAATAGTAATAAGATGGACAAGGTTCCAAAAAAAAAAAAAAAATAGAGTTAATAATTTAAAATACAAATATATTCAAAAAGTAGATATTATAATTGTACGTGTTAAAAATTGATATTTTCAGTAGAATATTAACATGATGATATTTTGAAAGATCTCGTGATACTATCATCTTTATCTCATTTTCCATTGTTCTCACTAAAAAACATTTTCCAGGAGTTTCAAAATATAGGAGATATTAGGACATTGGTCATTAGCACTAAAGTCAAACATGTCAACATTTATCAGGTGGGCCTCATATGTACAATGAAAACCGGCAGTTGGTCAGTTATTTTTAACTGTCCATTTCTTGGTGTACAATTGCACATTCTTAGTCTCCCTGTGGCACCTACTTAGAAATTTAACCTTATTTTTGGCCATAGAAATGTCATCCAAGTCTTGATTTGATGGCCATCCTTTCAAATCCGGTTGCTCATTGGATCCTCAGTCAGGTGAGTCAAAATGGGTCTAGATTAGATTTGATTGGACGCTCGATTATACACTAGCGTGCTACATGCCCCAATTAAAATAAAAAAAACAAAAAGATGCCAAGTTAATTCTACTTTTTTTTATCCCCAAACCCCCCTCAGATCTTTAATTCCCATCTTTCTATGCTGTAATACATACTAGGGCTGGAAAGTGCAATCAGCTCAGATCAGGACCGAGCCATCTTTCATGGCCATTATTCATATGTTAGGAGCTGAACCCAGGTCTGATTTGGAGAACCTATAAATATGGGCTCAACCTGGATCTGAGTCTGGAATTAATATGGATCAACCCAACTTCTGGTTTTTCTTTTTTAATTACAAGTTGGGGGTGAAAAATAAGGGTAAGGTTCGAGTCAGGTTGCTGGTGAATCTGAACTATTGATATGGGATCCGAAATCTATCCAAGTGATAAGACACGTTTGTGAGGTTCAGGTTCGACCCTGGCCTCTTCCCTCTACTGGCATATGTGAGATTTTCTCTCTTCAGATGTGTGAGTTCATCTCTTCTTACGTGAGTTCTCTCCCCCACATTTGAGGGTTCCTCTCCTCATATGTGTGAGTCTCTAGGGGACCCAATCCCCTTAGCTTGGATGAAAAAAAAAAAAAAAAAAGCACAATTAGGGACCCAACTAGGGTCCACATTGCAGGAGCATACCCTTACCCAAGTTAAAAATAGAGGTTCGATCACCCGGACCCAAAATAGGGCCTTGAAACAAACCCAAGTGAAGAGTCAAGTGCTACTGATTATTGTCACGCCTATGGCTCCTTTGTAGAAGGGTGTTGGGTCCGATGAGGACTGAGTATTAGTGGTGCATGAGACCCACATCGAAAACACGCAAGTCCTACTTGGGTATAGATATGTGAGACCTGAGTGTAACTTCACATGATGCCTTTTAAAACCGTGTGGCAAGATGGATATGCATCCAGGTTCTCCTAGCAGGTGGGTCTCACCTGGTGGACGCTTGGCGTGGGTGTTTTGGTTATCCGTATGAATTTAGAGTCTACTTAGCTTTAATCATCCACCATTTAGTAGCCCCTCTTGTATATTTAGTTTCTTTTATTTTGAAACTATTTTATTCAATTCGATTAATGCACTCCACATCTTATTTTGGAATTGGATTCAAAATCAGTTTTATGTTTTCAAAGTTGATGCTGAATCCGGATACAACATATATGTTCCATATTTGATCCATGTCAAATTTATAAAGACGAACCGGGTCTAAATCCACCATTTTCTTCCCAAATCCAACCAATTTGCATCCCCGCGTACAGTTATAGGCAGCAATTGAAGAAAGAAATTATGCAATGTTTCCACGTATTTGCGTATGTATACAGGAGTCTTTCTTACGTTGTATCTGGTTGCCAAAAGGGAGATCTCTTTCCTTGTACGTGGAGATTGGTTGTTTGCAGCTTTACAATGTAAAGGAAGATGCCCCTTGGTTTCAGGAGGAGAAAAAGGATTGATCTGATTATGATGTTCTTTACATAAGAAGCAGCTGTTGTACGAATCGATACTTGGGGCCCTTTGTTTGCCTGGTAGTAGGTACAATGAGTTCATGGTAAGATAGAGGATTTTTAAAGAGGTGAGGTTGAAGGATATAAGGTGGAGATGAGATGAAACCTTGATAATTTGTAATATTTGAATTACTAGGGAGATCTTACTCATTTCTCATCTCCTCTCAATGCATATTTCATTAAGGGGTCGTTTGTTTACACTAATATATATATATATATATATATAATGCACTAAATGATCACACTTATTTGCACTCATATGTATCATATATGTAAATGAGGTGTGAAAATAATGTATAAATAAAAATATTTGTCATTTTCATTGAATCATTTACATATAACTGTTCACAATCGATAGTAAGTAGCTACACTTGAAAAAGGTAAAGACCTCTAACTCCGAAAGAGGGAGAAACTATGGTCCTGACCACTCGGCTAACCCCTTGGCGTTGTCAAAATTTCCACTTAAATAATGAATAAATGTCCACTTATAAATCCCATGATACCATGCGATTCCAAGTAGGTTTTTCATTCCATACTCTCAAATGTCTTTTCTCTCGTTGATGAGCAAACGAAACAGATTTAAAACCTTGGTGGGTTGGACAAGGTAGGTTTCTCAATAGTCAATGACTGGTTTTCTCTAGTATGTTTGTGTCTTTGGTAGTTGCTAATACGTCTCCCATGATTATATAGGAGTGGTAGATAATTAAAACTAATTTAGAACTTTGTTCTTCATTGTTATTGTTGGAAAAATCATTGTAATAAAAAATAGATTTTAAATTAAAAGCAACTTATTGGGAAAATGACCAATAATTTGAATATTAGAGGAAAGAAGAAAACAAAAAAAGTAAAAAGTAATGTGTTTTTTTTTTGTAGGAATCTACATAAGCTGATGTTAACAACTGTTCATTGGTTAAGTCCTCTTACCTTGATGTCTAAGTTTAAATTGATAAAAACTAGAAAAGGAAATGGGAAGAGAAAGGGAAAGGTTAGGTTTAATAGCTATATAAACAATTACGTTGAGCAAACAAGTGAGTGCATGAATATAATAATACAGATAAAAGCTAAAATATACCAAACTCACCGTGCCAAGTGCAAGTTGGATCCAAATATTTACTGATTGATTTTATTTTTATTTCAAAATATAAAAAATCATAAACATTTATTACAGAGTGAGTGAGAACTCAGACTTGGCACTCAAAACAAAGTACATTTTGTCTACCATAACTTGTCCCACGTAAGACGACAAGAGGTTGCTTAGTTGGTTGGCAATCCTGCATGTCACCTGCTGCTCGGGATTTGATTTGTGGACATGCCACTCTTCCTATGTTTCCACTTACATAGACTATCCTTTTTACCTTCCTCTTCCACTTTTGTGGGCTCTCTTGAGTTAAAAAGAAAAAAAAAAGAGACTTGTGCAACAAATTGCATATAAAACCCTATTAATTAATATATGAATTAGTAACAACCAACGTAGTCCAGCCAAAACCTGAACCCATTACGAACCATACAAACCCACCCCATTTAACCGACCCACTACCATCCCTAATCATAAGCTATTATATTTTCTCATGCACATATTTGATTTTATATCAGAAACATTAGATTGCACTACATGAGAATTCGAATTTGGGTCCAAAAGCTCCATATTCTTTACTGGAGATGGCAATTTCTTCTGAGTCCAAGATTTGATTTCATACTCTTTCTTACTTTCTTAGAATCAAGGTCTTTGGATATTTCGAATAACCAGATACTAACCGTTAGAATTTTTAGTTGGCTATTCGGTGGATTTTGGAATGAAACTCGAGTCCAAATTGAATTGTAATTTTCTATTTTCTAGGTTGGATCAACATGAAGATTGGTGAAAGAAAATCAATGACGGTCGAGGTGGTTTTAAGCCATACAGTCAAACTATGAAGCCTGAGACAAAAGATTAGTTTGCTCGAGTTCACTCTACCTTGGGTCGAGTGAGTTCTAATGCATTCTCAAGGTTTCGATATTAAATGCAAGTTCGGTTAAGTGAGCTACACCCTTGGTCAAGCTAGTGTCGTGAAACTTTCCTAGTGATTTTGAAAACCTTCTCCAATTTTCTCTCTTTTTGTTGTTTAAGTCCTAATAAAATTGACAAACCCTAAGCATGACTCAAGGCTTATAAAAACAACTCTTATTACCCTATAACCACACAGCTCTCCCATCCAAAGTTTAGAGATTATTTGAGGGATTTTTGAGAGTTTTGTGTTACTGTTCTGCAAGAGTTATATGCGCTGGAGATTCTTTTCTACTATTTTCTCTTTGAATCATCTTGAGAGACGTCAAGGTGGGTTGCGGGTCAAGCACAGGCAAATAGTAAGCCGCACGTCATTCGCAAAAAAATCTACCGTCCATTAGGTTGTGGTTAACTGGAGACTAGTTCGTGAGTATTTTTATAATTATTCATATTTGTAATACTTAGTTTTCCTTGAACCAAATATAGGTCTCGTGGTTTTTTCCCGTTTGAATTTCTCCTGTGAAAAATCTCGTATCTTCTTTATGGTTGATTGATTGTTTAGATTAGTTTAATCGATTTGAACTGCATAATAGAATTTTAAATTGAGACCCAGACCCCCATGCGGTCTCTATCACTAACCCATCACACCCATGAGGGTGTGGATGTCCTTTTTTCTTATAGAAATTTTACCATGAGTATCTGACACCTTATTGTTTTCGTCAATAACTTAGGAACAGTTTCTTTTCGAATAAATTGGATGTATGAAGATTTATTGTCATCCTTTAAAATGTTCAAGGGGTCAACTTCAAGTCACATCCACTGGGGTCCACACCCAATGTTTTCAGGCAAGGTCAAGTGAAATGTCAAGGAAGAATTAACATTTTTCTTGCAAGACAAACACACTGACCTCAACTTTTGTTTAATGTTCTTAGTAAAAAACGCCACATATATGCAATAAGAAAGCCAAATCCAAGGAAGTTTCTTTGTGAGTATAGAAGAATCTAGTTGATCGAGGAAAACAAGAAATTCACTCAATGACTATTATATTAAGACTAATTAGTACTTAGCACCATCTTAATCCGATGATCCCACCATTTCCACCATTGGCTTCACTTGATTAATTTGGATTAGATTAATCCCATTTTAGCCAAACCTTTCAGAATCAATTGAAGTAATTGGTGATAGTGATTTCACCAGGGTACGAGGGCACGGGTAATCAACTGCCCCATTGGTTTCACTCATATCATTCTTGGAAAATTACCACACCATTTTGGGATATTTTGAAATTTTGGACTGAGGAAATGTCCTAGAAATAAATTAGATTTTAAACAACTTAAAATAAAAGCAGAGAAAAACTACAATTCTTATAAGAAAATTATCCGAAAAATCTCCTTAAATGTCATGTGCACCAAAAATGCCCTTGTAGTTCCTTTGTAACAAGTAAAGGCCATCCTACCATTTTTTCAGTACTTCAGTTGAGCGATGATATCGCCGCTCGTATATCTTCTCACTCGTCTCCCACTTCATTTTGCACCCAAGCTGTCGCCTCCGCCCTCTCTCTCTCTCTAACAATGTTTCATCTTCTTTCCATTATCAAAAACCCATACTAGGACTCCACTTCCATCAAAATCAGTTCTCTTTTTACCCTAAAGATATCATCTTTCTTCCGGTATGAGAAAACCCACATTAGAGGCTACCATTCTCATCAAAAATCACTTCTCATTCACCCTTTGAAGTTATTTTTCTTCTCATCTCGAAAACACGCATTAGCTCTTAATCCTCATAAGAAAGAGCTCCATCTAAAAAATCTTAAGGCGCCCATTGCAAAAACATCAGTTTCATGAAATGGGTTTCTCTAAAAAATGATAATGTTGGATTTGTCAAGTGAATTTAGCTCATTCTTCCCCATCTTCCTCCATTTGGGAATTTTCGGATTTCACTACTTTTATGGAGGAATTCATATTTATAGGGTTTTCTGGATCAACCCAAGGAAGCCCAGGAATTCATAATATTGAATAGTAGAGTTTTTCAATAGGTTGGGTGAGGAATGGAATGGGGGAGATGGAGAAAGAGGAGAGAAAAGAGAAAGATCGATGAGGAATAAGAAAAACGATCGACGATATTATTATCATCGCTCAACAAAAGTACTGAAAATTGGTGCGAGGGCCTAACTATTACAGAGGAACCATGAGGGCCTTTTTGGGGCATCTAAGGTGGGTTTTCCGGTGATTTCTCAATTTTTACTCTTACCATTTTAATCATTATCATAATTTCCTTATGACTTTTCATGAAATTGCACCTGTTTCAATATTTCAAAAAGACTACAATATGATTAGAAAATTAGTAGTTCCCAACTTGGGAGCCCCTTAGCTCAGTGTCCGTGCTTACGTTACACTGAGCATCGCTCTTGTGGGGAGCTTGAAAGATCTCCACCAAAGCGGCCACCGAATGAATGGTGATAGGTGCCAAAATCATGATGGGCCTCACTTGATCTAGAGCCATTAAGTTCTTACCATCTAAAACGAGTGCACACTTAATCAAACGGTCAACTTCAATTGGATGGGTGCCAAATCTCGGGATTTAAGAGGTAGGGTGTTGTCCCTATTTGATGTTCCAGTCGGATCGATCAAAACGTGGGCCCTATCATGTGTTTGGAAGCACTAATGCTCAGTTGAGGGAGTCACCCCAATTTCATTATCTAATATCATGATAATCCCAAAATGTCGCGATATTTTGGACACTTCACTCCATCATTAGTCACAACCTAAATGAACTTGATCTAATCGATTATTATAGTGTAACTAGTGATATTGCAGGATGTTTATCTTTCCATTTCTTTGAAACTTTATTGGCATTTGGTGTGCATTAACCGACCTTATCCAATTAAGTAAATGATCACAACCCTGCTTTTGTCCTTAATAAAAGATTATGGGGTCATATCGTGGTACCTTTCTTTTTCATCATTCATGGCATGGGGTCCCCTTGTATGGCTACCCGATTACATTAAAAGTAGATGATTGAGATGACTCAAAAGGCTATCCACAAAAGGTCGAAGAGGGGAATAGCCTTTATTATTAATTTCTCTTCCCTGATGCATTGATTAATTATATATTCTCTTCACATAATCAGTCCATTCCTACCTAATCTCTTATTTAATTTTGTAGATAGGGTTGTTTGGCATAGCTTTTGAGGGACGAAATGATTTTTTTTCTTCATGCTTTGGTTGTTTGGATGAAATGATATAATAGGAAGAGAAAATAATAATAATAATAATATACTAGTACAACTTGATAGTACAAAGTGTGGGAAATGGTGAAGTACAGTTGTAATGCGGGTGTTTGCATTTAATCCCACTTTCGCTAAAACCCCGTATAATTAAGGGGAGTTTGTTCACATATTTATATACATCCATCGTTACATGTGTAAATAAGGTGTAAAAATGATATCTAAATGAAGTTATTTTAGCACTTAAATAAGTTTGAAACTCTTTTACATATCCCACTTGCAAAAAGCCTTGATAGATGCTTTATACGATGGTTGTGTTATGCAATTTCCATGGAACAAATCTTATTAATGATTTTTAGCTGTTTCCAATTGTAAGACTCATAACTTGAATTGATTAATTAAGTTATTGAACAAATACTCCCTAAGTGCTATAAACTATTTATAGATCTCCATGTGAAAATGTCCAAAAGAGTCTCAACCTATTAATCTATTTTTTTTTTGCACTTTTGTGGGCCATATGAATTGTTAAATATTCTCATATTAATAATAAAAATCTAGAAGCTTAATTTTATTTCTTAAATCTACATGAGTTTTGAGAATTTTGTGAAAAAGTTTCCAAAACATATGAACACATTTAAAATTGTTGGATGTATAACTTATTTTACAAATGTAAAATGGTGATTTCAACAAATGTTGTACTATGTTTCATGTTTTTAACATTTGTATATGTAATATTTATAAATGTGAAACCCATTTTCCCATCCATTCTCCTTGGCATATTAATAGAGTTGCAGATGCTCAAATTTAATAAGATGAGAACCCTCTTCTTTTGGAGTTAAGATGATTTTTATTAAGGAATAGAGGAAGTGTTTTTATCAAGTAAAACTTATTTAAAGCATATGAATGATTGCATTTTTGTTTTAGCACCATCTAAGCAGTTGAAAAGGTCTACTAAAACTTCATCTCAAGAATGGAAGTGGGATCCTTTTTCACGTCTTCTCCGCCAAAGAAGCTGAAGCGCGGGCGATTTGATATTCTAGAGCTAAAGATATGAATTTGGCAAGGGTCTCTATATTGTCTAACTCGAAGGATGTGGTGATGGCCTT
Source organism: Umbellularia californica (assembly GCA_028538565.1). Taxonomy (NCBI): domain Eukaryota; kingdom Viridiplantae; phylum Streptophyta; class Magnoliopsida; order Laurales; family Lauraceae; genus Umbellularia; species Umbellularia californica. Next base: position 17,620,514 of record JAPQWN010000012.1, on the reverse strand, counting down.
GAATGGTTCCGATGACCGATCTATCAATGCTATCGTTTTGGACATTCTGAATTTATCTTTAGAATTCTAATCCGTCATCTTTGCTTTCATCCCTAGAAGGCTTAACAAGGTGGCTCATATTTTGGCGAAAGTTTGTTATTCTGTAGGTCGTGATGTTAATAGTTTCTTGTTCTTTGGTTGTTTTTTGGTGTTTTGGTCCTTGTCCGTGGTTTTCTTCTCTTCTTGTTGTTTTGTTCCTCCTTTTTCTAATGAATGAGTTTCTTTTTACGAAGAAAAAATCATCTAACGGAAAATATTCTCCTCAGCAATTCAGCCCATGGGGCCCACTTGGTCCCACCTTTGACCAATACATCTCTTCTCGCACTCTCTTTTATTTCATAGTCTGGTACAATGCCAAATCTCACTCCTCGAACCATCACTCACAACTTGGAATGAATCTCTAAAAGCTTTATTGTTAAAATGACTTTAAAATTTAAGATTGTTAAATTTAGAGTTAGGATAATCTGATGGGACAGTATTTCTAGATGACCCTTATTCATAACAAGACCTTTCCATTTGTCCTTGTGCACTAATGGACTCACATCTTAGTGGGGCCTCAATGCATATTAATGTTATGCCTTATTCTCGCCGCAAGACATTTTCCTCATCTAGCCCTTCCAATGACAACAATGGGTTGCTCAATTTGTTGGCAACCCTGCATGTCACCCGGCTGCCAAGGCATCAAGTCCTGGGTATGCAAATCTTCCTGCTCATTTGGGCTCCATCCCATTCTATGTGCTTCCTCTTCCCACTTCTGTGGGCACTTGGGTGGGGTACCAATAGAAAAAAAAAACTTCCAATACCAACAATTTGTGTGAAGTTTACACTAGTTAGTTATACACAAACTTGGTGACAAAAGTAACAAACAAGATCCCTCTTCAAAGATTTGCCTTCTAAAAGAAGTCCCTGGTAGAAAATATTGATTTGAAAGGGAATTAAGAATGGCTTATACTTGGAGTTTTGGTGTAAAGTGTCAAATAGGGCCTGAGTGTCATAGAGGAGAAAATAAACAAATTCCCAATGGCTCATATTTATAACCTATGACCAAGTCATAAACCAAGACAATAGAGTGAAAAAGAAAATTGTTATGATGTATTAGCTTAAGATAACCCTAAGAATCATATCTAAAGAAGATCCCAGAGGACAAATCACCCTGTCGCTTTCCTTATCTATCACCACTGCTTATATCAATTTATTCATAAACAATCAACACAAGCTCTACCTGCCTGCAATAAAGGTGAAACACTAACTTTGTTGTAATCAAAGGATACAAACACATAGCTTTGCTCTTAGGAAAAAGGATGGGATGATGAGCACACATGGGACTGTTTTTAAACTTAAAAGGAAATGCAGGCAACGACAAAGTAAAACAACCCATAAAAGAGAACTTAATGATAAGTGGGTCAGGCCCAAATAGAATTATGGAGTGCTTATGATGCAAGGGTATCACTAGTCACTAAACAAAAAAGAGGTTTGGTAGGCCACCAATTGGACATATTTGATGCAGGCACTGACAGTTGTATTATTTTTAACGTTTTGTGTTTAGTGCTATCTTCAGCTTTATTACAGGGTTACAGCTTGGGCTGGACGGGCCAGGTTTGACCATGCCCATGTAGAGCTCAGACTCCATGTGTCTATTCTTCAAATGCTTTCCTTCTGTTTGTTTTCCATATCCTCAAGTACAACTCAGCATCTGGGAAGCTAGAATTTGAAAGATTTTAAAGGAAAAAAATGAAGGCATGATATCATGGGATTCTAGGAATCAAACAAGGAGTTTTAAGTGTTTTTCATACTGTAATTAGCATTGTTGTAAGAGATTTCCAACAAAAGTAATCCATGCTGAAAATTCTTCCAAACAGATATGCCATGAATGTGGATGAATGACAAAATGCCCTATCTGAGATTGAGCCTAACAGGAATTCAGGCCCCGTTTCTTTAAACAGATATGCCATGAATGTCAGGCTCCATTTCTTTAATAGAATTCCTGATAGGAATTCAGGCTGTCTGAGAATTTAGAATTCCTGTCTGGAATTTTGTGTTTTATTATCAGAATTCTTGGGCATTTGAAATTCCAGGCATTTGAAATCCCAAAAAATTCAGCATTTGAAAAACCACTTTAACAGAGGATTTGGAAATCTCACTTGGTACAAGAATTCCGGGAGAGGGACAACGGCATTCATGGAGCTCAGGCAAAAATTCAGGCCATAAATGAAACAACAAATTTAGAATTCCAGAATTTGACAGCATTTCAAATACTACCATTTGAAATTCCCAGACAACTACCAGACATGAATTCTATAAATTCTAGTAAAGAAACAGGCCCGAAATGTCAATTTTAGCTCAATTGCAATTGGAATTGGAATTGAGTAACTTTAGGTTTAGTAAAGAAATTTCAGACAACACCTGTATATTTGAGTTTGGGCCCACACCAAACCCAAAAATGTCCAGCCTGATCTGCCTTTCATGTCTGCTAGGATCTGGGGTTTGGCCCAAGTTGCACCCTACTCCAGAGATGGTCCCAAATGAAAGTAGTCATTTAGACTCTTGTCCCATCCTAACCTCTTGCTTCTTTTCATCGGACGGCTATCTACTATTATTTATTCCTTTCTTTATTATTTGAGCAATTGGACTTCTTCAACCAACACTTCATATCCCATCTTGAATCTTGAAAAAACATAAACATAAACATGATAGAATGATTACTTATTAGAATATAAAGGGGAAGAAAGATAAGAAAAAATCTAATGATCCTAACCTTCTAATCAATTGTATAGAATATATGATGATGAAAGATTCCAAATAAAAAACTGGCCCAACGATCCATTCATTTGGATTCTCCTACTCACCTTGCTGCTTCTGTTGCATGATTAACCTTCCCACTTGTGGTTTGGAAAATGAATGTCGACACTAAGAAGATGACTAAGATTTAGACTGATAGCATTGGGATGTTTTTGCACTGTCAAATCACTGTAACCAATTCTACATACCAAAAGACGTCACCTTTTTTGGGGACATCTCTCATCAATGGAAATTAACAAGAGTTTATGGTTAATAAGAAGAAAGAGTATGTGGTGCAAACTATTTGGGGGTTCACCGTCGTTGAAGATGGAGGTTTAGAATAAGAAAATCCCATTATCAGATTGGGATGACCAATAAAGTAGCCATAGTTTGATGTGAAACAAAGCTATCAATTTAATGGACAAAAACACAAGAGAACGTTTTATGAGCATATTGCAGCTTGTGAGGACCACTTAAATGCATGTCTATGAATGGGAGGAGGATAAAATGAAAGGTCTCCTTATGGACAAGGGAAAGTCATAAAATCAGCCCCGCCAAATTATCCTAGCCCTTGGCTTAAGGGTCTTAAAGTTTATTGGCGTTTTAGAAGGCAAATCTTTTCTTTTTAGACTCAATTCAATGGTTAGTGAAGGCGTAATGACTATAAAATTGAGTCTAATACTGAATCATGGGATGACAAAGTATCAAACGGACTGAACTGCTCAAAGGTAGCCATATGACCCCTAAAGTACTAAACAGCACGTGCACGAGAACATTTTTCCGAAGGATAATCAATATGTAAATTGCGTGGTACAATCCAATGGTTCATATCAATCCAATTAAACTCAGATTCAAGCACATCCCAACACACATAGTAGATGTGTATGGAGGGGTTGGGTCATCTCATGGGGTACATCAACTTGCAAACAATTATTTACCAAAGAAAATTAAAAAGTGCAAACAATTGATTTACCCAAAAAAAAAAAAATTTACCAAAAAGAAAAATCTTGCAAACAATGCTTATAGGATCATTTATGCTAGTCACTTTCTTATAGAGAAATTGGCTTTTGTTCCTAACAATTAGAATTTGTTTAACAGCAAAAACTATTAATCAAACGTTCTCAATTGTTATTAGTCTAAACTTGAAGCTGTTGCACTGGCACAAAACCTAGTCAAAAGAAACACCAACCTAACATCACATACTCTCAGAGATTTATTAATTCTGTTTCAACCAAGAGTCCTAGACAATCTTTTTTATTAGATGGAAGTCATCCTATAAATCACTTACATCACTTACCACAGTACTTTGAGCTAAAAACAGGGCCCCAGCAGCTAAGAATTGTGGAGAAAATCCCGTGCATGTGTGGCATGCTTCTTCTTTGGGGTAAGTTTTTCAGGGACTTTATTGCTCAAAGGACCAATGGATAAAATTATTAGAAAGGTGGCACCCACATTAAGTGACAGGTCAATGGGCCCCATGAATTTGACACTTCACCTACCACAAATAACCCACACTATCACACATTTATCAACATCAACTGTCATGAGTTGATAGAAAGAGACACCCAACTTTAGTCTCTTCTTTTCTCAAGTCTTTTGCAAAGAATCCCCACCTTACAATAAATAAAACATTTCTAGGTCCCTGTATGTTATATTTTCACAAGACAGGAGGGAGTGCTACATATATAAACCAGACTGAATATGTATATTTCATGTGAAATACCACCTAATGCAGCTGATTTTGATTTTAGCCAGTAGATATTTTACATCTATAATGGTGGGGTGTCTTGTAAGTAGATGGAGAAACTGTAAATAAAAAAAAAAAAAATTGGGGCCCCCCTCTCTCTCCTCTTTCCCTCTCTCAATTCTATCTCTAAACTCCTGTGGAATGTGGCTTGGGGGTAAGTGTCTTGGGGGAGTGGGAGACTCATGTATTTAATGTAAATAAGGTTATAACCCCATTTGGATTAAATAAAAATAATAAAAAAAATCCAATTCCAAAAGAATAAAAATTCAAAGTTTCAGTTTAGTACAAAATCTGTTTTTAGTTATCATCATCTTTCAAATGTGAAAGTTTTTCCAAACTTTAAAGGCTCAAAATTTGTTATATGTCAAACCATTACTAAAACACCAAGGATTAACAAACTTTTCTCACATCTTAACCTCCAAGAGGATCATCAAAAGGGATAATGTCACTAATCACATACAAGGCATGATTTAATTAGTGATTCACTGGATGCAAATGTAAAGTTTAACCTTCTTGTTGATCTCAGCTAACAAAGTAATTAACATCCTAATTTGATTAGAATCAGTCAAAACTAACTATTTCTAAAATTAGGAATGTAATTTTTAAAATTAGAAAAATGCCCCCAAATAATTTCTAAATTTTTAATTGTGTCCTATGCCTACATGGGGACCGTATTGTCATTCCAATGGTTCCTACAGCATGTGTGGGCCCCCATGTGGTCCACACCAATTCTGACCCCTTATTTTAATACTTAGTATTTTATTTCTATTTCCAAATTATGAAAGCCTTTTCAAATCTTCTATGGTTGGGATTTCAAGATGATTCTTTTGCAAACCTAACCCATAGGATTTTTTAGAATTAATTAAATAATTTTCCTATTTGTCATTAATATGATTGCATCTCTTGGACTTAAATTTTTTTGCCAAAACTCAAATAGTTTGAATTTTTGAATGATTTTTTCGTAGTTAATATCTATATGATTTATCAAGATTATCGGCAAGCTTCCACAATAAATTGAATTACTTCAGTTTTGGGTGTATTTACTATTGAATTATTGGCTAATTCTTATCTTTAATTAGAATTACTATAGAAACCATTAAATAGAAATTTAAATTAATTTTGGGGTTTTGGTTCTTACACTGTATGAGTGAAATGGGTTTCTCCCTTATTATTTTGTTTTATCATGGTATTTTCATTCACAAATTCATCAGTTTATTGCAACATCAACATATTTTATTTTAGGTATTTCTAGAATTGATCATCCAAATAGATGTCAAACAAGGAGAAAAGGTGATATATATATATATATATATATGAAGGTGGAGAAAATTGTTCATAGTACAACTATATCAGTTTTCTTTACATCCAGGAAATTGTCCATTGTCCATAGTGAAACATGAGGATTTTGTGATATAGAATAACGTAGTTCTGACTTCTGATTTTCCTTGCAGACTACTCTACAGCCATTTGTTGGGACACTACGCTTTTTTCTCGGAAAAAGAAAAAAGTGAACTGATATTCCTCTATATAGCTGATTTCGTTTCCTATGTGAGGATTAGGGATGTAAATTCCTATATCTACAGAAATGAAAATTTGTGGAGAGCAGAATCCTTTTGATGCACAAAGGTATCTTTGAAGTTAAGAAATCGGAATATGCGAATATAATCAAAAACATAGTCTTTTACAAAGGTTAGGGAAAATATAATTGTCTCAGGGGCTTTGTTTATAGCTATTTTTAATTTCATAATTAATGGTGTTTAGCACATTGTAATGAGTTCAAGCCCCTGGAGAAAGACTGAACTGGCCTATAAGCTCATGGGACACAACCTCAACCACGCACTACGCTCTGTCCCTGTCTGTTTGTTTGCTAACTTTAACCAATCAAAATTGTTAACCTAATTCACACAATTGAGTGTGGCTGTAATGTATGCAGAGCAAGTCATACCTGAGAGCAAAGTTGGCCCTACCCAAAACATTCCAAGTCATCTACGATAGAGAATATTTTATACTAGGGAGGTTGGATATATTATTACGATAATATTGCTCATAACATTTTTAGATTAATTTAATTAGTAATGCGATTGGATTCTCTTATCGTAAGATTTGTCTAGCACAAAAACCCATGCTAATCATGGGTATGGTGACGTTTTATGTATTTTAGCAGTTGTCGAAACCGAAAATAACTCCGGGTCAAAATTAGAAAACATGGTCAAAATATGATCCAAAACTTCCAGCTTAATATATTATAATTAGATCTCTTTGTCTAGGTTTTCAATTTCATTGTGCTTTTATAATATAGCCATGTTATTCTCAATAAAGAATAACACAACCAATTTATAAAAAAAATTGCTTTTTCTTGTGTACATGCACGAGCGCGCTCTGGTAAATACTCATACCCCCATACACACGCTCACCTAAGTCCCTCGTTATGCTATAGCTAGGGGATTGATATCTAGTTGTTTCTATTAAAAAGTTTTTATTGATGTAGACCATGAAAATTTGAATTCTACAAGATCTAAAATGTTATAAATATCATTATAGGCATAATATTCGTGGGAAATAATATAGAGATGTTTTAGATTTTAATGTTAATTAAAATGATGTTGCGAAAGTACATGAAAAAATGAAAAATAATTTCGAAGGAGCATTTTATAATTGGTACACACAATTAGTATTTTTGAGAAATCCCTTAATTTTTCTTCTCTGAGATTGTATGTGATAGCATTCCAATTATTGTGCCCAACTTCATGATAATAATGCAATATTATTAGAAATGTCATTATTATCAGAATAAATTTAATATATTGGCCATGTAAGCTCGAGAAAAGACGAGAATCCAAGCATCCGAAGGCATACAGAGTGATGGAATTGCAAATAAAGAAAAGCTCCCTAAACATGACTTTAGATGTTATGTGCGACTGTTGCTTTAAAGTACTGGTCCTCTACATGTAAAATTCTTGGTGTTATAGGTCCACATGATATCACCCTATGTTGCAATGTTCTTCAAATTTCACTAGATTAGACAGGTAAATCTGACTTGAAAACAAATACAATTAAGAAAACACAAGATAGATAATTTTGAATTTGAATTTTGTGTCCCAATTGAGTTTTTTCTTGTGTGTCTGAATGAGCAAGAAAAAGATGTCAAAGAAAATGAAGCAGTGGATACTCAACGGTTGAAATGTAAACCATGACCACTTTTTTTCTCTCTTTTTGAAAAAGAGAGCTTTCATTCAAAAGAAAAACACAAACAAGCCTAGGAGTTTTGTGAAACATATTGTAAGGGGGCATTTCTTATTTGAATTTGAGAAAGTTTTTTGTAGGACCAAAAGAAGGGGGGCGAGTGAGGCCGGTGAAATCATCCTCACCCTTGGGCCTTATCTATATGATGGGTGAAATGAAATAAAATTAAGTGGTCAAAGCATCATCGAATTTGTCTCTCTCTTTTTTTTTATTCTACCAAAAGAAAAAACCTTGTCTTTTAGTGTTTTTACTCTCAACTCCCTCTTCTTTCTCTTATTTATGATTTGACACTTGAGTTTATTTCATTTTACTTCCACCCCTCATGCAAACAAACTAGTTTACAAAGGTCATTTTTCTTTCTTTCTTACTTTAGAATTCGATGTTTTATATAGGTCCATGATTGTCAAAATTGAAGTGATTACATATATATGGAGGAGTAGATGTATCCAAGGGTTTGGACTCATTATAGGTAGGCCCAACCCAGATCTTATTTTTCCCAAAAAAAAAGAACTGATTTCTCTTGAAGATTTTCATATCTTTCTCTGCTCTAGATTCTTTATTTTTAGTTTTTTACTTTAACTGAAGCCATCAAAATCCTATATGCCTACATCTCTTGTTCAGGCAGATCTGAATTGGGTTTGGCTTTCTAGCTTAATCCAAGCTCGAACCAAATATTAAACGGGCCCAAAGTGGGTTTGGTCTAGACCATGTGCACCTCTACTGACCAACTGAGCTTCAGCCTCGGGCCGTTTGAATGCAGAGAAAAGGTGTAGAAAATAGAGGTGGAGAAAATTCAAATTTGTGCTATGTACAATTTTCTCAACATATTTCTCTTTCACTAGCTTACTCTACAACCAAATTAACCGTTGTAAAAAGCTTTTATATCTATGTTATGCAACACAGATAGACCGATAATTTGGTGGTATAGCAGTCTATGGGCCAAATTTAGGCCTAGCTCACTTATGTTCAAGCCTGAGACAATTTACAACTTAGGAGTCAGCTGGGGTCTGAGTGGCAACATCTGTCCATTTATAGCTTGTTAGTAACTCAGACCCAATTTTGGGCTCTAGGATGGAGTTCAAACTTATAAAAGAATCTGTTTTTTTATCACTTATGTTTGTTATATATTAGTGTTTTTAATAACAATTTTAAAGTGATAAAAAAATGATATAATTTACTATAAACATATAAATACAAATGGCTTAAGACATAAGGTCTGGATTGTCCCATTAAGAATTTTAGATCATAAGCATATATTGGACAGTGAAATACAAAGCATATAATCCTGAGGGGTAGTTCAGTTGGCCTAGGACCAGGGTTTACACTCGGAGGTTGAGGGTTCCGAAACTTCACTACCACACTGTGGCCACAGGGGATTCACCCGGCTCACCCTGAGGCCATAGGGATTATTCTCGCCCAAAGGACTGGAGCACCCTCCATTAGCAAAAATAAAAAATAAAAAAAAAATACAAAGCATATCCAGGCCTGCCAAAACAGAACCTGGTCCGGGCAAAATTCCGGTCCACTGAAGGCCTTTTAAATTGATTAACTTTGGGAAGTTTCTGCCTTTTTGGCAGTTGAAAATTTTGTAATTCATCTTGTACATTGATTTGGTTTGACGCCGATACATGGCAGAACATAAGAGGTGCTTCTATGTGTCCTAACATTTTTTCTTTTCTTTTTTTACCGCAGCCCAAGGGGCTGAGACCCAAGACAGCCCACTGAAAAGAAGAGGAAGCCCAAACTGTGTGAAGGAGAGCCCACATAAGTAGGAAGAGGCAGCCCGTCCACACATCTGGAAAGGGTAGCATCAAACCTCGAGTAGCTGTGTGACATATGGGGTTGTCAACCGACTGGACAACCTAACTTTGTGGCAGCGTAACAATATTTTGTGAATACTTAGGGTCTATTTGTGCAGAGCTGATTTCAACGGAAATGGATTGCCAAAATCCGGCGCCTCCTCCTCATTTGGTGTAGTGCGAAAAAGGAGCACTTTCTTCTCTTTTACGATGAGTTCTCTTGTCAGGAGAGGATCCGGGTTTCCCATCTGCTCCGTCTGAAACCTAAAGCCGCGAAAGCGGAAACCCCTTCGACGGCTTTGTAGAAACAGACCCTTAGGTCACAGCATAGGTTGGTTTGGTTTTACGAAGGAAGTGAAATATCAAATTTTCTTGGTCTCTGAACTTGTTGAAATGCCATAGAACTGGAAAACACCGATGTCTAGTGCTTTGAAAATAAAATGCCAGTTTTGCCCTTACCTCGTAGACATGTTTTGATTTCCATCCAACCTCAGGGTGTGTTCGTGAGCAAGAGGATTCTGCTCTCTATGTCTCCATTTCCATAATGGAGGAATCTTGCATATATGATTCTCACATAGGAATTTGAAATCCTCTCTATGAAAGAAAATTGATTTGATTTTTTCCTTTTTTGCGAGGAAAATGAATTGTATCAAACAATCAAAACGGAGACTACATACAAAATTAGAACAATTTTCTTCTTTACTATAAAAGTACTCTAGTTGCACAAGTGCGCCCAAAATCTCTACATACCCATACAATCTAGCTCTATGGGCTCCACTTAGGGCCACCTTTGATTAGTGTATCCAAATCCCAAACTCTTGTCTTCCCATGATGTGGTATGAGGACCAATTTTTCACTCATCGAACCATCACTCATCGTTGGATTGTATCTCAATGATAAAAATGTCATTAGATTTAATACCGTTAAATCATTACGTACAATAATCTAATGAGGTTGGTTTTTTTGTTGACCCTTACCCATAAGGAATCCCTCCATCTGCCCCACTCTCACATATGGACATGGCCCACATGAGCTAGACTTGTTATGAAAAATATGCTTTTCATAGCCTATAGGGTGTAGACATGTCAATCCAGCCGTTAGATGAGGGGGCATGGCCCTCAAAAGGCTTTTAAAATGAGCGCCTTAAAAACTTACCAAAAAAAAAAAAAAAAATTGAGCGCTTTAATTTGGAAAAAAGAAAGCCCGAGCATCAGACTTGGACAAATTTTTTGCAAGCCCTCAATTTGAGGGTAGTGTGCCTGGATAATACTAGGGACGGCCCGACCCTTCTATTCTTCTTTATTTTATATAGTATATTATACATTTAAATTTATGCTAAAATGCCCCTTTTGAGTAATTTTTTGAGCTTCATTTTGTGAACCTTTGTAATTCTTTTTTTCCCAGGAGATTGGAAATAATAGATTTTTATGAAATATATTGCTCTTATACCTCATTACCTCAAAAATAAATTTATGTTCGATGATTAGCGTATGACCTTTGAATATCTTATTATTCCTCTCTTGTATTTAAAAATTAAAAAGTAAAAGGTACATCAACTCCCTATTTCCTCTCGCTATAATTTATGTAGCTACACTGCATATTGTTTATTTTGTGTGCATGCTCATTTATGGCAGGAATTAGGTCATTTCTTTTACTTTCCATCCTTTGCAATCCACTAGTCGGAATTGTAGCATGAGTTCAAGAGCATGTATTTTACCAATATTTCTAAAATCCAATGAAGGTGATGTTGTCTCTGCCTCATAAATGAATAAGATGCAATAAAAAAAAAAAAAAAAAGTTGGCCTTTTTTTTCTTTCTTTGTTGCTGATTTTTTTTATTTCTATTTGTAGTCACCACATTTATCCTCTTTTTTTCTTCATAGTAAGGTTAAATACTGTAAAAAGTCAAGATTATTGGGCCATGCCCAAATAATTATGGAGGTGGGAATAATGTTCAGATGACACTCAGTGTAAAAAAAAAAACTACAAATTGATTTTTCTGCCTGGCCTGGATTTCCCCAGCGCTTTGACAGCCCTAACATCAATGACATATTTGTAGATCAACAGTACACGATCTGCTCGTAGGTGAATATTCCTCTATCCATGTTTGTACCGGTGAGGAGGACTAATTAACTGCTCATTTCAGATGTGGTAAAATTCAACATGCATCCGCCTAACTCAACCTATACCTAAGGTTCAACCTCTTTATTCTCAAAAGATATGTCATGGTAACCAAGAGGTTCGCTGCGTAGTCCGTTTTGAAGCGATGATTGGGGTTCTCCCAGGACAACGGTTCCTATTTTTTTCGAAGCTAGAGGTCTTAGTATCGATCCCCTGCTCCTATCTTCGAGATTCAAATGTTGAGTCCACTTATGCTACTATAGTTTTATCCTCTAACTTGGAGGGCTAGGAACTCTTAAAACATGAAAAAACAAAAAAAAAAAAAAAAAAAAAACAAATTTGTCATGGCGGGCAGATAGCACATAAATTCGTGAAGATCCAATTGGAGACAGAAATTGTATAGAAATAGATGTTTCTAGCACCACTGGTTTAATTACGTCATTTCCTAATATAGATACACCTTTGCCTTCCCCACAATACCACAAAAACAATCCAATTACGGCAGCGCGAGGCAGGCTCGTGGTTCCCTCCTTCCCCCACTTCACGTTCACGTTCACGATCACGAATACGAACACGAACACGAACACGGAGCGGTTTCGGACGAAATCGCTTCGAAAAAAAGAAAGGGCATTTTAGGTATTTCCTAAAGTTTCGGAGCCGTGCAGCAGCACCAGCCACAGTCACTTCCAAACGTGTCCGCTACGAAGCGGGACATCGAAGCCGCACGCTCAATCGTGTAGGGACCAGCAGCTCCATCTCCAGCTCCAGCTGAGAGAGGTCTATCCATGCCAAGTAGGATTGCCACGTGTACACTCTCCATGTCGATCCCTTTCCCTTCCCCTTTAAAATCCTCCCCTGTCCTCTCTCACTCTCTCAATATTCTTCTAAAGCAGAGCTACTCACTTCCGATCCTCAGCCGGAAAATCTCCCCGTACTGCCGGAAAAACCATAGCTTCGCCTGAGTTTTGAGTTTTCCTCTACCTCTCCATCTCTGGAACTTTCCTGGAACCCGATCGCACCTCCCGTTTTTCACGAGCATTTAATGGCTACTGGAAACCCTAACATAAAGCTTGTAGCTTTTTCTTGCATTTCGAACTAATTCCATGCTTTCTGCGAAGAATCGAAGCAAAAACGATACAAGGATCTGGGAAGAAACTACTGGAATTTGAACCAGTCCTAAATCTCTCATCTTTTTCGCATTTCTCTGTAATGAATCTACTTTGTTTTTTGTTTTTTTGGTTTGTATATGAGAGCTAGCTGTTCTGGTGATCGTTTTTGATGAGGAGAAAGAGCGGTCGAAACGATCGAGGTTGATATAGGCGTTTTGTTTTCCCTCTAATTAATGCTCGATCAAGAGCTGCTTTTGTGAGGAAGAAAGAAGGTAACGGTTTGTTTACGTTTCAGAGTGTTCTAGTCTAGAGATTCTCTTGAAATCGCAGATTTACTGCTTTTTGAAAAACATGTAAAGGAGTAATTAGAGGAACCTGTGTCGATCTCAGACTGTAGAGGAGTTTTTGTGATTTGTCAATGGTTTCGAACTCATGAAGGAGCTTCGATTCCCTTTGGCTTTTATGTTGACATCATCTCTGTGGATTGGAGAGAGTATGAATTAAGGTTTGGAGATTTTCCATCAGACGATCCATCCATCTGTTTCAGTCGAATGCCTTTTCCGATGAAGATCCAGCCGATCGATTCCTCTGCTTCAGAAGAATCGATCGGTTTTTCTCTTGTTAAAGCACCAATCCGCAACGATCTCCCCAAATCAGCGGTAAAATGGCGACTGAAGAGGCTCTTCGAAAGGCAATTCCCTAACGTACTGAGGACATCAGGCGGTGCAGAGCAGCAATGCAACAAAGACAGCAGCGGCATCGATGCAGAGCCGAGCTCAGTCTGTCTGGCGAAAATGGTGAGGAGTTTCTTGGAAGAGACCAACGACAGCAAGCAGACGACGACGACCGCAACCAATTGTGGTAGAAACCGCTGCAACTGCTTAAATGGGAACTGCAACGACTGCGACGATGGCGAATTCGACTGCTCTAGCAGCAGCTGCGATGCTTCGATGATGATTGCTGGAGAAGCCTGCGAATTCCTCAAGGTGCCGATCGTAGTTTTTCTTGATCTTTCTCAGATTCTCGCTTTCATCCATTTCAGATTTCCTTACAAAAATCCCTTCTTTTTTTGTTCTCACTTGCAGAGCCTTGTTACTTGCGCGAGTGTATCTGAACGAAATATCTTAGCTGACACCGCAAAAATCGTCGAGAAGAACAAGATCTGTAAGAACAAAGACGATTGCAGAAAGATCGTGATCGATGGACTGTTGTCTCTTGGATACGATGCTTCCATCTGCAAATCTCGCTGGGAGAAATCCCCTTCCTTTCCAGCAGGTGCTCACTCCCTCCTCTCTCTATCTCGAAATCTCAAAATCATGAAATCTCGAAATCTCGAATCGTGATTTTTCTTCTGTTTGCAGGGGAATACGAATACATCGACGTGATCGTAGAAGGCGAGCGGCTCCTGATCGACATTGATTTCAGATCGGAATTCGAGATCGCACGATCGACAGGGAGCTACAAGGCGGTCCTGCAATCTCTGCCGTCGATCTTCGTTGGAAAAGCAGATCGTCTCCAACACATCGTGGCCGTTGTTTCAGAGGCGGCAAAGCAGAGTCTGAAAAAGGAGGGGCTACATGTTCCTCCATGGAGGAAGCCCGAGTACATGAGGGCGAAATGGCTCGCCCCTTACCAGCGCGTAACGGTGAAGGAAACAGGCACCGAAACCACTCCCTTCCCGATCAGTACTCGGAATTTCTCCGGTGAGTTCGAGCTGATTTTCGGGGAGAGGGTGTCGACGGGAAGTAAGGCTCCCGGCGAGGTTGCGTCGGTCCCGGCGGAGGCTTCCGAGGAGAAGATAAAGGTGGTGGTTTCTCCCTGGCAACCGCCGGCTGTGAAACCGAAAGTGCATCAGAAAGGAGCGAAGATTGTAACCGGTTTAGCTTCTGTCCTCAGAGAAAAACCCTAATTCCTAAAAATTTTGTTCTTCTTTTGTTTTTGCCTCAGAGAAGTATATAGTAAAAATGGAGTATAAGTTTTTTTTTTTTTATAACCCTTTTAAATGTCCCTGGCCTTTTTCTTTTTTCCCTTCTTAGTAAGGTTTGTAAGAAGCAGGGTTTTTTTTTTGAACGCATATATAATTACAAATAATATTCCAACTCGGATTTTCATATTCCTTTGTTTGATTAGGAAGCAGAAGAAAGATGAGACAATGAAGAAGAAGAGTGAAAAAATGGCAGGTGCACCGCGACAGCACTCCAAATGGTAATCATCATGCTGTATATGTCCGAGTACTTTTTTTTTTCTTTCCTGGTGCGGTCACTGCTGACTAAAAGCTGTTTTTTTTTTTTTTCTTGTTTTCATATCTAGTATTTTGAGGATTTTACTTGAAAGTTTTTATTATATGGGTGTTGCATAGAATAGTGTCTCGTAACTCGGACAGCACAAACGAGTATTTGAGAGGAGTGACGCTAGTGTCGTTCGTCTCTAATTCACTCCCCATACTCCTATAGTTATGAGGAGTGAATTAGAGATGAGCGTTGCTAGCGTCACTCCTTTTATACTGCGTGAGTTAAGATGCACTATTTCGTGCAATCTCAACGTAATGAGAATTTTTCAGTAAAATCCTCTAGTATTTTTTATGGTATCACAAAATTTTAATTAAAATATACGATATCACATAAATAATATTTTTAAAAGTTCAATAGGGTACTTTTTTGTTTTGTATTTCAAGCAATATTCTATAATTCAATAAAATTCAATACTCTAGCTTGTATTCTTACTAAAATCTTTTATAAGAACGTGCCATCTTATCCATTGGCATTTACAAATGTAATGATTACATGTGTAATGACAAGCATTTTAAAACTCGTATCACTCTTGTTGGTTTTTTTTTTTACTTGAAAATTTTGAATGCTCAAATAGTATTATGAAAATTTTAAAATTATATGTATAAGAATTTTATGAAATCGAATCTTTTCCTCCAGTATTATTTCTCACTAAGTTATTTTCTAAAAAAGTAAATTACCCTTTTAGTTGTGATAAAGGTTTGGATGGTTCAAATCCATTTGCACTTGGCACGCAACGCGCTGGCTGTCGGTTGGATTTGAATGGTATGAAAAAGAAAAACCCTAGACTTGAATGGTCAAGATTTTCCTGCACCTACATGGTAGCAGGTGGATGGAGCTAAATTAATCTACAGTGCCACCTGACGCGGCGAACTGAGCACAATAAACCACCTGAATTTGTTCATTCTACGTAAACCTCGAAGGCAGTAATGTACATTGGTTTTGTCAGTTGTAGACCGGAAAATGAAGTACCAAATGTTGTTGGTTTCCAAACTTTTGCAGTGACGGTTTCTCGAGGCAAAGCAAAAGGGAGAATCAAGAAAAATGAAGCCTGAACGAGGAAAGGTCTGATGAATTTGAGTGAGTGAGGTCCTTCGTACTCATCTCCATGTTCAATAAAAACTAAAATGTGATTTCCACGTGGGAGGGGTAAAAAGGTCATTTACTGGTGCCCCTCCCATGTGGAGTGGGGCTTGTCCCGAGATTTCATCGGGGACAAGTAGACATTTTCAAACTAAAATAAAACCACCCAGTGTCTATCGTGCCGTTTCGATTTCCGCGTTACTCATTTAAATTCCATGACATCCTTTATTCGCAACCCTCTTTTACTTTCACTTTCCCTGGAAAAAAAAAAAATCAGAGACACCTACTTTCTTCCAAGCCATCAGACGATCGAGATTTCAGTTTCTGGTGTTTTTCTATCGATTTTGCCTGTGCAACTGTGCAAAGACTTTGATATTAATTTGTCACTCTAACTGTTGAATTCCATATGTATGATAACACAATGTAGAATTTAGATCCTTTGTTTGGATCAATCGGGGCATGACACACGAATTTGTTGAGTTTGAAAATTGATGTTATCTTTAAAAACCAGTTCCGTCTTTTAAGTATAAAATAATATATTATTTCCTGATTAATCCAAACAGGGGATCCAGATTTCACAATATAGTATCCTAAGGTCTGCGAAAATATTTAAAATTTGACGGTTTAAGAGCAAAAGTCTAACCGCGTCCATGTTCCCTATCAATGGAGATTCTCTGCGTCCTTGGAAATTTGAAGGGGATGAATTCGCATCAAGGGGGAAACTTCCCATTTGCGCGTGGGTAATGGGGAAAATGACAAGATCAGCCTTGGGATGTTCTTGGAATTTAAACTTTCTCTGCTCTTCCACAGTGGAGTGAATTCCTTGGGAATGATGAATGTACTTCCCAAGTCCCGTTTGGACCGAGCTTTGAAAATATTGTATGGGAATAGGATCTCACTGTTTGAGGTGATGAGGATCTCATTGAATCCCCAGGCCCAGACCCTGGCCCTGAACTCATTGACCACTGTATCATTGAAAGGTTTGCAGTCTGGGCTGGGCAAGATATTGATGTTGGGGTTGCAAATGTTTGACAAATATGAAAAATATCTGTTAATGTAATGTTTTGTTTCTTAAAAATGTAACTTCACATTTGTCAACCAAATTTTTGGGAAAAAGATTTTCGGTTTCCTAAATTTGATGTAAATTCATATTTGGCAATTGTAAGTTCTTTAGGATTTAGACGAATGAAAATATTTATTTGTTAGGATTTTTAGATCCGACCACCCCTGTAAGATATGAAAATCCGCACTTAAGTAGATTTGCGCACTAAATCTTATTTTTCTCAGTTATATGCATCGATACACACCAACATCAACGTGGGATCCTCAACTATACAAATTTCCAACGAGTCATCCTTGTTCCAGTGGTAGTGAAGAATCATTAGATCTATGTATTCCTCGCCTGTTACCAAACATGCCCTAAATATTTGACACTCTTTCACCACCGGATATAAATCATTATCATATTTATTTCTATATTGAATATTACGGTTGTTTTGCCTAAAGTGTATACAGTTAGGTCTTCGATGACTCGTAATAAATCTATCTTCGTATTGCTTTGAAGTTTGGTTTTAACCATATTTAAGGTTGTGTGGATGCTCATTAAGTAGAATTCAATTGTAATGATAATGGGTGTCAAATGGTCTTCTTTACTCATGATTTTAAAGTATGACCTTCGGTAAGATTGAAATGTAATAAGAAAAATACAAGGATGGGACGCAGTTTTAAAAGTGCTTGTAGTTTCTTTAATTTGGAAATTTACTTGAATGAAGTGGAATTATCCTAGAGGCTATGATTCTGAAATCAATATGAACTAGGAATATGAAACAAAAAATTTATCATCATGCTTTTTTAGTCCAACCTGCTGCTGGTGTTTGATTATTTCTAAAAGATAAAATGAACATTTGTATCCAATGCAATGGTAAAGGATAAAGCAACCGTGAACCTTTCCTATCTATGATCAGTACAAGTCCTCGTACTTGCCTTGGATGATCATCGACACTCATTTTGGTTGGACCTTATTAACCCAAACCTTCCCGATCCTGCTCCGAAAACGCGGATCAGCGTTTATCTCATCATCTTATCTCTTTCGTGCACAACCCCTATTCTCTAATTGGCAAGATTGAGTAGGGGGGTCTTTATCTATCTATCTACCACTATCTTTTGCTTATATTTTTTTGTGGGCCACACAAAAACCACTAAATCAATTGAATAAATCTTGAGGTGGCACAATATTTTTTTAGGATCTAATTGCTAAGTTATTTATTTAAAAATGTGCAACATAGTTTTGTCATTTGATTACATAATTATTTATTTAAAATGTGCAGCATGTGTCTTTATTATTCAATAGCTTAATTTATTGATTTAAAATGTAAAATATGTTTTTTCTAGTTGACAGCCTAATTATTCTTTATTGTCTCCCTCAACATAAGATAAAAAAATCCAATCTAGAGATAGTATTTTATAGGACCCTCTGCCTAGACTAATTAAGTCCATCAATGGAACTTAGAGTAAGATCTAAACTGCATGAAGTCAGTATTTCCCTTACTCCTTCCAGGCCAAATTACAGCCCACTTAGAGGGGTGGGACCCACCATTAAATCAATATAATTTATGTTTTTAGCTATTTATCTTATAATGAGTCTAATTGTGAAAACTAATAAAATGATGGAATGATTTTACAGGTATGGCCTGCCTCGGGAAAGGGGAGGCTATCATTATGTCATCCCCTTTTTAAAAAGATCTTCTTAATAATAAAGTGATTCAAAACAATGGTAGTGTTTATTACACCTGCTGTGATCAAATTATTTCTTATTTCTCTTGATATAGATTTAGAGCTTGATTGAAATGAAATACAAAGGCTTTAGCCATGAACCATGTGATCATGATTTTCAAGTTTCAGGCTGAAACTTAAAATCCTTTAGAACTATATATCCTCGCCACTTTATATTCTAGGTTGATATCATGTTTATATGTTGTATATTTTAAAATCAAATGAAAAATAAGACTTTTACTTTTGCCGATCTTTTTACTTTTTTGTTCTTCTAATTTTTTAGCGCAAAAGAAAAAAAGGCTTCCCTTAAATAGAATATGAAGTAGGGAAGATGAGAGATGAATACCTATACAACACCCCACTAATTCAAGTCATTAATACCTTAATTATATCCTTTACCCCTCACCTCATATCCTGTACCCTTCAGCTCTAGGGCATGCTTGTTTCATGTAATTATTTATCTAAAATTTTATTTCTACAAGTAGTTAAAAAATGAAGAACCGAAGGTTAATATTAAGAAATACCATTAAATAACCTCCCCTTAAATGGAAATTAAATCAAGGAAGATGGAAGATGAATATCCAATAATCACCCAAGTAATTCAGTAGTGAGAAAAGTTAACAAACTCATAGGGCTGCTCATGGACAGGGCCGGCCTAATTCGGGCGGGGCTAGGGCATTTTGGTTTTGTACTCACGTTGGGCTCGGGCCTTTTATTTTAGCCCATTTAATAGATGGTCCGGGCTTGGACTCAATTGTAGAGAGACCAAAGTCCGGCCCTGCCCGATAAAAAATGGTAATAGGAAAATGTTGTTGAAGGGGAGTCGAGCAATGGATGGTTCTTTGTTAAAAATGATCAAAACCAAACCAATTATGCTACACTCAACACTATAAAATTTGACTTTCTTTTTAAACTATATATCAATCTCGGGCTGGGCTTGGGCTTAAAGGTTTTTAGGTGGGCCAAGCTTGGGTTAGCTTCTTATAGCCCGATTCGGGCATTGGCCGGGCTTCGGCATACCATTTAAAAGCCAGGTCAGGCCTGGATATTCCTTAGCCCATCCCAGCCTGGCCCATGAACACCCCTAACGTCCCATCTTCACACCTTTCCTCATATGCTTAGATTCTCTCTCTTTCTATCCTTCATACCTTAGCTCTATAATAGTCCTTTAATCGAGTTCATTTAACCAAGAATTTCTTTGTATTCAATTTTTCTGTATTTCATGTAAATGGATAGGCCCTTAAAAATCCTTTTGTGGAGCTCATTTGATCATTAATTCCTATATATTCTATGCAAACAAATAGGGCCAAAACAAAAATCGTAAACATCTACCTTGTGATTACTGTTCCATTGGGTGAGAGAGGTATGTATAGTGAGTGTGACCTTGGAAAAATCAATTAAATTACAATATCCAATATGGTCTTATACCTAACAGTTCTTGAATCACATATGGGAGAGTTTGGTGGGCAACCTCATTCTAGACTTTTTGGATATTCCTTTCATCTGAAACCTAGTAGGTGGGGAAATTCATATTGCGGATATACCTTCTCATTGGTTGATGCCCTACCCATACCAAAGAGATTATAGCCTGTAGCTGATCAACCAGGAACTTGCCTTGCGGGTTCAATCCCAATTTACCCAGAATAAATGGAATCTATTATGGTGATTATGATGAGGCATTCCTCCTGAAAAACACAGCTCCTATGATATATATTAGCACCCTTTACTCACTTTACTAGTTTAGTAAAAGTCAAGTAAAGTCTACATTTTTCAGACAAGTGGTCACAATTGAAGTGTACTTTTTCAAAATTCCCTCCTCATTTAAAAAAAAAAGTTAAAAAGCAACATACTTTCTCCACTAAAAGACAAAAGAATTCCACTTCTCTATACAAAAAGTCAAAAAAATTCCATACCCAACAACTTAAAAACAAATATCATCATAACCTGCTTATATTTTATTCTCTCTTTATTTGATACTTTTACAGTAAAATTACTAAATGGGCCTGGAATTGATGGCAATTTCACTACTCCTATCTTTCTCGAAGTGGATTTTGACATAAAAGGGTAGAAGAAAAGAAAATGCCATCCTGTTGAGTCAGCACACTTCCACTATAGATTTTCATCTGATTTCCATGTACCCACCAATATAAAAAACACATATGGAAATACCAATTGTAGAAGACCTTTTCCCCTTTCTTTGGCTTCTGTCAGTGTCTTTCTAAACAAGGATAAGGACCATACTGAATAAAAGAGCCATGCTACTTGTCCCGGGATTTTCACCCGGGACTTGTCCCGACTCCACATGGGTAAGGACCATACTGAATAAAAGAGCCATGCTACTTGTCCCGGGATTTTCACCCGGGACTTGTCCCGACTCCACATGGGAGTCCCATGTGGAGTCGGGACAAGTCCCGGGTGAAAATCCCGGGACAAGTAGCATGGCTCTTTTATTCAGTATGGTCCTTATCCTTGTTTAGAAAGACACTGACAGAAGCCAAAGAAAGGGGAAAAGGTCTTCTACAATTGGTATTTCCATATGTGTCATGTGGAGTCGGGACAAGTCCCGGGTGAAAATCCCGGGACAAGTAGACTTTTTGCTGAATAAAATTAGCACGCTAGAGTGACTTGTTAAAAGGCTATTGAATTAAAGGGATAGAAGAAAGCCAACACCTACATAGTGGATACCTTAGTACTTAGTACAGTTTGGAAGTACACCGAATCACAAAGCTACCCACTCTGATTGACATCCATCTCAAGTGGAAATTAAGATGTGGGTGCAAAAAAAAGGAAGAAAATTGTGTGGGCTTCCATCAAAATTCCTGGTTTTACAGACCCAAACTTGTATTAAGATTTCATGACAACCTTCTATCTCACGTACAGCTTTTAGTGGAAAATCATCCATCTACCTAAATGTTTGGGATATTCAAAAGAGGATAAGATGATGTGAAAATTTTGGTTATACACCATTCATTGCAGCTTCAGGAAGAATAAGAAACCAGTTGGGCCTTATATCACCTCAAAATAGATCTACACCATAAATTCTTCCCCATATATTTGAAACACGGAGACCCTCTGCATTTTAGGATTCAATCTATGATGCCAGATATGGCAGCAATACGAACACAATTGTACACATAACATAAAAAAGACAGATAGGATGATATGTATCCTTGTCTAGCCCCAACATCTTTTTTTTTTTTTTTTTTTTTTAACAGTTAGCTGCACAGGGGGTGCTTGGGTCCTAACCGCTTTGGATGACCCATTAACTGAGAATTTAATGCCCCGAGACTTTTTCTCAATCTGTTGCTTGATTCAAAAGCATGTGATCCTCAGCCCAATCCTGTAAAATTCAAAGAAACAAATGCCAAAATAAGTAGGTAATTTATGGTAATATAAAGTCTCCAAGAGTCTTTAGAGACAAAGGCTCTACTTTTGAAAAGTAGAAGAAATGAATCAATAAGAAACCAAATCGGGTGGTGTCGGGGTCCATCCCTTTTTTCTTTCATAGTAATCATTTACGGTAAGTGGGAGCAAGGACCACAACATTGTGAAAGCTGAAGAACCAGGACTTACTAACAATTTTAAGTGTTGCTTCAGTCTTGAAAGTACACCCCTCAAATCTTTTTTTGTAGGTGCCCATCACGTATTCTTCTTTATCAGAGTGCTCTCAGTTGTCATTCTGTATACCCTTTGGGCCAGGAATGTGGGGAATTGGGACCGCCTTCTTCTTGAAGCTGAGTACTATTTCAGCCATCTAGTCCATGATGACCATTTTTTATCTTCCAACGTTCAAAGGACCCAAAAGCCCCAACTTGGTCAAACTAAACAAAACAATAATTGAATCCCAAAAGAATAATCAATAGGAACATGAAGTAGCATTTCAAAAATTGAAGGAAAATTCAGGTAGCTTTTGCCTAGGCAAAATAATGCAATGTGTGGACCTCGCCTTTTGAAAATAGAAAAAAAAGTTAAACATAAAATTAGGCCTATCTTATTTGAGAAAGGAATTACACGAGCCTCGTTCGAGGCAGAAAAATGACTCTATTTGTATGGTGCACAGATGCGGTGAATCACACTCACAGGTTCGAGGATATGACTCTGCACTTAATGAAATTCAGGGCATTGATACTTATATGAATGATCTAATTTTTCTTTAGGATATTTTTGAATTAATAAAAAAAATGTCATTTTTATTTTCTTTTCTAACATATTTTATGTTGAAAAGTAGAAAAAACTAATTGATAAGAAGGATAGGCTTAACTTGTGCCCTGTAAGTATTGGCGTAGTATTGAGTTCTAAAATTCCAATATAAGTATCATACTTTTCCGACATGGATATGCTTGGCCTATAGAAGTATCTGGGTATTATAGTTCTCTTATGGCCCTACTGGAGAAAACTATTTATAACTGAATCACATGGCAAGCCAAGAACTATTCAGTGTGTATCAAAACTAAATTCTATTACTATTTCAGATGTTAATGGAACAATTAATGTACCACTAATTCTCAAGAACTCTAGTAATATGTGCATGGCAGCATGGGTAACCAACAAAGTTGAAGACCATTATCAAATATATGAAGTTGTGAACTGCATGCTACTAGTCAAACAAATTGATCACGTTTATTATTTTTACCCTACAAGTAGAGACTACAAGCAGTGCTCTCTGTGGGACTTGCATTCCAGTCCCCGATTAAATAGAAGGAAAACATATCTAATGATTTTGGACTTTGGATCACCGGAGAGAGAGAAGGTTTTTTTTTTTTATCTCCTCCGCTAACCAGTCCTACTAAAATCTTGAGGCATTAGTAGAGGCAACGAAAATAATTTTCAATGCTCCCCTTAGGGAGGAACTTGTTCAGTGTTCATTTTGCAACACACACACATTTTAGTATTGAATTGTTCCTCATGGATTTGAATTTGCAATTAGTTGGCTCTGATACCATATTAAATATACTACACTAACCAATTTTAACAAAACATCAAGGCATTAGTAGAGGCACCGGAAATATTGATACTTCCACTCTCGATTTAGACCTCCTTTACAACTATCAATTAGTAACACTTAATTCTAGGGCTAGAATTACTAATCCTAAGATAGTCAAGGTAACCCATCATTGTGATAAACACTGAGGTAATAACATATTATATTTTCCAAGTGTTAATGACATGATGATATCACAAGAAATAGAGAATATTGCCAAAAGCTAAAATAAAGTGACATTATTATAATATTTTGCAAAAGTCCCTATATTTTAGAGTTTAGTTACTATTAATTATTTTAACTCTACGATATTTTGCATCGGTAACTTGAGAAACCCAAAATTTTAAGGACCTCCTATGAATAATACTGTTAATAACCCGTCACTAAAGTTGACAATGCTACTGAGCTAGTGGCGCATTAGGGGTGTTGATGGGATGGGTTGGGTCGGCTGAGCAATCTTCAAGTCCGGCCTAGTTATTATAACATTGGCTCACCCCGGACCCAGCCCGACTCAGGCCATAAGTGCCTGGCCCTAGCTCGACCTCTTTGGAAGAGGAAAGCCCAAGCTCGGTTGGATGATGTCTTAAAAATAAAAAGTCGTTTATTAACTCAAGTGGTTGGGATTTGTATGTTTGTGTGAAAGTGCACATGTTTGACTCTCCATTTTGGATATATTCCTCTTAGGTAAAGCTTAGGATATCCTAAGCTGGAGCGTGCGGTTTGCAAGTGTGGCGGAAGGGAAATCATTTTATGAAGTCTGCCCATTGTTCCCCTTTTCCTCTTTCTTTCTAACCTAATTGATCGAGAAACCAAAAAAAAAAAAAAAAACGGAGATGAGAAAGTCGCCTTTCCCTGCATCGGTTGCTCTCCCTCCCTCCTTATGTCATCTCCTCTCTCCCTCTCGACTGCCCGATGGAAGGAGGGAGGGAGAGCGGGAAAGCAGTCAATGTAGCAGATGGGACTAGGCGCAGATCTCTAATGGCAGTCAGAGAGCAAATGATCGACAGAACGAGGGAGGGAGAGATGACTAGTAGTCGAGAGAGGAGGCGATGCAGGAAGGACAGTCGAGAGGGAGAGAGGAGATTACGGAAGGATGGAGGGAGAGGGGGGCAACAGTGATGCAGGGAAAGGTGACTTTTTCTTCCTTTTTTTTTTTTTTTTTTTTTTGTTTCTCGATCGATTAGGTTAGAAAGAAAGAGGGAAAGGGGAAAAATGGGTGGGCTTCCTAAAATGATTTCCCTTCCGTCACACTTGCGAACCGCTTGAAAGCTTTAGTTTAGGAGAGCCTCCATATATATATATATATATATATATATATATACGGCAATATTTAGGTGAGAAGTGTTCTCATACATTAGGTGAGAAGTCTCTTAACAGCCATTGGATTGTCAAAGTAGATCCAACGGCTGCCACGTTTTCTATTTTAGCCCTCGCTTTTACATTGGCGCCCAATTTTTTACATTTCCCTCTTTTGAAGAGTTCCAAAATCCCCAGAGCAAAGAGCCCTTGCATCTTCCCCTACTGCTCTCCACTCCAGCCCCGGTGCAGCGTCTCGTCTCCATCTCTCCAGTTATTGTGCAATGTCTCCTCTCCATCTCCATCTCCTCGTTTGGGTGTTTGCATCGTCGTTCTTCATCTCCATCATCTTTCTTTGTTGTAGCACCATCACCGGAGAGAGAGAGAGAGAGAGAGAGAGAGAGAGAGAGACCATCACCATCAAAATTTCCATAAGCTGAGAAGATGAAATCTCTCACCGGAGATCTGACCAGGGCGCTGGAGTTGTGCCGTTTTAGGGTTTAGAGGGAGCGATCGATCCTTTTCTCTTCCCCCTTTCAACCATTCCAATCAAAATCTTTTTTTCTCCCCTCTCTATCTCCATCGAGGCGCAGAAGCAGAGAAGCTGAATCCATGCAGATCTCCATCTCCATCAACGAAGCACAGAAGTTAAACCCATGCAGATCTCCATCTCCATCTCCATCAATGAAGCACAGAAGCTAAGCCCAGGTTTCTCTATCCCTACTTGGCCATTGCTGAAACCCAAAGCACTATTAGGACTAGATCTTTTCTCTGGTCATGAGTTAGTAATGGTCTTACCATATCAACCATCAATTGATTCATTTCCTCCGTTCCATTTGGAAAAAGCCCTTCTTTCCTCCCTTTCCTTCTTTTTTTTTTCTTTTTTTTTTTTTTTTTTTTGTTTATACCTGACATTAACAGTTTGAATTTTATACTATTTTGGAGGGGATGGGGGGAATCAGAAATCTCGATATTTGCAGCCCATTTCAAGAAGTTTCGAGCTTTTCTTCGCCCCCTTCCATCGACTTCTTTTCTTTGTTCCAACTCCCAAGCCCCAGTTCAAATAATGTTTGGCCTTGGCTTTTATGAGGTGGGGCCCACCCTTGAGCGACCAGAAAATTGGATTTTGGGGTTTTTGGTGGAAAATGTGGCTTAAACACCTTAGTTATTTGCTGATGATCTAGTTTTTAGAAGGAAATTTTTCAATGTAGTTGATGAGTTTAAAATTTGAACAGATGGATAATCCTGGTGTCTTTGTGGGGGTATGGTGCAATTCCTAGGTTTAGCAAAATTGTTTTAATAAGAATTATATGCTCAATTATATGGGGCGATCAACTCCTAAAAGTAAAATTTAGGACATTAGGTTAAAAGGAGATTGTATTCATTTTGATTGGTTCAAATTTTGAACCCCATAGATCGTGGAGTGTGAATTTATACGTTTAATTATTAGGAGTGTTTCCCAGTTGAGTGTTTGGTATGGGCATCCATTCAATTAAATTTTGAGGTTATTTCCTATGAAAGGATGGATATACAATTACACTTATTATAATTTTGAATAGACAGGCCACCATGGACTTCAACTTCTCACGATGGAGTTTGAATCCTCTAAATTTAGAGAAATCCTCAGTTGAAGGAGTGCAACTCCACCGTGAGAAATTCAAATTGTTAAAAACAAATGGCCATTAAAATTTATAAGGTGTCTACAAATTCTGTGTTAATTCGAGTTGTTACGCCATTGGATATTTTGTTTCCTCCATTCCAATCGATCGATAAGGAAACTTCTTTCCTCCCTGTCATCTCTATATTTTATTTTTTTTTAGTTTTTTTACATATACCTGACATTAAAATTGACAAGCAAGATTGTACATTTTTTTTAGTTCATTCATCCTCTCTTTTGTTTAGCCACTCATGTGCACACAGTTTTTATTTCTTTTGTAGTCTCATAAACTGCTCCTTTTTGTAGGTCGAGAGCATGTCATCGCCGTATTCTATTTCTAGTTATTACGTACCAAAATGCTCATGTGGAGAGATGATTTGTCTCACCTCTTGTACAAAGATTAATCCAAATAGGAAGTTTTAGAAATGTCCCAATTAGAAAAATAAAAAGGGTTGTGGTAGATTCATATGGAAAGGTGAAGTTGACTATGAGAAGAATTTAGCAGCACTTATGGAGGATATGAAGAAGACAGTGGAGAAACTGAACGAAAACTTATGTGTTGCAGTTGAAGAGATAAGACATGCTGCTAAAGAAAAAAAAAATCAAACAAATTTCTTGCTGTTGTGGTGTTTGTCAGTTGTCTTGTAATTGTGATCTTCATGATGAAAAATGTGTGATGTATATTTTGAAACAGCATGAATGTTTTTTGGGGTGATTTTAATGATAGTGGGTTTTGATGTTGTATCTTGATCTTTACAGTTTAAGAAAAGCTAGAAAGATAGATTCAGAAAAATGCCAGCTACTAAGTGCCACTAATCAAACACATCAGTTTATCCGCACTCACTGCAGTGTTTTTTTTTTTTTTTTTTGCTAATAAGGGAACGATTATATTAAGAGTAATGGTTTGTTGATGAGTGTAAGGAACCCGTTAGTACAGGGTGTTGAGAACAGTGAGCAAGTAAAGAAAACATGAAACAAAAGTGTGCTATGGAACAAACTGATGGAGGACCAACAAAATGCTGCCATCAGTCCCAAAAACCTCCTCTTTATTGGACATTTGCAACAAAATTCAGCCATCTATCCCAAATGCCCTGAAATCCACAATGAAGCAGGGGCTTATTTTTCTGACATGGCATCGTTGCTTGCTAGGATATTTGTACAAAGACATTCGGAGGAAAGTGACAGTAATTCTCTGCAATCCAACCAAAGTTGAATAAGATGAGACATATTTTAAGACCTTTTAATCATGCAGCCATTAGCTGTGCTATTAGACATTAACTATTCCTAATACTTACAAGTCCGAATATTGCATAATGGACAGGGACTATGCAGAGAAAACTCGCCACTTCTTCAATTTTCATATGAAACATTTATACCAATGGGATAAGAAGCAATGCTCAAAATCACATGGCAAACGTCCATGTGGTAACACAAGGTAAACTACACAGAACATTCTTGAAAAAGCCACTATAACACCGTTCATAGGCTAATCTCAAACACTTTAAGCAGTTGTAAATGTCTAATAGAATATAAAAGCTCCATGTGCCCCAACCCCTACAATAAGAATACAAAACATAATAATTGTGTCACATAATAATAGTGTCATAAAACCACACCGACCATTCTTTTGTGTCACATATTGCTTTAAAAAGGCGTTGATACTTTTACTCCTTCCAGTTGTAGACATCCCTCCAAAGAAAATATGTCTCATATATATAGGTACCCACATATAACGGATATCGTACATCCCATTCAGCCAATCATTGTTTGCAACGTCCTCTTTTATCAACATATTTTTCCAACCCGATTTAAATTCCTCAATTGTTAAAGAGTTGAATGCGATTTTTTATAATAGTTGGGATCAAGTCATTCTTATGTATTGCAACTCTACCTAAATTCTTTTGTAAATTTTCCATGATGTGCCACAAACAGTAACGGTGGCTCGAAGTTGGAAGAACAAAGCCAATGGCTTTTGTCATTACGGGGTCCTGATCTGTTAAGATGGACTTTGGTGGGTCTCCTGGCATTGCTTCAAACCATTTATTGAAAACCCAAACAAATGTATCAAAAGTCTCATTTGAGATTAGGCAGCATCCAAAAATGATGGGCTGATCATGATGATTAATTCCAGTGAATGCACTAAAAATGAGACCATATTTGTCTGCATTGTACGTTGTATCAAACGAGACAGCATCACCGAACTCCTCATATGACTTATGAAAATAATAATCAGCCCAAAACACATGTTTTATGTGGTCTTCATCCTCTTTCTCAATAGAAAAAACATTCCTTGGATCCCTCTCTTTCTATTGTTTAAAGTGTTCGTAAAACATATCACCATCATTGTCCTTTGTTTCCTCATTTTTTGTCTGTAATATGATTTCGGAAGTCTGTTTCTGTAAAACCAACTTTATCTCTCCCACCCACCTACAACACTAAAATCCCTATTTGTTTATTTGGTCTGATATTAGCAGCCCCATAAGTATCTATCAATTTTTTTTTTGGGTGTCAATCCGATGGTGTGATCGAAGCATGTGGGTTTTTCTAGGGGTACTTAATAGGTGAGAATGTTCCACAACAATTTTATATACAATCAATTGCCCCCCTTTAATTTCTTGGTAATTTCTCCTCATCAACTTGTGCACAAATGTTTTAATTGGTAACAATGCTACATCGTCAATCTTTTATACGTATTAAGCATGATATGAGCACCACACCATGGCAATACATGCAAAATAGAATTAAAAAGAAAACAGGAAAGCAATTAATTGCAGGTTTTAGCAAAATATTATTTTTCTATGGATAGAGACATTGAGATGGGAGAGATATAGAGATAGTAACCTACTTGGCTGCCAGCGACTCCACATGCGATTGGATGCGATGAGTTTAGTGCCTCAAACGGGGCTGGGAGTTGCGAAGGCGTTAGAGATTGCGAATGGATTGGAAGCCAAAGTTGCAAATCGAGATGTGGATCATGAGATGGATCTTTGTCATCCATTAGGCAAATACTGCATATCAAACATGCCCTTGAATATTAATTCATGAAGAGGAAGTAACAAAGTGGGTGCTGAATCATTTAAATTGTAACAAAATCAAACCCATAAATGTCACATGAGAATAGTACATGCCATAAAATAAATGAAAAAATATGATCAGATTCATTAACATTATCCATAAACATCCAAACATGTTTGTCATTCCTTAGAATTAATGACAATGCAAATACAGATTGCGAAGCTTAAACTAAATTTAAAAATTAAAAGAAAATTACTATTTGTGGAAACATAGCAGAAATAATAAAACTATCCTTCTTATCCTTTATTTAGTATAAAACTAAATAAATGGCGGAAATGATCGTAGAAAGGCATGCATCACATATTTTGAGAATTAGGAACAAAAAATCTCATTTGATGCCCTGATTGGAACCACTTCATCACAAACTATCACTAGACAGAGGACATGTTGTTAGATTCAGACAACACTCATAACTTATTGAAAGTCCAACTTATTAGCTAAGCATTCATATTTCAGGCATTCAGACAAGAACATTCAGCACTAATTTTTTTTCCTAAACTAGGATGATATACATCCTCTACTCTCCAACTAGTCCCTTGTATGTTCTTTAAATTAGAAAAATAGCACTCGCCCCAGTAGACCTTTTCTTGCATCCAAATCGAAAATGAAGGACAAGAAAGAAGGAAGAGAGATAAGCAGCTAAACCCATCACCACCAATATAGACCTCATAGCATACACATGCATCTCATATATGAAAATCTACAAAAGAGAGAACAGTGCCCATATTCTTCTCCACGATGGACATGATCGAGTCCTCTGCTTCTTTGCTTCTCTCTGTTTCTTTTAGATATGCTCAGACCTTCTTCCCTTCCCTTTTATCTTCTTTGTGTCTCAAGCCAAGATATGGATGGAGATCCTCAACTGGTGAAGGATATGGAGAACTCGTTGTTTTGGAGGGGAGGAGAGGGGCCCAGCTTCCCTCCGACGACACGCCCAAATGAGGAGATGGAGATGGAGAGGAGATGTTGCACAGTAACTGGAGAGATGGAGACGAGACGCTGCACTGGGCTGGAGTGGAGAGCAGTGGAAAATCTGGGGAAGATGAAAGGGGAAGATGCAAAGGCTCTTTGCTCTGGGGATTTTGGAACTCTTCGAAAGAGGGAAATAAGAAAAAATTGGGTGACTTCTCACCTAATGTATGAGAACACTTCTCACCTGAATATTACCCATATATATATAGCCTCATATTTAAGTTGTTGGCATTTGATATGGATGTGAGAGCCCCCACCTTTATCTCTCATAGTAAGGTGAGAGATACTCTCATAGGAGCACCTCCCTATATATAGAGATACTCCACCTTTATCTCTCATAGTAAGGATACTTCTTCCTATATATATAGGGAGGTGCTCCTGTGAGAGTATCTCTCACCTTACTATGAGAGATAAAGGTGGGGGCTCTCACATTTAAATTGTTGGCATTGGATATGGATGTGAGGGCCCCCACATCATCTCTCATAGTAATTAGGTGAGAGATGCTCTCATAAGAGCATCTCCCATATATATATATATATATATATATATATATATATACACACACACACACACACACACACACACACACATACTACATGCAAAATCTTGAGCTCATAAATCAACCTAACCTTTTGATCCAATAACTCTAAAATTTAATGGTTTAGAGGCATCATTTTATTATGACTTCAATCTAACGGTGAGAAAAAATCAAACTTGGACTTATGACTATTCATTGGGGGTAGTGTGTGTGAAAAGACTTGATTGACACAACATGGGTCCTATGACAAAAAAAAGGAGGGCGAGTGCAAAAATGGGCCTTTTTAAATTGGGGCATTTTTTAGAATTTTCCTATATATATTTCTTAATTTGTGTCTCTCATTCAATCCGAGCCAAGCTTCAGCCCCCTGGCAGTGAATCCAAACCCAAACTGTGATATTAAATGGGCCAATATCTTGGGTTAAGTCCAGCCCAAGTACGAAGACTAATGCTCAAGCTTGGCCCAAAGTAGGCTGGGCCTGGGCTGTTGGCTTTTTAGTGTTTCAAAAATTCATTCTTTTTTTTTTTTTTTTAATTGTCTTCTTCCAAAAATGCATTTTTGTCCTCATACATGTGCATAAGATCCCACATCGATCGGTAGTAATCAATATTTTAGCAGGCTTAATAAGCATTTCCTTCCTTTTACCACTAGCCCTATGCGCACACATGAGTCAAGTTTGACCTGGGATTCTCGATTTGGAAATTTAATTGCGCGTGCGTCTGCGAAGCCCATACTATGTGATCATCGCGCCTGGGGTTCCAATGCTTGCCATTTATGATATGGCCCAACGGGCATAAATCTCATTATTTGTAAGAGACCAAGAGAAGAGAAGACCATTGTATCTGTCGCTCCTACTCTCCAATATCCGCTGTACAAAGGAGAACATAAGTTTTGGGGCACGTTTGTGTACAAGGATTTTCCATGGAATGTGGAAATTGCCACATTAGCAAAATCTATGGGAAATAAATTCCAAAGAAAAGGTTTTATGCGGATGCCAAAAACTCATGTTTGGTGCAGAATGTTTTTCCTTGTTGAAATGATGATTTCGATGTTTGATGTAGATGCAGATTCGTCATAAAAGAAAACAAATGAACCTTTTGATTCGTCCCACCAATTAATATCATCAAGAAAGATTAAACTCAATGCAAAAAGGGGAATCGTGAATTGGAATTTGAAAGGCCAAAAGAATATGATGGAGAAGATGAGCCACGTTGGAAAAACCCCAACCATCAAATTATTTGAACTCGGAAGATGCTTGATGTCCCCACCCATCAAATGATCTGAACCGAGAAGGGCTCATGATCAACAACATTAGTAGCTTCATCGCATTACTTGCTATGATCAGTTGATGGGGAGATATTACAGTTTTGAGGATTCTGGTACTGATCTCATTTGAAATAAGTCCATGAGACCAACAAAAATCATACATCTCCTGATCATCTGTTTGAGGGGTTTAGGTCTCCATGTCTAACTTCCCCAACTCAAATCTACTTAATCTGAAAAGGTTCCCTCACAACCCATATCAACTCAACATGTCACAAACGAGATGGGTCTCTTACAACCTAGATCTTACTCTCAACATCTCAAATACCCAACCCAAATCTACTCGTTTCTTCTCTGATATCTCCTGCAGTTTTCTGAAAGAGATGGAGATGGATCCTTGGGTTTGTTTGTTGTTGGAAAGTTAGTGAAGGAGATGGAGATAGTATGCAGATGGGGAGAGAGATAAGATGGAAGCTGTAGATGGGCAATGGAGATGGATGAGAAAGAGGTCTCTTACTTTTTTTTCGCTAGAGAGGTCTCGGTATTGAGGAGGAGACAAGGAAACATGTTTAAATACGAAGGCCCTTTTTTCCGAGGAAGTGGAAGTCCGATAACACCACAACCCCCCCCCCCCCCCCCCCTAGGAAATGAAATTCTAACCTCTCTATGGAAAAAGCTGACGTGGCGGGATTTAGTTTTTTGCAAACTTTGTTGCACCAAACACATGAAAAGCCAGTTTTCTTCAGAAAATTGCCAACTTTTATGTAGAAAATGGTTACACAAACATACCCTTGGAGATATATGAGGATTTTGTTAGTATTGATCGCTGGTATACTCTTACAGTCACAGAATCTAATGTTGTTGCGCACTTGGTAGCCAAATTTGAATTTTATTGTATCTTAGGCTGCCGCTGGTTTGATGATCTTCAGGACTAGCTTTGTAAGCTTGTTATGAATATAACATAGCAAAATAAAAGGAAAAAAAAAAAAAAAGGACCCAAACTTGATTGGTAACTCACTGTTTGGATTGACTCATTCTTATTTTGAAGTTGAGCTAGGGTTGGCATCATTGAGTATACTTATAAATCAACGAGTCAACACTGAGTCCAACCTGACCTTTCCTAACTAATTGTACTATAAACCCAACCCAACTTAAACTGACTAATTAATTAATGTCCCTTTTGTGTATGCCATAGAAATAGCAAAGCAAGACTTTCTCTGCTTTGTTTTGTTTAAACTTTAAATTCTGCGTGGAACACACAAAAAAAAAAAAAAAAAAGCAAAAGAATTTCAATAAATGGTGCTAATTTTGTATTATTGAATGGAATGCTTGTTTGAAATTAGAATAGCGGTACCAAGGACTACATCCCATGAGTGTTCTCCCACACATGTGAGTGGGATGTGTGGAACTTCCACCATGGGCCCACCTATTGATAATATGTATGGTTAAAATTGAATGCCGTCCCCTCTAGTGGCATATCCTCTAATTTTCTTGTAATAAGAATTGGTCAAAATGTAAGATTGAGTAGGGGTGTAAAAAATAACCGAAAAATCGTCTAACCG
This sequence comes from Umbellularia californica, assembly GCA_028538565.1. NCBI lineage: Eukaryota > Viridiplantae > Streptophyta > Magnoliopsida > Laurales > Lauraceae > Umbellularia > Umbellularia californica. The sequence continues at coordinate 17,586,192 of JAPQWN010000012.1, read as the reverse complement.
AACCGAACCGCGGTTAATAACCGTATTTCACGGTTCGGTTACGGTTACGGTTAATGAAATCCAAAAACCGCATAATTCGGTTCGGTTACGGTTTTCCATAATAATTCACGGTTATTAACCGAACCAAACCGTATGATATGGTTTGGTTAACCGTATGCAGTTAACCGTACCGTTTACAAATAAAAGAAAAAATAAGGAGCCGTAACTGTACGGTTAACTATATAATAAAGATTACCAATCAATGGGATTTTTATTCAATTGCTCCTTATGTGTCATTTTACCTTCAATCATTTACATTTATCCCCTTATATTTCCACGGTTATTAACCGTAACCGAACCGTTTAATATGGTTAACCGCGGTTATGGTTTTCTATGGTTTTTGTGGATACGGTTACTGTTTTAAAAGACAAAAAATCGCGGTTACGGTTCAGTTAACGGTTTTCCCAAATTGACCGGTTAACCGAACCGTTACACCCCTAAGATTGAGAACATAACTAATAACATAATTAGCAAAATCTTATTCATTTTAATTGTATGCTTTAATTACATTATCAATCATGTGTTTAATCTTACAGTGAGACCAAATCCTATTGAATTAATAATTGAAAATATGTGACTAGAGGGTGTGGATGAGTTCCATACATCCCACTCATGAGAAGAGTGAGAAACCACTAGGAATCTGGACTCCTACCATGGATATATCCAAATGTACTCTAGAGTTCAGGTCAAGCTCATACATGTTAATTGTTATTGATAGTGCTCAATCAAGGCTTTTAGCGGACCTAAGTCTGACCGTTGCCCAAATTTGACAATTGGGGTTTAGAAGTTTCCAATAGGTCGCTCCCAAACCTAAATTCAATGGATGAATCCCTTATCGAGCTAGTCTCAAGCCCTTCAATTGTAGTGTTGGATAGAGATTTAAATACTATATGTATATGCATATTTATATCTATACCCTTATACTAAAAGGTAACATAATGTCGTGCCTGCTTGTTTGGACGAATTTCTCTCCACACCTATGGAGCCCATTTATTGCTAGCTGTTTTGTAAAGGGCTCAACTCAAGGCCATCCAAACAATATGCTCCTCTCTGGTTGCTGCCTGTTTTTGTGGCTCGCTTAGATGAATGGAATGATGACAGCGATTGACATAAAACCATACAGGATTACATAAAACCATAAGCAGTTTCCCTTTATTATTAGAGCACTTACAACTCCAGTTTTTTTTTTCTTTTTTTTTTTTTTTTTTTTTTAAGTTTTTCCAATTTGGATTGTCTGAAATACTTTCCAACTATACAATCTTTGTTTCCTAACAAAAGGCTCACGTGGATGCATGAATTTGTCTTTGTGAACTTATTATGGTGAATTTTATGCTGTTGCTTATACCTTTTGATATCAATGAATTTTATTACCAATTGATTTGAATATTTGCATCATCAAACTCCTCTTCTAGCTACGCTTAGCCATTGTGTCTTCATGATTTTACCATATAAATGTTGGAAAATTGTGTGGCCCAACTGCCATGGGGCCCACGCTAGATCAAGCCTGGCGGTTTGCCGCAGATGAACTCCCAACAAGTCTTGATTTGGTTGAGTCGGATAAGGATCAAACTCTTGGTGGTAGAGTTTGGATCGAGTTCAAACTCCCGATTTGGCAGATTTCCCACGCTGGTCAAGAGATGTGGGATTTCAGGAGAGGTAGTATCCGGATAGAGTAATAACTCCTAGGGATTACTCTATTTAAGGGAGATGGGAACACTTGCTTCTGATCATCCAGAGATTTGAGAGTATTCGCAGCGAGTTCGCAGGTCCACCTTACATCGGAACGCAGAAGGTTCTAGGCGAGTTCGGTTCCGACACCCATCTGGGATCAGCACTTCTTTCAATTGGTATCAGAGCCAGATCTGTGTGTTTGACGGTTCAGATTTTGCGATAAGGCTATGGATCATCAGATCTAAGACCTCTCCATCATTTGTTTTTCTCTAAGGTCCATTCTGTTCTGCAACAGAAGCCAACGAGGAAGAAGACTAGAATTTCTTTGGTTTGCGCACCAGGAAAGGAGGACACAACGTGCTACTTATTATTGCATGATTTGCCTTTTTTTTGCTGCCTCGGACACGTGATAGTAACATTAACGTGAACAGCACCAAAGAGAGAACTTCCCAGCCTTGGGACGCATGCAGCAGGTCCAAGACGTGTTTCAAGTCGAAATTGTTGCTTTTGTTTTTGTCCTCCTGCCTCGGGCGGGACGCATGCAGCAAGTCTTTTCAAAAGGTTCAAGTCGTTCCTGTGTTGTGGCCTTTTAATTTTTTCTGCCTCCAAACGTGCGGCGCAAGACATAATAGGTCGGGTCAGGCCAGAGATCCAACCCGACCTGTCTTCAGCCCAACCCACCTCGCTGCAAAGAACCTGTCGCCGCGCTGGTATAGTGACATCAGCGCACGCGAGTCTCGATCTCATTAGTCAACAGAAAGTTTGACCGACCGTAACTCCTTCATCCGACCTCTGATCGACGAGCGGTTTTGATTTACGGATTCGTGGCGACGAGCACTATTAAGTAGACACGACAGATCGGCATTCCAACGGTCAAAAAACTTTTCCGGTTCACGGTTAGTGGATCTGGACTTTATTTATATTTTAAAAATATGTTTACTGCTAAATCTACCCTGCACGATCTTGCTAAGGTCGATGTTTTCAATGGGAGGAACTTACCCATTTGGAAACGTTAGATGGATGCCTTTGTTGCACTTTGAGGGTCTTTCTTATGTTATTAAAGAAAAGACACATGAGAAGCCTGCTGATGATGCTTCTAAAGAAGATAAAGATCTCTATGATACTTGGGTATATGATAATGAATCAGCAAGGCATCTGTTACTTGGATTGATTTCCAATGATTTGGTCAAGCAATTTGAGAAATTGGCTTCAGCAAAAGAAATTTATGATCAAATGATTGCGAAATACGATGCATCCACTGTGTCCCACATTATGGAGGCATTCTCAAATTATATTAATTATAAAATGCCTGAAGGAACCTCGATCAGTGACTACATTGACCATATGAATATAAGATTGAGGAATTTGATTGCTTTGGGAAGGGATATGGACCAGGAGTTGCAGCGATTGTATCTGTTGCAAAGTCTCCCACCTTCATGGGAGAATGTTTCTTAGACCCTAAGCCTCCAAAAACCACTGACCGTTAAAGATATTGATGCTGAATTAATTGCTGAAGAACAAAGGTAGGCTGCCCTGTTGACACCAAAAATGTCACTTTGCCTCTCCAAATCAAGAAAGCTGCATGAAGTCGCAACCTGCCATAAATAGGCAATGCAACTTCTCCAAAAAACCAAATCTTGTCAGAATCAAACAAAAACTGCAAGATCCTTCAAGATAGCCAAGAGAAGAGTACACATGAAGTTTCGGGCCATTTCAGAATCATTTGGCCTAACTTCGCTTCTCCGTTAGCTAAAATGGCGCTCCCGGCGGCGACATCATCGGAGACGTCAAAACTTCGATCAGAGCCTACAGATGACTCCAGCATATCCCAAAAGGGCTCCATGCCAAATTTCAAGTCAAACCGACAACGTTTGACCCTCCATCAATGCTCGAGCAGCAAAATCAAGCCTCCCGGCGGCGGGAACCACCGAAGCCTTCGCTCATCAAACCAAGTGCATGAGTGGCCTCTACATGCTTCCAAAAGGCTGCACGTCGAATTTCAGGTCATTCCGACAACGTTTGACCAGGTTTCGATGCTCCGAGAGAAAATCAAGCCTACCGGCGGCGGAGCAACCCGGGACCATGACATCCAAGACAGAGCCCATGGAACGTCTCAAAATGACTCCAATAGGCTCCCCGTCAAATTTCAGGTCAATCGGACATCGTTTGGCCACATATCAAAGCTCGGCATTTTCCCCGCAGCAAAATCAAGTGAAGCATCGACGGGACCCCAAACGGCTTCAAAACTCAAAGAAAACCTATGGTTGGTCTTATTTATTGCTCAGGAGGCTTCACCTTAAATTTCAGGTCATTCCGACATCGTTTGACCAAGTTTCAGCTTCTGGCGGAAAATCAGCAGCTCTACGCGACAAAGTCTTCGGCTTTCCCGGAAAATTGGAAACTTTGCACTCTAAAAATGCAAGGATTCTCATCAGGTTTTCTACAGGGAAATCAAGCCAATAAATGAGAAGAAATGTCAAGAAAAATACAGAAGAAAACGGCGACGAAAAAGACCTCAAAACGACCGCAAAACGGGCTCCGAAGGGGAAAAATCCCCCAGGGTCGCAGACCCCTGCGACCATGGCCCATGGTCGCCGGTCCATGGTCGCCGGCGACCATGGAGGTCCGGGTCACCGGATTTTCCGCCGGTGACCCGTTTTTCCGTCTTTTTTCGCGTTTCGCGCACTTTGGCCCCTGTGGTTTCCTGAAAATGTGATTTTTAGTGCTTTAAATTGACTCATATCCGACGACATCTCGGATCCGCCGTCAAAAGCATAAAATCATCATTGATCGCTCCAAGATCGTCAACCGGCTGACCAAGAAAGTGCGCTTTCTGTCCGACCGATCGTGAAATCGACAAGACAGATGTCACCGGCCCGCTCTTAGCTATCAATGTCTGAAGTTACATGTTCATCCGATGTCGATCAGCATGTAGATCCATCGATGATCATCGCCAGAAGAATTCCAGAAGACACGGCACGGCCCGCGACTCTTCGACTGCTCGGCGACCAATTAATGTGGTTAATTGACTAACTTTATTATGGTCATTAATTCATTTCTTTGGACGGCCCAATCAGAAGCAAGCATTTGGGAGTTACAAGTCAATTGATTCATGGCATTTAAACCATGAAACTCCTCCCATTATGGTAATTAAGGTGATTAAAAGCCCTTAATCTCCATCGGCCAATCAGATTCAAGGAAAAAGGAGTTACAAAATCAAGAAATAAATCTTGTAACTCCTCCCATTAAAGCCATTAAGGCTCATAAACCCTCCTAAATGGCTACCAAAAGCCTATAAATAGGAGAGCATTCCATTGAAATCGAAATCGGAAAAAAAGGGAGAAAATCAGGATCAGAGAAAAGATCAGAAAAAAAGGATCAGAAAGAGATCTGAGAGAAAGAAAAAAGAGAGAAAACTCTGCTGAAGTTCTGCACCGGCCACCACTACAAGGTGACAAAAGTCCCTTGGGGGGGCATGCCCCCCCAAGGTCCTTGCCTTCTCCTGCTGCCTCCAATGGCTTAGACGTGGCTTTTCAGCTCGTCTACTTAGCTTTTTATTGGACATAGGACCTTCTCTTGGTCTTTGTCCTCTAAAAACCTGAGGTTATAGCCAAGCCAAGCGAATCAAGAGCATCTTCTGTTCTCATCTGCATGGATGATGGCGAAGCCCATACATGGCTTGCGACCGTCAATCTGAACGAGTCCCCCACAATCTCCTGAAAAGTTAGATCTTCCTTTTCTTGCTTTTCATTGTAATTTGTATTTTTCTAAAGAGACAAAAATCACAACTCTTGTCTTTCATTATTGATAAGAATTGTAAATCGGCTATAAACGCCAAAATCGGCTATAAATGCCAAACAAAATCGCCTTTCACGGCAAACCAAGAAAATGTCTCTTTTCTTAAATATTTGTGCAATGGAAAACTTGAAAGAAGTTGATTTCCTTTTTACTTGCGAAGGTTGATCTCCGGATTACCACTTGCAATTCCAAGTAAAATAGAAAATCTGGCACACCCACATAAAAGAAATGTTGATGCACGCTTCAGGCCCGCCAGGGCGCGAAAGGGCCGGACCCGACGGACTCCCACGTTCCGCCGACCCCGGTAGCCGCCCCACGGCGCCTCGGAGAACGTTCCATCAAGCTGGCACACCCGGTGGGACTCGTTCATTTGAGAACACGGTGCTTGGAAATGAAATATTTGCATACCATATTTTTGCTCTATGCTTATACTTCTTCTCCAGATTCCTTGGCTAATTTCTAGCTGGTGGCCTATGTTGGATTTTGCATCCTAAAAAAAAAATGAGATGGGATTTTTGGAAATTTCTACTTCTTTAAGTTTGTTTCAACTCTTTCTCTTTGCAAAAAAAAAAAAAAATAATCAGTTTTCTTAGTTTGAATTCAAAATTGAGAAACTTTGATCCTATCCTATCGTTCTTTGGTGCTTGCAGAAATGTTGAGCCCGTTCGACTAAGGTTTTGGGCCATCGTTTCTCTTCGATGAGTTCATTAGAGATTTCAAAAAAAAATAAATAAATAAATAAATCAGTTTTCTTAGTTTGAATTCAAAATTGAGAAACTTTGATCCTATCCTATCGTTCTTTGGTGCTTGCAGAAATGTTGAGCCCGTTCGACTAAGGTTTTGGACCATCGTTTCTCTTCGATGAGTTCATTAGAGATTTCAAAAAATAAAAATAAAAAATAAAAAAAAAATCAGTTTTCTTAGTTTGGATTCAAAATTGAGAAACTTTGATCCTATCCTATCGTTCTTTGGTGCTTGCAGAAATGTTGAGCCCGTTCGACTAAGGTTTTGGACCATCGTTTCTCTTCGATGAGTTCATTAGAGATTTCAAAAAAAAATAAATAAATAAAAAAATCAGCTTTCTTAGTTTGGATTCAAAATTGAGAAACCTTGATCCTATCCTATCGTTCTTTGGTGCTTGCAGAAATGTTGAGCCCGTTCGACTAAGGTTTTGGGCCATCGTTTCTCTTCGATGAGTCTATTTGGGATTTTTATAAAAAAAAAGGACATAGACCACTAAGGTTAAACCAATTGCGTTCTTTGATCACGATTGATTCAAGAAAAGCCTTGTCCAGAGTGTGGAGACAGCTTGACTGTTCTAGGCAAGGGTCCTCCAAACGGGTTCATTAAGTAATCCTACCCTTACCTGGGGGCAATTCTATCAATTGAGGTTTCATAAGACCGGGTTAGGAGGCCTATGTGTACTCTCTCGTCTTTAAATCTTAAAAAAATTAAAATCAAAATAAAAAAAAATAAAAAAAAAGATTTTCAAAAAAAAAATCTTAAAAAAAAAAACAAAAAAACAAAAATTTTCAAAAAAAAATAAAATAAAAAATAAAAAAATAAAAAAATATTTAAAAAAAAAAAAAAATAAAAAAAAAAAAAAATAAAAAAAAATAAAAAAAAATCATTTCAAAAAAAAAATCTCCAAAAACTCGTCACTTTTGGATTCAGATTCGAGAAATTGTGGTCTCTTCCCTTCTGAGTACTGGCGCTCGCGGAAATCGTTGAGCCCGTATTTGAATCGGAATGCCACCTGCTCTCTTTGACGAATCCATTTCTGACCTTTCAAAACAAAGAATCTCATCTCATGGATGCGATCTCCAACATTTGTGCCTAGCAATACTGGTACGCCCTTTCAGGGTCTACTGTATCTGTGACCGGCACATTTGTAACTCCTACCTTATATTCTTCTTATCTCGAGCAAGCCCTGCTTCTCGATAAGTCGAATTTAGGTTTACAATTGCTTCTAGCAGTCACTGGAACGCTCATTCTGGGCTCACCATACTTGCTGTCAGAACAATTGTACCATCTATGGCTTTTTGCCTTCTTCATGTCGCTTGGGTCATATCCCTTGAGCGATTTGAAAAGACAACCATAGAAATTCCCATTTATGATCATTATATTCTTGTGATTACTAATGGATGTGGTCTTGTTTCAGAACTTTTTCGAAACTAACAATGGCAGCCTTAACCATTATCTTCGATGAGAACAAGCACCAACTCATGCTTCAACAGAAGCAAACCGAGCGCACTTACAAGCGCCCCGCCAGCTGCCGAAGCGTCAACTCCCTCGGCAACTCTCTGAACTCAGGGTCGACCTCGACTCCCCGGACCATCGTCTTCGGGACACTGGGACCATTCCCACTTCCCGAAGAACAAGCTGCGCCTGCTAAAAAGCAGAAGATCGCCTCTCAACGTGTCACTCCCGTGACACCAAAGGCGAGCGCCCAAAAGCCCGAAGCCCGCGGCACCCCCGCGAAGCCTCGACCCACAAACAACCAGGTCTATCCCAAGACTTGGTCTCCAAGACCTTCCCCAAAACAAAGGAGGTCTCAAACCTCCACCAAGCCAGCATACCTGGCCCCACTCAAGGAGAACCAGTTCTACCCTCTTGCCTACATGAAAGAGGAAAGACCCATCTCCAACCTGACTCCCAAGTCGACCCAGCATGAACCGGCTTGCTCCCACAAGCCCAGAATCAGATCACGCATCACCAGGCCTCTCCAAGCACCTGCTAAGGCCTACACTCCTTCAGTTCGACCCTTCATCTCTACAGGGGCCGAACTCGAAAGGTTCAAAGCTTCGCTGCAACAGGCAAAGGACCGGGTCCGGATCCTGTCCTTGCCCAGCTACAAAGAAGACAGGCTCGGCTGCTGCGCCCGAGGGAGCACATCCTTCATCGTCAGAGCCCAGCCAGAGCTGACTGAAGCTCAAATCGCTCGCCGAGCACGCCGCCGTGCTTCATATCAACAAAAGAGACTAGAGAAGCAACGGACCCAGCCTCCTACACTTCAAGTCTCCCACAAATGGGTCGAAAAAGAAAGACCCGACCAAGTTGCTGCCGTCCATATGGTTGGAAAAACCAGAAGACGCCAAAGGTCAGCATAAAAAATCCATGTCCGACGTCCGGTGACCCGTAGCATCACCAGGACACAAAGACATCCCGAAGAATCTCCTGCCCCTTCCAGCCAAGGACGGGAGAGTAATCATTCATCAAGCTCTTCATCAAAAAGAATGAGCCCCAGTTCGGTCACCAGGACGATTTCTTCGTTCGAATCCCGAGGGATGAACGTCTTGGCTACAAGTTCTGAGCCGCCACCTCAGAATCCACCTCGAGATGATGCGCTCACACGCATTCAGCAGTTGGAACAAGGCCAGCAGAGGATTGAAACTCTGATGGAAAACCTTCTCCTTGTCGTCCAAAATCAGGTGAACAATGAGCCTCCTCCGAATCATGGCAATAACGAGGAAAATGGAGAAGAAAATGAGTCACGCGCCCTTACCAAAAAGGACGTAGACAGTATCCTCGCCAAAGCAAAAGAAGAGGATATACTCAAAGAGCATGGGATCAAGCCACCATATCCTTTATGGATGGACTCGGTCCCGTTCCCCACAAAATTCAAACATCCTACTCTCCAAACATATACGGGGAAAGGATTGGCCAGACAGCACGTCATCCACTTCAAGATCTTGACGGGAGCTATCGCGGATCAAGATGCACTCAAGATTCGCCTCTTTGCAAGTACCCTAAAAGGTACGGCCTTCGATTGGTACTCCACTCTGCCGGAGAACTCCATTCAGAACTGGGCTATGCTGGAGACACGCTTCCTGACCCACTTCCAAGGTGAGGATCATCCTGTTACTATGGCTCAGCTCTGCAGCCTAAAATAGGGAGAGAATGAGTCAACTTATGACTTCATTCACAAGTGGAAAGCAATGGCGTACAAATGCTCAGATGTACTGCCACAAGCGTCGCTAGTCGACATCTGCCGTAACAATATGAGAGCAAAAATACGCTCCATGATCATCGGCAACAAATCAAAAAACCTGGGAGAACTCCTGGAAGCTTCTATGGAAGCTGAAACGGTGATTAAAGACCTCAACAGTCAGAAGTCATCAAGAAAAGAGCCAACCGCCATTGCAACCTCTAAACCAAAGAAGAAAGAGGTCCTTAATGTGCAAACCAAGTCAGCTCCTCAGCAACCAAAGAAAGCTGAAAATAGAGCTGCAGGTAAGAGACCTGAACTCTCTGATGCCTTCAAAGAGCGAGTAGAAAAGAAATACCCGTTCGATGAAGATGTTGACGAAATCTTCGAGGCTCTCGTGGCAAACGGCAAGCTCACCTTGCCTGAACCCAAAAGACCGGGCGATGTTGGCAAAACCAATGATCCTCGGTACTGTCCATACCACCAGATGGTCTCGCATCCTCTCAATCAATGCTTTGTTGTGAGAGAGAAGATAAACGAGATGTGGAAAAACGGAGTCATCACCTTTGACAAAAACTATGGGACTGCCTCCGTCAACATGGTGTCACGTGGACAAACACCAAAATCACCGAAGAAGAAGATCACTACTTCCTTCAAGGTGATAAAAAGAATTCAAACGTCCGAAGTGTTGGTTCCTTGCCCGACACCAGACGGACAACCCATATGGGTACATCCCGATCTCCTGGAAGATGAAAATTGGGAGATCATCAAAACAAAGCCGACCGCTCAACAGCGAAGGCAAGCCAAGAAACATCTCCTCAAGCTCAAACGGCAAGAGAAGACCCAGCCAAAACAAGAAGTCCATGAAAAGGCAGAGGCCTCCTCTACCACTTCACTCGGGGCAACAGAAACGTCCCTTCCAGAGACTTCAAAGGCGGTAAGAAACTTCACTCTCAGTGATTTCATGCCACCTCAATTCAAAAAAGAAGCCATGCAGGGGGCATCATACTCTTGCAACTCGGTAGTTGGATTCTCCATTGATGGATACGAGTCCAGCGACACCGACGATGGATTCGAGCCCAACTACACCGATGAGTGGGAGGAATCTCTTGAAACAGGAGAATATCTCTCCGATGAAGAATGGGTTCCTGAAACTCACCTTATGCCAGTAATCTGGTATAACCCCTTGCAACCACAAGGATCCTGGTCTGATGATGAAGAAGACCAAGAGGCTGCACAAGAAGATGCTGTTAACCCAGCACCTGTCATTGCTCCAGTGGAAATCAACTATGTTGAGCCACACGGAGAAGACGAAGAAGAGGATCTGGCTCCCATGCCTGATCTTGAAGAATATGCAAGGATCTTGCAGCGTCTCGCTCTAGAACAAGAGCAAGACCGCGTCAACGAGATTCCTCACAATCCAGAGCCGAAAGTCCCTGAAGCCCATCAAGTACCTCCTCCCTCAACTCCTGAAAATGGAGAACATTGCTGGATTGACGATCCTCTTACATCCGAGGATGAGTCTGACTCCGAGCAGGCAACATCTTCTATCAGAGCTTCCTGTAATGTAATATATCAGGACTATAGCTCTTCTGAAGCATCGTCTGATGAGATTACCTACACTCCGACGACGCCTAGCAATGTATCCTCTGGAGCTACCTCGTCTCACGTGACTTTCACAGAGATGGCACCCTCTCAGGTTTCTTCTCCTGAGATTGTGACTTCAGGATACACATTCTTCCCGACTCATCATCATGAAGAAAACCCAACTTGGGGTGATGGATGGGTCAACGAAGAAGAAAAGCTGCTGGATGCTGTTCAGGACTTGCTCCCGGAAAATGCTCCGTGCAACACAATCACTGAGGATGGCAACTCTGCTGCAGATACATCCCCAGTAGATGAAAAACGACAGCCTCTTGATCCTGAAGACAATCTTCCAAACGAAGATCCTTCTCAAGAAGCTCTCGAAGTTGGTAGAGGCACCCGTTCGGGCCGGGACTACCACAAAAATTACAACCAATCTTCCTTTACTTATGTAAATCCTTCGGGAAAAGATGTTGTAAGCGCCCCCAGTGGCAACAATGATGAACATGCAGGCCCTAAGGAGGCTTTCAAGTATGACTTGGTTGAGCACTTCAAACACATACCTGCACGTCTTCACATCCTGGATTTATTACGAATGTCTCCACGCACTCGTGATAATCTCATCTCAGAATTACAAAAACTGAATGAGGATGTCGACAAACATGCCCCGCAAGTCCTCCAAATTGAAATGGACTACCGGGTCAAAAACTCTGAAACTTCCTCAAAGGGAGAAAAGAAAACTGAGGGATCATGCATCCAATGCCTCTCGGTTCAAAAGGCAGCCAGTGCAACCATCGCCTTCACTAAGGAAGACCTCCTACTTGGCGAAGCAAGGCACAACCGACCCCTGTACTTCACAGGGTACATCAAAGAAATGCCGATACATAGAGTTCAGATCGACCCAGGTTCTGCACTCAACCTTATCTCCACTTCGGCTCTTGAAGAGTTGGGCATCCCACCCAGCAAGCTAAGCCACACATCTGTATCTATCTTTGGATACGATGGGAGCACTCAAAGGCCTATCGGCAAAATCAGGTTCAAATTGCAAATCGGTGATCTTATCTCTGAGGTCACTGTGTATGCAATAAAAACCCCCTCATGCTACAACATCCTTCTCGGACGTCCTTGGATACACGAGAATGGTGTTGTTCCTTCAACTCTACATCAATGCATCAAGTTTGTCGGCGACGACGGCATGGTACATCGAGTCTTTGCGGACAGGAAACCCTTCAAAGGTAAAGAAGTCCACTTCGCAGACTCCCAGATGTATGAAGGAGAAAAAGAAGAAGAGGAAATAGCACCCCCTGCTGAAAATCTCCAGAAAGATAAACGCAAGGCTCCTCAAAAATCACCGGAAGAAAACAAACCCTCCGGCAAATTAGAAGAGAGTAGTCAATCTCCCTTCGTTATCTCCCTCAAGAATTCAAAACCTTTGGTCATCACGACTAAAGTGAAGAAGGCGAAACAAAAGCCTGGGGGCAAATTTGTTGTCTCTCTCGTGTCTATCATGCAAGACACAGACTCGGACTCAGAGCCAGAAGACGATGCATCGTCAAGCCAAGCTGACACTCAGCAAGTTCAGCCTGCTCTCACTCCGATGGAGACACCTGCTGATGTAGAAGATCCTACGTCTGTTACCTTTGTTGTTCCGGCAACATCACCAAAGCAAAGGCCGATCTTCTTCCATAGATCGGACGCTTCTTCATCAAATTCCGTGCTGGAACCTTTCCAAAATGAAGGTATGCCTCAGCTATCTTTATATAGTCATAATTGCACAAGCAATTATGAAGAAAATGGGCTATGACGCTCAAAACCCAGTCGGTTTGGGAGAAAGACGCGGTATTCTCACGCCATTGGAGCCCGCCTTGACCAAAAGCCAGCTGGAAGATTGGAGACTCTACGGTCATGTAGAAAAGTCTTCATATGGGTTAGGGTATGATCCCGACACTCCTCTGAGACAGTTGACACAAAGGCTTAAAAGTCGTTTTACCGACCAAGCCTCAACATCTAAAGTCCACGAAGACATCGATCTCCCTGGAAATCTCTTTAAAGAGTTACCTGACAAAGATCCAGGAAGCTCATCCAATTGGTATGATTTCTCTGATGATAAAGAGGAATCGTCCGATAATACAGACTTGTGGCATCCTGACCTAGAAGAACCCTCGTCTCCAAAAGAAATACCAGACTCAACAGGCGATTGGGACTATCTCATAGCAAGCCTTGAGGAGATCACCAATCAAGAAAATCCATGGAAAGGAACAGAGCCTTGGTCTGGTAATGCAGTTGAAACTCCAGAAGGTTTCGTTGAGTTGGAAGCCTCCGAAAATATTGTGGATGAACCACCTTCGAACCTTCCGACAGAAGATCCTGTTCAAAAGATAAACTTGGGAACACCTGATAACCCACGTCCTGTATTCATAAGTAAGAATATAAAGGATGATGAGTTACCCGAGTATATCGCTTTTCTTCGTGAGTTCGTTGATTGCTTTGCATGGTCCTATGCTGAAATGCCTGGTTTAGACCCCGAAGTAGCGGTCCACAAACTCAATCTTCAAGAAGAAGTCAAGCCTGTCAAACAAGGCCAAAGAAGATTCCGTCCAGATGTGATGGATAAAATTGAACAAGAAGTTCAAAAGCTCAAAAGCGTCGGCTTCATCCGTGAGGAACAACATCCAGAATGGTTGGCCAACATTGTCCCCGTGACAAAGAAAACTGGGCAGATCAGAGTCTGTATTGACTATAGAGACTTGAATGGCGCTTGCCCTAAAGATGAATTCCTGCTCCCCATACCGGAGGTGATGATTGACAATACCTGCGGATTCGAGCGAATGACATTCATGGATGGCTTCTCTGGTTACAATCAGATAAAGATGCATCCCGAGGATGAAAAACACACTTCATTTCGGACTCCATTTGGCGTGTATTGCTACACTGTCATACCATTTGGTCTGAAAAATGCTGGTGCCACATATCAGAGGGCTATGATGAAAATATTCCAAGATATGCAGCACAAGACGGTCAAATGTTACGTTGATGACCTCGCCGTCAAAAGCAGAAGAAAAGAAGACCATCTCAAAGATCTTCGGGAAGTCTTCCTCCGACTTCGCAAACACAAACTGCGGATGAATCCTCTAAAATGCTTCTTCGGCGTCTCGTCGGGTAAGTTTCTCGGATTCCTTGTTCGGAAAGCTGGAATAGAACTTGACCCCATAAAAGTCAAGGCTATTCTAGAAATGCCCTCTCCAAGAACCCTAAGGGATCTAAAAGGGCTTCAAGGGAGATTGGCCTACATCAGACGGTTCATCTCCAATCTTTCGGGGAAATGCCGTCCATTCTCTCGATTGATGAAAAAAGGTGTAGACTTTGTCTGGGATGCCGACTGCGAAGCCGCATTTCAAGATATCAAGTCATACCTGACCAAACCTCCAGTGTTAGCTGCCCCTGCCACTGGAAAACCATTCATCTTGTACACAAGAGCTCTTGATCATTCTGTAGGCGCTCTGCTTGCACAAGAGAATGGTGAGGGAAAAGAAGCTGCTCTATACTACCTCAGCCGCATGCTAGTAGGTGCAGAGCATCGCTACTATCCAGTCGAAAAAGAATGCCTTGCAGTGATGTTCGCCGTACAAAAGCTACGTCACTACTTGCTTTCCAACACAGTCTACCTGGTCTCGAGGATCAACCTCTTGAAGGTCCTTGTCACGAAGGCCGGTTCTCTCAATGCCCGACTGGCAAAATGGTCCATCCTCTTGTCACAATTTGATATTAGGTATGTGCCACAAAAAGCAATCAAAGGCCAAGCTCTAGCAGATTTCCTCGCAGAGCATCCATTGCCTAAAGATTCACCACTCAGAGATGATCTCCCAGACGAACCTGTCTACAACGTGGAGACTTCCTCACCAAATGCCTCCTGGGACATGTACTTTGACGGTGCAACCAGGACAAATGAAAACAGAAAGCTGATCTCGGGAGTTGGCATCCTATTTGTTAGCCCCGACAAATGCATGATTCCACACGCTTTCTCGCTACTGGAACCATGCACAAACAATGCAGTTGAATACCAAGCTCTGATCCTAGGATTGGAACTCGCCATCGAATCCGGTATCACTATGCTGGAAGTCTTTGGAGACTCTCAACTGATCGTCAACCAGATGAATCAGAAATATGAAGTCAGGAAGCCTGATCTGCTGCCTTATTACAACAAGGCACAATCGCTTCTGCAAAAGTTTGACATCTGCAACATCACCCACATTCGTAGAGGTGAAAATATCCGTGCAGATGCCCTGGCCGGACTTGCCGCATCAATGGCGATCCAGGAAGGGGAAAACATGCAAATTACAGTGTACGAGAGAAGGATCCTCCCTCCTCTTAACACACACCAAGCAGTTGCTGAATGCCACCGAGTGGTTGGAAGTCGGATCTCTATCCTTCAACCTTCAATCGGCGACTGGAGGGATCCGTTCATTGATTACACTATGTTCGGAATCCTACCTGAAGATCCAAAAGAACGGGTAAGCATGCAAAGGCGAACCCCAAACTTTCATTTGGATATCCCTTCAAAGATCCTTTACAGGAAATCCTTCAACGGAGTACTTCTACGCTGCTTGTCACAACAAGAGGCCGAAGAAACACTTAAAGAAGTTCATGCTGGTCTTTGTGGAGCCCATCAGGCAGGTCCTAAGCTCTATGATCAGATAAAAAGGTTAGGTTACTATTGGCCTACCATGGTTGCTGATGCAATGCAATTTGCCAAACGTTGCCAGCTATGCCAAGTTCACGGAGATTACATTCACATGCCTCCGGAATGGCTGCATCCTACAGCAATCTCATGGCCTTTCGAAGCATGGGGCATGGACATCATAGGTCCTATCTCTCCCCCTTCAAGCAAAGGTCATCGCTTCATCTTCGCCGCAACGGATTATTTCTCCAAGTGGTCAGAAGCATTTGCGTTCAACGAAATGAAGACCTCATCAGTTCTTCAGTTCCTGCGCACCAACATCATTTGTCGTTTCGGCATACCCAAGAGATTCGTCCATGATAACGGACCACAATTCCGGGATCATCGATTCTACAGGTTTTGCGACAAATACAAAATCCAAAGCTGTCCTTCGACTCCATACAATCCGGCAGCAAACGGATTAGCAGAAGCCTTCAACAAGACACTCTGCAAAATCCTCAAGAAAATGGTCTCTAGTCACAAAAGAGACTGGAGCGATAAACTGTCTGAAGCTTTGTGGGCCTATCGAACCACCGTTCGAGGACCAACCCATAGCACACCATTCTCCTTGGTCTATGGATGCGAAGCTGTCGTGCCCCTAGAGGTACAAATTCCTTCTCTGAGGGTATCTCTACAAAATGACATGACTCAAGAAAGCAATGTCAAATTGCGACTCCATGAGCTGGACAATCTCGACGAGAGACGGCTCGAAGCTCGACAAAGCATTGAACTTTACCAAGCACGCATGGCAGGATCTTTTGACAAAAGGGTCCGGCAACGCGCCTACAAAAAGGGTGACTTGGTTCTTGCGGTAAAAAGACCAATGGTCTTCGCACACAAATCCAAAGGCAAATTTGAACCAAAATGGGAGGGACCCTACGTCATCGACAAAGTCTTCTCCAACGGCGCATATGCCCTCCTAAACATGGAAGGCGACAGATGTATGCTGCCTATCAACGGCAAGTTCTTGAAGCGGTACTACCCTTGAAGACTTACCCAACTGGGTAAGAGCAATGCCTGTATGGCCAAAACCTGTTCTCAGGTACTCGCTCGTCAAACCCACTCTCTTTAGAATTTTCATATCAAATGTCAAAATTTCTAGAGATTCAAAAACAATGCTTACTTTCATTGTTTCATTGTTCAAAAACAAAAAAAAATCCAAGTTTAGGAGCCTCTCCCTGACTTGACCAAAACTTTCGATCCTTGAACCAAAATTCATGGTTTGAAACAAAAATCCGGATTCAGGGATTTCTACCCTAGTCCACCTTACCTTTTACCGCCAAATGGTTCCAGGTCAAAATTTACGACCCTCGTGTCTTTAAACAAAAAAAAAATGGTTTTTCAAAAATCGTGGGGAAACGACATCAAAGTCAGTACCCGCAAAACAAAAATTTTGAGAAAAAGCAAGGATGCGACATTCCATCGATACTTGCACCCAAAATCGCAGGGAAGCGACATTTCGTCGATACTTGCAAAATCCAAAAATCGTGGAGAAGCAACAAACCAGTTGATATCCACAACCCAAATTTCAAAGGTCCGAGAAAACCTAAAATCGTGGAGAAGCAACAAACCAGTTGATATCCACAACCCAATTTCAAAAATCGTGGAGATGCAACATACCAGTTGCTATCCACAACCAAAATTACAAATGGTTCGAGAAAACCTCAAATTTAAAAAATCGCGGAGAAACGACATCAAGTCAATACCCGCAAAACCAAAAGTCTTGGGAAAAGCAGGGAAGCGACGCTTAGTCGATATTTGCACCCCAATTCGCGAGGAAGCGACATTCCATCGATACTTGCAAGACCATTCAGCGGGGAGGCGACATTTAGTCGATACCTGCATTTTGAAAACCAAAACTCGGCTATAAATGCCAAAATCAGGCTATAAATGCCAAAACAAAAATTTCCGGCTATAAACGCCAAAACCGGCTTTCATGCCAATAAAACAAAACTTGGTTTTCAAAAAAAACTCGGCTACAAATGCCACACACAAAAAAAAACCTGACTCTCATGTCAAAACCGGCTATAAATGCCACAAATTGGCTATCAATGCCACCAAACCGGCTATAAATGCCACCAATTGGCTATCAATGCCACCAAACTGGCTGTAAATGCCACAAAAATCCGGCTTTCATGCCAAATTCGTTTCCCCTACCAAAACAACCATTTGACAAAAGATTTTCACAAAATGACAAAGCTTTTGATCAAATCCCATTTAGCAATTGTTTTCATCACAAAAAGATTTGAGTGAGCGTAGGGAACAACAAAAAAAAAGGTACCAAAAAATACATGTGGTACCAAAGCAAAAAAAAAAAAAAATAGAAAGTGTTCACAAGCACTACAAAAAAAAAAGAAAAGTACCAAAAAAAATACATGTGGTACCAAAAAAAAAGAAAGTGTTCACAAGCACTACAAAAAAAAAGAGTACCAAAAAATATGGTACCAAAAAAAGAAGAATGGTTTCTGCTATAAAAAATCAGGAGCTTAGCCAAAAATGGTCTCCAGCCAAAGCTTCAGCTCCTCAAGCAAACTTTTGGCCTCAGCCGTCAGAGTTTCCAAGGCACGCTTCTTCAGGAACTTGCCATGAGATGCTGGCGAATGCCGTAACCCTTCTTTTACACCGGGAAGCTCTTCCCCAGCAGTTTGCCATCGTTCGTTTTCTAGAGTCCTCCTCTCGAGAACTTGACCGGCATCTGCAACCCTGCGGATCAGAGTACTCTCCCTGTCACGAGCCTCTGTTATAGCAGCCCACTTCGCATCGACTTGTGCCTTCAAATGCTCAAGACGTTTCCTGGCCTCCTCAACTTCCCTATCAAGGACGTTAAGGTCATGCCTCAATCCGATGATGGCTAGCTCTTCCTTGTTCTTCTCCCGAACTAGCTGCTTCTTGCTTTGTGTAGCCTCATTCAGGTCAGACTTAGCCTTATCAGCAGGGTCCAAGAACATCTCCTTGAAGAATTGGTCGTCAGGGAAACCCATGGTCTCAAATCACTTGTCACCCAGTGCAATGATCCTATCAACGATCGCCCTGGCACCTGTGACATCCAGACCAACCTCTTCGGTGTCGGTCAGAATCTCCTGTACATGTGGGATCATGCCAAATCATGCCTCCAAGTGTCCAGAAAGGAGAGTCTTGACCCAAGAACTCAAAACCCGAGCCAGCACCTTCTTCGCAAATTGAAGAGACGAACTGGATGAAGATTCAACCTTCTCCGCTGATCGACTGCTCATGTCATGTCCCATTGGAAGAGTAACAAAAGAACTCTTTTCACTTGGAGCCACTGGAGAGGGAATCTCAACACGAGGCATCTCCTCAATCATATCAGAACTGGTCTCTACCTCTGGATCGACCTCTGGCATCCCTTGCTCTGGTTCTGAAGAAAGCGATGGACTCTCTTCTGTCACTTCAAAACCTGCAAATGAAACACAAAAAGGTATGAATATGATCCTGTTCAAAAAAAAAATCATCAGGGTCATCACTACAAAGTACCTTCTTCGACGACTGGCGGAACACTCTCTTCCTCCATGAACTCATCAGAAGCATCATCGACATTTGCGTCCATTGATGGTTCAAAGTCATCGGAATCTTGTGGCGAGTCAGCTGACAAAAAAATGTTAGCAAATCAAGTCGCAGGCAAAAAAAAAAAAAAAAAAAAAAAAAAAAAAAAAAAAAAAAAAAAGAAGAAAAAAAAAACGTGTGAAAAAAAAACAAAAGAAGAAATCACGTGGAAAAAAAAAAAGAAGAAGAATAGAAAGAAAAAAAAAAACAAGAAGAAAGAAAAAAAAAAGAGAAGAGAAAATTTTTTTTCCATCCTACATAGAGTTTTCTTGAAAGAAAAAAGAGAGAAAACTTACTTGAAGCCATTGATGGAGAAGAAGAAGGAAAAAGCTTGAAGATCCTTGAAGAAGAAAAACTCTTGGCCTTGGAGCTCTCTTGAGATTGTTGCAAAAGAAAGCAATAAGAGCAAGAGATCCTACCCTCCTTTCTTTTATAGAAGAGAGCAAATCAAAGAAGGAAACAAAAAAGAAAGGTAACTGTTACTAATTAGTAACCTTACCAAAAGAGAAGGAACTAGAAAGATTCTTTCCCAAAAAGAAAGATGTCTTTGAGAGATTTTCTCCCAAAATCAATCAATGAGAGATTCTCTCTAACAAAATAGGATATTGAAGATTCTTTCCCAAAAAGAAAGATACCTTGAGATATTCTCTCCCAAATTAAGGGAATATGAGAGATTCTCTCCCATAAAGATATTTTTAGATATTCTCTATCCAAATGAGATATCTTTAGATATTCTTTACAAAAATGACCCCACATGAGATCTAAGCCATCCTAAAAAGCTTAAGGTCCCATGGGCTAGCCCATATGAGCCAGGTTTGACCACCTAGGCACTAAAAAAAAAAAAAAAAAATTTGGGCTTTTAGTCAGGAAAAAAAATCCCTCTTACCAAGAGCATACAATAATGGTTTCATGCCTCTTTTGAGTTGATTGAACCATACAAAAAAAAAAATTCCAAGCCCCATGAGCTTCCAAAAATCAAACCATCCAGCCTCATAAACCAAATTGAGCCAAAATCTTGAAATTGACATTCCACAAAAAAAAAAAATCCAAACCACTCCAATGGACCCACACAGTCCCAAAGAGTGACCAAAAACCAAATCCTGGTCCCCTAACTTGCCACATACAGCCTGTTAGGGCACAAGACCAAAACCAAAAACCAAATCATGATCCCCCAACTTGCCGCATACAGCTTGTTGGGTCACAAGGTCAAAACCAAAACCCGATCCCCTAACCTGCCATATATAGCTGGTTAGGTCACAAGATCAAAAACAGAAACCCAAATCCACATCCCTGATGTCATCTTCAAAACTTTGCCTCGAGATGGTGTGTGATTCCTTTCACTACCATAAAATTCCCCTGGAAGCTCAAAGGCTACTCTACCAAAGGAAAGATTGCTCAAAGACTCTTGGTCAAGACTCAAGCTCTCCTTCAAAAATCTCTTCGAGGCACATCGACTACAAAAGTCAAGCAACTCGTCGCTGTACCTCGAGGGGGCATTTGTTGACACCAAAAATGTCACTTTGCCTCTCCAAATCAAGAAAGCTGCATGAAGTCGCAACCTGCCATAAATAGGCAATGCAACTTCTCCAAAAAATCAAATCTTGTCAGAATCAAACAAAAACTGCAAGATCCTTCAAGATAGCCAAGAGAAGAGTACACATGAAGTTTCGGGCCATTTCAGAATCATTTGGCCTAACTTCGCTTCTCCGTTAGCTAAAATGGCGCTCCCGGCGGCGACATCATCGGAGACGTCAAAACTTCGATCAGAGCCTACAGATGACTCCAGCATGTCCCAAAAGGGCTCCATGCCAAATTTCAAGTCAAACCGACAACGTTTGACCCTCCATCAATGCTCGAGCAGCAAAATCAAGCCTCCCGGCGGCGGGAACCACCGAAGCCTTCGCTCATCAAACCAAGTGCATGAGTGGCTTCTACATGCTTCCAAAAGGCTGCACGTCGAATTTCAGGTCATTCCGACAACGTTTGACCAGGTTTCGATGCTCCGAGAGAAAATCAAGCCTACCGGCGGCGGAGCAACCCGGGACCATGACATCCAAGACAGAGCCCATGGAACGTCTCAAAATGACTCCAATAGGCTCCCCGTCAAATTTCAGGTCAATCGGACATCGTTTGGCCACATATCAAAGCTCGGCATTTTCCCCGCAGCAAAATCAAGTGAAGCATCGACGGGACCCCAAACGGCTTCAAAACTCAAACAAAAGCCTATGGTTGGTCTTATTTATTGCTCAGGAGGCTTCACCTCAAATTTCAGGTCATTCCGACATCGTTTGACCAAGTTTCAGCTTCTGGCGGAAAATCAGCAGCTCTACGCGACAAAGTCTTCGGCTTTCCCGGAAAATTGGAAACTTTGCACTCTAAAAATGCAAGGATTCTCATCAGGTTTTCTACAGGGAAATCAAGCCAATAAATGAGAAGAAATGTCAAGAAAAATACAGAAGAAAACGGCGACGAAAAAGACCTCAAAACGACCGCAAAACGGGCTCCGAAGGGGAAAAATCCCCCAGGGTCGCAGACCCCTGCGACCATGGCCCATGGTCGACGGTCCATGGTCGCCGGCGACCATGGCCCATGGTCGCCGGCGACCATGGAGGTCCGGGTCACCGGATTTTCCGCCGGCGACCCGTTTTTCCGTCTTTTTTCGCGTTTCGCGCACTTTGGCCCCTGTGGTTTCCTGAAAATGTGATTTTTAGTGCTTTTAATTGACTCATATCCGACGACATCTCGGATCCGCCGTCAAAAGCATAAAATCATCATTGATCGCTCCAAGATCGTCAACCGGCTGACCAAGAAAGTGCGCTTTCTGTCCGACCGATCGTGAAATCGACAAGACAGATGTCACCGGCCCGCTCTTAGCTATCAATGTCTGAAGTTACATGTTCATCCGATGTCGATCAGCATGTAGATCCATCGATGATCATCGCCAGAAGAATTCCAGAAGACACGGCACGGCCCGCGACTCTTCGACTGCTCGGCGACCAATTAATGTGGTTAATTGACTAACTTTATTATGGTCATTAATTCATTTCTTTGGACGGCCCAATCAGAAGCAAGCATTTGGGAGTTACAAGTCAATTGATTCATGGCATTTAAACCATGAAACTCCTCCCATTATGGTAATTAAGGTGATTAAAAGCCCTTAATCTCCATCGGCCAATCAGATTCAAGGAAAAAGGAGTTACAAAATCAAGAAATAAATCTTGTAACTCCTCCCATTAAAGCCATTAAGGCTCATAAACCCTCCTAAATGGCTACCAAAAGCCTATAAATAGGAGAGCATTCCATTGAAATCGAAATCGGAAAAAAAAGGAGAAAATCAGGATCAGAGAAAAGATCAGAAAAAAAGGATCAGAAAGAGATCTGAGAGAAAGAAAAAAGGGAGAAAAATCTGCTGAAGTTCTGCACCGGCCACCACTACAAGGTGACAAAAGTCCCTTGGGGGGGCATCCCCCCCCAAGGTCCTTGCCTTCTCCTGCTGCCTCCAATGGCTTAGACGTGGCTTTTCAGCCCGTCTACTTAGCTTTTTATTAGACATAGGACCTTCTCTTGGTCTTTGTCCTCTAAAAACCTGAGGTTATAGCCAAGCCAAGCGAATCAGGAGCATCTTTTGTTCTCATCTGCATGGATGATGGCGAAGCCCATACATGGCTTGCGACCGTCAATCTGAACGAGTCCCCCACAATCTCCTGAAAAGTTAGATCTTCCTTTTCTTGCTTTTCATTGTAATTTGTATTTTTCTAAAGAGACAAAAATCACAACTCTTGTCTTTCATTATTGATAAGAATTGTAAATCGGCTATAAACGCCAAAATCGGCTATAAATGCCAAACAAAATCGCCTTTCACGGCAAACCAAGAAAATGTCTCTTTTCTTAAATATTTGTGCAATGGAAAACTTGAAAGAAGTTGATTTCCTTTTTACTTGCGAAGGTTGATCTCCGGATTACCACTTGCAATTCCAAGTAAAATAGAAAATCTGGCACACCCACATAAAAGAAATGTTGATGCACGCTTCAGGCCCGCCAGGGCGCGAAAGGGCCGGACCCGACGGACTCCCACGTTCCGCCGACCCCGGTAGCCGCCCCACGGCGCCTCGGAGCGCGTTCCATCATGCCCATGGTATTGTGCCTAGTAATTGCTTGCCCAAACGAATTCTGCTAATGGCTTGATGGCTACTATGGGGAAAAAGAAGCAAAATGGCAAAGGAAAAGCAAATGTGCAACTAAAGAAAAATGGGTGTTGCTTTATTTATGGGAAGCCTGGGCATTTTCGTGCGGACTGTCCAGATAAAAATAAAAAGAAAAAGGGTGAGAATGGGCAACAGAACATGGTACCACAAGAAAATAAAGATTATATTGATATGATCATGGAATCCATGATGGTGGACACCAATGACAGCAACTGGTGGATCGATTCAAGCGCTACTCGACGCATCTCGAGGACCAAAGTAGGCTTCATTGAATTTTAAGAACTTAAAGCTGAAGAACATAATATATACATGGGGAATGAGACATTTTGCGATGTGTTGGGGGTGAGCAAAGTCAAAATTCCCCTGCCAACTGGAAAATCGTTGTATTTGTCAGATGTCTTCTACGCTCCCGGCATGAGGAGGAGCGTGATTTCCGCAGCCAACTTGCATCTAGTTGTTTTGAAATTAGGTTCACTACTGATAAGGTTACTATTGGGCTCAATGGGTAAATTTGTATTTCTAGTTTGCTTCATGACAAATTATATTTGCTGGATACTTCTAAAGTTGCAATGAAATCTAGTTCCAATTATTCTATAGGTGTGAATGAATATGTTAATGGTTTGACATTCTTATGGCACTACAGATTAGGACACATTAACAAGAACAGAATAATTAGAATGGTTAGGGATGAACTTTTACCTGATATTGGAAAAGTGGAATACCCTACATGTGAACCATGTCTAAGTGGGAATATGGTCAAGAAACCATTCCCAAAGGGAATTAGAAATTCGGAATTGCTAGACCTGATTCACACAGATATATGTGGACCTTTAAATGTTCATACTAGACGAGGGAGGTGTATTTCATTACCTTCATTGATGACTTCAACAGATATGGATATATCTACTTGATTAAACATAAACATGAAGCATTAAAATTTTTTCAAATATATGCTGTTGAAGTTCGTGATCAAAAGGGCAAGAAAATTAAACGGATTCGATCCGATAGAGGGGGAGTACACTTCTGAGTTGTTCAAAGAATATTGTGCAAAAGAGGGAATCATACATGAGTATGCGATCCCTTACACCCTACAACAAAATGGCATGGCTGAACGTCAAAATCGAGCACTTTTGGACATGGTTAGGTCCATGATTAGCCACACGGAACTTCCGCTGTATTTGTGGGAAGAGGCAGTTAATACTGCACAATATATATTGAACAGGGTGCCCACTAAATCTGTGCCCAAGACCCCGTATGAGTTATGGACTAGAGCCAAACCTAAAATGGAACATATAAAAGTTTGGGGCTGTCCTGTACATGTCCAGTTACCGCCACAAGAAAGACACAAACTACAGGCAAAAACAAGAAAGAATTGCTCGTTTGTTGGCTACCCAAGTCATTCAAAAGGTTATCGTGTGTATGATTACGATAATAAAATAATCATGGAATGTCGAGATGTGTATTTCCTTGAGAATCCAACGGGTAATCCTAGAGATAGATCACGGATGGTGGATTTCTATGAGATCTCGAAGGATAAGGATGTTCAAGTGAGTGGGGGGTCCGACGTGATTGACGTTGGAAATGTAATTCTTGGCCAAGACCCACTTGATGAGGAACAACCGGAACTTAGTAGACTCGTTCAAATAAGGAAACATCCGTTATATCTGGATGATTATTGCAGTCTATTGGAAATCGTTGAGGATTTGGATTCGACATCCTACTTTCAAGCAATCAATGGGCATGATGCTGAAAATTGGATGAATGCTATGAGAGGAAATTGAATTAATTCATAAAAACTAGGTGTGGCAATTAGTCGATCTATCCAAAGGTCGAAAGGCCATCGGTTGTAAATGGGTTCTTAAGAAGAAATTCAATTCCGATGGTTCCTTGGATAAACACAAAGAACGGTTGGTGGCCAAGGGTTTCACGCAAGTGGAAGAAATTGATTAAGATGAAACTTTCTCCCTGGTCGTAAAATTCCAATCCATTAGGACCCTTATGGTAGTTGTGGCTTATCATGACTTGGAATTACACCAAATGGATGTAAAAACTGGTTTCTTGAATGGTGAATTGGATGAAGAGATTTACATGAAACAACCTGAAAGTTTTTTTTCTGCAAGGTCCTGAGGACAAGGTGTACAAATTACAGAAGGCACTCTGTGGACTTAAATAGTCATCGAGGCAGTGGTACAAGAAATTTCACCAGGCCATAAGTGAAATTGGTTTTGTCCCTAATATTGTTGATATATGTTTCTATGTTAAACGTAGTGGGAGTAGTTATTTATATTTGTCATTGTATGTGGATGACATCCTGATTGCTGGTGACGATTTGGATGCCGTCAATGGAATCAAACAGTGGTTGAAGTCAAGATTCGAGATGAAGGACATGGGTGAGGCTAAATATGTACTGGGCATGAAGGCCACTCGTGACCGGCCGAATCGGTTATTGACTTTGTCACAGGAATCCTATTTGGAAACTGTGTTAAAACAGTTTGATATGATGATATACAAGCCAATCGATACTCCCATTAGCAAAAGTGATAAACTGTCTAGCAAACAGGGGTCCACGATTGAGGAAGATAAGGTAATAATGCGGGGCAAGCCTTATGCTCAGGTTGTGGGAAGCATCATGTATGTGATGCTGTATACGAGATTGGATGTTGCATTCGCCGTGGGTCTCGTGAGTAGATTCCTAAGTCACTCTGGATTACCTCATTGGTATGCAGTTAAGAAGATTCTACTGTACATCAAAGGCACTTTGAAGTTGCAACTATGTTATGAAGGTGATGACCTAAAATTGCGTGGCTATTCCGATGCGGATTGGGCCAGTGACTTAGACAATAAAAAGTCAACCACAGGCTATGTGTATACTCTAGGGGGAGGTGTGATCTCTTGGTGTAGCAAGAAACATACCTCAACAGCCTTGTTTACGGCCGAGGCAGAGTATATAGCCTGTAGTACCGCAGTTCAGGAGGCTGTCCGGTTAATAAATTTTTTATGTGGTATTGATTTAATTAGTGAGGATCAGCCTGTCCCGATGAACGTAGATAGTACGTCTGCCATCTCCATGGTGACTGAGCCAAAATTTAACAGCCGATCAAAGCATGTTGAGATAAAATATCATTTTATCCAGGAGAAGGCTGAAATGGAGAAATTGAAATTTATTATTTGCCTTCTAAGGATTTGATGGTTGATGCTCTCACCAAACCGTTGCCCGCGGAAGAATTTGTGAGGCATGTGATATGCATGGGACTCAAATACATTTGATGTACATTGGCACGTTTGTCAACCATGATATTCGTGCCAAGTGGAAGATTGTTGGAAAATTGTGTGGTCCGACTGCCATGGGGTCCCACGCCAGATCGAGCCCGGTGGTTTGTTGCGGATGAACTCCCAACAAGTCTTGATTTGGTTGAGTCAGATAATGATCAAACTCTTGGTGGTAGAGTTTGGATCGAGTTCAAACTCCCGGTTTGGAAGATTTCCCATGTTGGTCAAGAGATGTGGGATTTCAGGAGAGGTAGTATCCGGATAGAGCAGTAACTCCTAGGCATTACTCTGTTTAAGGGTGATGGGAACTCTTGCTTTTGATCATCCAGAGATCTGAGAGTATTCGCAGTGAGTTCGCATGTCTACCTCACACCGGAACACACAAGGTTCTCGGCGAGTTTGGTTCCGACACCCATCTGGGATCAGCACTTCTTTCAATAAAATAAATCCTTCACAATTTAAATGTGGTTTTGTTTCTTGAGGTCACCCTTCACATTAAATTTTAATGATTGTATAGAATCAATAGGGCCCTCCCCTCCGATCCCCTTCTCCTCCTCCTCACAGAGTTTGGGGTGCTTTCAATTACATTCTAAACTTGCTGATCCTTATTACTGATTATTGGAAAGTAAAAATACTAAATTAATTGTTTAAAAGATAAGCTTATTTTATCATCAAACCTTTTAGTTGCATGTCCAACTATTTGTAAATTTTGTAATCCATCAAAATCTTCTTAGTTGGAAACATTAAACATGTGACCTTGAATAGTACATTGATATTATCTACGTTTTCAATTCCATCGATAGACTCAATAAGCGTAAATCCATTGAGCATTGCAAACTAGACCATGCAATATTTTTATTTTTCATACAATTAAATTCACTTGATTAAACGTACACATTTATAGTAGTGAACTTCTCTACAACTCAACTACGATCGTTGTTTGCAATCAATGCAACAACATGCTTCTGAAGATCCAGAAGCCATTCAGGGGGTATGGGATATCGCTGGCCGTCATGGAGACGAATGCCTTCGATACATACTGTCGTCTAGGGCTTTCTTTCGGACTAGACTCCAGTGGTTGTAGATCTTCTTCTTGTCATTTTAATAAATTAAAATGTGTTTGGGATTTGGATACATTGTTCTAAGTTTGGACATTTGTACGTGAAGGCTTAGATTTTTTTTGTTCCAGTGTGATTTGGTGCAATGTGTTAAGATTATAGTTTTATTGTTGAATGTGGCTTCGGTTATGTGGATCATGGGGTAGTATTGGTGGGTGAGTAGTGATGAGTGTTAAATATTGCATATTTTACCCCTCATTAGTCCGAATTTTATTGGCATCTCATATGCATATCATTTGCTTTACATAGAGATTTTATTATTCTATCACATTAACGGATTATCGGATTATCTTACATAAATCCGATTATTTGTACCGAATTTTTATGTAATTTCTCTTGTGTAGGTGGACCCCGTGATTATTCCAACCTTCCGGCTAATGTCCCAAAGCATCAAGAAGATATTTCAAATAAAGAAGTTACATGAAGAAATCTTATTGAAGAAATCTTGGTGAAGTGTTAAAGAATTGCAAAACAAGAGGAGAAGACTTTAAGGATAAAAGAAGTCATTTTCTAACACAAATGAGTGGTGTATTGGTTAGAGCTTGGGTTGGTATGAAATAGGTTATGGGTTCAAATCCCAACAATTGCATATTATTATTATTATTTTTACCTATAAAATATTCCATCCAACTCACCTCACCTCTCCACCAATAAAAGCTTGCCATGTCACAAATCCATGTGAAAGGATATGAGCCAATCAAAAGAAGGACTACATAAAGCAAAAAAAGCACATATCCTTTTGGAAGGAAAGTTTGTTGCAACCAATCACATTGAAGCTATCCATGTGAAAGTAAAAGAGCCAATAAAAAGCCTCCAAATCAAATTCAAGCAATCCTTGTGAAATGAAATGAGCCAATCAAATGTCTTCAATGTTCTTATAAATTGGAATGTGTTTGTAGAGTGAAGGATCCTTTGGCAAGTTAGTCTTTTTGCATTTTTATTTTAAATTGTATTTAGGAGTTTCTTTGTAACTAATCTAGAGAGAGTGTGTAATTGAAGATCATTAATGAAGTTTTGGAGCTCTTTATTGATGTTTAGTGGCTAAAGCTCTTGGATTAGGCTCTCCTTTTGAAGCTAAGTAATGTGATTAGTTCATTTACATACATGTTTTAGTTTAAATTCCTTATTTGTGCCTTGATTAATTAGTAGATTTTAGATCTAATTGTGCTAATCTCTCTCATTTCTCATGCTCTATCTCTACACTTGATGTTTCGATAATCTCAATTGATGATTTGTAGTTTGATTAAGTTCTCTCACATAGCATGCTCTATAGCTCTTATCTTTGATCTTTTGTAACTTGATTTTGATGATTAATTGTTAGGGTAGTTAGGTTATGATCTAATATCTTGGCTTTTTATTTTCTTTACTTTAATATTCATTGCTATATCATTCAATCCAATTAGGTAAGAGATTGCTAATTGGATTGTAGATTTGGGAATTGAATTAGAACATGCATTGTTTGAATTAATTACTTACTTAGTGGATTTATGATTGCCTAGTCTCTTCTTTTTTTATTGTTGTTAATTTAAAATCTTTGTCTAATTTGTTATTTTCACTTTTAGATTGTTAGATCCACATTTCAAATTACTTGTTTTAAAATTCTATACATTTCACACCACATCTTCACCTTAAATCTTCCATTTCCATCACCATTCATCCACTACTTTAGTGTAGTTTGTTAAATTAGCTTAGATCTCATTCATTTCATACTTTAGATTGTTAATTAGAGTAGTTTTAATTTTGTTTTACATTTCAATTTATTTAATTTTATTTTTCACATATAGTTTAATAGCTTTAATTGTTCACTTCAATTGTCTTTATTAGCTATATCTTAGTTCAACTCTCACTTAAATTGGATTCATTGCTTTCTCCATCCTCTCCTCGTGGGATCGATAATCCGGACTCTTGAGTCCTTTACTACTTGATGACACCGTAGTCTTGCAGTTAAATATTGCACATTTAAGTGTTGATCAAGTAGAATTACTTATGAATTGGTGATATAAAATTGCCCATTGGAAGATGTTCTATGAGTTGTTGCAGCTTCTCTGCGTTTTGCATAAATCTATGAAGAGGTGATTGCACATCATTTGGGAATCTAGATAGCTTTGCATAAATCGATGGAAGGTGTTCTAATATGTTAGCACAATCTTTGTTTTAGCTTATCTTTCGAGTTATATCTCTATAAGTAATGTTCTGAGGGGGTTTGCTAAGATGCGAACTAAGAAGATGATATATAAATTTTTGTGGCATATGAGAGCGTAAAAAATCCTTGATGGAACACTAGCCGTGATTGTCATGGCCGTGGAGTTGCCAGTATAGAAGGGGAGATGTGATAAGATCATATTGTCAATTTTCTTGCTTGAACTTCACATACATCACACTTATCACGTATTTCAATCTAGCAATTTTGATTTACTCATTTGTATACAATAAATAGCGACGTCACCAGTAATATTCTTCATAAATTTGTCTGGACACTGCACGTGCCTTGTAAGTGCGGGGGCTTCACTAGTATTTATAAAAATGGGCGATATTTCTATGCATGATCTTATTGTGCATAGAAGCTGCTAGGGCTCACCTGAGGCCCCACAAATTATGGTGGGGGAGGGGGATGGAAAAATCTAGGTCTGACCATTCAAGACATGAAGTTTCAAGTCAATCTAATTTTTTTAACCCCTTGATTCCTTGCTCACAAGTTAAATGCTTTTTAATTAAAAAAGAAACAAAAAGACCCTCAAACCAATGGTCCCATCCAGTTGAAGTGGTGAAAAGACATGGAATCCGGTAACTATGGGGGATTTGTTTGAATGGTGTAAAGCAGATATGTCAATCGTGTCGTGTTGTGCCGTGCCGGGGGGCTCGGCCCAGCACGTACGGTCCGCCGGCACAACACAAAGAGTTGTGCTGGGCCATGTCCTGCCACCGTACCTTTCCTGTCATGCAGGTTCATCTCGTTGGGTACCTTTTGGACTTTAAAAACAAAGGTCTTATACTAAAAAAAATTAAAAGCTACGCACAAAGAATAGTATGGCACACATATTTAAGTGGTTCGATTAAACCCGACCTACTCCACTGAGAAGAGAATCATTTGGATATTTTCTGCTTCAATGTTTCTCAATATGATTATCTTTAAAACCTTTACAACTTTTCTGGATATAAAAAAAATAAAAATAAAAGACTATATTTTTTGTATTTACACTAAAAATATTAAATATCTCGTGCCGTACCGTGTCGTGCAATAGCCGGGCCAACGGGCCTGAGACCTTGGCCCAACACAGCCCGTGACTACGGGACGTGTTGTGTCGGCCCGGCCCGATCCATTTGACGTCTCTAGTGTAAAGAGATCCTTTTGACTATTCAACAAAGTTGTGCCTACAAGAATGGTCACCTATCTTGGAAGTAAGAGGCGGGTTTGTCAATGGGCCAGGCCGGGCATGGGCTTGAGTGATCCTATCTCATCTCGAATATTAGGGGGGCCTGCCGGGGTTGTCCAATCTTGGCCCTAAATTGAATAGGCCTACATCAAATCCTGTCCTGCGCGGGTTCGGGCCGAGTCAGGGTTTAGCATGATCTTTAATATAAGCTAAATAAGTTTATTCAACTTTATTCTCCACAATTTCTACTGGTGAAATGAGTAAAATGCGGTTCTTTAAAAATGAATTTTAGAAAAAGGGTCACAATTCTCTTCATGAATCATTAATCTACAAGCAACTAAAATAAACAAATGCCCCAACGGGTAGCTCAGTTGGCCTAGGACCACGGTTTGCACCCGGAGGTTGTGGGTTCGAAACTGCACTACCACACTAGGGCTACAACGGAATTTACCTGGCTTCCCTCTGGGCCCGGAGGGATTAGTCTAGCCCAAAGGGTTAGGAACCCTCCGATAGCAAAAAAAAAAAAAAAAAAAAAAAAAAAAAAAAAAAAACTATAAAACAAACAAACGAAAACTAGTAAAATTAATTTTCTCCAAAAGCAAATGGCAACTTAACAAAATTATGTGTCACTGCATTTAAGTCCCTAGGGATAAAACTAAAAGAAACAACAAAGTATCGATCAACAATCACATTTCTAAGATTCAACCTCTTACCCTTGAACAAAAATTCATTCATTGCCGGCCAAATGGCCCACCAAATGGAAAGGATTTGGGTTTGAACAATGGGATAGAAAAAGTTAGGATGAGATGGTTGAATGAAATCCACCCAATTGCATTTGTAAGGAAATATTAGGAGAATTCAAAATTGTCTCATATAAGAATTTTCATAATTCCTATAACCAAATAGAAAATAATTTGATTAAAGTCAACACTTTTCAAATTATAAACTATATTATTTATTACCTCAGTGATGGGACCAACAAATTGCTGTTTATTTTTATATGGTAAGTCAGGGGATTGTTTAACATCCTTT
Source organism: Umbellularia californica (assembly GCA_028538565.1). Lineage (NCBI taxonomy): Eukaryota > Viridiplantae > Streptophyta > Magnoliopsida > Laurales > Lauraceae > Umbellularia > Umbellularia californica. The sequence goes on along the minus strand of JAPQWN010000012.1, from coordinate 17,553,895 downwards.
ACTGCTTAAGTTTTGTATAAGTTCCATTTGATTGGAAAATTAGTAGAAATGAGACAACATTAAATTATATTAAATGAATAGAAATAAAAAATTATGAATAGAACTTATCATATCATAAAATTATATCATCACCTAATTTGCTCTTAGAAGAGGTAAAAATATCAACCAACAAGATGTTTCATAAAATCTAAAAAGATTACCAGAATGACACATGGTCAAAAGAAACACGAATTATGATGCGGAAGACTTCACCTCAATAAATTACTTCAATTTTCCCTTAACCACAATTCTCCTCAACTATAACTTTATTAAAAATGAGGGTGCTTATCGGTGGGCTAAGCCGGCCGGTCCTATTCTGCTCATTTTTAATCCTATTTTTAATTGGATTTTAAAATAATTGTCCAAGCCGAGTCCAATGGGCTCTAATTTTTTAAAAGCCCGGTATTTTTGGATTTGGGCCAGGCCGGGTATCCATTTTAATGGGCTCTATTGACAGGCCTAGCGACCGTTCTCACCACCAAACAAGCCCCATCACCACACCCGAGGTCTGCAACCCTGAGCTGCTGGGTCCCAGGCCCCCATGACTGGGGTACCAAAAGAAACAAAGTCGTTCCTTCAATCAGACCCAAGCTTATAAAAAGAAAAATCTTTAATAAAAAAATTGGGGCCTTTTACGTGGGATCTAGGGTCCATAAGGACTCAACCCTAAACTTAAAACCCGCACTCAACCCGACCCGACGTGACCCATTCATTCCAATTTAGAGTACTCTGCGCAAGAGAGAGAAAGAGAGAAAAGAAAAAGTAGAAGAAGAGATAAAATGCAGAAGAGGGATCAGAGCAAGGCGGCCGGAGCATCAGGCGGCGCTGCAACTCCGGCGCCGAAGCGCGGCCGTCCTTTCGGCACCACCGGCAGCGCTGCAGCAGCGGCGGCGGCGGCTGCGGCGGCTGATTCTGCAGCCCCTTCGACTCTTCTAGGACCTTCTCTTCAAGTCCATAGCGCCTTCGCAGGTCAGTCTCCCCCAAACCCTAGATCTTCCTCTTACCAAAGTCTTTCTTCCCCAGAACTAGATACTGTTTTCGTTCAAGGGCTTCGTTTGGATGTGCCCTAAATCTCCGTCCGTTTGCATTGATATGCCTCTTCCTTGGCTTCCCTCGCAGAACTGGCATTACAACTGATGCTATTTTGTACAGAACTGCCATAAGAGGGAGACCATTAAAAACCCTTTCTGAATTAGTGAGAAAGAACTTGGTGGATTGTGGAGTTATTGGAGAAGTATATCTCACAACCCTAGATAGATGGGTTAAGGCATGATCACAAAGCTGACTCTAGATTGATGGAACAAGTCGCGATGCTGATGATGATGCAATTGATGTAGTTTTTGGGGCCAAGATGAACATCATTATAAGGCTAGGATCACTTTGAGTTTTCAAAATGAATCATTCATGAATTTTCTACTCTTGGATATGTGATCTCTAAGTCGTCTTCTTCAACTCAGGAGCATTGTTGTCAATTCTGCTCCTCTGCAAAGCCTAAAACTCAGGGTGTTAGGGAGAATTTCCCCCTAAATGAAAGGAAACATGTTAGTTTCTCTGTCAAGGCCTCTTTCACATAATCTTTTTAGTTGTTGAAAATCAAAAGAAAGAAAGCCCTAAACCCCAAACCTTGAGAAGTATTTGTAAATAAAAAAATGGGCTGCAAAGTTTAACTGTTATTAAAAAAAAAAAAAACTGAACTTTGAACTTTCATGTTTATTTTTAGTCTTTGCAATTTATATTTGAGTATGCTTGTGTGTTTATTGCTTAAGCCTTAATTGCTTTGTTGATGTGATCTAGAGTCATGATTAATGTGTATTGAGTCTATTGACTTCCAATTTATTGGATGTTTCTGAAGTGAGGTAGTTGACATGTGGAAGGGTGGAAATGTAGACATACTTTTTTTTTTTTTGACGTGTAGAAAGATAGAAACGGCGATTTGTGTAGTTTACTTTATGTTAAATAATGTAAAAATGAGCTTTTAGTATCATTTTTTTTTTTGTTTGCTATGTTAGTCGGTTGTCGGGAATTACTTAAATTGGGTGGTTATTTATCTCTTATTGAAGGAGATTCTTTTTTCTGCTATTCATTGGAGATTAGGGAGGACCACGTTTTCTTGGAGATTGGCGGACTGGATTACCATGATAACCCAACCCGGGGAAAATGTGGGCAATTTAAAAATTCTCCCATAGCCATGTATTTCCCATAGGATTCCGCGATGTGAGATTCTATCATGTTTCGAGGAACTGACAAACTGTCAAACAGCAGAAGCTTGTGCAAACAAATCAACAGACATAAATATAAGGTGACACAGATATCAGAGTAAAGCATAACGTTTCCCAAGGCATTGATATTAAAGTTGAGATGTACAAAAGGAACATTAAAAGTTAATTACATTCCAAATCCAAAAGGCCAACAAACATAGGCCAAATAAACCCAAAATACAAAAGATGTTAAGACTCAAAAATGTAACGTCCACTCTGAGCGAGTGCGATGCCTAGATCAAATCACCTGCTCTCCATTCAACGTAGCCCTGCAGTTCCTCTTGGACGGCTGGACCACCTCAATTTCCAGTTCAGTGGCAATGAGATCGTTACCTATAACACCAAAATGTAGCGTTAGATTACGAATAGTCCTGATGTGAATAACAATACCTTGTTAGGTCAATATGGAATATAAATGACGAAATATTAAATGAAAGAAATAAAGGCTAAACTAACTAAGATCATGCTAGAATAGTAAAGACCGTAAAGCATCAACTCAAAACAGAACTAACAAATATTACTAAACAAAATGGAAAATTGGCAAACCACGTCGCAGATTCTCTCAACATCACGGTCGCCACGGCAAAACCATGCTAGAGAGCCAAGTGATCAAGGGATACCAAGTACTGAGGTGAGCTTTGGGACACCTCCAAATAAAATACTACACTGCAACGGGTTGTACTAAATCCACACTCAGCCTGACCTAACTATGAGTGATTAAAGCTGAGTGGTGCCGACTCAGAATTCCAAGGACTGGGGTCCAACATTCTATAACTCAAGACTAGGGTCCAAACAAGGAAAATGCTCCAATCACCAAACAAATCCTTCAAAGCCTAAACTTCAAACAACAATCCTTACAAAGCTCCAAAATTATTAACTCCAATGAATACAGGCAAATGATTTACCGAACGTATGAAAAGATCAAGACTAGTCAAAACAAGCCTATATACAGTGCTTAAACATACTAACTCAGTTGTACAGTGGTCTAACCTAATTTGGGCAGCATTTCAGTATAGATAAATTGGCCCCAAATGGGTGAAAAAGGGTGGGATGGATCCGGGTAACTTGGGAGGCAGCAATGCATCAAGGCGTGCCTACCAACCAAGAACACCACAATCGTGGATCCTGTTAGTCCAAGGAAATATGTGGCATAAGAATGCACACAAAATCCATAGGACCTGACTTTTACAATTTAAGTAGCTAATCTAACTTCACACAATGTTATGGGGTAACGGACAATGTAAACTAAGCATAGGAAAAGAACATGCGCAAGGTATGTGAGTGGACAAGTACAAGAAGCTAGACTAGAATCACATGAACATCATTCAAGGAACCATTACAATTAGCCATCCTGAGTCTTTGATTGTCATTAACATGCTAGTACCATATTATTTAACTCTTTGTACACTTTAGGGTCTGAATGCCGGGGATTTTATGTCCTTTGGTGCTCTGATGGTGTTTGACATTCCAGTACCCCAAGTTAACAATACTCTCAACTTAATATGACACTGCACATGTCTCCATGGTCTCAAGTTAACACAATAGGTGAGTTTGGGGTAGAGGGGGAATTAAACATCAAATTGTTCACAATTAAGGATGAAAATAGTGGTAGCGGCGGGCCGCCAAAACGCTACGCCCGCTACGTAGCGTAGCGGCACAGCGGTGCGATTTGGAAAAATCGTCAAGAAAATATGAAAAAATTGTAAAAAATCTAGAATATTGGAAAATGAGAGAAAATGTATTTTTTTTTAAAGTAACTAAGATAAGGAGGCATAGCGGTCCCATCATTGTATGAGGTCCTACATCGCTGTATAATATAAATAGAAAATAATAGTAATGATCATTTTTTTTTCATATGTGTTCATGTTGCTTAGTTATGCTAATTTAGAAACTAATGAAAGGCTCATAAAAGAAAAAACTATGTCATGAAGTCAAAACTTAGAGTGCCTAGAGAAAAAAAAAAATACATTTACCAAAGGGGGTATCTAATAGGATGTACTTAAAGAAGAAAGAGAAGAACTCTCTGTATCGACGGCAAGATCATGTGTTTTTTGGTGTTCTTTTAAATGTAAAAGGGTAGAAAAGTTGCGTAGAAATGTTATTTGGAGTGAAGAATAAAAGAAATAAGTCTTATTGTGCATTTTAAAAAAATATGAAAAGCAGGAATTTTTCTCACCCCGTAGCGGCCTCGTAGCGGTTGTAGCGGCCTCATAGCAGCCCCGTAGCGGACGTAGCGGCCGCTACAGGTGCGATTGCCGCTAAATCGGCCGTAGCGTGGCAGTGGCCACCGATACGGCCGATATATTGGCCGCTACGTACCATTATAACAATAAATTGATGGCGATCCTGAGTCAATGCCTTGGTAAAGATGTCAGCTGTTAAAAGATCTATGCCGATATGAGGAAGTATTATTTCCTTAAGCCAGAATGATTCTTTGATGGAGCAACAATCGACTTTAATATGCTACAGTTGCTCGAGAAAACTGGACTAGCCATAATTTATATCGCGCTGGTATGGTTATCATGATGGGAGGTGGTTGTTGGGAGAGGCTAGTTTTAGTGAATGCAACTATATAGGAATAGAAGGGTTTGCTCACGGCACCTCAAATCCAGGCCTAGCACACAATTACTTCTATAGTTCTATCCCAAAGAGAGAAGAAAAATTGAATATTATTAAATATGGTTTTAAGAATACGCATGAGAGATCCTTAAAAGGGCCTCTTGGAAGGAAGTTTGCCTTTTATTCATGGATTCCCTTCCCTTTCGTAAATATACTCATTGAACTTAGAATCGAAGAAAAATAGAAAGAATAAAATAAGAGCGATACTTGAAAGGAAATAATGAGAAAAATAATAAGATAATAATATTGCTCAATAGGGAGACCTGAGCCTCCTGCTGTACACAGTTGGGCATGTTAGGCCAGCTGTGGGCTAATGTCCATGGATATAGGCCCGGATCATGGATCTTGTGTTGACAATTTTGCCCTTCATTGAGTCTCACCTCCTATATTGTACATCTTCCTTCCGTATCCATGGCTCCTTTGGATCTGGTTGAGCCCATAACCCCTTTTTGGCAATTCTTGCTTGGTTTTCCAACTGTCAAAACTCAAACAATGGTTAATTATAGATTTTGGAGATGAGAGAACAAATGCACTAATACTTACATATGCAAATATAAAACGCTGGTGAAATCTAAGGAAGCGCCAAGCAAGGCATTCTCTCAATAATACTGACTGCAGAAGTTGGGGCGACTAAAATCAATATCATATCTCAATGATGGTGGTGACATGTAGCCAAAATCACAAAAACCATAATAACAACAACAACAACAATTCACTGATTATACTTGGATACACGTTCCATTGACATACACATTTGCTACATGTCGATGGTAGCGATCTTGATCATACATTTTCACCATTAGCCATTTATTTTGAACCAATTCAATTAGTCTCTCTTTGGCTTCCTTGCCAAATGGCATATCCATTTGAGGGGCATCTATCCCACGGTTATAGAAGAATTAATATATATTAAAATAATTCTCTAATTAGTGATTAAAAATAATTAGCCTATTACACATGTTATAATACATTTAATTAGAAAAATACCGCAATCTTATCCGGTACATACGCGTGAGCAATAGATCGTCACCAACTATTATGAATTTGTGAGAGAAGAAATTGAAGATGGATTAGGAATTATTGCCAACTTGACACGTTTTTTTTTTTTTTTTAAACGATAAAATTACTTTGGGGAGAAATTACCTAAAAATATTTTGATCTATTTCTTTATAAACATTTTTTTCATCTTCCTTCTTTCCATCATTCTTTTTTTTTTTCTTATTTACTAATGGTGACGTCACAACTTGGGGAAGGAATCTCTCTCTTCTTTATAAAGGAATGCTTCATGTCTTCAAATTTAGTCCTTATATCTATGGGAACACTTTCATATAATATTTCGCATGACTTCATCATCACATAAGCTCTTACGCTATCTCCTTCTCCTACAAAGTGACTACGAACCTATACCATTTGATATTAATTATTTGTAGCAAAAAAGAAAAACTTCATTGCATATTTAGATGCATCCACAAATACGACATGTTTGAGTTTTTTCACGCGATTGATAGTTTTATGTTGGTCTCAAACGAGAACAGAAAATTAATATGAGACCACAAATATACATTAAAATGCATAGGAGAACAGAAAGCTATCAATCGTGTGAAAAAACTCAAACCTGTCGTATTTGTGGATGCATCTAAATATGCAATGAAGTTTTTCTATTTTGCTACAAATAATTAATATCAAATGGTATAGGTTCGTAGTCACTTTGTATGAGATGGAGATAGCCTAGGAGCTTATGTGATGATGGAGTAATGCAAAATATTATATGAAAGTGTTCCCATAGATATAAGGACTAAATTTGAAGACATGAAGCGTTCCTTTATAAAGAAGAGAGAGATTCCTTCCCCAAGTCGTTACGTCACCATTAGTAAATAAGGGAAAAAAAAGGATGATGGAAAGAAGGAAGATGAAAAAAATGTTTATAAAGAAATAGATCAAATTAGTTTCAGGTAATTTCTCCCAAAAGTAATTTTATCGTTTAAAAAAAAAAAACATGTCAAGTTGGCAATAATTCCTAATCCATCTTCAATTTCTTCTCTCACAAATTCATAATAGTTGGTGACGATCTATTGCTCACGCGTATGTACCGGATAAGATTGCGGTATTTTTCTAATTAAATGTATTATAACATGTGTAATAGGCTAATTATTTTTAATCACGAATTAGAGACTTATTTTAATATATATTAATTCTTCTATGACAGTGGGATAGATGCCTCTGAGATGGATATGCCATATGGCAAGGAAGCCAAAGAGAGACTAATTGAATTGGTTCAAAATAAATGGCTAATGGTGAAAATATATGATCAAGATCGCTACCGTCGACATGTAGCAGAAGTGTATGTCAATGGCACATGTATCCAGGTGTAATCAGTGAATTGTTGTTGTTGTTGTTATTATGGTTTTTGTGATTTTGGCTACATGCCACCATCATTGAGATATGTTATTGATTTTAGTCCCTCCAACTTCTGCAGTCAGTATTATTAAGAGAAGGCCTTGCTTGGCGCTTCCTTAGATTTCACCAGCGTTATATATTTGCATATGTAAGTATTAGTGCATTTGTCATCTCATCTCCAAAATCTATGATTAACCATTGTTTGAGTTTTGGCAGTTGGAAAACCAAGCAAGATTTGCCAAAAAGGGGTTTTGGGCTCAACCAGATCCAAAGGAGCCATGTATATGGAAGGAAGATGTACAATATAGGAGGTGAGATTCAATGAAGGGCAAAATTGTCAACACAAGATCCATGGGCCGGGCCTATATCCACGGACACAAGCCCACAGCTGGCCTATAATGCCCAACTGTGTACAGAAGGAGGGTTGGGTCTCCCTGTTGAGCAATATTATTATTTTATTATTTTTTTCATTATTTCCTTTCAAGTATTGCTCTGATTTTATTCTTTCTATTTTTCTTCGGTTCTAAGTTCAATGAGTATATTTACGAAAGGGAAGGAAATCCATGAATAAAAGGCAACATTCATTCCTTGGATGTCCAAGAGGCCTTTTTAAGTATCTCTCATGCGTATTCTTAAAACCATCTTTAATAATATTCAATTTTTCTTCTCTTTTTGGGATAGAGCTCTAGAAGTAATTGTGTGCTAGACCTGGATTTGAGGAACCGATGACTGGGCAAACCCTTCTATTCCTATACAGTTGCATTCACTAAACTTAGCCTCTCCTAACAACCACCTCCCCTCATGATAACCATAGCATATTAAAGTCGATTGTTGCTCCATTAGAGAATCATTCTGGCTTAAGGAGATAATACTTCCTCATATCGGCATAGATCTTTTAATAGCTGACATCTTTACCAAGGCATTGTCTTAGGATCGCCATCAATTTATTGTGAACAATTTGATGTTGTTCAATTCTTCAACATCAATTTGAAAGGGATTGTTAACTGATGGCTAGATGGATGGGGCGAAAATAGATCGTATGATTCCAACATTGATTGTTCTAAAGGTGGCCCACTAGACACCAACAGCAAATACTTGAACAGAACTATCAAGGTTTTACTTATCTCACTCAGAAATCAGAAGATGGTGAGATCTATCTTAAGATTAGAGGGAGATGATGATGATGATGGGAATGCAATGATAGCCTTTGACAAGCAATTGGGAGCTCCAATCTTAAGAAATGGTGGAAAGAAGGAAGAAGAGCTGAGAGGAGACCTTGTTGTCTGCAGAGAAATGCAGGAGATGAAGATGTGTTGGTGGTTATGTAGTGTCAAAAATTTAAGAAATGACTCGTGTCCCACTTACGAGAAAAGCAAATGGGCTAAATGAAGGGCTTCGCGATCTCTGGGATGGGTTCGAGCCAAGAACAAAACTTTCTCAAAATTATATTATCTTTCCAACAAACCCGAAATGACAATTTTTCGAGGCTTTGCGAAAAAAACTCAACTTTTACCAAAATGTATCGACTTAAGAGTGATGTTGTGAAATGAAGGGTTTCTGGACATCAAATGGCCACGAGTTGAACATGAAGGTTACTCGGAATACTTTGGGCTTTCTACTGAATCAGGAATGGTAATTTTCTGAAACTCCCAAAATACCCTTGTTAACGACCACGACGACTAAACTGCTTCTTTTTAAGTTGAAACTCAGTCAAAACACGATCAAACCGACTCGATAGTTAAGGGAACACTAAAACCTACTCAACACCAGTCACACTTAACTATCCCTTAATCATCATTAATTAGCATTTAAACACTGTAATTAGGATTGGGGTCTTACAGTGGAGGAGGTGCAGGCTATTTCCAAGCAGCTTCATGTTTCGTTTCATCACATTCTTAGAGAGCCCAATGCGATTGCCGTGGTTTTGCAAAGGAAGGACTTTCTCAAGATACAATCCTCTTTGATGTTTTTTTGTTTGGTATTTTTCTTTTAATTAGCTGTTTGTCTGTTGTTTTTCAGTTTGCCTTTTTGGTTCTGTCCTTTTCCTTTTCAGTGAAATACAATTTTACTGTTATACAAAAATTATTTATTTATTTTTTTCAGATGCGCCTTTTTTGAAACAGAATTATGACGGCCACAATGCTAGATTGCTCCATTCCATGGTCAATATAGAATAGATAACTTTGCTCAGGAAAGCTTGAGTGATCTTATGCTTGTTTCCTTTCTTTCTAGCTTTGATTCTTTTGTGATTTCTCCTTGAGTTGTGCTTGGGTTTAGTGCAGATTTTTAATCAAGAATTCTGTTGATTTTTTGTTACGCTGATTTGTTACATAAAAAATGGGTCATATTTTTCCAGATCACAACAACAAAAGGATAGTGTTGGCTCTGCAAAGTGGGCTGAAGAGTGAATTGACATGGGCATTAAATACTCTGACATTGCTTTCCTTCAAAGAGAAGGATGAAATGCGCAGAGATGCTACACCTCTTGCTAAGATTCCTGGATTGTTGGATGCTCTTCTTCAAGTTGTAGGTGTTGTTAACCTTATCTTATATCCATGCTTATAAAATTTTCACAAATATGCTTTATGTGTGTGCGTGGGTGGGGTTTTTTTTTTTTTTTTTGTGTGTGTATGGGGGGTGCTCCTGTGATAGCATCTCTCACCTTATTATGAGAGATAAGGTGGGGGCTCTCACATTTAAGTTGTTGGCATTGGATATGGATGTGAGGGCCCCCACCTAATCTTTCATAGTAAAGTGAGAGCATCTCTCTCTTTCTCTCTCTATATATATATATATATATATATATATGGGGGATCGTACCCTTCTTGTACTTGAAACACCCCCTGTCCCTCACAAAAAATGGTGAGGGATAGATGCATATGAATATTTCCCTATATATATATATATATATATATATATATGGGAAATGCTCCTATGAGAGACTCTCACCAACTTTATGAGAGATGGGTGGGGGCCCTCACATTTAAATTGGGGGTCCTTGCATTTAAGTTGGTGAGTGGATATGGAAGTGAGGGCCCCCACCCATCTCTCATAAAGTTGGTGAGTGTCTCTCATAGGAGCATTACCCTATATATATATATATATATATATATATATATATATATAAGACATGCTCCTATATAAGCTTCCCTTACGGTCTTACGGTACAAGCCACCTAGTGGGGCCCACTAGAGACCCGGCAAATCATGAAACAAAGGGCGATCGAAAGATCCAAGTGGGGCCAACCTAGATATCAAATTTGAAGTCAATCTAACACTTCTAATCGATTCATCTGTGGTCCACAAGTTTAATGACTTTATATAAAATAATAAAATCGACCATTCATCAAACAGTTCACTCTAATCGGATCTATGAAAACATGGTGGCACCTGTGTAAATAGGAGGAGTGGGTTTGAATGGTCCGCTCGGATGAACCAGTAGTATGCCCCACTAGGTAGCTTGTATCGTAAGACTATAAGGGAAGCCCACTAGAGACCCGACAAATCATGAAACAAAGGGGGATCGAAAGATCCAAGTGGGGCCAACCTAGATATCAAATTTGAAGTCAATCTAACACCTCTAATCGATTCATCTGTGGTCCACAAGTTTAATGACTTTATATAAAATAATAAAATCGGCCATTCATCAAACGGTTCACTCTAATAAGATCTATGAAAATGCGGTGGCACCTGTGCAAATAGGAGGAGTGGGTTTGAATGGTCCGCTCGGATGAACCAGTAGTATTACCCACTAGGTAGCTTGTAACATAAGACTATAAGGGAAGCTTGTACAAGAGCATTTCTCTCTCTCTCTCTCACTATATATATATATATGGGAAATATTGATGTGCATCCATCCCTCACCATAACATGGTGAGGAACAATATAGTAGGGTTGACTTTATAACACATCCGAACCATCCACACACATGGAACCCCCTTAAATACACTAGACCCATTGAATTTTCACCTATATATATATATATTAGTTTCACCTTTTCACAAGAGGCTTATTTCAGAGAAAATTAGATTATCTGACATTTGAGGAATTCAATATTACCATGCTGATTTCACTACATCAGCAGAGAAGTGTCTATAAATGTTAACCTGATGCATGTGGAATTGTTGCTCCTAACACTATTGCTGCATTGTCATAAAAAGGTAGATGACTGGCGTGACATAGCTCTTCCTAAAGACTACACAAAGCCATCCAGAGTCAGACTGTTGGGTGCAAATTCTGTTGTCACAGGGTTTGGAAATGAGTACGAGGCAATGGGCCCAAATGATGGTTTCTCTCGGCTTGGGTAACACCTCTCTCTCTCTCTCTCTCTATATATATATATATATAAAATGTAGAATAATGCATCACTATAAAAAAATAGAATAATGCTCTTGTAATAACTTCCCTTACTGTCTTATGGAACAAGCCACCTAGTGGGGCCCACTTGGGACCCCACAAATCATGGAAAGGGGATCAAAAGATCTAAGTGGGGCCAACCTGGATATCAAATTTAAAGTCAATCTAATAACTTTAACCCAGTGGGCCCCACAAATCATGGAAGGGGGAGGGGGGATTGAAAGATCTAAGTGGGGCCAACCTGGATATCAAATTTAAAGTCAATCTAATGCCTTTAACCCATTCATCTGTGTTCCACAAGTTTAACTACTTTGTATAAAACAATAAAGTTGACCCTCGATCCAACGGTCCACTCCATTTGGATGTATCAAAAACCGGTGGGACCCGTGTAAATGGATGGGGGGGGGGGGGGGGGGGGGGGGGGATGGGGGTTGGGGTTTGGATGGTTTGTGTAAATAGGTGGCTTGTACCGTAAGACGGTAAGGGAAGCTTGAATGGGAGCATTGCTCATACACACACATGCGCACGTACTCATTTAGTGTGCGAGTCGTGCGCTAGATGATCGTGTGCACCTTGATGTGGGCCCACATGGGGCCTCACCTAGGATTGAGACCTGGGCAGATTGGAAGATCTCCCTGGGCCTCTCTTTGCAAAAACTAGTTGTAGCCGATCATCCCATCATCCTCATTTGGGGCCCACAAGTTTAACGGTGCTTGTACATTCGGATTGGTGTATAGTCGATCCAAAGTGTACAGTCCATTCGGATGGGTGCAAAGTCGGTGAGGCCCATGTAAATTGGGGGTGGGGGTGATTTTTTGGTCCACTTGGATGGACCCCCAGGTGGGCCCCACCCCTGGTGCACAACATGCGCTGGGTGCACCTGATAGCCGTTGTGTGTGTGCTCTCATGTGTGCCTTACATGGCATGAATTTGTGCTACAACTCTGATAATAAATTTACTTTATGGCCAGCCCTGTGGCCGATCCTTCTAATACAGATGCTTCAGTTCATAAGGGCACCAAGCATCGGTCTTCAGATTGGTGGTTTGAGGAAGATGGGTTGTTTAATTTGGATGAAGAAGGAAGGGCAGAGAAGCAACAGTGTGCTGTTGTTGCTTCAAATATCATCCGCAACTTCTCTTTCATGCCGGACAATGACGTGATAATGGCCCAACATAGGCATTGCTTGGAAACAATTTTCCAGTGCATAGAAGATCATGCTACAGGTAACGAAATTTCTGATTTCCAATTATAAACTGTCTAATTCTCTATGCCCTTAAATTCTTCAAAAGCCAATAACTTTTATTTATTCATTTCCCCTTTTCACTTCAATGCATGAAATATTGTTCCTCTCCAAATGTGGAATAATCAGACTATGGATAAAAAACTATGCAGTGGCCGCTATATCGGGTGTAGCGGCCAATACTGCTACGCTAAATTGTATTAGCGCTGCTCTCAACCTAGGCGTTGCTATGGGGCTGCTACACCTGCCACGAGTCTGCTACAGTCTGCTACAGAGTGAGACTTATTGCTACTTTTTAAAAATGCATAATGACGCTTATTTTTTTCTTCTCCCCTAACAACATTTCTATACATCTCTTCTACCCTTTTATACTTCAAAGAATACAAAAAAACACGAGATCTTACCGAATTGAAGTCGATACAAAGAGTTCCACTCAAGGGCTCTTCTCTAGGTATATCCCGGTAGACACCCCCTTTGGTAGTGGTATTCTTTTTCTCTAGTCAACAAAAATACACTGTTTATTTTGATGGAAGTTAATTTGTTATTTGGTTTGAACTATAAACTTTATTTAAGTATTATTTTATAATTTATATACCTTTGTTATGTACAGTTGTACTAAATTCCTTTTTTGAATTATAAATTTAGAAATGTATAATAGTTTCTAACTTAGTAAAGTTAACCAACATGAATACATGGGAAAAACTAGATCAACACTGTTTTTTTATAATAATTCAGCGATACAGAACTTTAATGCACTGAAGGGACCACTACACCCCCTATCTTAGTTATTATAAGAAAAAAACCATCAAATTCTAACATTTTCCAATATTTTAGATTTTTTGAATATATTTTCAAAAATTTTTGACATTTTTTTTTTTAATTTACACTGCTACGCAGCTACTACAGCCACACACATCGCCTGCTATGTCGCTTTCTAGCCACCGGCTGCTATGCCCACTGCAACCGCTTTTTTAATCCTTGGATCATACCCATGACCCATAGGGCCCAGCCTACAGGCCCAAGAGAGTAGTCACTTAATTAGAAGTCTTTAAAATTTGAATTTAGTTGGCTTTGGTTTGTTTTAGTATATTCAGTTTCTTTTAATTAGAGAATATTTAGGAACTAAGAGTCCTATTAGGAAGGGGAGACGTCCAACCGTGCTATAAATATGTTAACCCTATAGTGGGAGTGAAAGTGTTCATTATTCAATAACAAATTGTTTGGGTTTCTCTATGGTTGGGAATACTTCTCTTCAATTGAGAATGCGTGTGTGTGGAATCCCCTGAGAGATTCTGCCAGTGCCATTCTGGAGTTGGTCTATTTCATTTGAATCCGTTGGGGATTTGGCCAAATCCGTGTGGAATCCCCTGAGGGATTCAGCCAGTACCATTGTGGAGTTGATCTATTTCATTTGAATCCCTTGGGGATTTGGCCAAATCCCATTTTGGAGTTCATGTACTTCGTTTGTGGATCTGGGGCTGCATCCTGGAGTCATCTCAATATCATGGATTCACAGACATATCATAATTGTTCTTAGGTGTGGATCACGCCAACTGTGTATCTAGGGGGTGTCAAAGGGCTGGGCCTAAGGTTGTCCTCACCTTATCCTCAATATATACAGGACCGGGCTCTGGCGGGCCAAAACCCTCAGAGGGCCTGCACTACTTAGGCCCTTACCCTACCCTCAAGGGCTAGGGCTGGGCTATGGTAGGGCTCAGGGCCTCAAAAGGAGAAAATTATTATTATTTTTTACATTGTTACCAAGTATCGAGCGTCAACCAAGCGCTATCTTGTCTAACCTCTACTGCGAAGGGATCACTAAGAAAATGTTTAGAGAATAGAAGCTCTCTCTAAAAACCTTCTTTTATTGGAGAAAATCATACGTACTTTCGTGACTTGGGTTCTAGACGTATTTTTTTTTTTGGTCAAAGAAGGAAAATGGCTAAAGAGTTTGTTCTATCTCGCGCTTTTCACAAAAACTTCCAAGTACCAAATCATTCCAACAAAGTATTAACTTTGAGAAATTTAAACCATTTACATTCAGCTACCCTTTATGAATTGACATTACCTTCAATTTAAAGAGGATATGACTATTAAATGTTCTTGGAGTATAGTCACAAAAATAAATGCACTTAAAAAAATTACTGTTATTTAAGACTTTAAAAAATTGAGAGTTACAAGTATTTGATTAAAAAGATATTTGGATCACCCGATATCCTTGAAGTTCCATGCACATACAAACTACCTTTATAAACTGGTTGGCATCCTAAGTCACTCTATATTGGAAAAGGTATATCCTTATTGATAGGAGTATACCCCCCTTTTGCACCAGCAAGAATATATAAAAATAATCTGAAAAAACCTAAATAGGAAATAATAAAACTAGAAGAAAGGGATAGAGACAACCGTGCAACACTTATTACTTATACATTAAGTATAATACAAAACTTTAATAATTAAATAGAGAAGAAATGAACAATGTATGCACGTATTGGTTTTTAGGGCATCTTGTAATGGGTATGAAGCTATGAAATTGCCTTTATATCCTCATTTTTATTATTGCTAAGTGACTGCTATAAGGGCATTTTAGTATATATTTACATATATAAAATATTTATTATATAAAATAAAGAAAAGTAGGAGGGCCAGGGCCAGGGCCAGGGCCGGGCCGGGTTATAGTACTGTCCAAGCCCGGCCCTCAAATTTCAGGGCCTACAAAAAATTGTCCAAGCCCGGCCCTAGGGCTTTTCCTTAGAAACAAAGGCCCTTGTTTTAAGGGCCTTTTGAGGACCGGGCTAGGCCGGGCCCCTTGTCCCAGTGCCAAATTGACAGGCCTATGTACATCACTTTGATTGTGTAAAACTTGGGCAATATCAGTTTTTTGGGAAACAGGGTTGGGGTGGGGTGTGGAGATTGGAGAGCATGTATATGAATTTCTTGGACCAAACGAAGGTAGCCCAACATGACTATTTGGGAGTTATTCACATGGAATCCAATGTTGTCAAGAACATTGGATTATTTCTTGAGCATTTCATACAGAAATGTTGCTCATCAGTCTTGCCCTGGTAGACTTATTATCACCTACCTTACTTTCCTGCAAATGCAATGCCCACAGATAAACGGTGTCCTTAAATTTCTGAGCTTGAAGGTTTATTCCATCTGTTCTCAGATGCTTGTGTGATAACTTTTTCATGTGCTTTACCAAGCATGAATGATGGAGCGCGCTGTTAGATTGGCAGTTGGCTACAGAGACCTGCCACCGCCCCACCCTTTTATATGAATTCTGTATTTATGGTTGAGTGGGGAAGTTTGACTTAGGGCTGCACAAAAAATCCGGTATCAACGCAAAACCGAACCGAACTGACCGAACCGGGTGGTTCGGATCGGTTTATAGTCTATCGGTTTGGTTAACGGTTTGAAAATCGTAGAAACCGCTTACATCAGTTGGTTATCGGTTTGAGCCCACGGTTAGCCGCTTAAACCGAATCGACCATATGCAGTAATTTAAGTATATATTTTTTTACTATTTTAGCCTTAGGGTTTCGTTTTTAACTATTTTCAAAGTTACATTCCACAACTCCATTCTCACATGAACTCAACCGTCAACACTACCTCAGTGCATCTCCTCTAATATCTCAAATGCTTTTTGATACTTCATTACAGATGGAGGGATTACTGTACGTGGTGTTTTTCTTCCATCATAATTCCGAGCTTGTTTCAACGAAGTTTTTATCAGAAGGTTGCACTCTTGAGAATGCAAGAAAAGGCGGTATAGCCTAGCCTTTTGATGGTTGGTTTTGGTCTCACCTAAATAATGTGTTAATAAACCTTCATTTCTAAAAAATACTGTGGGTTCTGATACAAATTCCGTTTGTGTGACTTTTCTTGACATGAATTATTATTCTATTCTAATTCCAAATGGTATCATGTAGAATGAATGTTTTACTGCAAGCTGGTTATTATTATTGTTATTTTTATGAGCGCTTGCGTTTAGTCCAAACTCTCTTTTTGGAGTAGAATTATTTTTTATATGCATTTAATCCAGTCTGGAATGTCGGATTATTATGTTTACACTAAACATTGGAATAAATGCAAAGGACGGGGTATCATCATTTTGAAATTTTCAATGTCTAATTTTCAAAAAAATAAAATAAAAAACAACGGTTTAACCGACCGAACCTACGGTTCGGTTTAAACCCTCTCAATTGTTCGGATCGGATCGGTTAATGACAAAACCGATATGTTCGGTTTGGTTGTTGGTTTTAGTGTTAAACTGATCCGAACAGCCCATGTGCAGCCCTAGTTTGACTCACCAAGCCACTGCCTCATGGTTTTTTACCCCAGATGTTAATATAGCTGACTGAAATGGTTGCTATGAGGCTTCTTTTTTTCTTTTTCTTTTTAGTATGATGTCATATATGTCTTTGATGCCATTTCTTCCCCCCCCCACGCCCCCAAAAAAGAAAAAAAGGGTCTTTGATGCTTGTTTCATTTCTGAAGTCTTCAAGTGTCCTTTAATCATGCATATAAGTTTATGCAGTTCTTTGTTGTTAAATCAATACATCAGATATTTAGTGTTGTGAAAACTAACCTGTACCATAAAAAAAAAAAGATATTTAGTGTTGTTTGCTTTTTGATGGAACTTACAGTTACTATATATATAAAGAGGTGATTCTGCTATTTTCTTGCCTTCTTTTATATAAAATCATTCCACAAGGGGAAAAAACTATGTTTCAGACTTTTAGCGATCTGCATGTAACAAACAGGAAGCGAGAAACTTGGTTTTTTGTTAAGGGGAGACAGGTTCCTGGTAACTACGCGCCAGACGTCAATCCCAAAGCATGGAATTTTCTGCTCAGTTATTTTGAGATTATTTTAATTTTTATCAGTGTGTTAAAAAAGAAATGCCAAATTGGTGTCAGAGGCAACCGATATATATATATATATATATATATATAGAGAGCAAGTTTTTCTATTTTATTTTTTATTTTTTATTTTTTATTTTTTATTTTTTATTTTTATAGAAATATCCATTTGCAGGAGACCTTCCAGTTTTAGATATTAATATGAACTTGCTCATGTGGTCAGAGGATGAGGAACTCATAACAAATGCACTTGAAACAATTGTCAATTTAGCGCCATTGCTAGACCTGCGAATCTTCAGCTCATCCAAGCCATCATATATTAAAATAACGTAAGAAAACTTGATTTCTATTTCCTTCATATTTGATATCATGTCTTCATAATTGGAATCCAATTACTGTTTAATCTTCGATGAAAACAGCGAGAAACGTGCTGTTCAAGCCATCATGGAAATGCTTGGATCCTCAATCAAGGCCTGGCACTGTGCAGCTGCTGAAGTGCTTGGTCGCCTGATAATAAACCCTGATAACGAGCCATTCCTTCTTCCTTTTGCTCCACAGGTTAGTATTATTAATTAGTCAAGAATTGCATCCAAAATGTGTCATGAGTTGAGACCTGTTCTTATGTCGATGCAAGTGGGTAGTATAACTTGACATTTGAACTCAAGAAATGAAGATGATTCTCCTATCTTTTTCTTTTTTATTTTTATATTAATTGTGACTGCCTGTAGCATTGGTTTGTGTTCTTGTTAATATATGATACCAATATTTAAATTAAGTTTCCCAAACTTCAATTTCTACAAACGAAGTGGATAGAATTAAAGCCTGGTTGCCATTACAGATATATAGGCGTTTGGTCGATCTTCTAAGCTTACAAGCAGCAGATGCGCAGGCAGCAGCGGTCGGAGCACTGTACAACCTTGCAGAAATTAATGTGGACTGCAGGCTGAAGCTTGCAAGTGAACGATGGTAAGGTCATGTTAGGCTTTTAAAATTTCTAGAATGCTGTACTGGTTGAGAATAAAAGAGAAATGGTGATTGAAGATTACATAGCTTCTCAAATTTTATCCAGGGCAATTGATAGACTTCTAAAGGTGGTGAGAAATCCGCATCCTGTGCCTGATATATGCAGAAAGGCTGCTATGATACTGGAGAGCCTTGTGTCTGAGCCGCAAAATAAGCCTATGCTCCTAGCTTATGAGAACGCATTTGCAGAGATGCTCTTCTTGGATGGAAAACACTCGGACACCTTTGCCAGGATTTTATATGAGCTAACTTCAAGGCCTATCAACAAAGTCACTACAACTCGCGGTGTGTGGGGCATGTGAGGAGTTAGTATGTGCTCCCATTCATGGTGCAGTTACCAACGTGAGTCTTTATACTTGTCTCAAAGAAGGCATTCTCCATGTCTTATGTCTCATATATATATTGCATTTTGGTGTCACTTGGTTTTGATGGCTGGATGAAATGTATAGGCCACTCCACTTTACGTCTGAGGAAAATGCATCCGGCAAAGCGGGATGTTAGAGGGTCCTGAGCTTCAAAGTTCGAATTTTTTCTCTTTTTTTTTTTTCCTGCTGTGGCTCACTGGCCAAGAGGAAGGAGATTCAAACCTCCCATCGGGAATCGATTTCTAGGATGTTTGTTTATGTCCAATGGAGCGCCGTTATCCTATCAAATATTTTAAACATGCAGTTCCATGGGAGATAGGGACACTCCTTTTTGAGGGCTCACGACTGCTATGTTCTATCTGCTGAACTTCTGAAAGTTAACTATTTTAGAAAAAATCCCAGTCGTTGATGAGGCTGTCATATATATATTTGGGTCATGCATGGAAGCTGGGGATCGTGGAGCTACTGGTAGATCCCTTCGAGCCCAGTTCTACATTTTTCATTTGTTGTTGGGCTATGTTGCATATATTGCTGCAGATCAAAACGAAGGATTTTCTGATGAGTCTGGATCGTTTGAGGCTTTAAACTAGAGAAATCCTGAATTAAAGGGCTGGAACTCTTCAGTGGGGCCTATCTTTTGACATCGAAACCATTGAAAATTAACCTCCTTTCCTTTGGGGCATATAGGTATCCTCAAACTTTACATCAATCTGAATTTGTTCCACTATTGGATTGGCTGATAAAAAATGTGGTAATCATGTTTTTAATAAAGTAGTCAACACAAAGGACAACACTGCTGTGTTAACTGATGATAAATGTGGTAATCATGTTTTTAATAAAGTAGTCAACCCAACAATGGAACCAACTTGGATTGACATAGGATACTTTGTATAATTATTTGGATTTCAATAGGTGGACCCATTATAAAGTTCCACTCTTTGTTTTTTTTTGGGTAAAGAGTTCCACTCCTTTTAAGTCAGGATATCTCTAGGTTAAAAGCCTCAGAGGATTTGTATTCTTTTCGGATGCATGAGATATTTGAATGACCCAACTATGATTTGGGTCATGAGATCAATGCCCTCAAATGGTCCGGAGGATTATCAAATCATGATTGCACCCCTATATCTTTATGAAGTAAAATACAAAACATGGATGGGTAGATTACCCACTTGAATTGAAGTCGTGGTGTTCAAAGACTGGCTATTTCTTTTATTATTATTGTTCACATATTAGATAGAGTCAGAAATGAGCACTTTCGGAATCATTTGAGGGTAGCATTAATAGGGGATAAATTAAGACTCATTCGAGATGGTTGTAATAGCATTGTCGAAGAAATTTCTTCCTATGTAGGTTGGTGGCCCACCAAGAAAAACGAATCAGCAAAAGATGACATGGATGGTATTAGTAAAAATAGGGATGGTATTGTTAAGGATAGACCGGAAGAAGTATTATCTATTTGAGGATTTAGCTCATGATAGATTGGAACGAAGAAATAGCATTTATGTAGTCAGCTTCAGTATGGTTGGGACAAGGATTGATGATGATGTAATTTTACTAAAGAATTGCGTTTAAACCCTGATTAAATGGTAAGAGGAAAACCATAAAAATGACAAACGAGGGTGCTGTGTATCGTTTTTAGATATGAAAAATACTCTAGTGACATCGTCACTCCGGTTGGCAATATCATCACCAAGTTTCTCATTTTTTGGATATGGATAGAATAAATTATATTTAGATTTAAATACTAGGAGAATAGGATATTGTATTACGGTTGGCCTAGGATCACGGTTTGCATTCAAAGGTCGAGAGTTTGAAAATGCACTACTACATTGGGGCCGCAGGGGATTAACTCGGCTCCCTCTGGGCCCATAGGGATTATTCAAGCCAAAAGGGCTGGGATACCCTCCCTTATATAAAAAAAAAAAACAATATTATAGTATGCTGTTGTTTGGCAGTTTCCAA
Source organism: Umbellularia californica (assembly GCA_028538565.1). Taxonomy (NCBI): domain Eukaryota; kingdom Viridiplantae; phylum Streptophyta; class Magnoliopsida; order Laurales; family Lauraceae; genus Umbellularia; species Umbellularia californica. The sequence continues at coordinate 17,532,771 of JAPQWN010000012.1, read as the reverse complement.
AAAATTCAATAGATTTTGAACAAAGTTGTTTTCCAGCTATCTTATATTATAATATACATTAAATACAAGATTGACCTCAATTTTCAAATCAAAGAAACGGTTATTAACTTTATGATTTTTTTAATGTTTTTTTTTTTTTAAATGATAAGATGGCCACAACATTTTATAGGAATTCAATTCCATAAAAATAAAAAAACACCCAATTGTATTATCAAGATAAGGCATTTAAGGTTAAGTGGGTTTCTTTGATTTTCTAAGAATTCTATTCATTCGAACAAACGTGTTATAAATTTTCAAGATAAGAAAATTCTTGGTAGAATAAGTTCTTTTGAATTTATAGGAATTCGATTTCATGTGAACAAAATAGGTCATATCTTTCATCGTATAATAAGTTCTTTTAAACTTCTATAAATTCAGATCTATACTAATTGATTGGCCCAATCAGATGATTTTAACAATAATGAATTCATTTCTTCAAATCCCTGAGAATTCAACTCTATGCAAATAAACGTACCCTCTTATATATTCATGGTAAGAAATTAGTGGTAAAATGGTCCTTTATAATTCCTAAGAAATATTTTCATGCAATTAAACCGGCCTTAAGTAAGACATGCAACTAAAATCTCACTAGTCTTTCATCCTCATCATCTATTAATCAATGTGACTTTTCGTGTTATGATCCAAAATATTTACATCTCGGATCATGGACAATAAAGATAATTTTCTTAAAGATATGAGGAAATAATTAATTTATCCTATTCAAGGCACACCTTTCATCATTCAAAGCTGATCATATGAACAACCATTTCCTATATGTTCATTCTATTAGATTTCACTTCAATATGTAAATGTGGATTGTTCACATAAAGGAGGGCCATAAGGTCGTAACGACTAAAGGTTTGGTAAATGAATAATAGAGGTGCTTTAAGAAAAGAAGGTCTGGGCAGTTTTGTGATTTCCCCTAGCATGGAAAAGGTCTCGGAAAATTAGACTGTTTGGAAAGGGGGAGGAAAAAGCTGTCTCTAATGGTAAGCTATAGGGAAAAACCTATTAGAATTAAAGCTCTCTCCCATCATAAGTCACAATGACAACTAGTATGTTTGGGTATTTTTTTACTTTGTGCCGCATTGACAGAAATCAATGGTCTCAATAATGATTTGGACGATTGATGCTTGACCCGAATATGCATAAGAATCTTAAGAATGAATCATCTTCTTGGATCAATTTGGCCATGACGCCGGGTTTGTCCTAATTGAGTTGAACAAAACTCAAGTCCTAATTGGGTTGTAATTTTTATTCTTTTAGAAAATGACAGTGATGTCATGACCCAAAGAAAAGGGTTGAAAACTCCCGGACGCTCAAACACTTCAGGATGAAGTTTCAAGAGTCCTACCTGGATCTAATCTTGCGCCTCAAGCCATTTTCCAAAGAGCCTGTTTAGGGGTCAGCTGTAGAGTGCTTGCTCGCTATAGCGAGCAAGGTCTTGTGTCCGATCTGGACTCTTTTGTGTAGCTGCGTTTGAAACTCTATCTTAGAGTTCTTATCTGATTCTAAGAAGTCTCTGCACGAACCTTGGGCTATTTATTAGACCCCTTGCATCCACAAAAACATAACTTGAGCTCTCTAATCTTCTCAAGCATCAGACATCATTCTAGAGAGATTTTGTGGGCTTTTCTTGCAAGGGAGATTGCGCTGAAGATGTTTTTTGTTTTACTCGATCTTCTCTCAAGCACCTTGAACAGGCATTCAAGGTGGGTTTCAAGCAAGCACGTGGAAGGTGAACGGCGGGTTGTTGGCAAATTCATAACAGTCCTTTAGATTGAGTTCCAACTGGGTCAAAGGTCTAGTGAGTCCACTTGTAATCTTCAATTTATTAGTGCTTTGCTTTTTGGTGGTCTGTACCACTCGTGGGTTTTTTTCCGATTATGGTTTTCCATATAAAAATCTCGTGCCTCCTCTCTTTTGTTATGATTGTTTTTTAATTAGATTGTTTTTTAATTAGACTTATGTTAATTGGTTAGTTTAATTAATTGAATTGAAATTCATATAATAATCTGGTTCCAAATTCATATAATAATTTGGTTTGAGACCTCAGCCTGTGTTAAGGCTTAAAAAGGAGGTTGATTTAGGCTATTAGCCTCTCCTTCATACTCTTATTTAAGTTTGTATATGAGCAAGGAACCTTTGAGTGATTTCATATTAATTATTCGGTTAGTGATAATTGAGTGTCAAAGGATCTTAATGGTTTCATGTGCTCGGTAAGTTAGCGAGTCTTATTTAGTTTTTACTTATTTACTTACTTTTAGTTCAAGATGATTTTATGTGCATTTCTCTATTTATAACAGTTTTGTCCTAATTGAATAAATATTTATATATAGAGTTTTAAAGACTGACGGGTCCATCTTTATTTATTTTATACTTATTCCCTTTTCTATACAGTTTCAAAGAAAATATGATATTTCAGCTTAGCACGGACGTTGGTTTCTAGTATGTCCTATAATGCTATTTATTTTACCTCATGTGCCTTTAGGAAACTAATTAGAATGCCGACCTCCATTTGGAAGTTAGAGATAATTTTCAATGGTATGTAGTCAGGATGGAGTCGAAGTCTGTCCTTGATGTACTTGGTAAAATGCCCCCACCTTGCGGTTGCATCTCTTCCCTATATCTTCAAAGGTTGCGGGACACAACAGTTGTTGTACCTTTCAAATTTGCCAAGAGATTTCTTTGTTTTGGTACCTTAGCTCAAAGGGGTTGGGACCCAAGAGATAGTCCGAGCCAGCGTACACAAAGAAAAGCAGCTCATTCAAGTGGAAAAAAAGCCCGTACACGAGAAAAGGCAATCCACACATATGGAAAAGGAGCCCGCACAAGTAAAGGGAGGTGGCGTACCCTGGGTTCTAACCCCAGGAGATTTCTTGAATGGTCAATCCGGAAACATTGTCAAATTGATTAATAGTAATAGTTTACGGTCATACTTGCATATCGTACTTGCATATTAATTGAGCCAATGAACGATACATTTGTAAGATAATTACAATAACAAATCAGAATTAATACGGATGATGCATGTAAGTAATTATTTAGACTTTTGAGGGAAATAATAAAATCAATAGCAATATGTAAATACAATTCGATTAATAGAACCAAGGAGATTTACAACCAATAAGGCCCTTAGAATAAGGTAGAATAAGGTGAGATGACAACTATGTCCCTACTCTAACTCGGCGAAATGACAACTATGTCCCTACTAAGGTGAGATATGGTGAAATGAGGGGTTTCCGGGGAATCGAATGTCCAAGGGTTGAACATGAAAGTGACACTGAATAATTTGGTCTAACTATTAAACCTAAGGTGGTATTTTTCTAAAATTTTCAAAACACCCTTGAGCTTCCCTGAAACTCTAATCAGGCCCTTACATTACCGAACTTGGTCCGAAAGCTCTCCAACCATTTTAAACTATCCAAACTAGAGCTGGAAAAAGCCAACCCGAGCCGCCAATCCAACTTGACCTGACCTGCATATGACCCACACAACCCAACCCGCATAATATACGGGTCGGTCGCGGGTCAAGCTTTCATAACCCGCATTTAAACGGGTTGGGTTGGGTTTGCTCGTTTAACCCGCATGGCCTGCATAACCTGTTTATTTTTTTCTTGTAGCTAAAGCTTATATCCTTTTATTTTAATACGATATATTTTTGTTTTTATGAAAACCTAATTTTATTTCCATTAATTTTATTATTCTATTTCTATACTTATTATTTCTAAGAAAATATATACAATATTTATTGTATAAATAATTCATTCTCTTTCTTTTTTTTTTCTGAAGTAGACCCTTTGTCAACTTACTTAAGAATATTTTTGTGTGCTCTTCTCTCTTAGGAGGATAATGGATATGAAGAAAATACAATGGATATCATATAAATAAAATAAAATAAAGAGGTAATAGCCGAGTTCATGCTAGTTTCCACACTATTTTCTCCTTACGCTAGCACAAGCTAGAAAGAATGGTGAATTATGGCATCATGACCTAGGCCTAGACCTAAATTTTCAAGCCAACATTAGTTGAGCATAAGTCCAATTTAAGATTCTATATGAAATAAATTAACATTATACTCATAACCTAAATAGAGCTTGTCATATTGCCTATCATTATAAGTTTTAAATTCCACCAATAGGATTTAGAAAGTTAAGGATTGTTCTTTTTGATGTTATCTCATTTTATAAATTAACTTATCGGTTTGGGTCTAATTTAAACTTTCAGTATGATTAATGGCTTACAAGATTGTTAATAAATTTAGGTTTGGGTGCAAGTTAAGTGGCCAATCCGACATGCAGTAACCCGCAAGGGTTGCGAGGGTCGGGTCGGATTACGAGTTTATGACCCATTTAGGCCAACCCGTCCCGTTTAACACATCTAATCCAAACACTGTTCTCATCCACCAAACTAATCAATTAATATTTAAACACGTATACAATTAAGCATTATTAATTAATATTAATTATAGTAATTAAGGATCGGGACCTCACAACCGTGACGAGTCTTTTGACAAATAATACTTCGATCTTGAGTATTTTTTCTGCGGTCACACCCCCATTGACAACAATCAATGGTCTCAATGATGATCTGGACGATTGGCTGCTTGACCTGAATGTGCATAAAAGTCTTAAGCATGAATCATCTTTGATATAACAAAAAAGTCTAAATGTCCCGAATGAGGTCCCGACTTGGGGACCGAATCACCAAGTGTCATGATGTGAACAAGCATGAGAGAGATGTTTTTGGAGGAGCGAGAGAGAGAAAAAGGGGGAGAGAGATGTTCGGTCCCAATTTCGGGACCGAATTCGGGACATGTAGCATAACTTTAGATATAATTGGTCAGGATGCCGGGTTTGTCATGCGCAACTTGTTGCAATAGTCGGGAAGGATCGGGCACGGTTTCTCAGATGAAACACGTATGTCATTTCTTGGTTGCTGATGTGACGATCTGATCCTTTTAAAATTGACATCTTCAAAATCTCAAGATTTGCATATCCATCCCATATGCCAAATGTAATATCTTATTTTTTTTTATTTAATATTAAGTCAAACCCAATCTCCAATGGTTATTTTAGAATAAAATAAGTCAATTCGGTATTTTCCTATTTTATATGTCAAATTTGGTATTTCACTCCAATATGTCAAATGCCATGTCATTTTTGGTATGGCGGGTGGAGCGAAAATCCATGCCAAAAATCCAGTATGACATGTCTACTTTGGAGTTGGCATCTCTTGATGACCTTGTCTGATAACGCGCCATCCCATCGTTGGATTTGAGAAGCTTTAATTCTGTTTGTAAGTCCAAACTTTTTTTATTTTTATCTTTTTGGGTAAAAGATTGAGTCCAAACTTGGGATTTGGATTAGGAATGCGCCAATGGACAATTGTGATCGCGACACCTTACCGTCACTTCTCTTTTCGAAGTCTCCGGGACACAGTAGTTGGTTGTCTCTTTCTCTACGATTTAGATTAGAATGACAAGGGTGATTAACACCGACAACCAAGGAAAAAAAACAACCAACCATATCAAAACATTACATCATGGGAGTTGGGACGGACTCAATCGACCCGCGCGCGTAAAAGAGTTCTACCATTCAACAACACAATAAAGAAGTTTGACAAAAAATTTGGCTATTCTGTATGCCGCCTCAACCTTCTATGGATGAGGCAAATAAACTTCTTTTATCATCAAAGTCCTTGGATAGAGATTAGCATAGCACCCAATCTTCACTACCATTAGTTGCTTGAATTGTCTCTGTGATACCATTAATATTTGCTTGAATTGCCTCCATGACATCCGTTGTACGAAAGTGGCGCAGCTGAAGATATATGTGACTTATGACGGACTAGATGCAACATGCATGAACACATGCAATCAATCCACACACACAAGAGAGACAAAGGATTTACGTGGTTCACCCAAATAGGGCTACGACCACGGGGGAAGATAGGAAGCATATTACTACAACAATGGAGGTACACTACATATGGAATTATCTCTCAGTTCCTAATCCCATAGTACACCTAGCACCTCAACACTATCATCTCTCTCTCACCTCTCTGTGGTGTAGGGAACACCATCTTGCAGAGAGATTACATTGTATCACTCTTCCTCTCTTTTTTTCACACATCTCAATCCTGAGGGAGGCCTCTATTTATAGCCTCTATCGGTATGGGAAGGCATATCGTTGCCCATGTTTTGCACCATGCCCCATGTTAGCTGGCCCATGCCTACTGTCAGCTGGTCCATGGAAATGTCAAGTCCGAAATGACGGCTCCTATTGAGCCATCATGCTAACAAATCTCCACCTTGGCGAACATAGGAGTCAATCCGCATAGCACATCATACGTCTCACCATCTCCATCTGCCCCTTAAGGCACTCAGGAACTGAGCACACCGATCAAGTCCAAGTAGACTTGATCTTTGTTACTGGAATGTGTATCCATGAATGCACAAAACCGCTTGTACCACTGTCCAGAAGGTTGCTTCAACCGGTACAATGATTTCTTCGACTTGCATCCATTATCAGGAATCTGGAACTTCGCTCCACCTACACTAGAAACTCCTTCCTCTTTTTCGTAGAATACGCTTGCATCCGATGGCCTGATTTTCCTCATCAAGAGACTCCATCTTTTCAGTCATAGTTGCTGCTTGTTGACTACTTTCCAACCCTTCCATTCATTCAAAAGACTCAGTCGTCAATGCATATGCAACCATATCATCACGGCCACAGTTTGATATCGATGCGTATGTCGTCATATCCTCGAAACCGTATCTAACCGGCGGCTTCCTTTCTCTCTGCGGTCTACCTGTCTGCAGTATCTACTGCTCTATCTGCTGTATCTGCTGCACAGTCTGACAGTCCCCTATATCCCGGGAGGAGATGGATGCACTTTCCTTTCGAACAAGCAAAGGTTTACAGAGACTTTCACTCTCTCATCATCTCCACCATGTGATGTAGGTAACATCACGCGCAAGAGAGATTACACTCTCTCTTTCTCAAGTTCTAGGGTTATAGATTACATGATGTTTATCATTTTCGCTTTCTTAGCTCCAAAGAAAGCCCCGGTACAATTACCAAAATACCTTGACCTAAATCCGGTCCTTGGCTAACCAATGAACCCATCCGGTTAACGCAGAATACAAGACATAACCCCAACAATCTCCACATTGGCATACATTTCTTACAACCACCAGGAGATAAAAAAATCGGCGATGTCTTCAAGTACCTCGCTGAATGGTACGTCCCTACACCAATGACGCAGTCTTCTTTCTTCAACATCTGACATGTTGAACCAGCATCCGAACTTTGACTTGTCCCAAAGTTCATGTTCTCGTCAAACTCCACCTTGAGCAGGATGCTCGGATTCTTTGACGAATTTGAGTGATTTTAAATCACTCACAACCAGCCTTCAAACCGCCCCAATTATTTGTACCACTACGAAGAAATAAGCCTTTTCCATCCAATCGATCATCCTGGTCAAGTCTCTGATGTTTGACTCGTCCTTTGCTGAAGGAGGCATGATTTCATCGCCTGCACGTTATTTCTTTGCTGGATGGGCTTTTGCTGATAATAGGTCGAGCCAACCTCGTTCTGAACCTGAACCTGCCCTGACCATCTCCAAGGAAATTACCATCCGTTCAAGTCTTCCTAAATTACCGCTAGATGACACACCTAGCTCCACTTGAACAATATCTTTCCTCATAGTGTTATCTGATGTCTCTTTCACTGCTCCACCTGGAACTGCATCCTCTATCAACTTGTAGAGATTTCTGATTATCTCACCATTCATGATGACCAATGCTCCCTTTATCACCTTTCCCAACTCCACTTGCCATAGTGCACTTACAGCCTTTGGAGTCTAAGGTATCCAAAGAAATTCAATTCTTTGCAAACGAGGAACATACATCACATCCGTTTGGATTTGAACAATCCCACCAAACATTTGGATTTATGCCGTTCCTATCCCAATGCTCAAGTACACATTGTCTTTCATAAGAATAGATCCACCATCATGGGACCAATCTCTACTGGAACTTTGATAGGAGTAACCAGAATAGCATGAGAACTATTCTTTTCCATTTGCTTTTGCATGTCCGCTCCTTCCCGATCCATTTGATGTGGATCTTACGCTTTCCATGGCATGAATCAACTGTCACAAGCGTTCGAGCTTTGCCTAAAACTCTTGGAGTAGTCTCTTCATCCATGACATCACTTAACACTTCAATTGGGCTAGTGATGCTTGAATCCATCACTACCACTATGAACCACTTGGTTTTTGAGTCAACCAAGTTTAACCTGTCAAACTACCATCCTCCTTCGTTAACCTCGTAGTTCTTGTCGTTACGAGTTCACAGGAACAAGCTGATCTGTATTGCAACTTTGCATGGATCCGATATCGTATAAATAATTTTCTACACTCCTATCAGTTAAAATCCTCTGTTGTATTTTCAATCTCATGCTTCACTTGCGTAGATGTCGTCACCACGAGTACACTGGAAGAAACAGATCTGAAATCCGATTCCGGATGGCTCCGATATCGCAGAAACAAGTTTCTACACTTCGATCAGTCAAACCTTTTTGTTGGTCGTTGAACAACCAATATTCTTCCGCAACAGCATAGATCAACTCGCCATGAGTCCGTGGGTTCAAACGGATTTCAAATCGGACTCTGGATGACTTTGATATTACAGCTTGAATTATGACCGTTGGATCTGGTCAAATTGGTAGTTGACCATTGCCGACGTCCGGCAAGACCAGATCAGATCTGCAAGTAGAGACAAAGTTGTCTCTTTTCCTTTTGGGTTTGGACGCTGCAACAGGGACTTCTGCGAGATGAGGTGTGGTTGCAACAGGGCGATCCAGACCCATGGATCTGATCATCTGCCACGAGAAATCGGGGCTTCTTCTCTAGCATCTGCGACTAGCAACAGGACGATCTAACCGGCAGCGATGCGCTGCGATCTCGCCCTTCTCCTACGATCTCCTCCGATCAGCCCCATCACTGAATCCGAGAATCACTGTTTTTCTCAGCAACAGTATGTGGCTCCAACAAGATCAACTCCAATCTCCTTCTCTGATCTTCCGCATTGGTTTCTGCAACATAGATCAGATCTGAACCATCTCCTTCGCCCTCTTCATGGCCCCACCTTTGCACCGATCCTTGCACTTTTTCATTCTGCAACAGGATCCTCTGCAGCTTCCGGTGGCCCACCAGAGATCCTGGATCTACTCCATTCTGATCCCTTCTCCGTTCTCGGAACCGTGGCCCACGTCTGATCTTTCTCCGACAAGTGATCTGTTCCAGGATCTCTGCTGTTTTGCAGAACTCAGGAGTTCCTAACTCCCTCATTCGATTTAGTTCTTCTCCGGCTGCGGTGCACCGACGGATCCTGTATCCCCCGTCTCTGCAAAACCCGCCTCAACCGAAATCCAAGAACAAACCTTCAAGCAGATCAGTGTCTCGATCATTTTGCAACTTGGGCAACAGGGCAAAGTCTCAATTTTATTTTATTTATTTTTTGTTAAATCCTCCATCTTCGATCTGTGCCGATCGAATCGAGAAGTCGAAAGAGAAGACTTCTCCATTTGCCTCCTTATCCGAATCGTGTGTTAGAGGCAAAGATCTGATCATGATCTTTCCGCCTCTTCTGCATCACACCATCCATATCGGATCTGCAACCCACCTCCGAGTGTGCTCTGGCCTGAGGCAAAGATTTGTATCATGATCTTTCCGCCTCTTCTACCTCACCAGCACGTGGTCTAGGGTATCTCTGACCTGGATCCGTCAATCGCACCATCCGGGCGATCTCTATGTCGCTTGTGCAACACCTGATCCTTGATCAGGAACATGGCCCACCTTTGATCTGGGCTATCATGGCCCATCTTCGCTTGATACGAGTTTGTTGTGCGAAAGTGGCGCATTTGAAGATATCTACGACTGATGATGGTATAGATGCAACATGCATGACAACATGCAATCAATCCACACACATAAGAGAGACAAATGATTTACGTGGTTGACCATTACTACAACAGTGGAGGTACACTGCATATGAAATTATCTCTCAGTCCCTAATCCAATAGTACACTATCTCTCAGTCCCTAATCCCATAAGTCCCTAATCCCATAGTACACTATCTCTCAGTCTCTAATCCCATAGTACACCCAGCACCTTCTTTGTGGTGTTGGGAACACCATCTTGGAGAGAGATTATATTGTATCACTCTTCCTCTCTATTTTCCATGCATATCAACTCAGAGGGAGGCCTCTATTTATAGCCTCTATCGGTATCGGAAGGCATATGGTTGCCCATGCTTTACACCATGCCCCATGTCAGCTGGCCCATGCCTACTGCCAGCTGGTCCATGGAAAGGTCAAGTATGAAATAACAGCTCCTGTTGAGCCATCATGCTAACAACATCACACAAAACTTGGCCTCTTCTTACGTCCAAAACTTCTAACTGATACCGTCTCTTTAATTCCTCCCGCTTATATTATAGATTTACCCATCCAATCTTCTAACTGAAGCATCGGAAATAATAAATAAATTAAAACCACATCTTTTTCTAATAATCGTATTAAGGCTTGGTTTATTTCCATGGCTTTACTTTCATCGTATCGGGAAATGATAACATTATCGGATGAAGAGATTCAAAGATGTTTGATTTAACACCCTTAAATAAATAGTCAGTTCTGGCCTTCCAAATGGCCCCACCAAATGGCAAGCGGCCCATGCTTTAGAAAGATTGTTATTAGTGGGGTGGGTCAGTTGATCATACTAAAAAGAAACCTTCCACCATTCAACTAATCCATGGACGAGGATTTTATGAGCCAAAAGCCCAAAGTGCGACTTAAACCAAAATTTTCTCGCATCATGATCACATTAGAAAAGGGCAGGTTCAACCGTCTCTTCCGAACAATTATAATATATTAAGTTAGAAGGTTTTTGCTTCAATTTTAACCACTCATGTTTCGGTTGTTCATATGTAACTATACTCTTTTTCCTCTAATTTCTCTATTTTTATTTTACCCAACTTATCAAAAGGAAAGAGGTATATTTTTTTAATATGTGATTATTTATTTTCTAATACAGAGAGATACTGTGCTGAACACGGATTATTGAGCTAGTCACATATTAAACAAGATCCATTACAATTTTTTAATTTGGGGCTAAGACAGGATCCTATCGGAATAACTTTTTAAAGACATTTCCACTAAAAAAAAGAATATCTTGGGAATAGGAAGTCTCCATATGGTTTTCCATTTCATCAACTTAGTACCATTATTTGAATTATCTGCAGTGAGCACTTTATAAGGCGATCTTTTCAAGAGATAATTTCTTGAAATGTCGATCCGTAAACATTGCCACGTGAATTCACAATAGTGTAAGTCGTACCTACATATTAATTGAGCCAGTTAATTGGGGTCTTAACCATATAAGTAGAGGTCACATGCATTGTGTGGACTTTGTGCTCATCTCAATTCTCATGATTTCCTATCAATAAACTGTGTAATATCTTGTCAGTCTTGAGTAGAAGATACTTGGAACTAATCCAGTGGTTTGGACTTTGGATGAGAAAATCAGGTCACCACGAATGTACTTTGATAACTATTCGACTTGGTAATGGTAACTAAATGTGGCTTAGGCTAATTTTCACCAGGTGCTCCGCTGGAACCCTGGCCTAACCTGACATATCTCAAATTGGCTAGCTTTGTCAAATAAAAACAGAAAAACATGTGGGAGAGACTTTTAAAAATATTCTGTGTAAAAAACTGTTTATTAAATAGTAAAATGTAAATAAAAAAAAAAATTTCATCACAGTAAGTGAAATTTTCTCCATCCCATTGAAAATCTTTTCTTTGAATTTAAATTAATTTGTTGAAAGGAAAATTACTTTTCCCCTTAAAAGTAAATATAAAAAGGTTAAAGTTTATTTGCCCTGCAGAAAGAGGAATTTTCTCTGGATTCTGTAGGCAAATAGATTTTAACCTTTCTATATTTTTTTTTATGGGGAAGAGCTGAGAACGGTATGGAGTGGCTTACCTGGAAAAAAAAAAGAGGTTTACAACATATTTAAACGGTTTATTAATACTGCATTATTTTCACATGCCTCCAAAAGCAATGAATGTAGTTCATTCAGTACTCTTGGAAAGCAATTTCTCCACTTCTACTAATTAACAACTGCCAGTCATATCTACTAGACAAATTATCCTTATTACAAGTACAAGTATGAACCATGAAGGTTCAAAAGGGGCACAATGGAGGAAATAGATCATACTAGACTAGTGGGCACTTTGGGCACATGAACAGGAAACCCATCAATCTCGTCAGTCCATGGGCTCTTCTCCTTGGTCGGATTGACGCTCCTAAGTGCCCGCCAAACAGCACTGTTACACTTGAAGCCGGATCCGAAAGCAATCTGCCACAATCGATCTCCCTTCTTGACCCTCCCCTTGGCCTCAGAGTAGCCGAGTTCATACCACAAAGAGCTACTAGAAGTGTTGCCAAATCTGTAGAGAGTCATCCTTGAAGGCTCCATCTGCCAATCACTCAGCTCAAGTTTCTTCTGTAGCTCGTCCAAGACAGCCCGCCCGCCTGCGTGGATGCAGAAGTGCTCGAACGCGAGCTTGAAGTCAGGTATGTATGGCTTGATCTTCATCTTGAACACTTTTCGGGCAACTAATGTGGCAAAGAAGAGGAGCTGCTCCGACATGGGTAGAACCAGAGGGCCTAGTGTGGTGATGTTCGACTTGAGAGCTTCCCCAGCGACTGCCATGAGGTCTTTTGATAGGGAGACGCCGACTTTTCCAGCTTCATCTTCTTCTTGGAACACACACTTGAATGCCCGATCATCGGCCCCTTTGTGGGTGCGCACAGTGTGGACTAGCTGGTACTTTGATCGGCGGCGGTCAGACCAGCGGTTCGATAGGAGGATGGCTGCTCCACCCATGCGGAAGAGGCAGTTTGGGACCAGCATGGCTCGATTGTTGCCAGCGTACGAATTTAGGGTTATGTTCTCTGTGCTCACTACCAAGGCGTAGGAGTTGGGCTGCACCTGTCAGCATTTATTTGTTACAGTGAAGTGGAATGAATCAGTTTAAATAAATATTGATTTCAAAATCAAGGGGCTGCAAATAAGATGGTTGGATGAAACGATTGACGTACATCTATTTTGAATTATGGCTCTTCATAAGATGGTTGTGATTATCCAATTAGAATGAAATTCAGGTGAATTCTAAAGATCCATTCATCCACCGCACACAATTCTAAGGATCCATGAATCCATCATTATTACAGTTGAGTTCAGATGAGCCGAGGGATGAAACATATTACCAACAAAACCCATGTGATTGCTTGGTCCCCTACATTCTGATTAGGATCAACAAATCCCTCGGGCCTGTTTGTTTATGCATTAGAATACATAGGGTTTTATGGTCAAATGCGGACCTCCCTTAAAGAGGTGAGGTTTGAATTAGTATGAGGTGAGGGGTGGGGGATATAAAGTGCTGATGTAGAAGGGACCTTCACTTTCCTAGGCATAAGAATTACTAGGGTGCAGTGATGGTGGTTTATTCATTTTCCATCGTCTCTTGATTATATTTCCATTAAAGGAGAGGTTGTTTGAGGCTCGTTTTCTCATGTTCATCTTTGATCTTTGTTTTTAGGGTAAATTAGCTAACGGTTCCTGAACAAGGTCTTCAAAGGCATCTCTAGTCCAACAACTTTTATCTAATGTTTATAATCCAGATAGCTGGAGATATTTTGGTGAAAGTTCCTTAATACGCTACGTCATATATTTTCATGACTAATTTACCCCTTTCAACCCTCATTCTTAGGCGAAGTTCTCTCTTGTTCTCTGTTGTCCCGGATAACTCCTTCCATCTTCTTCTCTCTCATTTTCCATTTTTTGTTTCTTTCCATGGTTATGGAGTATCATTGCAGAGCACCTTTCGTCACCACCATGACTTCCGATCTCTCTCTTTTGGTGTCGTCTAGCTCAGATTAATTGAAAGCAAACATAGATTAATTAACATAAAAGATAGATAAAATCATATAAATACAGAGATGACTTTAATTTAAAGTCAGATAGTTTCATGCCAAAATTAGATAAAATGTACACAAACTAAGATAAATTAACAGCAAACTCTGAAAAACATCAAATTTATTTGAGTTTTCGGCAAATTTATCTGAACTTCTGGCAAAAATCAGACAAATTTATGTGAGTTTTGAATAACTTTTCTGAGTTTCGAACAAAATTTTCTGAGTTTGAACCAAAACAAATTTATCCGAGCAGATAAATTAACAACAAACTCTGAAAAACAATAAATATATCTGAGTTTTCTGAAAACTTATCTTAACTTCTGTCAAAACTTAAACAAATTTATCTAAGTTTTGAACAACTTTTCTGAGTTGCGAACAAATTTATCTGAGTTTGGACCAACACAAATTTATCCGAGCAGAAAAATTAACAGCAAACTCAGAAAAAACAAAAAATTTATCTGAGTTTTTAGAAAACTTATCTTAACTTCTGGCAAAACTCAAACAAATTTATCTGAGTTTTGAACAACTTTTCTGAATTGCGAACAAATTTATCTGAGTTTAGAGCAACACAAATTTATCCAAGCAGAAAAGTTAACAACAAACTTAGAAAAACAACAGTTTTCTGAAAACTTATGTTAACTTTTGGTAAAACTCATTTGGCAAATTTATCTGAATTTTATCTGAGTTTTGCCAAAACTCAGATAAATTTGTGTGAGTTCTGCTTTTACTAAAGTGTACAAGGTTTTTTTTTTGTCTTTTTCACTGCATCATTTTTACGAGAGGACTGACGTCTGTATGATAAAATATTGTGGACCTTAAGGCTATAAAAGCAAATGATGAAGGACCTAACGCCAAATGCCGCTTGTTTTTAAGCACTAATGGCATAATTCCTATGTATTCACTGCCTATGCAATCTAGTGCAAATATTCAGGGGCAAAAGTGACTTTACCAAAACACCGAAAATCATGGTATGCATGCAGCTCTTTCTAGATTCCATAACCCAAACAGCGGAAGAAAACTTAACCAACCTGGAGAAGGTTTTTAGCAAGGTCTATGGATATGACTCCAGCACTGCAGCCCATACCACCAAGATTAAAGCTCTTAATGTTACTCCTCAGTTTGTAGTGATTCACAATCATGGCAGAAAGAGAGGGTATAGGATTGAATAAGCTGCTATTCACCACCAAAATCCCAATATCCTCAGGTTTCACCCGTGTCTTTGCCAGCACCTGATCCACCGCGCCGAACACCACTGCCTCTGTCTCCTTCCTCGCCTGCGCCATGCACGGGTTCCGTGCAGGAATGTTAAAGAGAGCATCGGGCATGTACGTCAACTGACCCAATCCCGATTTCTCCAAGATCTTTGTTTGAAACGTCAAAGTCTGTTCAGTGAAAATACCGGTGAGCCTCAACTTCTCGATGAAAAGCTCATGGGAGCACTTTTGATCATCTCTACCCTTGTGTAAGGCGAAATCTACCAAGTAAACCGGCAGGGGCAGGGTCGTGAAGTAAATTCCTAATAGAAAGCCGAGGGGGCTTGAACATAGGACCACTGTCACTTCATTGTACTGGAGCTGGTTCCAGAGTTCCTCCACTACGGTAAGAGTGGAGAGGTGCACCAAGGAAAGGATTAGACAGGGGATCAAGATGAGATAGATGAAGTTGGTTATCAAGTAATGGTATCCCAACTTTATATACTTCAACTTCACTGACTGGTGGAAATTTGGGAGGTTGTTGTTTTTCTCCTCGGTGAATTCGAAGGAACTCAACACTTCACTTTTTGGTTCTTGGTATTTATCCTTCATGATTGGTAGAACCCAAAGGAAGCAAAATGTGGAAATGGGATCTCTAGTCGTCTCAAGATTACTATTCTAGAGCAAGAATGAGAGAAGGAATTGAGAAGACGTAGGAATGAGGGAGGAAGAGATAAGATTTATAGCTTTATAGAGATAAAAAAGAGCGCGAGGTGTTGAATATGCAACTACCCCGGGTTCCCAACGAATTTTTTAATTGCGGGAACATTGATTTTGCTAGCGACAAGAGCCATAGCTCAAGTCATGCTCTCTTTAACTGCCAACTGCTCATGATGCAAATTCATGAAAATGCCAGCGCATCAACCGCCACCAGAGGATGGAAAGAGAAAAAATAATAATTTCCATAATAATTTATTTAAGCATTTAATCTGTGTTTTTGTGTGTTTCTTCTTGCTTGTTTGCTTTCTCTCTTCCAATGAAATCTCCATTCAAGTCTTTTAATAATTATATAATCTCTTTGGGCCAATATTTTGAAAATTGGATCGGTGTAATTAACGGACCTTCTTTTTGGGTCCATTCAGATGGACCCATAGTGGGCCCTACTCTCAGGGGTGCACCATGCGCCATATGTGCACTTGTGACATGTGTCTCACAAAATGATATGGTGGGAATAGCAAGTGAGCCCCACCTTGTGATCAATCCAAAATACCTTCTTAAATCTCCAATATATCACCGTTCCTATGGAATTTACACTAATCCGAATGGATCGGATGATTGGATCGAGTTTGATTTGTTTGGATGAAGATCTGGAATAATGATTCGATGACATGAAGTTTTACACACAGGTGGGTCACTTCCAGATTTTTGATCTCCGCTTTCCCATGAATCGTATTTGCCCCAGGTAGGCCCTACAAATCTGTGTGTGTTTTTTGGGTGGGTGTGTGTTTTTGTTATATATATAAAAACTTAATCCTATGCGATGAGAGCAATTGATCTATGGCGTGATCAAAATCTTTTGCCTGATGAGAACAATTGATCATCGATGGTGTGATCAAGTTTTTTTTGCCTCCAAAAACCCATCTTGCGTTAAAAGTTAACTATGACAGGTGGCCGGTGTGAATCTAAATCTAATGGGTTCCACAGAAGGTGGCCCATGTAGATGCACGCATGCATCTCCCGTGTAGGAAATGGGTGGACCCACACTAAGATATCAATTAGAAACACACTAAAAAGTAAGAAAACAAATAATGTGCCCAGGTATTTGCCAAAGCAAAATGCCCCCACATAATAAAGAACTAGCACAAGAACCTGTGCTCTATCCATACAAATTCAAATCAAATACAATTGCACAATAGTAAATTTTTTAAAAAAAAATGAAAGAAGAACATCTATGACTATACCTATTTTTGCAATTAAGAGAGGTAGAATAGAAAGAAAGTAGGAGAAATGAAGTGAAACAAAAACAAAAAAATATGTAGAAATGGGAATATCCATGACTGTACCTATTTTTGCAATTAAGAGATGTGACTGTACCTGTATGTTGTCGTCCTTGTTGAAGTGCCGTCCTCCAATATTGTTGTGAAGGCGCATGAGGCCATGTTGCCTGAGATGTCACGGTCTGACCGCCTTCCATAGCTTCTACGATGAAATTCACTCACGTGTGGTCTCAGACGGTGTCGTAGCAATTTCCGGCTCTCCACTCAGGTTCGTCAACTGGTTCAAACGTTTGAAACGTTTGGCCATCCTCCGTCTCCACAGTAGGGTAGGGGTCAATACCTATGCACCAATAAACAGAGTAAACAACAAGTACGAAAGCATAATTCATAAATAAAACACAAGATCAATTTGAGTAATAATAGGTAATGATCATAAGAGATTAACAATGGAACAATGATGAAAGGAACGTACAACCTGAATCCATTCTACACAATAGAGCAATACAATAATCACACAGAAGCACTACTACTTTTTTGGGTGGTCAGCCCTAACTATCTCAATCACGTCGGCGGTCATAAACCGATCAATAATCCGGAATACTGGTCAATCAATCAAGTCGGATATTACAGTGTCCGCTCACATCGGTGATTAGCCGTCCAATTACAACTGCAGTCGTTCAATTATGACCCAATCGCTATATATATTATAATAGGATAAACCTAGTAATTTGTAAAGCTCTGACATAGAAACCTAGGTCAAAGTGAAGGCTGGCTGCACAACAATCCACAATCGATTACCAATCAAATCATTCAATTAAACCTATACAATATTTCAATTGATTGCCACGCCACATCACGGTCCATATCCAATCAGCATAGGGTATGCAACTAATAGACCAACACCAATTTCAATCATGTATGCAAACCCGGTCAATAAATAATCACAAGCCAATCCTAAGGTCACACATAAGATCTCATACCCGACAACAACAAGAATCTCTAATAGATAAAAGATCAACACATCCCCTCTCAATCAATGGTGCATAGACCCAATTAAGGGTTTTCCAATAGAGATAGGTTGATCTCGAATCCATTACGATTTCCCCGAGGTCATTCAAAGTACTAAACCCCACGTTAGTAAGATACCGTGTGCCCGGACGGTATTTACTCGGTCCAAAGATCCAATTAATAGAGTTCAAAAATATAATTTTAACCCAAGATATCATTTAAAATTAATTTGCAAATGATGATAAAATCACAATCTTAATTTATAATTTTAGAAAACCTGAGAACCTCATCCAAAACATTTTCCACATTCAAATAGTCAAAGGATTTAATTTGGATTTATAAAACAAAGATGGCCCTTTCCTAATTTCTAAAACTAATGGGGCAACTAATCAAAAGTTATAAGTTGTGTTGTGTCACAACATAGCCCATCTCACCCACCACGTCATTATTATTCTCTCTCTCTCGTATCCGCACACATCACCATTCTCTCTTTTATTCCACACATGTCACCATCATTGCCCACCTGCATCCTCTCTTCTTTTCATCATAGAACTCAGTTCTGTAATGGAGTCCAGCGTCCCAGCCTCTGTGTACTTCGGATAGTGGCCCACTGATAAAAAGGCCCATGATCAAACCCCATTAACATTGTCGCCAAAACCCCCTCTACAAGACGTAGGGATTTGATCTGCAATCGGTGACCCACCTGGGCCCCACAATCTCCAACGAAAATATATTTTTTTCTCGATGCTGTCAGCCCCCTTGGGTCTTTGGATGGTGGACCAAATAGGGCCCACTTCACACGGGTCCACATCCCTAACATCACCCCTCCATGTCCCCTCCATGTCCGGTCCGATGGACGGACTAGATCTGCTATTGGATCAACTAATGGGTCCCACTACCATTTGTTCCCCAAACTGATTCTTCCCCCTTTATCACGCCCTCTGCTGATCAGTCTGCAAGATGATGGCCCAAACGAGGTCCATTGCCTATGGATCTAGCCTCCTTGAGGTCGTCCGTGGGTCCACTACTGGATCTACGGTCCTAATCAAACATCAGTGGGGTCCACCTGGTCCCACAGCTAATGCACAGTAACAAGGTCTCATGGCTCTGCTTCTGGGAAGCTGTGACAGGTCCGATCCTCTTTGGGTGATTTGGTTGGTCGAATGTAATGCTACAAAAATAAGAAGATCAATCCGATGATCTCCTATTCTGATCTCTATTATTAAAACATCAAAACAAGGGTGCCGAAGGGCTTCTACATGTATTGACACGCAAATCAAGAAATAATACACGTATTAAATTTACAAATTATGGTTAGGTACTTGCCTGAGATCCGCTGTTGAGGGAGACGGTCTAGAATTCCTACTGCAAAAGCCCAAAACTCTAACCCAGAGAAAAGTTGGAAGAGAGAGTTGTGTGTGAAAATAAAAGAGTGTGGTGGTGGTGTATAAATAGGGAATAAGAATAGGAGTTGTAATTTAACTCCTATTAACTATGGGTCAAGATACTTATCCGACAAGCCTAACTCACCAACCTAAGTCTAGCATGGTTTCCGCTTAGACTAATCACGTATTTAATTAAAACAGGTTCCGATTATGTACACTAATATATTATTGTATCATATAATATGTAAACCCACCCCCCCCCCCCCCCCCCCCCCCCCCCAAACGCGCCCAGAGCTAATTCATGTTATTGGAAATGAGCCTTGCAATCATGACCCAACTTGCCTTCTTCTTTTTTTACCCGGCTT
Source organism: Umbellularia californica (assembly GCA_028538565.1). Lineage (NCBI taxonomy): Eukaryota > Viridiplantae > Streptophyta > Magnoliopsida > Laurales > Lauraceae > Umbellularia > Umbellularia californica. The sequence goes on along the minus strand of JAPQWN010000012.1, from coordinate 17,512,735 downwards.
AGGGGGTTGTTACCCCAGCCCTCTAGTGAGGGAAATAGATCTTGGGTGACATGGGAGAGGTAGACCAGCCTCTAGGTGAGGGAAGGTGACTCTGCCTAAGTTTAAACCCTGGATAGCCAACTAAGAACTGACGCCTCTTACCATAGGGGTAAGAGTAGGGTTGCAAATGGGTATCCGATTCTCTGATTACCCAGAAGTTCCGACCCACAAAAAACCTGGTCTGGAACTTATTTTAGGTTCCGATTCATAAACGGGTCCAGATCTGAAACCTAAATTAGGTTCCGATTGATAAATGGGTCCGGTTCCGGGTTCATATAGGTTCCGACCCCGAGACCTGGCATATGAGTCTTTAATATTGCAATTTGTACTTTAAAACCAGCTCTTTTTTGGCATTCTTATGTATAATACTAGATGCTGTAAACTTGATGCACTGTTAATAAGTAAAATGGTAGGCTTATTTTAAGAAAAAAAATAAAGAATAAAGAGAAAATAGAATTGGTTTTGGAACTAGATTCGAGTCCTCTAAGTGGACTTAGTTCCAGATCAGATCTGAGTTTTCTTATCGAAAGCGGGTCTGGAACCAACAAAACAGGTTCCGATTCAAAACAAGATCCAGAACCTTTATTTAAAACCGGGTTCGGGTCCGGGTCTACTATGGTTCCGATCTAGAACTGTCCCGTTTGCAACCCGAGGTAAGAGGAGGTCACTCTTGATGACATGTTAATTGGATATATATATATATATATATATATATATATATATATATATATATATGACCCATTAGCAAGCAGTGGTCTAAGGGATGTAAATGGGCCAGTTCCATGGTGGACCCGAAACCAGAACCGTTAATGAGGCCATTTAGGTTCCGATTGATAAATGGGTCCGGTTTCGAGTCTATTGGGTAGAGAATCGTTTAGAGAAAAAATGTACTTTTAGAAGGAATTCTAGAAAATTGAGATAATATGTTGGGTCCCGGGTCCACAGAGCGGAAAAGGTGAAATAGGACCCTGACCTGTTTACTTATCATGGCTTATCTAAGAATAGAAATCCAGTTATTAATGGGTCGGAACCTCCGGATAATCGGAGAATTGGGACCATTTACATCCTTACCAAGTCTGGCAGGAATCGAGCCTTCAATGGGTACGTAATTGTACAAGTTGGCTAACCACGAGGGTGACCATTTACATCCTTACCAAGTCTGTCAGGAATCGAGCCTTCAATGGGTACGTAATTGTAGAAGTTGGCTAACCACGAGGGTTGAGTAAGATGAGATGCCTCTTTCCTTGGGTGTCTCATTTATGTTTCTTACAAATGCAGCCGTTTGGGTCCCAGGACGATGCCACATTCAATTAGAAGGACACCCATAGGACGATCCTAAATGTAGGATCCATATACAGGTGCTCATGGGCCGGGCCCGATCCGAGCCCAGTCTACTTTGGGCCGGGCTTTAATTAAGTGAGGGAAATTCCAAATAGCAGCCCGAACTGGCCCAAAAGAGGAGTGCTTGTAAGTTGATGATAATTTTTCTAAATAATTGCTAGAAAGCCCATGAAACCAATAAAATCCCCGGTTTTGCCCTGCCCGATAGACTAAAAGGGCGGCCTAAAACTCTTAGGCCAGATACGGTCCTGTGTTTATAAAGTTGGGCTTGGCCTGGAATACTTCAGTCCTGAACGGCCCGGCCCATAGACACGCCTTCAGTGAGTAGACTGGCTCATGTTTTAATACAGTTTCCCATTGTAGGCAAATGTTTGTCGTGTTAGTGTTATATTTGGATCATGACAGACTGATGATAAGGCCCATCATGTGGTTGGTGCTGGTTGTCAACTTCTAATCAATCATATGGAACACAGCAAAGGATGGGCTTGCAATGATACTCTGATTTTATATTTGGCCTTGAGATTGGGTTCGTCTTGCAGTCAAGCTTTTACTCCCATACGATACAATTCAGGGTGGCCTTGGGCTTAGTGACTACCCAGCTCAGCCCACCTGAGCTTCATCCATAGAGGCTCCTACTGAAGAACCATTTATGTTCAGGAGTCTCCGAATCCTTCGTGAGATATTCAACTATGGACTCTCTCTATTACTCATTTCCACTACCATATCATAGAGGAGTTGCATTCTCTGAATCACTTGTTTGGGAAGCACACCTAGATTTTATTTGGTCCAAAATGACAGCCTTTACAAGATACAGAATGGCCCTGTAATTATGGGTCTGAACTCGGCCAATCCAACAGAAGAGGAGGTAGGGGATCATAAGATCTGCATAGGTCCTACATTTGTGTACAACTTCGACTCTCTTGGATCATCATATGCCCTTGGTCAATGAACCTTGTGAGGGGTCCTGTGAGGGGTCTGGATCCGAGCCCGATCCAGGTTGAGACTGACCTAGCCCGCGAGCCCCAGTCTAGCCTGTAAAACCAGTCAACGGGTTTTGGGGCCAGGCCAGTTTGAACTAAGATACTGATTGAGCCCTAGTGGCTCGTAATGGCCTGACGCAGGAAAAGGGGAGACCAGAGGCACCTGGCAAAACGAGAGAGAAACCATGCGAGGTGCGGGTGACGCACTCCCCCCCATAACGAAAGACATGAACAGAGACGTGCAGGCCCCCTTTGCCATGAGTGACAGTTAATGGGGAAGTTGGAGAAGATTCAGGGAGCCAAAGAAAGGAAGAGATAAAATGGGGAAAGAGATGAAGAAAAAGGTACGAAAAACGAATCCATAGCAAAAGGATCAAAAACGATTTCCCAATCTTGGAGCCTAACTTAAGCATCGGAGAAAATTCGATCGGGCTATCCCATCGAGTTTTGTCCTGTTTCTCTTTTCTTGAGCAGGTACCTGATTTAGAGTAGGAGATCCACCGAGAGTGGAGACAAGTAGTTTCAGAAACGGAATTTCTCTCTTCAAAAAATTGACTTTACAAGCCTGCACTTCACTAATACAATTAAAGTCAAGTAAAGTCTCCATTTTCCAGATAAAGTGTCATATCAAATGCACTTTATTCAAAACTCCCTCCATCTTTTTCATACAAAAAGTCAAAAAGCAACTACTTTTATCTACTAAAATACAAAAAAACTCCACTTTCCCATACAAAAAGTCAAAAAGATTCCATAACAAACAACTAAAAATAAAATACCATCATAACCCACTTATATTTTATTCTTTATTCAAAATCAACTTTACTTGACTTGACTATATTAGTAGAGTTACCAAACTGGCCCTAAAAGGTTTTCAAAGGGATCATTATTTTAGGACTTCAATCCGATGGTGAGTCATAGTTAGATGAATATCAAATTTAAGCCTGTGCTCATGCATTTGGGGGGCTGTTTGCGCTCAGAGTAAGTGCGAGGGTCCCACATTTATTAGAGGATGGGGACAGCAGATGTCTCTCATGGAAACATCCTCACAAGAATATAGCAGACCGTAGATTGATGGGATAAGTACTTATGAGGATGATGATGAAATATATAATAATATTTTTATATAATTAGGAGTTTGACCCGAGCTCAGATATAAAAATTAATCAGATCAGTGTGCCAACCTGAAGCCAAACCTGTTCACATCCCTAAACTTGAGCAGCAGTAAGCAAAGCTTACAATGGATCTAAATTAGCAAAAACTTAAAAAAAATTAAAAAAATAAAGGCTTACTATGGGTCTAGATAATTATTCCAGGCATGTGGAATATTGTAATGCTGGGCTTGCCTAATGTAGATGCCCAACAAGGTGTAACTTGCTGGGCCTTGGCAAAGTGCATAAACAAAGTCCAGGATGTCCTTCAATAAGTCAGATTCAAAGCTGGTTTTGCACGGGACTGGCTCCACAAAGATTTTAGGGCCTGGTTATAATGTCCATGTTCGACATGGACCCTGAAGTCTGGAGAGGAGCCTCCCAGATAAGGTTAAGTATAGGCTCACATTAGCCCAATGAAGGCCCAAGCCCTATATTGAACCAAGTCTGGTAAGTGTTTGAGTCCAGCCTGATAATGACTCTCAATCCTAGAATCTGGTCTAGGTCCAGCCAATTGGATTTATTGAACAATTCAAATATGCTTGTATTGGATTAAGCTCTGAAATATCTGTGTTGGAGCCTGATCTATTGACGGCCGTAATAGCCATACATATTCTTCGGCTCCAGAACTTGCCCTAATCATCATGGGTTTACAGTTAGGCCCATTCAACACCCAGGAAATATTTATACAATACTTGATCAAATTCAACTTAGGCGATCCCCTGCTAGGTTGCTTATATGCTGCCTTGCCGGGCAGCTTGAATTCGACTTAAGCTCAGGCAAGGTTAGGCTAGATCTGGACTGTTTTTTAGGCTTTTGGGCTGGATTAGGCTTATAAGACTGGATCCATTCATATTTTCTTTAGGACTAGCATAATCTGACGTATTTAACGCCAAGTGGTACGGTTTAGATAATTAGTAGGCTTCTCCCAGGTCTGATAGATAAACAAGATGGGCTTGAACAATTGAACTCGGCCCAATGCCCATGAACACCTATAGCTGCTTGGCGATTATGCTCCCCAAGTCCCCACGAAGCAAGTGGATATTAGTTTGAAACATGGTTTACTGCCAAGTGGACATTATTCATTTGAATTACCCAATATCAGTTATTTCATTTGCAAGTTGTCAAAAGAGCCCCTCAGTCCAACCATTTCGGTCTTGTGCCATGTCCTTTCTTCAGACTGTAATCCTATTGCGTAGATCTGGACGGGTCAAGGCTGGATTGAGCCAATAACAGGGACACCAACAGAGAGACTTATATAGAAAAAAATAAAAATAAAAATAAAAGAAAAAGGGAAAAGGTGTAACAAAGAAATGATTGATACAATGATATAATGACTAATGATGTGTTTGGTTGGGCTTTTTAATTGCAAGCGTGCTTTTCAAAGAGTAGCTTCTAAAAAACAACTTTTTCTGTTCAGCTTTTTATCAAAAAACCTGATTTTCAGTATTAAAAGAACTTGAGACAGTTAGGTGATGTCATAAAAAACTACTTTGAGTATGCACTAGTTAAATAATATATTAAAATTCGCACTTTAAATGGTAAACTGGTGCTTGGAGAATATTGACAAAATATAGGGGAAAAAACTCTCGGATCCCATGCTAGTTTTTTAACATTTTATTTTCGAATTGATCACCTTTAACTTCCTTTTGACCTAACCAGACACATACCCTCCAAACATAAAGGATTTAAAAAATAAACAAGCAATAAAATAAATGCATATTGAAAAGAACAAATAAGAAACAAGATTTTGATAGTCTCTATAGATTAGGGTTTTTTTTTTTTTTTTTTTTTTTGACGAGAGGCCAATTCCCTGTTGCACAAATGAGTCCACAACACACGTACACTGTGTAAATCTAGCAGGTGTTGAACACACAATGTAGGGAGGAAACCCACCACCCCATATGGAGATGAACAAACACCTAAGTGAGTCTTCGTAGATCAGTTTCAATCGACAAAATCCTTTTTCTTCCAAAGTCAATATAAACCAGCGAAAGCCCAAATTCTTTAAATCCAAAATTCGAAGGAAAACCAACTTCCAACCAAAAAAAAAAAAAAAAAAAAAATCTCTACTTCAGTTAGTTTCTTATTTTCTTTATTCCCATCCATGTGAGTTGTTAGGAAAAAAAAGTCCATTACAAAAGAAGAGAGGAGAAGGGAGTACAAAAAAAAAAAAAAAAAAAAGGAAATATGCAAAATGAAAAAAAAAAAAAAAAAAAAAAAAAAAAAGGACCGTTGCTGCCCAAGGTTCCGTCATTTTGCCAAGTGTTGTCTGCAAATGTGACAAAGCGAAGTATATGGAAGATTACTTCATACCAAAATGGAATTTGGTTTTAACATTTGGATAAGCACATCTAAGAAGAAAATAACTGAACAAAGTTTTATTGGCTTCCGGCTTTCGTACAGGGCAAAAGTTGTAAAGCCCTTTTATGCAACCGAACCAAACTCAGCCCAAGCGTGAGGCCCCGCCAATCACTTGCCTTTGTCATATATTAATTATATCTAATTATGCTAATTTATAGAGGTTAGTAAGGGTAGATGGGTCATTTCTTAGGAATTAGGCCCAGTTTAGTGTCTTAGGGGTCTAATTGTGATTTATAAGATTGTTAGGGGGATTAGTTGTATTTTAATAGAGTTAGTTGGTTAGAGGCCCTTAGGTGTGATTTCTAAGTTACATAGGGGTTTCTCTTGGATAATTATGCAACAAACCTAAAATACCATGAGTGCCCTTAAGCTTCTTCATTAACGAAGCAACTAAGGGTAGGCTTTTTAGTCATTTTACCAAACAAAAATCTATAAATAAATAAATTTATGTGCATTTTTTAGATCTATTTGTGTTTTTGAATTTTATTTGTGTCTTTTGAAATTTATTTGCAGTTTTTGAAATAAATTTAACTTCTTTTTGGAAAAAATACTTAAGTTTTTGGAAAAATTTTATGAAATTTGAAAAATCGGTTTTTCTTTGTTTTGGCAAATGTATTTTCATTTTTTAAATCTATTTGTGTTTTTTTAATTTTATTTACGTCTTTTGAAATTAATTTGCGTCTTTTGAAATTTATTTACATTTTTTGAAATTTATTTGGATCTTTTGAAATTTATTTGGGTCTTTTGAAATTGATTTGCATATTTTGAAATTTTATTACATTTTTTGAAATTTCTTTTGGATCTTTTGAAATTTATTGTGTTTTTTTAAGTTACTGCGTTTTTTTAAATTTATTTGTGTTCTTTTGAATTTATTTTCATTTTTAAGATCTTTTTGTGTAGAATTTATTTGAAAAACTCATTAATGGGATTTCATTAATCGTGGCCAATTAATTGGTAGTTGATCTTTATTGATGGCATATCCCACTAATCATGTGATATGATTTAAAGAAAGGGTAAATTAGATATTTTAGGTCTTCAGATTTGGAAAAATGACCTATCACACTATGGAAAAAGATTGTGGATTTAAAGCGGACCTGTCGCCGAATGCCCCTATTTTTTTATTGGAAGGGAGGATTTGAACACACATCCTCTCACTCACAAACAAACATATCGACTAGGTGAGCCATAAGTTGAGTCAATAAACTATTCCTATTTTTTTAATAAAATATATTAGACCCGGGCTCAGGCTTACCCTTTTCGAGGTGGGCTGGCCTCGGGCAAGGCACTTATGGCTTGAGTCGGGCTTGGCACCGGGCTTGGGCTTGTTGTATAGCATCCGGGCCGGACCGGGCCTAGATATTATAGACACCTCATTTTGGCACCCTATGAGGGCTAAATCAACCTGCCATGCTCAGTTATGCTCAAGTTAGGCTTTGAATTAAAAATCACCATTTAATTTAAAATTAAATTAATTTAAATTGCATCTGCCTTTGAAAATATCCAAAAAATGAGCTCCATAAATCACCACCAGACTTCTCATGACTCATCAAAGCACCTCATTAAATAGTGGAAATGAAACAAAATGATAAGGAAAGAAAGAATGAAAAATAAATGATTAATGAGTAGCAATTAATAAATAGTAAATAGTAGGGTTAGCAAAATGGATTTAATAAATAAATAAATAAATAAACGGACAAATAAAAAAATAGTGGTTTTGTTAGTGTGAGTGTGCATGAGATCAGCCAGTGGCATTTAGGGTCCTAGTCGGCCACCAGGGTGAAAAGTGGAATTAAAATTATGGCGGTAGGTCTTGTACCCCAGAATACTCACTGGAAAAATCACCTAAACAGTTTCTAAGCTCCCGATTACCCTGGATGTTAGTTCATCATGATCTACTCGTCAAGAGTTTTCTGTCCATATATAGAATGTCAAAATCCAATGGGCAGATCAGAATCTGCGAAAGCTGGATCCCATTGAGGACCTAGCTCCACTGCGACCCACCTTTTTGGGGCCGGAACCAATCTAATCCGAGTCCATCAAACCTAGACCCACACCTAAGGTCATAGACCTAAACTCAAACCTCAACAAGATCTCAACCCAACCTAAATCTGACCCAAGACGTGACCCAAACCCAACTTGGACCTAAACCTGGGCCCAAACCACTCAATCCATCACCTAGATAAGGGAAGAGATGCCCATCGGATCTGGGAAGAAGAATCCCAGATCTGAGGACTCTCAAACATCGTCTCCCTCTCATCTCCTACGACATGCGCAGATCAGAGCCGAAACCGCCTCCATCTTCCTCACGCTCATCCCAGGCGCAACCATCCATAGGTGCAGATCTCACAACCGAAGAACCTTCCCCATCTTTCTGGCCCATCCATCTCATGCCCTCCATCACGGCCCAGGCACAGATAAACTCCTATCTCCATCTCTCACTCACCTCCATCCCATATCCCTGCGCTCCATCACCCACCATCTCCATCTCTCTCACGACCTCTGCATCTCTCCCTCTCTCCTCTCCTCATGCAGATCATCTCCCTCCTCGGCATCTTTCCATCACCACCCCTGCGAAGGTCACCATCTCCACCTCTCACATCTCTGGCCATCACCCTCCATTTCCATTCACGCAGAACTCTCTGAAGGGGAGGCATTTTACGATACTAAGGGCATGTTTGGCCGTTCTCTTGTTGTTTCCAATTTTGTACTCGGATTAGGTTGTGCTGAAATCAGATTGCGCCGAGTCTATACTCTTGCAAAACTTGTTTGGTAATATTATATGAAATTACTCTACTAAAAATATGCCGTACGAAACTTGTTTGGTAATATTATAAAAGTTTTGCTCTAAGTAGCAAACATAAGATTTACAATGTGGGACCCCACCTTTTATTGTTTTTAGTACTATTATTATCATATATGGGACCCACCTGTAGAAGTTTTAACGTGGTACCGACCTTTAAAAATAAGAACATGGAACTCACATCCATTGGATTTATAATGTGGGCCCACCTTTATAGGAATTATAATGTGGGCCAACTTTCTGTAAATGTAAATATGGGATCCACCTTTAGAAATTAGAATATGGGTTTACATGCATAGTATTTATAATGTGGGTCCACCTTTTGTAAACAAGACCATGTGACTCATATTTATGAATTACAAAGTAGAGCCACATTTTTTGTAATTGTAGACACAGGGTCCACCTTTAGAAATTAGAATGTGGTGCCCACCTTTAAAAATTAAAAAATGGGGTAGCACATTTATAAAATTTACAATGCGGGCCCACTTTTATAGGAATTATAATGTGGGGCCATACTTTTTGTTAATTGTGAACACGGGACCCACTTTTAAAAAATTAAAAAGTGGTACTCACATTTAGAAATCTGAACATGGGGCCATCATTAAAATGTGGGGCCATACTTTTTGTTAATTGTTAACACGGGACCCACCTTTAAAAAATTACAATGTGGTATCCACATTTAGAAATCTGAATATGGGCCCACCATTAAAATGTGATTGTGGACACAGGACCCACCAAGAGAAATTACAACATGATGCCTACCTTTATAAAAGATTTATAATGTGGTCCCACCATTAAAGAATTATAATGGGGGCCCACCTTTTGTTATTGTGACCATGTGACTCACTTCTAAAAATTATAAAGTGGGGCCACCTCTTTTGGGATTGTGAACGTGGGGGCCTACATTTAGGATAAGTAAGAGGGTTTAGGATCTTCAAATGATATTCTTTAAAAGGCAAGAGATAAGAAAGGAACAATTGTGCCAGCAAGTTGTTTCTTAAAAAGAACAAAGTTTTTTTGTTTCAACTTTCTTATGCTGGCGGGTTAAGATTTTGATATTCCTTTCCATGAGAACAAAATTCGAAACAACCATTTATACATACCAAATATGTTTTCTACACCCATATAGCGTAGGAACATGGGAACATCCAAACGGCACGATGCTAAACGCACCCTAAGTTGTTATAATATTTAATTTGATGAGTTCCATCAGTCTTGGGCATTTAACGTTTTGGTTAAGTCCATAACATTTGGGTATTAGAGGATGTCCATGTCGGAGTTCGAGTCTCGGAAAGGGCTACTTGGACTAGAGTGGAGCTGGCCGTCCCAAGAGGGGAAAAAGGGCAACCTGCCACCAGAGTGAGAGCCGCCTCTCTATTACGGTCCCAAGTTGTTATAAGATTTAATTTGACGTGTTTCATGAGTCATGTGGCTTTTGGTGTATTGGTTAAATCCATAACAGGGCACTCGCACATCAGTCATGGGGAAAACCTCTTATAATTAAAGCTCTCTCCCGTCATCATAAGTCATAATGACAAATAGTATGTTTGATGATGAGTGTTAAATATTGCATATTTCACCCTTATTAGTTCGAGTTTTATCGGCATCTCATATGTATATCATTTGCTTTACACAGATTTTATCATTCTATTACATTAACGGATTATCGAATTATCATGCATAAATTTGATTATTTATAGCGTATTTTTATGTAATTTCTCTTATGTAGGTGAACCCTGCGATTACCCCTACCTTCCGGCTAGTGTTCCAAGGCATCAAGAAGAGATTTCAATAAAGAAGTTATATGAAGAAATCTTGGTGAAGTGTTAGAAGAATTCCAAAATAAGATGAGAAGACTTTATGGATAAAAGAAGTTATTTTTAAACACAAATGATTTGTTGGTGTATTAGTTAGAGCTTGGGTTGGGATAAAATAGGTTATGGGTTCAAATCCCAACAATTGCATATTATTTTCTTTTATATATAAAATATGTAAAAAAAAATAATATGTGAAAGGATATGAGCCAATCAAAAGCCTTCAAATCAAATTCAAGCCAATCAAATGTAAGCAATCCTTGGCAAAGGGAGATCTTTTGCAACCAATCATGAAATGAAATAATGTATTTGTAGGGCAAAGGGAGATCTTTTGGCAAGTTATTCTTTTTGCAATTTCATTTTTACTTTTAGATTGTAATTAGGAGCTTCTTTGTAACTAATCTAGAGAGAGTGTAATTGAAGGTCATTAATGAAGATTTGAAGCTCTTTTTTGATGTTTAGTGGCTAAAGTTCTTGGATTAGGCTCTTATTTTGAAGCTAAGTAATGTGATTAATTTAATTACATGCATGTTTTAGTTTAAATTCCCTACTTGTGCCTTAATTGATTAGTAGATTTGAGATCTAATTACGCTAATCTCTCTCATTTCTCATGCTCTATCACTACACTTGATGTTTGGATAATCTGAATTGATGCTTTCTAGTTGGATTAAGTTCTTTCACATAGCATGCTTTAGAGCCCTTATTTTTAATCTTTTGTAGCTTGATTTTGATGATTAATTTTTAGAGTAGTTAGGTTATGATCTAGGATCTTGGATTTTTATTTTCTTTACTTTAATCTTCATTGCTATATCATCCAATCCAATTAGGGAGATTGCTAATTGGATTGTAGATTTGGGAGTTAAATTAGAACATGCATTGGTTGAATTAATTACATACTTAGTTGATTTTGAATTGCCTAATCTCTTATTTTGATTGTTGTTAATTTTAATCTTTGTTTGATTTGTTATTTTTAGATTGTTAGATCCACATTTCACACAACTTGTTTTAAAATCCTATACATTTCACACCACATTTTCACATTAAATCTTCCATTTCCACCACCACTCATCTACTAGTTTAGTGCAGTTTGTTAGATCTTATTAATTTCATACTTTAGATTGTTAGTTAGAGTAGTCTAGTTGTTATGTTAGTTTTGTTCCATATTTCAATTAATTTAATGCCATTTTTCACTCATAGTTTAGTAGTTTTAATTGTTCACTTCAAGTGTCTATATTAGCTATATCTTAGTTCAATTGTACTTTAAGTGGATTCATTGCTTGTTCCATCCTTTTTCCTTGGGATCGATAATCCGGACTCTTTAGTCAGTGTAGTCTTGCGGTTAAATGTTGCACATCTAAGTGTCGATCATTTGAGTATTTTTTTTACTCTGTGCCGCATTGACAACAATCAATGGTCTCAAACGATTGATGCTTGAACCGAGATGTGCATAAAAATCTTAAGAATGAGTCATCTTCTTTGATCAATTTGGTCATGATGTCGGGTTTGTCCTATGCAATTTGTTGCAAGAGCTGGGAATGATTTGAAATACATTCTCATACGAACCACTCTATATATATTAAAGCAATATAAAAGGAGGATATAGGGGGTGCCAAGTAAGCACCCATGGAGTTCTCCTTTCAAAAAAATATGCACAAAAAATGTACATTCTTTTAAGGTGTTACATCACTTGGGGCAGCTAATCTTTCTCTCATAAAACCTCTCTCATAAGAGATTTTCATAAACATTTGAATTTGAATCTAATTTCTTATCATTATCCAATTTCTTTATATTAAAACAAATCTTTACAGATGACCACATATAGAAATTGTTATACATGGTAAAGATGATATTTTCCTCCTATTTCCATCTATAGATGACATCCAACTACAATTATTTTCTTTTATAGATGGGCCCCTAGCCATTTTAAAAATTTTCATATTTTCTTTTAGTACTCGCGTTTACATGTGAAGGTGTATAATATCCTCACTAAAGTAGGAAACGGGGTTCATGTGTGAAGGTATAATATTCTTACTAAAGTAGTAAACATGCCAATTAAGCAGCTCCAAGACCACCAGCGCCTTAATCTCCAATGCTTTAGCAATGTGCAAACGTTGTTGAATTGAGCATCAGGAAGGCTACCATCTTCTATGCATACAGATGATATCTTAATATGTTAAATCCTTGTGATGTAGACCTTCATGCATCATCTTCAAAGAAGGTCATCATCTCAGGTTCTTCAAGTGTTACCTTGTATATGTGGATATCAATTATTAATTACAAATCTCATCATAGTGATGTCAGTGTGTATTATTGACTCTTTTTTCTTTTTTTCTTTTTAATTTTATGTAAGGTAAATTTGTATTAAAAGAGAGGGAAATTACCCTCAAAGCCAAAAAGGCTACAGAATAATAGAACATACAGAGAATAGTAAACAAAATCCAGAATAGGATGAGGAGGGGGAGGACCCATAACAGCAGATTGAGATAAGGTCATACCTTTGACCCGCTCAGTGATTGTCGACTTGGCTCTTTCGAAAGAGGACTTCCGGTTGTTGTGTTTCGGGTCATTCCTAAGTAGCCATAAGACAGAGATGGCATGGAAGAAGATTGTTGCTGCAGTTTTTCTTCCAGAGACATCTGCATCACTGGAAATGTCACCCCATATTGATGATGTTGTGAGAGGAACCAATGGGAGAGAGCCATAAGGACTGAGAAGCCGGCCAGATCCACACTGATTGGGCCAGATTGCACGAGAAGAAGAGGTGGAGATCAGACTCTTCACTGCAAATACAATTTTAACATCTTGAGGCCATTGACCAGCCTCTTTTCTTTGCCTGGGATTCAGTCGGAGTTTTTCGGTGAAGGAGATGCCAACTGAAGCAGGCCAGGTGAGGGTTTATTTATGTAAGACCCCGCCCCGAGTTAATCAAGACTAACTCTAGTTAAATTGCAATTAATGCTAATTAATCAAGATTAATTAGACTAATGATGGTTAATGACCCAACTCAATGAGATTAGTCTCAAATGGACTTAATGAAGTGATAGTGATGAGATTAAGTGAATTGAGTGAGTTTTGAGTCTAAACTAAGAAAACAAACCCTTTTTGTGAAAATACGTATTTATACGTATTTTGTCAAATACGGAAACTCTTGATACCAACACGTGTATCTCGACGAGTACGTTAACTTTCATAGTAGGCTCGAAGTCATCCGACGAGTATTGACTCAAGTGAGCCTCCATTTGACTCGAATTGAAAATAAGAAAGAAAGAGAGGGTGTAGTTGCAAAATAGCCTTATAAGGCATTGAAATGAAACCCTTGGGTTCCTTCATCTCAAATCCATTGCAAAGAAACCCTAAGCACATTTTCCCTTTCCTTCTCCCATTCTTCTTCATCAAGAGAGAGAGAGAGTGTGAGATTGGAGTGTCTCAAGCAAGTTTTGAAGAAGCTTCATCTTCTTCATCATCTTCCTCATCTTATATTCCCCATTTGGAGTGCTTGGAACTTGAAAGGAAGGCTCAAGAGCTCCCTACCCACATCACAAGTAAGTACTTAGGGCTTTCAAGGATTTTTCCAAGTTATAATGAGTGCTTAGATATGGTTTCTAGCCGATTAGCTCATAGGATAGAGTTTCTTGTGTTTTATGGAAATAGGGTTTGGATTTGGGGATTTCTCACCTCAAAGTCAAGCTATCAAGGGATTTCTTGCTAATAGGCTTTAAAGGCAAGTATAAATGCTCATTTATGATTCAAAATGCTAGTCTACAAGTTTTATTGAGCTATGATTTGCAAGAGTGGGTTTTCAAACCCTCTTTGTTGTAGAAATAAGATGATATGGATTTGTTTGAGCTCTATGGATATTATGATGTATTAATGATGGAATAGAAGGGTTGTTTATGTATTAAATGATGAATGAGGAGAGGATAGGAGATCCTTAATGTATATGCAAAGGGTGGTTGAAAGGAATGAATGAAGGAGTGAAGTTCGGAGTTCCAGAAATGGAGTTCTGGACAGTTCGCTCGAGCGAACCAGTTACTGTCTGACGCGAAAAAGTGTCCGCACGAGCGAACTTTAGGTGCGCTCGTGCGATGAATGTTCTGTTTGGGTCCGCTCGAGCGAACTTGGATCCGCTCGAGCGAACCTGATACTGGCCCAAACATGAAATTGTAAGCAAAAATTTGTCCAATCGATCGGACCTAACGGTCCGATCGATTGTGGGACTCAGTTTGAGTCCAGTGGATTTTGATATTGTGGGTGGAAAATTTTTGGGGACTAAATGCACATATTAAATGAAAATGTGATGTCCATCGAAAATAACACGTACATTTAGTAACTAATAATTACACCCAGAATTTGTCTAAATTGGAATAGAGACAAGTAGGACCGTGAATGATTAAAGATTCATCTAATCCCCTTGAGTCTATAATGACTGAATACACTGAACCACCGAACAATGAATGAATACACTGAACCACCGAACAATGAATGAATACACTGAACCACTGAACAATGAATAAATGCAATGAATAATGATTAATCCTGCTGCAGCAGATGATTGGGGTGTTCCGGAGCTCCGTGGTGATGCCAGTGATCTCTGATCAAGACACTGGTAGATCCCACATATAGACTGAAAAGTCAATGAATTGATAAGCCATGTAAGGAAACTGAAACAATATTGAAGCCTCGGCCATGAATGGTTCGCCCTTCCGCCTTGTGCTTAATTAAATTGATTAACGAAAGTGAAATAAAGCCAGGCCATGAACGGTTTTCCCTTCCGCCTCGCGCTTAAGTTTCTTCCGTTGGAAGACACGAAATGAAACGAAATGACACGAAATAAATGAAATGAACTGAATAATAGTAATACTATTGTATTTGTAAATTTAGCCATTGAGTATCAATGGGCTACACTGTACATGATATTGCATTAACCTAGATGTAATTGTCTAGAGTTGTTATATTGATAATGGACAAGTTTAGCATGTGTTATCATAAATGTGTTTATACGTTGTTGAACCGTCGTGTTCATAGTGTTATTGATGGCATTACAGGCCCAGTTGCCCCTCCCGGTCTTGCAGAGGCCGCGCCGCGTGCGGAGGAGGCCCATCCGATACCTCCAGGAGGTTTAGCCGAGTGGGCGTAGCTCGGAGGGCGTTGATTTTAATGTTTTGAGATTATTTTGGGAATTCATTGATAGATACTTTTGTATATCATTTTGAAATGTAATTAGATGTCCCCTGCATTGTATTGTGAATATGCAGTGGTGGACTTAATTGGATTATATTTTGTATATGTGAACTTTACTTGTAATGTAAAGTCAATTATTGTCAATGTATATATATGTTTCCGCAAAAATGTACATTTGACAGGTATGTATGTTAGATCCCTTGTGAGTCTTCGTCTTAACTTCGGTTAATTCGAGATTTACGGGAGTAAGTATGATGACATCACGATCCGGGTTAGGCCCCGATTAGTCCGATCTAGGGCCCGGGTCGTGACAATTTACTTGTTCCACACGAGACCAGTCCATGAGAGATCAGAAGCACAAGATCTTAGCATATTCCAAGCTTCCTTAATTGATAGGTGGCCTGAGGAAATGAGGGGCTAGTGTAGAGTGTCCGGGGCTGATTAGTCCCCTAGCTGGACGACAGTCGTAGCCTGATGCAAAAAGTCCTTTAAAATATGCCGGACGACGGTGAGGAATGCTCCAAGGCCTATCTTAGATGATGTCTGCAACACGATCCATAGGAGAGAATTGGATATTAGGAAATCTCGAAGCAATCGGGTTCTGATCAATCCAATGGTCGAACCATAAGTTGATGCAGAGCCCATTGCCCACAGTCAAATTGTTGCCCTACTGAAGGATTGAAGCAAGCGATCTCAATTTTTTTCCATATGCAAGAGCCTCCCTTTGGATTGCCGAAATATACCAAATGGAAGATTCCTTGAAGTACCTTGCCTGAAACCAGTTAACCCAAAGGGAGTTTGCTATAGCTGCTAACCAGCACAGATTTAGAAAACAAGCATCATTGGATTCTTTTATTCTGCGCAAACCTAGGCCTCCCTTTTTTTTTTTGAAGGCAGACTGTCTCCCATCTAACTAGATTGCTTCTTGTTTTTTCCTGAGTTGCAGACCACAAAAAATTCCTCATTAGCTGCTCTATAAGAAGACATGTTTTACTTGGAATGGGAATGACCATAGAGATATGAAGAGGAATTGATGAAAGGACATGCTTTACCAAAATTAGTCTACCGGCAAAGGATAGACACTTCATCTTCCAGCCAGCTAGCCTAGACCTGATAGAATCCATCATCTTGTTGAAGAAACTGTGCCTTGGGCTGCCAAAGAAGCAAGGAACACCTAGGTAGACTGAGGGGCTTATGGCCCCGGGGGATTGGCAGAAGGCTTGTTATCATGTTAACTCTTCTAACATTGGATTTGCCCACAAATAACTGACTCTTCTGGATGTTGAAAAGTTGCCCTGATGAATCTTGATATATTCTAAGAAGACCTTCTAAACTTCTCAAACTTCTCTGGAAAGCCTTAAGAAAGAAGAGAATATACATCATCTACATAAAGCAAGTGGAAAGGAGAACAAGAAACTGGAGAAATAGGAACTATGCCGCACTCTTACTTTAGTGCTTCCACATTAAGGCTGAGGATCTCCTTTGCTAAGATAAACAGATATGGTGATAGAGGATCACCTTGACGCAAGCCACAAGAGGGAGTAAAGAAACCGCATGGACTTCTGTTAATGAGGATAGATCCACTACCAGTGCAAACTAGTTCTCTCATCAGATTTATCCACTTGGAGGAGAAGTTAAAGAAATGAAGAGCCCTGAATAGGAAGTTCCACTGCAACTTATCAAATGCCTTGGTGATGCCGAGCTTCAAGCAAACCGGACCCCCACTGATTTTGGAGTTTAATTTTTGGAAGAGGTCATGTGCTAGAACTACATGATGGTGGATGGATTTGCCATTTTTCTTTTCAAAATGGCTTTGGGTGTAAATAAGGTCTTAAATGGTGAATGAGAGTTGGACCAGACACTTCATTGATCATGCATAAAATATGTATTCCACTATCTTTGTGTTCTTTTTTTTTTTTTTTTTTTTTAAATTCTGCTCAACTTTTAATTGTCTCTTTTCAGAGCAAGCATTCATGTGCAATGCTGATGTAAGCCACACTAATCTTATGACCACATCCATTCACTCTTATACGATTAGTGTGCTATGTATGTTTAATGAAATCAACGTGTTGGATTTTCATATTGTTTTCTCGGGGTACGCTATAACTTTTGAACCTAGGACTATCAGCCTAGGACTCTGTTAGAATTCTAGTTGCCTAATTCTCATAGGTTGGACAAAACGTAAGTCTTAATTGAGTTGTAATTTTTATTCTTTTAGAAAAGGATAGTGATGTCATGACCCAAAGACAATGGTTGAAGACTCCCCGACGCTCAAAACACTTCAGGATGAAGTTTCAAGAGTCCTACCCGGATCTAATCTCGTGCCTCAAGCTATTTTCCAGAGAGTAGGTTCACTATAGCGAACCTGAGGATGAGGCTCGCTAGGGGTCAGCGGCAGAGAGCCTGCTCGCTATAGCGAGTTGGGTCTTCTGTTCCATTCGTACTCTCTTGTGTAGCTGCATTTGAGACTCTATCCTAGAGTTCTTATCTGATTCTAATTAAGAAGTCTCAGCATGAACCTTGGGCTATTTAATTATTAGACCCCTTGCATCCACAAAAACATAACCGGAGCTCTCTAATCTTCTCAAGCATCGGGCATCGTTCTAGAGAGATTTTGTGGGCTTTTCTTGCAAGGGAGATTGCGCTGAAGATGTTTTTTGTTTTCCTCTTCTCTCTCGCACCTCGAGGGGGCATTCAAGGTGGGTTTCAAGCAAACACGTGGAAAGTGAACGGCGGGTCGTCGGCAAGTTCATCACAGTCCTTTATGTTGAGTTCCAACTGGATCAAAGGTCTAGCGAGTCCACTTGTAATCTTCAATTTATTAGTGCTTTACTTCTTGGTGGTCTAACGATCTCACCCGTGGTTAATTTTTTTTCGAGTATGGTTTTCCATGTAAAAATCTCGTGCCTCCTCTCTTTTAATTTGTTATGATTGTTTTTTAATTAGACTTAGGCTAATTGGTTAGTTTAATTAATTGAATTGAAATTCATATAATAATCTGATTTGGGACCTCAGCCTGTGTTTAAGGCTTAAAAAGGAGGTTGATTTAGGCTATTATCCTCTCCTTTATACTCTTATTAGTCCTGTTTTTGGTGTGGTTTTGCAGGAGCTCTGTGTAGCTTTGGCTTCGGTCTGCTTTGCAGCTTTGGGAGCAGTTGGTTGCCTTCTTGAAGCAGCAGTTATCCTGTTTTTGGTGTGGTTTTGCAGGCGTTCTGAGCTTAGTTTTTTTATGTATTCTTCCTCTTCCTTCTTTGTTCTGTTATGTGCTGTTGTAGTGGTTGCGGAGCAGGTTGCTCTTGTTGGGAGCTGTATTGCTGGCTGGGTGCTGTTTATCTTTTCTGCAGTGGTGGCCCAGCTAGTGGCTCTGCACGGGATCTGCTTGGTGCTTCAGCTTATGTTGGCCTGGCCTGTATTTTGGGGCCTTTGGCCTTTTTGCCTTCTTCTCTGTTTTTTTCTTTTGGCTTGCTTTGCTGTAGGGCTGTTTTCCTGTTGGCCTCTTTCAGTGGCTTTCTCTTTGTATCTTGAGGGCCTATGGCCTTTCCCCTCTCTTTATTTCAATTTGCCATTTAGCGAAAAAAAAAAGGGTTTAGAAAGTTAAGGATTGTTCTTTTTGATGTTATCTCATTTTATAAATTAACTTACCGGTTTGGGTCTAATTTAAACTTTCGGTATGATTAATGGCTTACAAGATTGTTAATAAATTTAGTTTTGGGTGCAAGTTAAGATGGCCAATCCGACCTGCAGTAACCCGCATGGGTTGTGAGGGTCGGGTCGGATTACGAGTTTATGACCCGTTTAGGCCAACCTGTCCTGTTTAACACATCTAATCCAAACACTGTTCTCATCCACCAAACTAATCAATTAATATTTAAACATGTATGCAATTTAGCATGATTAATTAATATTAATTATAGTAATTAAGGATGGGGACCTCACAACCGTGACGAGTCATGTGACAAATAATACTTCGACCTTGAGTATTTTTTCTGCGGTTACACCCCCATTGACAACAATCAATGGTCTCAATGATGACCTGAACGATTGATTGGTTGACCCGAATATGCATAAAGTCTAAAGAATGAATCATCTTTGATATATTTGGTCATGATGCCGGTTTTGTCCTGCGCAACTTGTTGCAATAGTCGGGAAGGATCAGGCACAGTTTCTCAAATGAAACACGTATGTCATTTCTTGGTTGCTGATGTGACAATCTGATCCTTTTAAAATTGGGTAAAATTAGCCAAAAGTACTTAAGCACGGTCTTCTAAGGCATCAAGGACAACTACTTTTTCTCTAATGTCTATAGTCCACACAGCTGGAGATATTTTAGTGAGAGGTCCCTAATATGCCACATCATATATTTTCATGACTAAGTTGCCCCTTTCAACTGTGCCAGAGAACTCCTTCATTCTTCTTCTCTCATTTTCCATTTTCCATTCCTTTCCATAGTTGCAGAGTATCGTTGCAGAGCACCTCCCGTCGCCACCATGACTTCTGATTCTCTCTCTTTCATTTCTTCAAAGATAGACACAATTTTACTTTATCTTGCTCTTTCATCTGTAGTCTCTTCCAAATCTCTCTTTCTCTTTACAACTGATTTGAAAGAGAGCATTTTGCACTTTTTCTTGTTTCCCCCCTCTCTTTTCTCGATTGGATTGTGGTCATCAAGTCTTCTTGTTTTGGATTTCGATTTTTATTAGAATCTGATTTTCCGTATTCTGACTTTTGGTGTCGCCGAGCTCAGATAAATTTCCCAGAATCTCTGATAAACTAGACAGAAACTCAGATAAATTTGTTGAAGTTTTGCCAGAAACTCAGATAAATTTACAAATTTATCTAAGTTTCTGGGAGAACTCAGATAAATTTGTCGAAGTTCTGCCAGAAACTCAGATAAATTTGTAAATTTATCTGAGTTTCTGGCAGAACTCAGATAAATTTATTTGAGTTTCTGGCAGAATTCAGACAAATTTATCTGAGTTTTGAAGAACTTTTCTGAGTTTCAAACAAATAGCTATGTGAAGTGGTGCTATCCGATGACCCACATCCATCTCTCTTTTCTTATTGCAGTGGTTGTGATACGTGATTCGCGTTTTCTTTCTCTGCCAGCTGACAGAAGGAGAAGAAGGAGCAGGGAACTATGGGAGAAACCAAACATATTCTGGTTTTGTGGAAGTGATAAAGCAGCGATTATTAGGTTTAAGCATTAGATAACACTTATTTTGATTTTTAATACTATAACCTATTAACCTTCATATCATACTTAAGCTATATCAACGGCCATGATGTCAGTTTGGCCACCTTGATAGAGAAATTTGATTGTCATGTAATGTGGGTTTTGGCTGTTCTCTTCTACTCTCACAGGCAAGTTCTAGTGTTGCATTCATAAGGTATCATGTGTCCTGATTTCAAAAAAGCCCAAGTCAGTCAATCTATAAGTGGTTTTAACATGTGAAAAGATGGTCCAGGACCACCGTCCACAGGCTACACATATGATCATAACCATGGTTTAAACAGTGAGAAGACTGCTTCAGAAGACTGAAAAATTTATCTGAGTTTTATTTAAGTTTTGAAAACTTAGATAAATTTATTTGAGTTTTGCTTTTGCTGACATATACAAGGGCGTTTTTGTCTTTTTCAGTTACAAGAGGATTGCTGTCAGTACGATAAAGTATTGTGGACCATTTGCAATAAAAATCACTGTTGAGGGACCTCCGCCCAAATGCCCCTTTAAAATTTACATCTTCAAAATTGGCAACTCCATCCCACATGTCAAATGTAATATTGTTTTTATCCTTTTGAATTTAATAATACGTCCAACCCATCTCCAATGGTCATTTTAAAATAAAATAAGTTTGAATGTAATTCGGCATTTTCCTATTTTATGTGCCAAATTTGGTATTTCACTCCAATATGCCAAATGCCATTTCATTTTTGGCATGGCTAGTGGAGTGAAAATTCATGCAAAAAATCCAACATGGCATGTCTACTTTAGACTTGGCATCTCTTGATGACCTTGTCTGATAACGCGCCATCCCATCATTGGATTTGAGCAGCTTTTATTTTGATTGTAAGTCCAAAATTTTTTTATTTTAATTTTTATTTTTCTGGGTAAAAGATTGAGTCCAAACTTGGAACATGGGGATTTGGATTAGTGTTTGGATGTGTGGTGAAGTGAGGTGAGGTGAGGTGAGGTAAAGCCTCCATTATCCAGACAAGAAAATATATTGGGTCATATCAAAAGTATACAATTTCAAGATTCCCTCCATCATTTTTAAAAAAAAAGTCAAAAAAGCAACCTTCTTTCTCTACTAAAAGACAAAAAAAAGCTCCACTTTATTATACAAAAAGTAAAAAAAATTTCATACTAAAAAACTAAAAAGAAAATACCATCATAGCCCATTATATTTTATTCTCTTTTGATTTGATGATTCACTTCACTTTACTTCAATTCACCATACATCCAAATACACCAAAGGCTCTCACAATCGTGATTGCCATACCTTACCATCACTTCTCTTTTCGAAGTCTCCGGGGCACAGTAGTTGGTTGTCTCTTTCTCTACGATTTATATTAGAATGACAAGGGTGATTAACACCGACAACCAAGAAAAAACAACCACCAACCCTATCAAAAGATTACATCAATATGGGAGTTGGGACGGACTCAATCAACCCGCGTAAAATAGTTCTACCATTCAACAACACAATAAAGAAGTTTGACAAAAAAATTGGCTTTTCGGTGCGCCGCCTCAAACTTCTATAAATGAGGCAAAGAATTTTTTTATCATCAAAGTCCTTGGATTGAGATTAGCACCCAATCTTCGCTATCATTAGTTGCTTGAATTGTCTCTGTGATACCATTAATATTTGCTTGAATTGCCTCCATGACATCACATAAAATTTAGCCTCTTCTTATGTCCAAAACTTCTAACTGATACCCTCTCCTTTAATTCCTCCCTCTAATATTACAGATTTACCAATCCAATTTTCTAACTGAAGAATCGAAAATAATAAATTAATTAAAACCACATCTTTTCTAATAATCGTATTGAGGCTTGGTTTATTTCCATGGCTTTACTTCCATCGTATCGGGAAATGATAACATTTTCGGATGAAGAGATTCAAAGATGTTTGATTTAACACCCTTAAATAAATAGTCAGTTCTGGCCTTCCAAATAGCCCCACCAAATGGCAAGCAGCCCATGCTTTAGAAAGATTGTTATTAGTGAGGCGGGTCAGTTGATCATACTAAAAAGAAACCTTCCACCATTCAACTAATCCATGGACGAGGATTTTATGAGCCAAAAGTCCAAAGTGTGATTTAAACCAAAATTTTCTCGCATCATGATAACATTAGAAAAGGGTATGTTCAACTGTCTCTTTCGAACAATTATAATATATTAAGTTAGAAGGTTTTTGCTTCAATTTTGACCACTCATGTTTCGGTTGTTCATATGTAACTATACCATTTTTCCTCTAATTTCTCTATTTCTATTTTACCCAACTTGTCGAATGGAAAGAGGTATATTTTTTTAATATGTGATTATTTATTTTCTAGTACAGAGAGATACTGTGCTAAACACGGGTTATTGAGCTAGTCACATATTAAGCAAGATCCATTACAATTTTTAAATTTGGGGCTAAGACTGGATCCTATCGGAATAACTTTTTAAAGACATTTCCACTAAAAAAGAATATCTTGGGAATACGAAGTCTCCATACGGTTTTCCATTTCATCAACTTAGTACCATTATTTGAATTATCTGCAGTGAGGACTTTATAAGGCGATCTTTTCAAGAGATATGTTCTTGAAATGTCGATCCGGAAACATTGCTAAGTGAATTCACAATAGTGTAAGTCGTACCTACATATTAATTAAGCCAGTTTTTTGGGTTGATGCATCTGCTTAACCATAAGTAGAGGTCACATGCATTGTGTGGACTTTGTGCCCATCCTGTCACCATGTAAGTAGTTTGATAACTATTCGACTTGGTAATGGTAACTAAATGTGGCTTAGGCTAATTTTTACCAAGTGCTCCGCTGGTACCCTAGCCTATCCTGACATATCTCAGATTGGCTAGCCTTGTCAAATAAAAGAAACAAACATGTGGGGGAGACTTTTTTAAAAATATTATATATATATATATATATATATTTTTGCTAAATGGCAAATTGAATTAAGAAGGGGGAAATGCCAAAGGCCACCAAATACCGAAAAGAGTCACATGGGGAGGAAAACAAAGCCAGCCCACAGAGCTAAAGAAGCCCAAAGAGAATACAATACACAGAGATGGAAGGGAAAAAAAAAAAAAACAAAACAGCTACCTAAGAAATTGGACAAAGAGAAGCAGAACCGAGAACACTTCTCAAAAACCAAAGCCACAGAGAAGGAGAAGAAACAGAACTAAGAGCATTGAGAAAATTAACAGTCTGTTTGGGAAGGGGGGAAAGAGGGCGGAAGGAAAAAAAGGAAGGGAAAGTGGGGGGAAAATTTTTTTAGGGGGTGTTTGGGAAGGGGGGGAGGAAAAGTGGGGGGGGGGGGGGGGGGGGAGTGGGGGGAAAGTTTTTGTCCTCTTGTGGCAAAAATTTTCCCCCCAAAAATGGGGGGAAAATGAAGGGAAAAGAGGGGAATGAGGGGGAAAGTACCATTTTGCCCTTTTTGTCCTTTTGAAAATTTTTCAAAAGGAAGGGTAAAATAGTTTTTGTCTCCCTACCTTTTCATTTTCCTTCTCCCTACTTTTTGACTTCCCAAACAAGAGGAGGGAAAATTAATTTTTCCTCCCCTCCCCTTCATTTTCCTTCCCCCTCAAATTTTCCCTCCCCTCCCCTCCCCTCCCCTCCTCCCTTCCCAAACATAGCATAAAGCACAACCTGGAACAGCAACAAAACCGCTTGAACAACAGAGCATCTTTGCAGCACCACACTTCTGAGAAAGTTGAGCCACTGAGCAACAGAAGAAAACACATCTCTGGATAAGAAACACTGCAAAGAGCAAAGAGGACAACCTTGAACAGCCACGGAAAAATCCAAAACAGCTAAGCTACTCATAGCAGCTCTTCTCCCAGACTACACAACTGCAGCTGCAACTCCCAGACTACTCAATTGTAGAACTGCATCAGAGCCCACTACAAGAACCACCCTGCCCACTTCCACAACAACAGCCCAAAACAGACCCTCAAAGAAACTCAAACAAGACCAAACAACAGATGGAGGCTACTGCACTCAACTAAGCTGAGAGCAAAAGCACTCTGCACACCTACACGCAAAACAACCTTCAACTGCAACAGAGCAACTACTACAACATAGGCCTGCTTAGAGGAGAAATAGAAAGAGCCGGAATCAACATGGACAAATCAAAACCAGCCTGCTGAGAGGAATCAGCCTACATCCCACCCTAACGCCCTTAAAATGGGATGAGAGGCCTGGGTCTTTCTTGAGGAAGAGATGGACATTCCGCTGCAAAAGTCATTGAAAAGCTTTTGAGCTTTCACCATGGATGGCTTCTTACTGTGGTGTTTTGCTTCATTTCTCAAGAACCAAAGGATATTGATGGTTTGGAAGAATATAGCTGCAGCTGATAACTTTTCTTTATCTTCTACATTTTTTGTTATAGTAGTCCAAATAGAAGAAGGAGAAAGAGGATTAGGGGTTGAAATTCTCATTAAACTGATAACCCAGGACCACAAATGCTGATCTGTAAGACAGGAAAAGAAGATATGCCAATTTGTTTCATTGTTGCAGTTGCAGGAGTAACATCTTGAAGCCATAGAGATCCCATTGTGCATTGCCCAAGAATCTGTTGGAGTTTTCCTTAGGAGAAGGCGCCAGCTGAAGCAAGATAGTCTAGATTAATGAGCTTATTCTAAACTAGGTCGTACCAAGGAACTGCAGCTTTTCTGGTTCTCAAAGTGTCCCAAGCTTGTTTTAGAGAAAGGGTCCCTGATGGAGAGCCTTTCTAAGTTAGTTTATCCGAGGTTGCCAGGCTAAGAAGATTTATTTGGTTTGTTTGCTGAAGGAGAAAGCTCTGAACCTCTGCCTGGTTGGAGGAAGGAATGACCCATGAATTGTCTTGAATCAGATCTGCTACCCTATCATTTTCTGAGAAATGGAGGAGGGGAAAAATATTATAGGGAAATGTTCATATACATCTATCCCTCACCATTTTTTGTGAGGGACACCCCAAAAGGGGAAGTTCCAAGTACAAAAGTGAGCAAGTACACCTTTGTACTTGCTCACTTTTGTACTTGGAACTTCCCCTTTTGGGGTGTTCCTCACCAAAAATGGTGAGGGATGGATGCACTTGAAGACCCCCCAATATTATATATATGAAAAACTGTTTATTAAATAGTAAAATGTAAAAGAAATAATTTCACTACAGTTGGGGAAATTTTCTCCATCCCATTGAAAATCTTTTCTTTGAATTTAAATTAATTTTTTGAAAGAAAAATTACTTTTCCCCTTAAAAGTAAATATAGAAAGGTTAAAACCTATTTGCCTGCAGAAAGAGGAGTTTTCTCCGGATCCTATAGGCAAATAGATTTTAACCTTTCTATAATTCTTTTTACGGGGAAGAGCTGAGAATGGCTTCTTACCACTCCCGTGTGGAGTGGCCTAATTGGAAAAAAAAGAAGAAGTTTACAACATATTTAAACGATTTATTAATACTGAATTATTTTCAGATGCCTCCAAAATCAATGAATGTAGTTCATTCAGTACTCTCGGAAAGCAATTTCTCCACTTCTACTAACGACTGCCAGTCATATCTACTACACAAATTATCCTTATTACAGGTACAAGTTTGAACCATGAAGGCTCAAAAGGGACACAATAGAGGAAATCGATTATGCTGGACTGGTGGCCACTTTGGGCGCATGAACAGGAAACCCATCAATCTCGTCCATCCATGGGCTCTTCTCCTTGGTCGGATTGACGCTCCTAAGTGCCCGCCAAACAGCACTGTTACACTTGAAGCCGGATCCGAAAGCAATCTGCCACATCCGATCTCCCTTCTTGACCCTCCCCTTGGCCTCAGAGTAGCCAAGTTCATACCACAAAGAACTACTAGAAGTGTTGCCAAATCTGTAGAGAGTCATCCTTGAAGGCTCCATCTGCCAATCACTCAGCTCAAGTTTCTTCTGTAGCTCGTCCAAGACAGCCCGCCCGCCTGCGTGGATGCAGAAGTGCTCGAACGCGAGCTTGAAGTCAGGCATGCATGGCTTGATCTTCATCTTGAACACTTTTCGGGCAACTAATGTGGCGAAGAAGAGGAGCTGCTCTGACATGGGTAGGACCAGAGGGCCTAGTGTGGTGATGTTCGACTTGAGAGCTTCCCCAGCGATTGCCATGAGGTCTTTTGACAGGGAGACGCCGACTTTTCCAGCTTCATCTTCTTCTTGGGTCACACAATTGAATGCCCGATCATCGGCCCCTATGTGGGTGCGCACAGTGTGGACTAGCTGGTACTTTGATCGGCGACGGTCAGACCAGTGGTTCGAGAGGAGGATGGCAGCTCCACCCAAGCGGAAGAGGCAGTTTGTGACCAGCATGGCTCGATTGTTGCCAGTGTACCAATTTAGGGTCATGTTCTCTGTGCTCACTACCAAGGCGTAGGAGTTGGGATCCACCTGTCAGGGGTTATTTGTTCCAGTGAAGTGGAATGAATCAGTTTAAATAAATATGATTTCAAAATCAAGGGGCTGCAAATAAAATGGATGGATGAAACGATTGACGTACACAATTCTGAGGATCCATGCATCCACCATTCATACAGTTGAGTTCAGCTGAGCCATGGGATGAAACATATTACCAACAGAACTCATGTGATCGATTGGTCCCCTACAGTCTCAAACTAGTACTAACAAATCACAATTCTAATTGGTTTTGGGTCAGATAAGTCTGATGATGACAACCCAAAGGAAAAGTAGTATTCGTCTTTTGTATAATCTTGAGAACCACTCACATTTTTAATTAGGATCAACAAATCCCTAGGCCTGTTTGTTTGTGTTAGAATACATATGATTTAATGGTCAAATGTGACCTCCTTTAAAAAGGTGAGGTTTGAATTAGTATGAGGTGAGGGGTGGGGGATATAAAGTGCTTATGTAGAAGGGACCTTCACTTTCCTAGGCATAAGAAATACTAGGGTGCAATGATGGTGTTTTATTCATTTTCCATGGCCTCTTAATTATATTTCCATTAGGCAACTCCCTTTTTCTCTACTAAAAGACAAAAAAAACTATACTTTCTAATACAAAAAATCAAAATAATTCTATCATAAACAACTAAAAATAAAATACCATCGTAACTCACTTATATTTTATTCTTTATTCAAAATAATCTTTACTTTACTCAATTCCATTAGTAAAGCTCCCAAACAGGGCCTATAAAGAGAGGCTGTCTTAGGGTCATTTTGTCATATCTTTGATCTTTGTTTCCAACCACTAATATCCGCGTAATTCCTATGTATTTACTGCCTATACATTCTAGTGCAAACAATCAGGCGCAAAAGTGATCTTATGGGAACACCCAAAATCATGGTATGCATGCAGCTCTTTCCGGATTCCATAACCCAAACAGTGGAAGAAAACATAACCAACCTGGAGAATCTGTTTAGCAAGATCTACGGATATGACTCCAGCACTGCAGCCCATGCCACCAAGACTAAAGCTCTTAATGTTACTCCTCAGTTTGTAGTGATTCACAATCATGGCAGAAAGAGAGGGTATAGGATTGAATAAGCTGCTATTCACCCCCAAAATCCCAATATCCTTTGGCTTCACCCCTGTCTTTGCCAGCACCTGATCCACCGCGCCGAACACCATTGCCTCCACCTCCTTCCTTGCCTCCGCGATGCACGGGTTCGGTGGAATATTAAAGAGGGCATCGGGTAAGTACGTCAACTGCCCCAATCCAGATCTCTCCAAGATCTTCCTTTGAAACGTCATAGTCTGTTCAGTGAAAACACCGGTGAGCCTCAACTTCTCCATGAAAAGCTCATGGCTGCACTTTTTATCATCTCTACCCTTGTGTAAGGCGAAATCTACCAAGTAAACCGGCCGGGGCTGGGTGGTGAAGTAAATTACTAATAGAAAGCCGAGGGGGCTTGAACATAGGACCACTGTCACTACATTGTCCTGGAGCTGGTTCCAGAGCTCCTTGAAGTCGTCCACTACGGTAAGCGTGGAGAGGTGCACCAAGGAAAGGATTAGACAGGGGATCAAGAAGATGAGATGGATGAAGTTGGTTATCAAGTAATGGTATCCCAACTTTATATACTTCAACGTCACTGACTGATGGAAATTTGGGAGGTTGTTATTTTTCTTCTCGGTGTATTCGACGGAACTCAACACCTCACTTTTCGGTTCTTGAAATTTATCCTTCATGATTGGTAGAACCCAAAGGAAGCAAAATGTGGAAATGGGATCTCTACTATTCTAGAGCAAGAATGAGAGAAGGAATTGAGAAGACGTAGGAATGAGTGAGGAAGACCTAAGATTATATATAGAGAAAAAAAAGAGAGAGCGAGGTGTTGAATATGCAACTTCCCCAGGTTCCCAACCAACTTTTTAATAGCGGGAAGCATTGATTTTGCTAGCAACATGAGCCGTACGTAGTTCAATTCATGCTCTCTTTAACTGCCAACTGTTGTCATTTCTTCATTATGCAAATTCACGAAAATGCCAGCGCATTCAACCGCCACCTGAGTAGGGATGTCAAATGGGCCGGGCCAGCCCGGCCCGGCACGCTCCGGCCCGCCAGTCAGCGGCCCGAGGCCCTGCCCGGCCCGGCCCGCAAAGGCACCGCCCGCACATGGGCTGGGCTGGGCTGGGCCTAGGTAGCTGGGCCCGCTAGCCCGTTTGGCCCGGGCCCGCCAGGAACGTGAGCTGGGGGCACTACCAAAAAAATGACTTTTAGCGTCGGACTTTTTGCCGCGGCCAATATTTTTGTGGCAATTTCTTACTTGTTGCCACGACCAATAGAGTTAGTGGCAACAAATCCCATTTTGCCTCGCCTGTGTCTGCCCGTGACAAAACGTGTCCTTATTGCAACCACTTCAACATCGCCGTTGCTTTAAGTTGTTCCTTTTGCCACGATTATGTTTTGGCCGCGGCTTTAAGTATATATTTTGCTTCGATTGCGGCAATAAGATATAATATTTATTTTCTGAAAAAAAAAAAAAAAAAAAAAACAACGTTCGCGCCATTTTACGGTTTCCCTCCCTTCGTTTTGGTGAAAAAAAAAGGCTCCAACGCCATTTTTTCCCTCACTCATTTCTTCCCTCTCCAAGCCTTTTTTTCCCTCACTCATTTCTTTCTCTCCCAAACCCATCTCCATCTCCGGAATCGCCCAAACCCATCTCCATCTCCATCTCCGGAATCGCCAGCAGCCCGACGATCACAGCAGCCCCTTTTACCTCTCCAAGTCCTTTTTTTCCCTCACTCATTTCTTTCTCTCCCAAACCCATCTCCATTTCCGGAATCGCCCAAACCCATCTCATCTCCGAAATCGCCAAACCCATCTCCATCTCTGGAATCACCAGCAGCTCCGCCAAAACCCTCCAGAACCCATCTCCTCTCATCTCCTCTCACCCCTTTCTATCTTTCCCTCCCTCTCCAAACCTCCAGAATCGCCAGCGCACGACGATCACAGCAGCGCCCGGACGCCCGCCTTGCCATCATCTTCCTCCTCGCGCCGCCGCCGCCTCCCCTGACCAGGTACACCCCTCCCCCTCTCTTCTCTCCCTCGTTTCCTGTCTGTCTGCTCTCCTCTCTTCTTCTTCCTCCCCTGTCTCCCCTATCCTGCGCTTGTTGCAGCGCCCACCTGTTCCTCTCCCTCCTCTCTCTCTCTCTCTCTCTCTCTCTCTCTCTCTCTCTCTCTCTTCTCTTCTCTTCTTCCTCCCCTGTTCCTCTCCCTCTCCCCTGCTTCCTCCTCTGTTCCGCCCTGCGCCCACCTGCATACAACTCCTCAGATTTGGAGCTGGGCACTTGAGTAATGGTTCAGCCCAAAGAAGTCACATGCGCCCTTTACTAGTTCTGATTCTTGTACATAGGTATACCCTTGGATAAGGGTAATGGAAATGTGGAATGCTGTCCATTCCTGGAGGCACAGCTGTCTCTGCAGCTGTAGCTTTCAGGGCTTGAAAACGGGAAATAAATATTCCAGTCCATCAAGAGACTGAAAAAACGAACATATCATTTCCTGTTAGGACTCTGAACATCTGCCAAGAAATGTAACAGATCTGTTTTTGTTTGAATTCTGTTTTGATAATCAACGGTCCTTTTGGGACTTTAATGTGATCATCGCCAAAGAAGTATGGTCTGGAACTGAAATGACCGAAATGCACATGGCAAGGATGAGGGAGGGTTCGACTGATCCCTTCGTCTTCGTTCATGTGTTGATAACTCTCTGGGTGTTGTACAACAGTCTGAAGGCTACTGGGAGAGAAGTCATAAGTTGGAGAGACTGTTAATGTCAGGTTCTCTCACCACTGCCATTACCGGCCTGTAGATGAAAATTGCTCGACCAATCGTTTTCCACACACTGTAAAGAGTTTAGACCTGTTAAAATGTGGACCAGCTACTAAGTTACTAATATGCCCTCCTTTCTCTTTTACTGTAGTTTTTTTTTTTTTGGGTAAAACTTTATTGTAGTTATTCCATCTTATTTCAATGAAAATTTTGATGGACTTCACTCTCCACAAATGGGTAAAACAAATGTTAGGTTGCTGTTTCAGCCTTGCAATGGATTAGTGGATTGGTTGTTTCAGCTCTTGAACCAAACAAAACCTGCTCATAATAGGAGTGGGTTGTCCATTTAACCCAGCTCATTGGATGTGAAGTGTGAACACTTTTTCAGGAGAATTGCTTCTGTATGTCTATTTCTGATTTCCTTGTTAAGGGATGGAGGATATCTCTTTATGTTATTTACTTTGTGATGTGGCACATTCCTCAAGTGATACCAATGTGGCATTGCTAGTTTTCTCTTTTGCAAAATGCTCTTTCTCTGTCTGTCTTTCAATGTGCACGGTTGGTTTCATTTAGTTCTATCGTTTTCTAGAAATAAAAATGGTTTCTTGCAGTTCTGTTTTTTTCTTTTTTCCTCAAAAACCTTTCATTCAGGGTCATAAGCAATGGATTGCCGAAGTTCAATTTCTTGGTGTTGTTGAGCATCCAAATCTTGTAAAACTTGTGGGATATTGTGCTGTAGATGGTGAAAGGGGGATTCAAAGGCTATTGGTTTATGAGTTTATGTCAAATAAAAGCCTGGAAGATCATTTATTCAAGAGGGCATTCCCTGTTCTTCCCTGGAACACAAGGCTACATAACAAGAGAATTCGTGTATTTAGCCTTCATTGGATGCAATGCGACACTGGTCAAAATTCTAATTTTGATGGGCTAATAGTATCTGATGAGATTGACTTTTTTCTATTAATTGTTGTCCCAACCTATTGATCTCTCATGCATCTAGGCGGGCATTTTAATAGAAATAAATGAAGTCAAGAAATCATGATACGACTTGTAGGGAATTCATTGGGGGAGAAAAGAAGATTATCAAACTTCCTGTTGGGTAATTACTATTTGATTTGAAGGGAAGACACTAGACACTATATTTTTATTCCTCCAGGGACCCTTCAAACTATTCTCGCATGCATGTAGATGAAAAGAACTGGAGAAAACAGTATCAACCCAATAGGTTGTTCTCTTATTTCTTTCCTTATTAAACCAATCCAATCAAGGTTTAATGCATGGATGCATCCAACATGCAACGTCCATGATTGACACATCATATGCATCCATTAATTGCATGGGCATGCATGTCGATTGATAAGAATAAGATAATGTATATATAATAAGGTGACAGCAAGGACAAGGATATTAGGAGGAGGCTGGTCAGTAAGATGGGTGGCCACCAGCAGCAGCACAGCAGAGCAGGAAGTAGCAGCAAAATGGCAGCCCCTGTGGGACTGCAGCAAAGACAGCAGCAGCCCTTGTCTATTCTTTCCCATGTTGAGTCCCTTTTAAAAACCAACAGAAACTCTCACACGTGCCAACCCTCCCAAAGACAAGGCCCCCATCTTAAATCACCACCCCTTTCCTTCTCCCTCACCTGCCCTTTCCTGCTCTCTCGTCATCATCATCAATCAACAAATGAGCCCCTCATCCTAGTCCTCCACACAACAGAATTCAATAGGGACAAGCACATGCCCAATTCTTCAATGCCTACTTTCTATTTACACAGTGGTTACACGTATTCTTTCTGATTTAGTCCAATCCTGTTATAATATATTTTTTTTCACATTAGAATTGTCATCATTAAAGCTTAAATTTAGTTTTAAGATTATTCGATTGTTTCAATAAAAGTATGTCCAATGTCTATATTCAAATATATCCATCCTTAGCCAATCCACTCTTAGCTCAGTTGGTGATGAGTCCAAATTGATTTGACAATAGACTGTCTCTTCAATGGGTGATTAATATGATAGTAACATGAGACTAGTGAAGTTGTTTAACTAGATCTGATTGTTTCCTATGGTGTTACCAAAATTTGAATTGTGTGTGCATTTGGAATTTGGATTTAGCATTTAACACTAGCTTGCTTGACAACTCTTCTTACTATTTAGAATTTATCTTTTGATTTCTTGATTATTTTAATCACCTAGCTTGCCGCCATTGAAATGCTAAATCAATAAAATTGATGATTTTTTGAATGATTTCCATGTTAGTGTTGAGAAATTTGTTTGATAAACTTAGTTATATTTGCATGTGATTGATTGCATGCTAGTTATATTTAAATTAATGTTGCTTGATATGATATTCTTGCTGTACAACATTGTCTTATTTATTTTATTTTTCCTGATGTAGTTGTAGTTCACTACTTTCTAATTAATGGATAAAAGTTGGATGGATCCGACTGTGGGAAAATGCAGTCGTAAGTATATACTAGGTTGTCAGAAATTTATCGAGTTTGCTTGGAATAATCGTATCGAGGAACTCGGTGGTGAGATCTACTGCCCATGTGTCCGTTGCATTAATCTATTGTTATGGCCTAAAAATGTAGTGGAATATCATATACTGAATCGTGGTATACTACGGAGTTATGTCCGTTGGACAAAGCATGGGGAGAGTGGGGAGGTGAATACTAGTCGTGAGCCCAATGGGGGTGACGATATGCGTACAATGTTGCAAGATGGTTTTGGATTTCAGAACGATGTTGGTATAAACAATGACATGCCAACTGGTCTGAATTCAAATGAGTCTTGTTCCAACGAAACTTGTACGGATGAGCCAAACGCAGAGGCACAGAAGTTTTACAAATTATTGAAGGAAGCAGATACACCCTTGTACCCGGGGTGTACTAAGAGTTCAAAATTGTCTTTCCTGGTACGATTGCTTCATGTAAAGTGTCTTAATGGTTGGAGTAATCATTCGTTTGACATGTTGCTAGAGGTATTGAATGATTCACTTCCAGATGACATCAATATGCCCAAGAATCATTATGAATCAAAGAAACAACTTCGGGATCTTGGGATGGAGTGCATTAAGATAGACGCATGTCCAAATGATTGTATGTTGTATTGGAGGGATAATAAATCGGACATGGGCAAGGATAACTGCGATGTATGTGGTGAGTCAAGATGGATGACGACTTCATTGGAGTGTACACATAATGGAGTTAGTTCATCTACAAAACCTAAGAAAAAGGCTGCTAAGGTTTTGCGATACTTTCCCATAAAGCCAAGACTTCAAAGATTATTTATGTGCTCAAAAACATCTAAAGATATGAGATGGCATGCTGATGATCGTACAAAAGATGGTGCTTTGAGGCATCCAGCTGACTCAGAGGAATGGAAAAATTTAGATGAAAGATATCCTTCATTTGGTTCAGAACCTCGCAATGTCAGAGTCGGTATGGCTAGTGATGGCTTCAATCCTTTTGGTACTCTTAGTTCTGTTCATAGCACTTGGCCTGTTGTTCTAGTTCCGTATAATTTGCCGCCATGGATGTGTATGAAACAATCGTTTCTCATCTTGTCATTGCTTATTCCTGGCCCTAGCAGTCCTGGAAATAACATTGACGTGTACTTGCAGCCATTGATTGATGAGTTAAAAGAGTTGTGGGAAAAAGGAGTTGAGACTTATGACGCCTCTTCAAAACAAAATTTTAAAATGCATGCAGCTGTCTTGTGGACTATTAATGATTTCCCAGCATTTGCTAATTTGTCTGGATGGAGCACTAAAGGACGACTTGCATGTCCATCTTGCCATGAGAAGACTTGCTCAAAATGGTTGCAAAATGGGAAAAAGTTTTGTTATATGGGAAGCCGTAAATTCCTACCACTTAATCATTCATATCGAAAGAACAAGAGTTCTTTTGATAATAATACTGAAATGGGAGTTGCCCCAAAACCCTTTACTGGAAGTGATGTGCTTACTCAATTAAGTGGGTACGACCAAATTACATTTGGTAAGGCGGACTGTGATAAGGTTGGAAAGAAGAGAAGACGAGAGGATAACAATCTGCCACACAATTGGAAGAAAATCAGTGTATTTTTTGATCTCCCGTATTGGCGACATCATCGTGTACGCCATAATCTAGATGTCATGCACATTGAGAAGAACAACTGCGAGAGTTGGCTTGGGACATTGCTGAATTTAGAGAATAAAACGAAGGATAATTTGAAGGCTAGGCAAGACTTGGTGTTAATGGGTATGCGAAAGTCACTGCATCCAATAGCTAAAGAGGGTAACAAATTCTATATACCCCCAGCACGTTATACCTTATCTTTAGCTGAGAAGAGGAAGCTTTGTCAATTCTTAAAAGGTATTAAAGTTCCTGATAGTTTTTCATCCAATATATCGCGTCGTGTTCAGGTGAAGGAATGCAAACTGCCTGGCCTAAAAAGTCATGATTGTCATGTTCTAATTCAGCAACTATTTCCAGTTGTAACACGTGGAATTTTACCTAAAGAACTCACATTAGTTCTTGTTGAGCTCTCCAATTTCTACAAGCAGTTGTGTTCCAAAGTACTATGGGTTGCAGAGTTGGAACGTCTTCAGTACCGGATTGCTGTCACATTATGTAAGATGGAAATGATCTTTCCTCCATCATTTTTTGATGTTATGGTGCATTTGCCAATTCATTTAGCCGGTGAAGCTAAGCTTGCTGGACCAGTGTACTATCGATGGATGTACCCAATCGAAAGGTTAGAATTTAAAGATAATAGTAATGGTTACTTGTATGTATTCTTTGTTAAATTCGAATATGGATCTTGTCATCTTTTATATATGTTCAGGTACTTGTACACCTTGAAGAAGTATGTTCGTAATAAGAGTCGACCAGAGGGATCCATTGCCGAAGGGTATCTTGCTGATGAATGTTTGACTTTTTGCTCAAGATACTTGGATGATGGGATTGAGACTAAGTTCAACCGGTCAGGGAGAAATGTAGAGTTCCAAGTTGTTGGATCAGATGGAAAGTTTCATATTTTTTCAGGAAACAGCCGTGTTTTAGGGAAGTCAACGTTTCGGATTCTAACAGACGATGAGTGGGGACAAGCTCGATTGTATGTGCTAAACAATTGTGATGAAGTGGTACCGTTTATTGAGTAAGTCCACCTTATTGAAATTGTGCCTTCACTAAAAGAACTATTATGTATAAACATGTGTCATATATGCCCATTATAATCGAAACAATATATTGTACAGGAAGCACAAACAAGTGATTAGGGATGAGCTCGGGCGGCGGGCAAGTGCTAGGAATGTGGACCGTATTCATAATGAACAGTTTGGTAAATGGTTTGAAAACCATGTAAGTGTTAGTTGTATGTAGCTTCCATATTACTTCCCATGGACTACTAGCTTCCATATTAATTTTTCGTATATTAATTTTTCTCCTTATCTGAATAGGTCAAGCAAATGAAAAATGATGGGGAGTTGGTCAGCACGCAACTTCAGAGTGTAGCATATGGTCCCAGTCGATTTGCTTCTTGTTTCATGGGATGTATTGCAAATGGATATCGATTTCACACAAAAGTTTATGAGTCACGAAGGAAAACGCAGAATAGTGGAGTTTTTGTATCGGCAGAAACGTCAAGCTTTGCAAGCGCGAAAGACATGAACCCGGTGACTGGTAGTGTTGGTTATTATGGTGTGCTAAATGACATAGTTGAGTTGCGTTATTGCAATGAGAATAGAGTTCTTCTGTTCAAATGTGATTGGTGGGATGTTATGACTCGCGCTGGAATGAAAATAGATGAATATGGATTTACTACTGTGAACTGTACACGAAACTTAGCTACAAATGAACCATTTATTCTAGCATCTCAAGCTGAACAAGTTTTTTATCTCCAAGATAATTTGGACGATAATTGGCAAGTTGTGTTGAAGACGCTGCCAAGGGACTTGTATGATATGGGTTCTGTAGTTGAGCCGATTGAAGATAACACGTCTAGCATGCACCAAGATGTGGAGAACATAGTGAACATTGACAGTTGGACTAGGAGTGAGATTGATGGAGTAGAAGTTGTTGTAAATATTGTTGATGAAGATATCGTTGACAGTGTCAGTGTCGAATGTGATGAAGACTTCATCAATGATAGTGATTGTGATGAAGACATCATTGATTACAGTGACGAAGAATATATGTAGTTTGCATTGCTTGTGTTGTGTTTTTTTTTTTTTTTTGTTTTGGGAGTGGTTATTATTTGATTTTAGTTTGTTTTAATGTGTTTCATGCATCCTTTAATGTCATATATATACATATATTTCTCACAAATGAATTTTTTATAGCATTTTACTAATGACTTCCTGATCTAGTTTTACGACTTTTTAATGACTTCCTGATTTAATTTGATAACTTTTTACTAATGACTTTTTTATAATATTTTTCAAGATTGTATAATACCCGTTTCTAGTGTCTTCCTGATTTACTTTGATGAATTGCTTTTTGTGACGATTTAGACAAATACAATGGTAAAACGACTACGAGAGGATCCTAATGGCGACGTGAGCGGTAAGTTTAACTTAGTATATATTCTATTTCATTATTGTATGATGTTTAATTAATGTAGTTTTGGGCATATGTGTACAGCTGGAAAGTGGGTTAGAGGCAGTTCTACCCTTCCTAAGGTATTTGAACAACCAAATGGCTCAAAGTTGGAATTGCTATGGAAAGACAAACAACCAGTGGGACCTCGAAAACATCCAAGCTTGTATTCTGAATCTATTGGAGTATTAATGGCAACGTCACGACGGTTTGATTGGACAAAACATTGGGAGTTCCAAGATGTAGGCCACAAAGAGTGGTTATGGGATACCATTAAGGTATGAACATTTGGAGCTGCATACACTTGCTAATAAAAAAAACTTGGTCTGTTTCATTTCTTAATTAGTAGAACTAGGATTCCTCATAGACATATATGTAACATTTCTTAAGCTTTTTGCCTCCTTTTAGGATTCATGGGAACTTGATGAGACCCGGAAGGAGCCCACTTTGGGTTTAATTTCCGGGGATGAATTCAGAAACAAAAAGAGTAAATGGAAAAAGAACTTTTATACCCGCTATGCCACACAAGAAGAGCGTCTAAGCCATAGGCCAGAACAACTATCGCAACCAGAGTGGGTTCAGCTTCTGGAGTTTTGGGATAGTCCTGAGCATCAAGTAAGAACAAGTTTAACATATTTAAGTATTTTTACAAGGTACAATACTAACAAAGATCATTTGTATTTATTATGTATTTTGTGTAGGCAATTTCTAAACGGAACAAGGCTAACCGTGCTAAGCAAATAGCAAAACACGCTGCTGGAAGAATAAGTTTTCCCCAACTTCAAGAGATAATGGTATTTTTATTTTTATTTTTCTTATGTGGTATTGAATTTAACTAGTAACAATTGGTAAATTTCATTATGTTTGATTAGAGTCAGGAGGATGGAGCACCCCCTTCCCTAGGAGATCTTTTTGTGAGGACTCACATAAGTCCAAAAACGCTTGATGCTCTTGATGATCAATCAAGAGAATACATTGTATGTATGAGTTTGAATTTAGAAATAGATTCAATTTGAATATGGTACTCAGTTGTATATAATATCTTGTATTTAATATTTTATGTGTATTTTTTTTTCTGGAATATAAAGGAGAAAATGAAAGACCTAGCAGGTAGAGATGAACATGGAACACAACAACCTCTCACAGATGAGATTTATAGGGAAGTGATGCCTCCAGAGCGGCATGGACGTGTGAGGTTGATGGGACGAGGTGTAACACCAACCAACTACTTTGGCTCCCGATTATCTTCTGATAGTTCCAATCGCGTTAATGACCTGGAAAACCAGGTGGCTGAGATGAAGAGAGTAGCTCAAGAAAGGGAGGAGGAAAGACTGCGTGAGATTGAAGAGATGAGGAGGCAAGCACAGGAAAAAGAAGAGCAAAGGCAACGTGAAATGGATGAGATGAGGAGACAGTTGGATGCACGAGATGCGGACATGGAAGCACGACTTATGCAAAAGCTATTGGAGATGGCTGCAACTCGCTTGCGTCCTTCTGACAATTAAGTAAGTCAGTCAGCTTAGGACTTAAATATTTAAGAATATATGACTAGTTTATTTTTCTTGAAATGGTTTATGTCCCTGTTTTGATTAAGACTTGATCGGGAGATAAATTTTGGTCTTAGCCAATTGCTTAATCCGACATGGGTCCCATGCAGCCGGGGCACACAATTTCTAACATTGATCTAGACCAGATTCTGTTGTGGTAGTTTATCATCAAGATTTCATCATTTAAGTTCACAACTGTTTATCATTGGAGACTGAAGTAGAATGGATATTCTGCAGTCCGAATAGATTGCCTTTGCTCCAAACTCAACGTACAAGGATGATGACATGCTGTGCAGATCACCACCATATCTGGTCAGGGTCTCTTACATTGTATTAGGGCAGCTCATCCCAAGAAAACAAAAACAAGAGAGTTCATTTCTATTCTCTCATTTGTCATCAGCCAAGTACATGATTTTCCCAGAAAAAATGCACGGCTTTGGTGGTGATGATAAGGATGCTGTTGTTGGGAAGCTGAATTGGGACTCTATAAAAAACAAAGGGCAGCAAGTTTTTTTCCTTCCTTCACTATGATTACTTTCATTGACTAATGCTCCTTCTTTTTCATTACATTACAACTGGGTTGCTTTATTTTCTTCTCCAGCGTTATTTTACAATGATGGCTCTTTTGCACTGTTCTCTTTTGGGTCTTTTCTACTTTTGTTGTTGGCTTCTAAAAGTTTACATGTGAGTGGGACTTGTCATGTAACACCCCCCTCTCTCTCTCTCTCTCTCTGCGCTTGTTCTGTGTGTGCTTTTTATCAATTGGGACAGATTGAGGAGAATCCAATTCTTTATTAATTATTGAATTAGGACGGGTTGTTTATAATCATGGGAACTAACTAGAAAGGACATTTGCAGAAACTAATAAAAAATTTAAGCTCTGTGCTTGTTTAAAACTGTCTTTGAAGTGGTTTGTTGGTCACCTGTGGGATCATGTGAAGGGTAGCTGGTATTCAAGTCATTAGATTAGAAATGGATTTTGTTGCCATGTATGACCACAACATCCATCTTGGATCTGCATGAGACTTCTGCAGTTCTATTTTACTAAGTAGAGTTTGGTGAGGAATTGATTTTTTAAAGGGAAATAACTGATCAGTGATAAAACATTTTATGGGTTGGGCCAGCTTGTCGGGTCTTGGGGCCAGGCCTTTCAATGGTTCTATTGATGGATCCAAATTATGATGGGAAATCTTGTGTATGAATATTAGGTAGGTTGGGATCAGATCGAGGCCCTTGATTTACCCTTTCAAGGCGTCGGGCTTTAAAGATCTGGATCAATCGGGCTCACACACAAGTATAAACTTATAGATTGGGCTGAGCAGATCCTGACCCAACCTGGACTCAAACTGGCGATTTCCTAGCAGGATAATCGATATGCAACTATGGTATTCATGGATTTGGATGCGGAGACTACGACACGCAGGTAGAGATCTATTTGAATTCCGATGAGAAGGAATAATACCAAACTTTTGGGTTTGATGTTTCTAAGATAGATACTTTAGCTTTTTCATAGACTAGATGCCTGCATCTCATGCTTGCACATGTATGTTAGCTCCTAGAAAAGAAAACAATCTAGGATTGGACATTATTGATCATTTCCCTTGGAAATAGTTTTCTTGTTTGATGCTCAAACTATGTGTTTGCTTGATTCTAAATGGAGAACATACAGCTATAGTTCAGTTACAACTTACAAGCTTTTAATGGTGCCCATTAGCTTTTGATCCCATTTTCTTGTAAAGAAATCTTATCACTCTTATGGCTCTCATCCACCTGGGCCCCACCCTTTATTCACTACCCTTTGGGAAATAACACACTAAATGACACCCATCCGAGTTTTGTAAACCTTTGGTCTGATCATGTGGTTTTGGCACCCAGACGACTTTATCTAACAGCTAGGATTTGGATACTTTGAAGCCATCAAAACAGTGCTTTCCAAAATTTGATGGTTCCCGTTCTATTTTTGCACAGAGATGGGTCATGAAAAAAACTTTCAAATGGGTGGAACCAGGAAATGTCTTTGAAAACCCAAAATCTTATTAAAAAGTTAAAAGAAATTTAATGTCGTTGTGATCGGTGTTCTTTCATACAGTAGCTCTTCAATTATTATTTTTGAGTTATGAATTTTGAGCATCCTTTAACCAGGTGAAGATCATAGCTTTGAAAGACAAAAAAGAAATAGAAATGGATGAAATGTCACCACCTTTGCCAAGTTTGGACGAGCACACTGTGACCTGTTTAAGATGGGGTTGGCTTGATTTGGGCTTGGTTCAGTTGTGTTCAAGCACACTGACTTGCTGTCCCTGTCGTGTGGACTCCTGGGCTATTTGGGCTTGGTTTGGATAGATGGACATGCCTAAATGGACCCTTAAAGAACTGATTTGAACCCACATCGAATACAGCCAATTAGAATTTGTTTAGACCCATGTCGGCCGTCCAATCTATGATTTAGCCCATCTCTCTTTAGACTGACCAAGGACCTCTTCGATCGTTAAGATTTGACCTAAATATTTCAGGGCCTGATCAGTCACATGATCCTCTAAAATTGGCCATCCGAGTCTGCATTAGAATTTAAGGTTTGTAACTGTTTCATAAAATGTACTTGTCAGGGTAAATTTTTGTCATTTGTAAATCTTGTCAGGGTACCATTGATTGAATTATGTTTTATCTATGCAGGGAGCTTTACAGCAACAACATAAGTGGAATTATTCCTAGTGATCTTGGAAATTTAACAACATCTATGCAGGGAGCTTTGCAGGTACCATTGTAGTTGTATGCAGCTATTTTCCCTTTCTGCCAGCATGTTTTAAGAAGTTTTTATTGAAATGATAAATCTACCCTTAAGTGAAGTTAAACCCTAACACTTTTCTTTCCTTTTCTACATCAGTGTATTCGGATCAAGTTACTGATTTTTTGTAGATCATGTACTAGTGTCTCAAAAAAGTTTCTATAAACAAATTCTCTAAG
Organism: Umbellularia californica; assembly: GCA_028538565.1. NCBI lineage: Eukaryota > Viridiplantae > Streptophyta > Magnoliopsida > Laurales > Lauraceae > Umbellularia > Umbellularia californica. The sequence continues at coordinate 17,470,514 of JAPQWN010000012.1, read as the reverse complement.
TTCGATAATAGTCCTCTATAAAAAGTAATAAAACATAAAAGTTTGTCTTCATCCCCTCAATCTCCTATGTGAACTTATGCCAGGGTGATACCATTAAAAAAAAAAAAATGTAAGAAGTCGCATCTTTTCTTTCTATTTTGCAAGATGAAAAAGTTTACCAACTCACGCATCTTAACTTGATACAGCCCAAGGTATTGTTCCAACAATGGAGGCCACAACAGTAAAAACCACACATCCAAACTTCAAAATACAATAATAATAAAATACAATAATAATATAGGAAAAAAGAAAAACTGTGCAATTAAACCTGAAAGCTCAAAAAAGTTCAACCATACAATCTCGAAATGACAATTACAAGTATCCATAAGTAACTCGACGTTCACCTAGGTAAACAACCAAATCATTTCAGACTTTCTTTTTCTTAATTTGAGAAACTTAAATTTAACCTCCAATCACATGTCAAAATAGTAAAAGAACCATATTTTGAATCTCAAATCAGAACACACAAACTTTAAATGAGATATATGTCCGATTCTTGGCCTGAAATAGAAAATAGTTTGTTCGGCTAAGCACTCTGTAAATGTGGGGCAACCTTCAAGTGATCCATGGTTGTTGAGTAATGAAACAAAAGACCTCCATTACACAACAATTACACAATCTACATCCTCCATATGGCTTTTCATTTACCTTTTCTATGGTGTTGAACAAGCTCTGTTTGTTCTTAACCACCAATCTGCAAGCCAATTGTCATATCACTGGGCTTGTGCAGTGGGTAGCTCCTTCCCTAATGTGACGAATACGTCTCAACTAATTTAATCAAATAAAAAGCTTAAAGAGCCAACTGCTAATGGAAGGCTAATCACCCTCATCTAGCATTTAGATCCAGCTCCCCAACTTCTCTCCACTGATCCTGCATTCCTGTCTCACCATTGTCAGGCTCATTTTCATCATTCAAGAAATCCTCTGACGGGTCTTCATCGTCCCTCTGAGAGCTCCCCCATCCCTGAAGCATCTCATCCATGCCCACTCCCTGCTCCTGTCCTGCCATTTCATGGGCAGTTCCCTCATCCACCTGAGACCCAGCAGCAGTCCCTCTCATCGGCACACGTGCAATCATCTGAGCCTGAGCCTCAGCCCGTGCCTGCTCGGCCTGGGCAATCGCCATGCGCATCTTGGCTTCTGCTGCCTCCCTACCGGCCTTCTCTCTTGATTCCATCTCAGCTCTAAGTTCCAGAATCGCCTGCTTCTCCTCTTGTAGAAGAGCCTGCTCAATCATCAACTTCTATTCTGACCGGAACTCACCTAGGGCCCTCTTACGGGATATAATATTGAATGCAAGGACCTGTTTCTCAAATGTGGCAGTAAATTCATTAAGCTTGGCAAGAATCGTGTGGTCCCATTGTTGTGAGCGTGATGGCATCTGGCCTGTTGTATCAGAATCAAGGATCCTGTCATCCTCTTCCGCTTCATAATCAGCAACCACATGATATGGTAATAGCCTGTACAATTGCAATGAATAGAAATCAGATGGTAGGGATCATAAGCAACAGTTTTTTTTTTTTTTTTTCGATGTTATATAATAAGCAGCAGTTACATGAAAATATATTTTTCCAGAGTAGGGAATCAATTAACTCCTGCTATGGCACCACGACAATCTGTCTCCATTCTGTCCCATGCACATCACTGATGTCAATAAAGATCCAAATTGTTCGTTCATTTGGTTCAACCTCACCATAGCCAAAATCACGATGATTGGGCAATTTCCAAGGATCTAATCACTGGACTAAAATGAGCACTAAAAGATAGATATCATGGTATGGTATAAGTAAGTTGATTGGGCATTTAGGACAATCTAAGAGGGGCAGTTGATTGTGCATTTAGGTTAATCAAAGAAACACATTTTTTGATGAACGATTGATCACCAAGCAAAGTTGACAGGAAAGACACAATTCCACATCGATCAACTTATAATTACACTCACTAACTCCTCATGAATGGACGCTCACCCCAATTTGAAATTCATCCAATCATGATGAATTTCTAATTATTTGATTATATTATTCTTGTGGCATTTATAATCCATGCATGGACCTTCTCTTGCCCTGCATCTTAGTAAAACCTCATGCAGATTACTCTCTTTTTTTTGTTTTTTGTAATTTTCCAATGATGTTGTTTGCTCTATCTTTTTTTTTTCTTGGTCATATTATATTGAGTTAGGAGGGAAATGTTTCCCTTTTGAACTGTTTGCATCAGGGGTGAGGCTCTTGTTTCATTCTTTGGCCTATGCTGTTTCCCACTCCCTGTCTTATCCATTTTCCTCTTACCACAGAAATTCTCCCTCTCTGTCATCTCTTTCACCACACTTGATTTCTTTTCAGGAGATATTGCTTTGATTTCTGTTTCTTTCTTTCTCCAGATTTCAACTTGTTATTTCCTTTTCAGCTGCAAAACCATAACAAAAAAACTTGTCCTTGATCAACCCTCTGCATGTACGACTACAATTTTTTTTTACTTTGAAGTGTTGGACACTAACTCAATAAATGCCATGATTTGATTGTTTAGATTTATCATTGATGTGCTGTTGTTTCAATCGGATGGTGTAGAAGAAGTTGCAAAAAGGTCTGAGTTTGTGAAAGAGGCATATGGTATGCAAGTCGCTGTCGATATGTAGAAATTGTACAATGCACGGCCTAGAGAACCGAGAGAACATACTGACTTCAGATGGTTGGGCCAAAATCATTCCGTGAAAGATGGGGCACATCCTTTGATAACATTTTTTTGGCTTGTTTGCACAGTGTGGCCCAGTTGTTCGGCTAATGTATTTTTGTGATTTTGGGGCAGATGATTGCAGAATACAGTATGGCTGTGTGCTGGTTGTTTAGATTTTGAACTTCGATCATGGGGATATTCAGTTTAGATATTTTGGAGATTTTGGGTATCTAAGTTGTCGTGTATAACAATTAAAACAAGAGGGTTCAGATAAGATCCCATGTTGTTTTTAAGATTTTTGATCTTCTCATTGATTTTAATCCGATTTGGAGACCCATGTTGGATTGTTGTCATCTCTTCTCTCTTGTCTTCAGCAAAAAAAAAAAAAAAAGAGAAGTTGGTGTTGGATGCATATATATGAAAGATTGTCAGCATCTTAAGCACACATCTTAATAACGTGTGTGGTGTGCATGTATGTTGATTTAGACACTTGAAATTCGAGGAGCATCAGATTTAGCGGCCATTTAAAAAAAAAAAAAAAACCCACTGATAAGAGGATCCTAACTGTACAATCGGTGGCCATGGAATGCATGTATTTTGGTTTATGGTTTTATTGTTTAGATATTTAGTAGCTTTATGGTTTTAGTACACAAATTAGATCTATATTTATTTTTTATTCTAAAAATTTTTTTTTTTTTTTTTGCCACGGCCACTTGCTGCAAAAAGAACGAAGTAAATTATGGAGAAAAATTTATTGCTGCAAAGCGTGGCAATAAATACTTTTTGCAGCGGTCATGCCCGCGACTAAATGATATTAATTAATTAAAAAAGTAAAAATAATTTAAATATAAAACAATTTGTTGCCTCGGCATGACCGCGGCTAAATGTTTACTCTTTTGCCGCAGTGGCAAAGGTCGTGGCAACAAATACTTTTTGCAGCGGTCATGCCCGCGACTAAATGATATTAATTAATTAAAAAAGTAAAAATAATTTAAATATAAAACAATTTGTTGCCTCGGCATGACCGCGGCTAAATGTTTACTCTTTTGCCGCAGTGGCAAAGGTCGTGGCAACAAACTTCTTTCCACACCAAATACTGTCTCGGTCGTGGCTAAAAGTTTTTCCGCGGCAAAAACGTTTTTGCCACGTAATTTGGACTTTTAGCCACCAGAACTGGCCGCGGCAAAATCTTGTATTTTTGGTAGTGGGGCTGCAGCCCGCTGGGATCGGCCTCTAGCCCGCCCAACGGCTGGCTCGCCATGGGTTTCTTTAAAATCCATCAAGTTGCTATGGATAATTCTGTAGTATGGATTCAGCGCCTCGGCCCAGAGGAACTAAACACAGTACTCTATGTTAAGATTTTGCTTCATGTTTTAGTGATCTAGGCAATAATATGATGGGCCACATTCCACGGGCCATTATTACAAATTCAATGGGCAAAACCTTTGGTGAAGGATGATTTAAGGGCAATTAAGAAATTGGGCTTTAAGGATGATGGACCACATTCTCCCCCTTAAAAGGTCTTTATGCAAGATAAGCACAACCCCTACCTACTTGTCACACATGCCCAAGAGCTGATGGAGAAGGAAATTGCTCTACTTCAAACATGTGGAAGACTTTTTTTTTTTTGTTTTGGTAAAAACACGTGGAAGACTTAATATGAAACACTTGACGGATGATGGGGCATGGGTCGAACCTATCCGACACGGGCACATCTTCATGAGTGGGCTTCAGATAAGTGGAATTTGCGATTTTTTAAGAAAAAAAGGGTGGGCCCAGGGTCGCTCGCGACCCTGGAAACCTGGAATCTCCGGTTTCGCCCCGGGAGCTCCGTTTTCCGTCGTTTTTCGCGATTCGAAGCTTCCAACCCCTGGGACTTTCCAAAATTCATACTTTTGAGGCGCCAAATCCTCCGACATCTGTCAAAATCACGGGTCAACCTCCAAAAGTATCAAAATCAACATTGATCGCCAACCGGTCAACCAAAAAAGTGTGCTTTCCGCCCGATCGATCGAAAAATCGACAGGACAGATGTCACCGGCCCGCTGCTAGCTATCAATGTCTGAAATTACACGGTCATCCGATGTCGATCAGCATGTAGATCCATCGGTGATCATCTCCAAAAGAATCCCAAAAGACGCGGCGCGGCCCGCGACTCTTCAACTGCTCGGCGACCATTTAATGCAGTTAATTGACTAGCTTTATTGCAGTCATTAATTCATTTCTTTGGACGGCCCAATTAGAAGCAGGCATCCAGGAGTTACAAATCAATTAAGTCATGGCATTCAAGCCATGAAACTCCTCCCATTATGGTAATTAAGGTGATTAAAAGCCCTTAATCTCCATCGGCCAATCAGATTCAAGGAAAAAAGAGTTACAAAATCAAGAAATAAATCTTGTAACTCCTCCCATTAAAGCCATTAAAGCCCATAAACTCTCCTAATGGCTACCAAGAGCCTATAAATAGGAGAGCTTTCCAAGAAGAAAGGAAAAAAAAAAAGGACGAACGGAAAACCGAAGATCGAAAATCAAAAGGTGCAGAGAATCCCGAATTCCAGACAGACAGAGTCTAGAGAAAGAGAGAAAATTCTGCAGAAATTCTACATCAAGCACCACTACAAGGTGACAAAAAGTCCCTTGGGGGGTACTCCCCCCAAGGTCCTTGCCTTCTCCCGCTGCCTCCAATGGCTTAGACGTGGCTTTTCAGCCCGTCTACTTAGCTTTTTATTGGACATAGGACCTTCTCTTGGTCTTTGTCCTCTAAAAACCTGAGGTTATAGCCAAGCCAAGCGAATCAAGAGCATCCTCTGTTCTCATCTACATGGATGATGGCGAAGCCCATACATGGCTTGCGACCGTCAATCTGAACGAGTCCCCCACAATCTCTTGAAAAGTTAGATCCTCCTTTTCTTGCTTTTCATTGTAGTTTGTATTTTTCTAAAAGAGACAAAAATCACAACTCTTGTCTTTCATTATTGATGAGAATTGTAAATCGGCTATAAACGCCAAAATCGGCTATAAATGCCAAACAAAATCGCCTTTCACGGCAAACCAAGAAAATGTCTCTTTTCTTAAATATTTGTGCAATGGAAACTTGAAAGAAGTTGATTTCCTTTTTACTTGCGAAGGTTGATCTCCGGATTACAACTTGCAATTTCAAGTAAAATAGAAAATCTGGCACACCCACACAAAGAAATGTTGATGCACGCTTCAGCCCCCCGGGCGCGAAAGGGCCGGACCCGACGGACTCCCACGTCCGCCGACCCCGGTAGCACCCTCGGCAGGAGCGCGTTCCATCAATGCCATCTCCTCCCCAACTCCATCTCCAACCTTTGCTTAGTCCTGCAACTAACTTAGGCATCGGAGAGCCCTGCGCTGCCCAAGCCAGGGTCCTCTGACCTTCTTCTTTTTCCCTTTCAGGCTCGAGGCAGCGGTTTTCCTATCATTACCAAGGGGTTGCAATCTCCGTCCTCATCCAGTAAGCCTCAAAATCACTCCCCCCCGGGTCTGTGAATTTTTGTACACTTACAATTGGCGCCGTCTATGGGAATCGATCAAAAAGCCATCTTTCCCAAACACCATGCCTCCCAAAGCCTGAAATGGAAAAGAGCCATCGTCGCAGCAACCGCTGGATTCCCGCCGGAGGAGCATGTGCCAAATGGAATGTGATTGGAGCTTTTTCTGATGGGAAGTCTCGCCGTGACCTCGCTCGACATCGGACAGATTTTTCTTAGGATATATTCTCTCATGAAGCCGAGGAAGTTATGTTCTACTGTAAGAAGTGTCGGACCATCAGCAGCTTCTTCATCTTCTCCGGGTTCGCGGAGATTGTTTGAAGGACGTTCCCTGGGGAAGCTAAGCAGGATCTTGGAGAGCGAATCTCACTTAGGAGAAGGGGCTGGTCTCGGTCTCTCCCGAAATCACTAAGATGATTTCCGCACATCTCCCAGCTTGGCCAATGTTCACCATCTCGGCAAAGGTCCCCAGCTGGCATATGTCTCCAGTCAAGCAGGTCCACCATCTCGGCCAAACCCCCAGCTCGGCAGAGATCTCCCAGCTTGGCCATGTCCCCAGCTCGGCGAAAATCTCCAGATCTGCAGACTTCCAGTTCGGCAGCTTCAGCCAGCTTAGCAGACATCCCAACTCGGCAGAGATTTCCAGCTCGGCAGAGTCCCAGCTCGGCAGAACTCTCCAGCTCGGTAGACATTCCAGTTCGGCAGACTCCCAGTTCGGTAGCTCCAGCTGGCTCAGCAGACCTGCAGCTCGGCAGATGACATCGCCTCGACAGGAATCTCCTCCTCGGGAGGCTGCTAAAAGTCCCCCACACACCTACCATCTTATTGTCCGGCATCGCCTGCCACGTATCGACCATCCCGAACAGGAGCCTGTAGAGGGAGAGCCTCACGTGGGAGGGCTTCATGTTGTCGGGCATCACAAAGAGTGGGGCAGAGAAGATCAGACCCATCCACGTGTCAGGCGGCAATTGGAAGTACATGAGCCTGGTCACGGCCCCACGCTTCCCTCGCCAAATAGGAATGCTTTTTCGTCATCTTCCATCATTGGACTCCCCTGCGCCTTCTCGGACAGTATTTCAGGAAATGGGGACTCTCTCCACAGAACCCATAGGAGCTGAAAGGCAGTAGGAGGAATCGAGGCTGAAACCATCGCCTCCTTTTCCAACTCCATCTCCTCTCGAACCTCACTCTCAGAAGCTCGACGCATGCGCTTTCTTTGTTCTCAAGTCCAGAGGCTCGCGTAGTCCGCACGCGTGCGGACGTGCAGGAAGAAGGAGAGGGAAGCTTTTGCGATTTGTTCCAGGTCACCGATGTAGCAACGTAGGCCATCCGATCGTCCGTGGCCCAACAAATCTGCAGCCTAGACTGCGTAGCCCCAGGTGGAGTAAGAGATGCAGATTTTATAGAAGAACCAGCCCGTGTCGGATCCATAGCCGTGGGTCATGAAAACTGTGCCCTTGATAGGTTGGTCCAAGGGGATGAATTCCTTTCCACCAAGTCCTCCTTCTCCAACAACCCCAGTTTCTTCTTCCAACGCTTCTCTCGAAAATCCCGCCTTTCTTTTTCTTGCGCCAGCAAGTAGACTGAAACCAATCTGGCAACGAGCCAGATGGTCATGTCTCGGATCAAACCCGGCTCGTACTGAGACAAGCAAAAGCAGCACCGAGCCGATCCTGCCACAGACGATCTCGGTCCAACAAGATCACTGCCAGACAAAGACTACACCTCTGGTGACGAGCCAGCAGGTCATGTCCCTCATCTCGGCTTCGCGCCAGATTCAGCCTACATGGCCAAAAAGACAGCACTGGCCCTGGTAAAAGTACCAGCCAGTCATGTCCCAGCCTCCCGATCTCGGCACCAAGCATCTCGGTAACAGTACCAGATCACTGCCAAACAAAGACTACACCTCTGGTGACGAGCCAGCAAGTCATGTCCCTCATCTCGGCTACGCGCCAGATTCAGCCTACGTGGCCAAAAAGACAGCACTGGCCCCGGTTACCAGCCAGTCATGTCCCAACCTCCCGATCTCGGCACCAAGCATCTCGGTAACAGTACTAGATCACTGCCAGACAAAGACTACACCTCTGGTGACGAGCCAGCAGGTCATGTCCCTCATCTCGGCTACGTGCCAAATTTAGCCTACATGGCCAAAAAGACAGCACTGGCCCCAGTAAAAGTACCAACCAGTCATGTTCCAACCTCCCGATCTCGGCACAAAGCATCTCGGCAACAGTACCAGATCATTGTAAAAAAGACAAACGCTGGCTCCGGTAAGAGAACCAGCCAGAAATGTCCTTGTTTAGGCCATATGCACATCTCGGTATTAGTACCAGATCGCTAACCACAAAAAGTATACTGGTTCCGGTAAGAGTGCCAACCAGTCACAAAATCAAGCTCGGTGGTGGCACCAGCTTCGAAAAAATTAAGCTCGGTGATGGCAACAGCTTCAGAAAAATTAAGGTCGGTGGTGGCACCAGCTTCAGAAAAATAAAGCTCGATGGTGGCACCAGCTTCGGAAAAATCAAGCTCGGTGGTGGCACCAGCTTCAAAAAAATTAAGCTCGGCGATGGCACCAGCTTCGGAAAAATTAAGCTCGGTGGTGGCACCAGCTTCCGAAAAATGAAGCTCGGTGGTGGCACCAGCTTCGAAAAAATTAAGCTCGGTAGTGGCACCAGCTTCGGAAAAATCAAGCTCGGTGGTGGCACCAGCTTCGAAAAAATCAAGCTCGGTGGTGGCACCAGCTTCGAAAAAATTAAGCTCGGTGATGGCACCAGCTTCGGAAAAATTAAGCTCGGTGGTAGCACCAGCTTCAGAAAAATAAAGCTTGGTGGTGTCACCAGCTTCGGAAAAATCAAGCTCGGATAGACCGTCAGGCTATTTAGCTTTCAACTTCCAAGAGTTAGGAGCACTCTAAGAAGTTAAAAGCTGGGGGCTTTGTGTGGGAGGATATTTCCTCCCCCATATTCCACCTCTGCCAAATGCATGGCTCAAGATAGGGCCTGATGGGACTGGGCCCAAAAGTCAGCAGGATAAGGCCTGATGGGACTGCAGTTAAAAGAGAGTAGGCTATGATGGGACAATTCCCTGACAGAGCCACCCTTTTGTCTTCTCTCTTCCTCTATGTAAACACAGCCACAGCTCCAGAACAAGGGGGCAAATGAACACCACATACACTGGTATGCCATCTCCTCCCCAACTCCATCTCCAACCTTTGCTTAGTCCTGCAACTAACTTAGGCATCGGAGAGCCCTGCGCTGTCCAAGCCAGGGTCCTCTGACTTTCTTCTTTTTCCCTTTCAGGCTCGAGGCAGCGGTTTTCCTATCATCACCAAGGAGCTGCAATCTCCGTCCTCATCCAGTAAGCCTCAAAATCACTCCCCTCGGGTCTGTGAATTTTTGTGCACTTACAACGGCAAAATAAAGTGATCTTATTTTAAAAGTAACTAATAATTATGTGTTTTACTTTGTTAATATTATAGGTGATTGGATTTGATTTCAAATTTTACCATCGTAATATAGCTCAAACTAAAAATTTTAATTATTTTAAAATATTTTTCATTTTTTAATATTGTAAGTTATATTGCCCGGGATTAGCGCGGGCATGTTTAGCTAGTGGGATACTTGAGAGGGAATGTTGGTCCAAAATAAGCGTAGAGGCAATTTTGATTATAGGAAAGCACGGGATGTTGTTTGGTTGAGATTATGATAAAACTAGGTGAATATGTATTCTTAATTGATTTTTCAATTTAGTTCTCTAGATATGAACATTACTTGGAGATCATGTGGGCGCCATCTGTTTGCAGGAATTCCCGAGCGAAACTCCCGGACCGACTTGGTTTAATAATATGTTATCGAGACCCCTCTTAAGATAGTTGTATCAACTATAATGTTGGGTAGGTGATATTTAATTTAGCCACCAGTTATGTGTAGTGTATAGTGTATTTTTAAACCGTTGAAAACAAGAGTTTCTTTTCTAATACCCAATGATTGATGTTGGTTCTAACTCTTGCATTTCATTTTTTTGTTTAGAAAGGCTAACACGACTTGGCAATTAAGCATAATTAATTAATATTAATTATAGTAATTAAGGCTCGGGACCTCACAACCGTCATTAGTCATGTGACAAATAATACTTCTTAGGTATTTTTTTTTGCTGTCACACCCCGTTGACAACAATCAATGGCCTCAATGATGATTTGGACGATTGGATGCTTGACCCGAATGTGCATAAAAATCTTATGCGCATAGAAATCTTAAGAATGAATCATCGTTGATCTATTTGGTCAGGATGCCAGGTTTGTCCTGTGCAACTTGTTGCAATAGCCGGGAAGGATCTGGCACAGCTTCTCATATGAAATACGTATGTCATTTCATCCTATATATTTTCCCTTTAGAGCATATCCACTCAGAAGTGGACCCAGGATTTTCGTTAGGTAGGGCTAAATCTTTGCAAAAACTTTTTCACATTAACAAAAGCAAAAGAGAAACTGTATTCCATTTAAATAGACGCAAAAATAGTTAACTACATAAACTAATTACATATATTTTTTGTTCGAAATGATGACTATATTCATTTCTCCAAAATTTACAATATAAGAGAACTATACTGAAAAAAAAAAAAAAACCCCAAAAAAATAGGCAATTCAATCATCCCCAAAAAAAAGGGTTGACAACATCCAAAAAAATTCAAGTATCAACCTAAAGAAAGAAGTACACATTAACGATTGGACATCAACTAACATATATTTCTCTCATCAAAAGTCATCCCAACTCCAAAACAAAATTTTTACAATTGCCCTCTACGATTCTTCATGTTTTGAAAGCGTTGCATGATCGTCTCATCATCAATGCTATTGAATATGTCTTTTTCGATATATGCAAGCAAACAATCATTTATCCACTCATCTTCTATTCGATTACGCAGTCAATTCTTAACAATTTTCATAGCAGAAAATACCCTCTTAACAGTAGTAGTGGCAACTGGTAGAGTTAGCACTAATTTCAAGAGCAAATAAACTAAAGGATATGCAATGTCCCTTTCTGTTTCAACCATCTTCTGAGCAAGGCCGCTAAGTCCTTTCACTCCGAAAACTTACTATTGGTGCACATACCAACGATATAAGTAGAAAGCTGAATATTAAGTTTCACCCAATTTGAGTCCGAAAAATCATTTGGATATAACTAAGAAAGGCGGATCAATTTTTCCTTATCGAAAATAGAAAATGAATCACTTGAGTCCAAGTATGCCACACAAAGAAGCAACTTAGTGTTCACCATATTGAAGCAGCGATTGGGCTCTTGAAGTTGCAAATCAATAGTAGCATAGAATATGTCGACTTGAAAATGATGGAGATTTGTCAATTTATCTTTACGTCGTGATCGCTTTCGTTCAACAAACATATCATTCATATTGGGAATGATGATTTCATATTTATCACAAAATGGATGTACTTCAAATAGGAGAGGATCCCACCCATCATCTCTCATCATTTGCAGTCGTTGCTTCAACACTCTCACTAGTTCCAAGGTAGTGATAATATTTTGATGTTTTCGCGACAATAACTTTGATAATTCATTGGTGATCCCCAATATATCTATCATCAAATGCATTCTAAATGTAGAATCAAATTCACCCAATACACACAATAAGTTAGTGGCAGAGCCCTTGTGTTCACTCATATTATCATCTGAGATAATTTTAAGCACATCAACCACAGAGGAGAACCTAGGTCTCAAGTTAATCGATGTATCAAAATGCGAGCCCCAACGTGTATCTCCCGGCTTCTTGAGGCTAGTCTTCTGATTCAAACCCTATCCACTTTTAAGTTCACCTGAATTGGGAGCATCAATGACTTTAGCAGCTTGTATATTTTGGAGCATGTTGTGGCATTTGCAAGAGCCTCCAACAACATTCAACACCATAGAAACTGAGTCGAAGAAAGCGGCGATTGGTTTGTTATCTTTTGCGACAGTAATGAGTGTCAACTGAAGCTGATGTGCAAAACAATGAACATAGAATGCTATTGAATTCTCATTTTGAATGAGCCTTTGGAGGCCATTAAACTCACCCTTCATATTAGTAGCCCCATCATAACCTTGCCCATGCAAACTTGAGATGCTCAATCTATGCTTGGAAAGTATCGCTTCGATGGCCATTTTAAGTGACTGAGCTTTAGTGTTTGTAATATGTTTTATGGCTAAAAACCGCTCAATCACACATCCCTATTTATCCAGAAAGCGTATAACTACAGCCATTTTTTGCTATTTAATAGAAATATCCCTAGATTCATCCACCAAAAGGGCAAATGGTGCATCTCCAAGCTCATAAATGATAGCCTAAGAAGCTTTTGTGGCAACCGCATTCACAATGTCTTTTTGAATCTTAGAAGAGGTCAATTTTAGATTTTCATGAGCATTTTTCATATGACTCTTTTAACAGCTTCATTCTGATTGGCAAGTACTTGTAAAAGCTCAAGGAAGTTACCCATATTATTTGAATCTTTAGATTCATCATGACCACGAAAAGGCAATCCTTGGCGTAGAAGAAATCGAATAGAAGCAAGGGTTGCATTCAAGAGGATTCGAAAATCTGTTCGAGCTTGACTTGACTGCTTGACAATAATCGTCTCAATGTATTGCTCATGATTCAATAAGTTCCGACACTTCTCATATACTTGATTATGAACACTATTCAGTCCTCCCACATAATTTTCAATTCTTTCTTCTTTCCTCCAACTTTTAAATCCTTGAGTTATAAAGGCATCATAACGTGTTTCCTCTCCAAAAAGATAACAACAAAGGCAAAATGCAGCATCTTTTTCTATACTGTACTCCAACCAACTATTGTAATCCTTAAACCAAACAGGATTAAATCGCCTCTTATCTTATCCACACCCCGTATAAGGAAACTTATGGTCACGAGGATGACAAGGGCCCTTTTGTAGATATGCTCTTCGGACTTGGTTCCTATCCGTATTATGATAGCTTGAGATTGGATTCCGTAACCCAAGATCTGCGGGAAGATTTGTCAAGTTAACTTCTACACGCCCTTTCTTCGCGGATGATGGCATTTCATCCTTCTTATCATTCTCTAGAGTCGTAGATGGTGGATTGGTAGTTGATTTCTTTTTGTAATATTTTTCTATATCTGATTCAAAGATAAGGTCAATTACATAAAGATCCTCACCAACCACCCATAATCACCATTTATAGCATAGGTTAAAGACATGATTTTAAATAATTTTTTTATTTTTATAAGGAACCCTACTATTAATACCTAATTTGTGAATAAACTTTTAAACTATAACACTCAAATCACAAATCCTCAAGAAATTAACACTTCAATTGACAAGCAAACTACAATAATAATAAAGAAACTTTAAAGAAGTAATACAGATTAGCATATAAAAATTAGTACCTTTTTATTCTTTCCTTAAGCTCGAAACAATTCCTTTAACATATGAATCCAAATGAGAGCACATGTATTTATAAATGAACATCATCAACATTATCATAAACATCATATTACGGGCCAAGAAAAGTTTTTAAAAAGAAAAAGGAGAAGAAGAAATAAGTAATTAAAGATTAAACATTGATCAAGACAATTAAAGAAGACTTGCTCTTGACAATAAAAAAATATATTAAGTGTTTTGGGTAAGATGAAGAAGAGGCCATTGAAAAAGAAATGAAACTGATCCTGAACTGTTGAGTTCTCATCGAGTCTTGAACTCTTTGAGTTTTCACTAAAACTCCAAACTTCAGATTTCTAGATGAGCTGAATCACAAGACTCAGGCCATTGTCACTTCGTTTTGAGTAAAAATTGAGCTAGTCACTATTGAAGGGGTGTTTTTTTTTTTTTTTTTTGCCGATAAAGGAACTATGTATTAGAGAGAAATTAAAGAGTTACTGATGAGTGCATGATGAGTGCATAGTTACATAGCAGTGGTAGAGGAAAGTTTGATAGGCAAAAGTAAACAAAAACAAAACGGTAACAGTAGTCCCTATAGTAGCCAAAAGACCAAAAGAGTCCAGCATTCTTAGTAACTTCTTGGTCGAGCAACATGTGTAGCCCCCTGTAGCGGTAGTCATGAATTTAAGGGGTGGTTTATTTCAGCTATCTATGGCGATCATATATGAGGCCCAATGCCAATTTACTCATCCCGTCATCCATATCTCTTAGTTCTATCATCATTTCTCCATAAAGTCATATTCACCTTTTCTCTTCCACAAAATACAGATTATTCAAATTTGAAGGATGTTATAGAGAGATAATAGGATTGCACATTTGCACCTGTATCAATTATCATCTATTCATATTATTTGAGTTACGTCAAAATTCAAATGGACTGTTCCACAACCCCGCGCCTCCCCCGCCCCCCCTCAACATTTGTCTAACTCTAGGCAAATGAGTCAGGGCCAGGGAGAGACTACCCCCCTTCTTCAACATTTGTCTAACTCTAGGCAAATCGACCTGGGGCGGCTGCCCCAGATCAGATCCACGTGGGTCCGCCTCTGTCTCCACTAGAGATGTCAAAGTGAAGATACAATTTGATCCTTTGAAATCTAACAACTTTAAAATTGGCAATTCCATCCCATATGCCAAGTGTATTATTTTATTATTCTTTTGGATTTAACATTGAACTCAACCTAAATCTTGAAATAAAATAAGTCTAAATATGATTTAGCATCTTTTTTTTTCATATGCCAAATTTGACATTTCACTCTCATATGTTAAATTCCATCTCATTTTTTCCCATGACTATTGGACTAGAAATCCGTGCCAAAAATTCAATGTGGCATGTACGCCTTGGATTTGACATTTCTATTAGATATGCTGTTAGAGGAGACCAAGTCTGTCCTCGATGACCTTGGCTGATGATCGCCATCCCATCATTGGATATGAGCAGCTTTGATTCCTACTGTAAGTCCAAACTTTTTATATTTTATTTTTTGGGTATAAGATTGAGTCAAACTTGTTAACTGGGGTTTGGATTAGGAATGCGCCAATGGTCAATTGTGATCGGCCATACCTTGCCGTCAACAACCTTTTCGATGGCTTCGGGACACAGTAGTTGGCTGTCTCTTTCTCTAAGATTTTTTTTTTTCGTTGAGGTAGATCTGTAAGATTTATATTAGAATGAGAAGGGTGACAAACACCAACAACCATATCAAAACATTACATAATGGGAGTTGGGACTGACTGAATCAAATCTGTGTAAGAGTTCTACCACTCAACATCACAATTAAAAAGATTGACAAAATTTGGCAATTCGGTGCGCCGCCTCAACCTACTACAATGGAAACAGATCCCCTGTTTGGACGAATCAGGGGTCGCCATATGCGGGGGTGGTCTTTCCTCCGCTCCCCTTCTGCCCCCACTCGTGTCACCCCCTGATTTGTATAAACAGGGCTCCCCTGTTTAGACGAAACAAGGGATCCGGATCCCTTCTTAGATGCAACAAAGAAATTTTTTATTATCAAAGTCCTTGGCAATCTGAAATGATTGAGATCAACGCCCAATCCATGCTACCATTAATTGCCTGGATTGCCACCGTGACATCACACAAAATTTGGCCTCTTTTTATGTCCAAAACTTTGGCTCTATTCAAAGGATCGCTACCCTTTTTCTGTTGAGTTAATACCTTCTCCTTTAATTCCTCCCGCATATATTATAGATTTACCCATCCAATCTTCTAACCGAAGCATCAGAAAAATAAACAAACCAAAACCACATCTATTCTAATTCTCTCTTTAAAGCTGTATAGCGGTTGGAAAAAAAAAAAAAAAATTCAATTCTGGCCTTAGGAGAAGCCACGTTAGCTTCTTAGGGCCCATTTATGAATGTGTCCTTTCAAAAACACATATGTACCTTTTCAATAAAATGTGCCTCTTCTTGGGGCCCATTTGTAAATGTGTCTTCTTAAAAATATAAATGTGCCTTTTTAATAAAATGTGTCATATGTGCCTTTTTAATAAAATATATTTCTTGGGCCCATTTGTGTACCCAATTTAAAGGGATGCCTTCCAACTCTATAAATTAAAGTTATTTTCAAAGTTTTTATATAGTATTCAAAATTAGCAGAAATGAATATAAATCATTTGTTTTTAAGATGAAACATGTATGCTGAGGTGGATTAAGGAAAGAAAGGTTTGATTTTCACAATTTTTTTTTGTAGATTTGAATTTTTTAGTTATTTTGTTATAAATAGATTTATATAAAAGGGATATGAATTCTAAAATATTATTCCGGGTCGTACAAGACTAAACATGCGCATCAAACACGGGCTTCATGCAGTGGCGGACCCACGTTAAGTTTATTGGGGGCAGTGGACCCCGTTGGGCTTTGGAAAATCCACAGATTTTTCATGGGCCGCTAGCCCATGCCCCCGTCGACCCAACATATTTGCCCCTACCCCTTTTAATATTTTCGAAACCCTTCCCCTTTCCAAAACCCTACCCATTCCAAAACCCTCCCCCTTCCTCTTCCTCTTCCTCAAACCCCGAACCCTCTCAAAGGGCTTTTGCTCGAACGAAATCCCAGCCCTCTCCTTCAAGCTCTAAGGGCTGACGCTCCGACAGTCCAGCTCCATCACTCCGGCATAGAAGGGAGGTGTAGTTTAAAGCTTCCACCATCTCAGACTCTCATTCAGCCAAGCATCTGCAACTGTAAGACTGCAACTAAAGA
Source organism: Umbellularia californica (assembly GCA_028538565.1). Lineage (NCBI taxonomy): Eukaryota > Viridiplantae > Streptophyta > Magnoliopsida > Laurales > Lauraceae > Umbellularia > Umbellularia californica. Next base: position 17,453,606 of record JAPQWN010000012.1, on the reverse strand, counting down.
GTGGTACAGGTACTTGCAATCCTTTCTTGGGCTTCTTTTCTCTGCAAAATTTGTAGGGCATTTTCAAAATCTGGTATGGTTTTCTAATTGTGTGTGGTTTTTTCTATAATGTTCCCTGTGAAGATTTCTGCATGCTACAATCATTCCTTTTTTTAGAAGGGTTTGTGTTGTTGGGATGATTGTTTCGGGTATTAAAATCTAGGGTTTGATTTTGGGAATGGCGGTATTATTTGGTAATGCCATTGGAACAGTATGGATTGTGGGTATGTTTACAAGTGGTGTGATGGACCTTAGCTCAAATTTGGAACCAATTGTTTGATCCTTAGTTGTAAAACCAAGGAGAGTGTGAGTCTTTTTTTTTTAGATTTCTTTTGTTGCCTTTGATGCACGTTTGTAAGCTATTGGTAAGATTATATGATTTCTTTTCCTCTTTGAATGAATTTCCTTGCTTCACAGATGACAGAAGTCACAGAACACAGACTCATCAGAGTCTTTCATACACCGTTTTGTGGTGGCATGTTGTTATACCATGTTCTGAAAAATTATAAGGTTTTGGCCTATGTATTTAGTCTGTACTTGAACTCCATTCTCAATACATTTGTATTCTACTTTGTTGTTCTGTATTTCTAGCTAGGAATAGCATTAATCTTATCATGTGGTGTTTGTTTGGGCTTCTAAGGAATCCCATGTACCTTTCTTTCTCTGAAATCCAACTGTGTAAAGCTTGTAGGCATGCACACACCATTCCTTGTTTGCCACAATAAATCAAAATAGTAACAACTCTTCCATTCATTAGAGACAATCATGCACACAATCCGAAGTTCCGGACCCTTATTTTTTGTGAGCAGATAAATAGTATTACATTCACCAAGGGATGGTAACCATCAAATTGGTGTGAAAAGTGTTAATCCCAGATGAGGTTGACACCGAATCTATTTCTAATGTCTTTGTATTTCAATGGTTGTAGTCACTGCGAATGGACTGCAAATACTAAGGGTCTCTAAATCACCCAAACCAGCAATGTATCTTCACAAAATAGAAGACTACTCTGCAATGAACTCCAAGTCTCTTCACTACTAGGATTACTAGAAGATAAGCGCAAGAGTTAAATGCCAATTCAAAACTCTCTAACAGTAGTTTCATTCCAAGACAAACTCTCATAGGGCCATGGATTAAGACTTTAAGCAGGAGATCAACTTTTGAGGTTACCAACTGATTAATTCGATATGGGCCCATGCTAGACTGCCACACAATTTCTAACAAAAAATAATGGTTCACATTGTAAAAACAAGCACTTGAAATTCAACAGGGCTTATTGAACAATTTGGATTATCTAACCTTGATTTTATAACTCAATTGAGTTGGGTTTTGCCTTATTCGATCAACAAACAAACCATCCAATTTTTTTAGTCTAATTTGATTTTCATCCCACTTATTAGAATAAGAAATTGATCTCTTGAGAATTGGGTGTTAGTTGTAGGATTTCTTAGCAAAAAAAATATCAAGAACCATGTCTTTAAACCATCTTAAACGTGGAGATTACTAGTTGTTGGTGTGATTTTGATGGAATTAAATTTATCTTTGTATCAGATATGGAGAATTATTACAAAAGAAAACCAACTGCTAATCTATCATCTCCAGCACTAGAGAATGATAACAATGATCAAGTGCCATCACCCTCAAAGAAAAGTTATGTAGAGGTTAACCTAGCAGATCTTCCCGCTGACCCTGGGTTACGGAATCCAATTTCAAACTATCATCATAAGGAACGGGAACAAATCCGAAGAGCGTATCTACAAAAAGGTCCTTGTCAGCCTCGTGGCCATATCTTTCCTTATTCGGAGTTTGGACAAGTGAAGAGACGATTTAATCCTCCTTGGTTTAAGGAGTTCGGCAGTTGGTTGGAGTATAGCATTGAAGAAGATGCTGCATTTTGCCTATGTTGTTACCTTTTTGGAGAGCAGATACGTTATGATATTTTTGTAACTAAAGGATATAGAAATTGGAAGAAAAAAGAAAGAATTACAGATCATGTGGGAGGCCCTAATAGTGCTCACAATCAAGCATATGAGAAGAGCCAGAATTTACTAAATCAGAAAAAACACATTGAGACAGTTATTATAAAGCAATCAGATCAAGCTCGAATAGAGTATCGAATCCGTTTGAAGGCAACACTTGATTGTATCCGCTTACTTCTACACCAAGGGTTGCCTTTTTGTGGTCATGATGAATCTGAAAAGTCTAACAACATGGGAGACTTTCTTGAATTTTTGAAAGTAATAGCCAAGCAAAATGAGTCCATTAAAAGAGTTGTGTTGGACAATGCCCCTGGAAATCTGAAATTAACTTCTCCAAAGATTCAAAAAGACATTGTGAGTGCAGCTGCATTAGAAACCACACAGGATATCATTTCCGAGCTTGGAGATGCACCATTTGCTCTTTTAATGGATGAGTCTCGTGATATCTCTATGAAAGAGCAAATGGTCGTTGTTATACGCTATGTGGACGTACAGGGATGTGTGATTGAGCATTTTCTAGCCATAGAACATGTTACAAATACTACTGCTCAATCACTTAAGGCGGCGTGGAAGCGATATTTTCCAGGCATGGATTGAGTTTGACACATTTGCGTGGGCAAGGTTATGATGGTGCTAGTAATATGCGGGGTGAGCTTAATGGCCTCAAAACACTAATCATGAATGCGAATCCCACCGCATTCTATGTTCATTGCTTCGCACATCAGCTTCAGTTGACACTCATTACTGTTGCAAAAAAACACCAACCAATTGCCCAATTCTTTGACTCAGTTTCTCATGTACTGAATGTCGTTGGAGGCTTTAGCAAACGCAATGACATGCTCAAACATATACAAGTTGCTAAAGTTTGTGAGGCACTAGATAATGGTGAACTTGAAAGCGGACGAGGTTTGAATCAAGAGACTGGCCTCAAACGGCCTGGGGATACACGTTGGGGCTCGCATTATGATACATTGCTTAACTTGATCCTCATGTTCTCTTCTGTGGTTGATGTGCTTAAAATTATTGCAGAAGATCATACGAGTGAGCACATGGGTTTTGCATGTAACTTAGTGCTTCAACTTGAGTCTTATGATTTTGTATTTAAAATGCATTTGATGAGAGATATATTGGGGGTCACGGATGAATTATCAAACACATTGCAGCGGAAAGATTAAGATATTGTCAATGCCATGGAACTAGTAAGAATATCAAAGGAACGGCTACAAATGATGAGAGATGATGGGTGGGATTGTCTCCTTTCTGAAGTCTATTCATTTTGTGATAAAAATAAAATCATCATTCCCAATATGGATGATTTGTTTGTTGATCGAAAGTGATCATGGTGCAAAGCTGAAGTGACAAACCTACATTATTTTCGTGTGGAGATATTTCTCACTACTATTGATAAGCAACTTCAAGAGCTCAACCGTCGCTTCAATGAGGTGAACACCGAGTTGCTTCTTTGTGTGGCTTGCCTAGATCCAAAAGGTTCATTCTCCGCTTTTGACAAGGAAAAGTTGATCCGCCTCTTGCAATTTTATCCAGTTGATTTTTCAGATTCAGATCGGGTGAAACTTAGTAATCAACTTGCGACTTACATTATTGATATGAGCACAAACAGTAAATTTTCAGAAGTAAAGGGAATAAGTGGTCTTGCTCAGAAGATGGTTGAAACAAAAAAGGATATTGTGTATCCTTTCGTTTATTTGCTTCTAAAATTGGCGCTAACCTTACCAGTTGCCACTACTTCTGTCTAAAGGGCATTTTCAGCTATGAGCATTGTGAAGAATAGATTGCGCAACCGAATGTCAGATGAGTGGATGAATGATTGTTTGCTTTTTTATATAGAAAATGACATATTTAATAGCATTGACGATAACAGAATCATGCAACGCTTTCAAAACATGAAGAACCGTCGAGGGCAATTGTAAATAATTTCTTTTGGAATTGTGATATGACTTTTGATAGAAAATGTTAGTTGCATGATGTATTTAAATATTTTGTATCTATTTAAATGCAAGTCATTCTCTCTTTTGCCATTGATAATGTGAATAAATAATATTAAAATAATGTGAATACATAATAATAAAATAATGTTTGAAATCTTCAATTGATCATCATTTTGCCCCCCTCGAACGAAAATCCTGGGTCCGCCACTGGCTTCATGCTATTAATTGTATTAATACTTAGTTTATTTCCATTCCTTAACATTCATCGTATCAGGAAATGATAACATCATCTGATCAAGAGATATTTGAATTATTTGCAGTGAGCACTTTATAAGGCTTTCTCTTCAAGAAATGTTTTCTTGAAATGTCGATCCGGAAACATTGCCACGTGAATTCATAATAGTGTAAGACGTACCTAGATATTAATTGAGCCAGTTAATTGGGGGTGGATGCATCTGCTTAACCATACAAGTAGAGGTCACATTGTGTGGACTTTGTGCCAGTCTCATTTTTCGTGATTTCCGATCCTCTCAATAAATTGTGTAATATCTTGTCGGTCTTGAGTAGTAGATACAAGGAACTAATCCAATGGTTTGGATGAGAAATTTAGGTTTCCATTTACTTCCTGTCACCACGTATTTACTTTGATAACTATTTGACTATGTAATGGTAACTAAACGTGCATGCCAGGCTTAGGCTAATTTTCACCAAGTGCTCCGCTGGAACCCTGGCCTAACCTGACATATCTCAAATTGGCTAGCTTTGTCAAATAAAAACAGAAAAACATGTGGGAGAGACTTTTAAAAATATTCTGTGTAAAAAACTGTTTATTAAATAGTAAAATGTAAATAAAAAAAATTTCAACACAGTAAGTGAAATTTTCTCCATCCCATTGAAAATCTTTTCTTTGAATTTAAATTAATTTGTTGAAAGGAAAATTACTTTTCCCCTTAAAAGTAAATATAGAAAGGTTAAAATCTATTTTCCCGTAGAAAGATGAATTTTCTCCTCCCAATCTGTCTACATCACTTTTGGGAGTACAAAATTTCTTTTTCTGCATGCAAATAGATTTTAACCTTTCTATATTTACTTCTAGGGGAAAAAGCCAAGGAAGGCTTCTTACCAATTAGGTAAGGAGCGGTGGTTCTCACCTATGTGTCACGGGTTTGAATCTTGGGTGTGCCACTTATTACTATGAGTGCGGGCTCTTTTCCCTCGTGAGTGGGCTGTCTCCCGTGTGTGTGTGCGGTCCCTCTCTCTTGGGTCCCAGCCCTTCGCTGGATTACCTAAAATAAAAAATAAAAAGCTGTCCACATCCGAATGGGCTTGAGGTGTTCATGTGGTGTGAAGAGTTCTCTGCACCTGTCCACATCCGAATGGGCTTGAGGTGTTCATGTGGTGTGAAGAGTTCTCTGCACCTCATTTTTCTCTACCTGTCTCATCCAAACAAGCCTAAATGTATCATTTTATGTTTTTGGGAATTAGGAAAAGAGGAAACAAGTACCCTCAAAGAAACCTTAATTTTTTTTCCTTGGAATTCTTGTGGTGGTCCCTGGGTCCACGAAAGATACCTCCAATGAAGAATATTCTATTCTATTGTGGCCTCGTTGAAATCCTTAAAATTACCATCCGTCATTGTTCCCCTGCTCCTTTTTTCTTTCATTCTTTTGTCTCCTATGTGAGTGTGTATATCCTCTATGGTTGTTTTTTGGGGGCTCTCGGCCCTTCTTTCTCTTCTTTTAATTCGTTATATCTTTAATAATAAAAAATCCCCTAAGATATCCCTACAGGGAAACCTGATATACTCAAATCCAAACCGTTGGATAAACTTCATTACCACATGAATGGTAGGATTACTCATGTATCATGCTCACTGGAGTGATATTCCCAGTCCTTTTTTTTTTGGCTGAAAGGTAATTTGTATTGAAGAAGGAGAAAAACAGGCAGAGCCCCCGGAACAGGAAAACAAAAATACAAAACCCAGAATAGGGAAAGCCAAAAAAGGAGGAAGGAAAAAAAAACTGCTGCCAATGGAGAAGAAAACAGGCTTCTTCACAGGAAAACCAGAGCACAGAAACAGAGCACCGAGACAGTTAGGAGGCAATACCAAAGGCAGCCAGAATTGGATGGAAAGGCAGAGACGTGTTCTGATCTTGAACTGAGATAGCCATCCCTTTCAAACAATCCAGGAAAATAAGTTTTGCTCTCTCAAGAAAGGGCTCCTTAGAGTTGTGCTTGGAGTCGTTCCGGAAAGACCATATGACGAAGATAGCGTGGAAGAAGATAACTGCGGCACAATTTCTTCCGGGGACATCTCCGGCATGGAGAATGGTTTTCCAAATGAAAGAGACAGGGAGGATGGAGAAATGGCTCCACAGAAAAAGAGAATCCAATGCCGATTAGGATTATTTGATTAACTCACTTGCATGCATATAACATTTCCTAAGAATTCAATTCCGTGAAAAGTAAAAAATAATAATAATAATAATAAACCATTTCTCAAGATACGGAATTCAAGGTAAGTATGTTTTTTTCATTTTCTAAGAATTCTATCTATGCAAACAAATATGTCATAAATTTTCAAGATAATAGAATTCATGGTAAAATGAGTCCATTTTGAAATGGAATGAATTCAATTTCATGTGAACAAAGGGGTCCTATCTTTTATGTTATAATGGGTTTCTTTGAATTTTTAGAAATTCAGATCCATATAATTAGAGGTGGCAATCGGGTCGGGTTGTGCTAAACGGGTCGGACCCGTTTATTAAAAGGGTTAGACAAGCCTAACCCGCACCCGTCCCGTTTATTAAACGGGTTGGAAATCCCTAACCCGCACCCACCACGGGTCAACCCGACCCGACCCACTTAAACCCGCATAACCATTACGGGTTATACAGGTCAAGTCGACCCGTATACTTGAATAAGTGAGTGATAAGTTTCTTTACAAGAAAAAAAGGTTAGAAATATACAATTTTTTCATAAAAATAAAAAATATTATATCAAAATAAAAAGATATTATAGAATTGAGTGATAAGTTTCTTTATAAGAAAAAAGAAAATAATAACAATACAAGCATGGCTCATGCAAGACAAGTACATCGTAGTTCACAAATCATTAAAAAAAAAAAAAAACCATCCATGTAAGATGAATAACTCTAAATTGTGTGACTCATGGTAAGCATAATGTTACTTAGTCCTGCAATAACAAATATGAAATATAAAATCATTGTCATTTTAAAAAATTCTGTCATGCACCATCCTTAAATTAAGTATTGGTAATCTTAAACAAACTTAAACACAAGAATTAATGCGGGTTATGCGGGTCAAGCGGGTCGACCCTAACCCGCTTTTGATTGTGTAAAACTTGGGCAATATCAGTTTTTTGGTAAACAGGGTTGGGGTGGGGTGTGGAGATTAGAGAGCATGTATATGAATTGCTTGGACCAAGCGAAGGTAGCCCAACATGACTATTTGGGAGTTATTCACATGGAATCCCATGTTGTCAAGAACATTGGATTATTTCTTGAGCATTTCATACAGAAATATTGCTCGTCAGTTGCTTAGCTAGTTTTTAGGTGTGTGTCCTAAGCGGAGGACAATTTCATCGCTGAGTAGTACTTCACTCATGAAGAGGTCGAATCCACAGGGAACGATCTAGAGGTTTTAGGCTATGGAGAACTTCTTTTGGTCGAGAGTGACCAACTTTTTCAATTGATGGAATTGAATCTATGCTGAGAACTGATTAAAACTGCTGAGAACTGAATAAAACTGTTATACTAAAGAAATGGTTCAACCCTTGGGTTCAATTCACCTGGATTTACATGGTTTCATCTTCCTTTTCCTTACGCAGGTAAGATTTGGATCAATCCAATCTTCCCTGGAAAATTTCTTCGTGGAAATCAAATAGCAATCTAATTTAATAATTTCCAAAGATGATTCTTCGACAATCGATTCAGTAATCTGAGAGTCATCGACCTAAGCACTAATTGTATCATCATAGATGAACACAATCAGTCAAAAGCTTAACATCTCAATTACGATTTCTAACAACAGAACATCAATGGAAACTATTGTTTATCACCAAGGCATTAATCCGGAAAGAAAACTCATGTAAATCCTAGGGTGAATTCCCCTTAGGTTAAACCATCTAAAATTCTACCCCTCCATTAATGGAGAAATCATCAAGCAGATTCTATGAACACAAAAGAACAATAAAAACATAATTGAAAGATTACCTCTATTAAAACTTGAAATAATATGAAGGATTCTGTCTCAATACAAGAATTCACTAAAATTGAACACTAATCTTCAATTAAAACTCACTATACATTCATCTATGGAAGAAAGAGAGAAAAGGGGGCTGGGAAATTAAAACAATTTCCAGATAACCCTAATTTTCGAGTTAGAGGGCTTTATATAGGTCCCCCACGATCTAATTACAAAAATACCCCAAAGAGCAAAAGCCAGTTCAAATCCGAGTGTTCTACTGGTAGAACTTGCGATTAGAGAAGTTCTACCGGTAGAAATTCCGGTTTAAACAGTAAAGATCTCCTCTCCAACTCTCTGCCAGGATTTTAGCTTTTTCTACCGGTAGAAATTGCGGTTGAAACGTTTCTACCGGTAGAACTTCCGGTTTGACAGGTGCAGGTCTCCTTTCCAAGCTCTCTGCCAGATTTTTCTTCATTTCTACTGGTAGAACTTCCGGTTTGAACAGTTCTACCGGTAGAACTTGCGGTTAGACTGAGGGCTATCAGTTTCTTCAGCTCTCTGCCATATTTCTAGCCACTTCTACCGTTAGAACTTCCGATTTGACTTATAAAGCTCAATTTCCTATTTCTTGTTGACCTAAACTTCAATTTCTCTTGCTCTTTCACTCTGTACTTGATCTATTCATCATCCAAAAGCTTCATTCTTCACAGAATTCCTGCAAATGACCAAAAACCAATACTTGTCCAAAAATTATATGCAATAAAAAGAATTAAACACGAATGGAGGTAATAGGAAGGTAATTAAGTTCCTAATTGCATAACAATTAGGTACTTATCACACCCCCCAACTTGGACTTTGCTAGTCCCTAGCAAAATAAGAAGCTATATCATGTACAGACAATTCTCATCTAAACCTGAAGATACATGACTTATGCCAAATCGAAACAAATGTCTAAGAACCTGAAATTATCAATATCTACATCTCACTAGAATCAAACATTAAATCAAGATGCTCAGATTAAAATGAGTTAACCATCACATCAGAGTTAATTCCAAAACTCACAAAAGCACATCACTCAAGAATGTCACACATTTGAACGAACATATCCCATGAAAACTGATCTCACGATTCTTATTCTAACATCACACACATACAGAACAACACAAGAGTAGCATATAATTCAAACATGCATGCTGATGGAAGTAATGACACAAAAAGATTCAATAAGGACTTTAGGCTTGAATTGAAAGGGTTAACAATAGGAAAGTTTAGACAAAATGGGGCACGGCCTTACATGGCTTGGGTCAACTACCCCTTGGCCGTGCCCATCAACAAATCACTTGACAAAATGAGACAAATGAAATATCACCCACTAACAAAACTAAGACCAACCACCAACTGGACAACTCATTCACTGACTAAATCTTCTATCTCATCTTCCCCATCATCATCATCATCCTCATCATCATCTTCTCCCTCAGCTGCAGCATCACCATCACCCTTTTGCTGGCTCGGACCTGCCTCTGCCTCTCTCTGAGGTGACACATATGGCTCAGCTCCTTGTGACACAGCAACTTTCATCAGATACTCTTGCCGGGATCTCTGCCTCTCCAGTTCTTATTTAATCACTTTCTGTCCCTCAATGCAGTCATCCACTTTGCACCCAATCCATTTCAACAATTCCTTCATATATGTCTGAAATGAGGAGCCTTTCACTTGCTTCGGGAGAGAAGAAGACTGAGTTGCTGCTGGAGGGTCCCTCTTTTGAGATCGGGCCTTTGCCATTGTTTTGACCGTGATCCCTCCTCTATCGCTAGGCAAGAGCCAATCATCGGGGGCCTTCTACACTTTTTGATCCAAACATAATTTAGTGATGAGACAAGGGTAAGGGAGAGCTGCCTTAGCTGTGGACTCTTCTAGGTATCTCCCCATTTGGTTATAGATGAATTGAGCCATATTTATCCCTTCATTTGGGCTCCAAATCACCCATAACAATTCCATTTCCTTCTTTCCTAACATCTTCTCATCACCTCGAGGAAAAATGTTGTAATGCATTATCTTGTTCAACATCCCTGCCTCTCCATTCAAATTTCCAACAAAAGTGGCCCCTTCCACCACAGCCTCCTTTCTCAACACCAATTGAGCATATGGAATTTCCAAAGGAGCATTTTGAGGCCTAGGGTAGGTAATTCTCTCCCTAGCCACTGGGGTGTATCCTAAGCTTTAGCGATGATGTATGGGTCAGCTTTAATTTTGGTTCCATTCACAGTGGCTGCTATTTGTTCATCACCCGCTATAACAAGCTCCATAGATTTGTAAAATTGACGAATAAAGTTAGGAATATACCTAGCGAAAGCCGTATCCATGTATTCTAGCTTGCTGTTAATCACCGCTCCAAAGCATTCTCCATTCCCAAGCTTGCCCACATCTACCCATCGTTCAATCACGAATGCCCTTTTGTCCACCTTCTTCTCCCATTTAATCTGACCAGCACTTTTCTGTGGAGGAGGGGGTGAAGACTCCCTTGGTCTTTTTTCAGCCCTTCTATCACCTCCTCTTGAAGTGCTACCCTTGGATTGTCTGCCTTTAGCAACTGCACCTTTCTTTGGTGTTGCCCTCAAATTTGAATTCTTTGTTCTAGGCATGGTTTAGGTTTTGGACAATGGAGATCTTTGATAGAGATAGATGTTTTGGTGAAATGGAATGATGGGGATGGTGAAATGTGGAATGGAGAAAGAAGTTGTGGAGGATAATGGATTGGGGTTGAGAAATGTGAGGCTAAAAGGAAAAAATGAATTTTTCGGCCAATGTGGGTTTTCTAGGGATTTTTGAAGTTTGATCCGAAGGATGAGGGAGATATGGTGATGGGAGAAGATGTTTGGATGTTTTTAGCCAAAGATTGGGTGGATTAATGGAGGATTTGGAAGTTTGGGGCTAGGGTTTGAGAAGGAGGGTATATCGGCTTGAGAGAAAGGTGAAGAAGGAAGAAGAAATGAAAACTGGACAATAGGGAAAAAATTTAAATAGGCTGCTTGGGCTTGCATGTTCTATCGGTAGAACTATCGGTAGAGAATGTTCTAGCTGTAGAACTACCGGTTCTGACTTAGTAGCTAAAAGTTCAACTTCTCTGCCTCAATTTTCACTTTTTAAATCGGTGTTTCTACCGGTACTGCCATCCATTCAGCATTTTCTACTGGTAGAATTTTCAGTAGAACTCCTTTTTTTTTTTCTGAAACTCCACTTCTCTGCCTCAATTTTCACTTTTTGAACCGGTTTTTCTACCGGTACTGCCACTCATTCATCCTTTTTTTTTTTTTTTTGAATGAATGAATGACTCAGCCATAAATCCAACACTTTCTTCCTCTGATCATTTTCAAAACTTTTCTTCAACGAATAACTTCAGTCATGAGCCTCACTTATAGGCCAAAGAAGTGACTCATTCGCGAATTTCTCAAACTACGCAATGGAATACTAATAAGGAAGAAGTCTCAATGAACCAGTCTTTATAGAATACCTTCATTTCAGTCACTCACAAACTCCACTACCAAAGCATAGAAGATCATCTCCACCTTAAAGTCATCCTTAGACTCATTACATCCAAGCTCAATTTTCATAGAACAACCATTTTTCACCTGCCGAAAATTCTTCCAAACCTCCCATTCCTCCTTACCTCCTTTACACCGGTTCCCTAAGAGTTAACAAAAGAACAGGAGAGTATAGAATATGTCTCAAACAAGGGTACAAGGGTGACTCTTTTCTGGTTTCAAAAACAACAAGATTGCCTTGTATTAACAATTTTTGCCACCACTTCCAAAAGAGGCAAAATGAATGCAATTCCAGGCTACAAAAGTATAAACTTGCAAGTGTGTGGAATCTACTCTATCACTCAAAGCACTCTAAAAAACAGGGGATATGGTACGAATTCAACCCAATGTGGTGATTAACTCACGCAATCATTCAAAAACACATAGTAATCAGAGAAGGCATAAATCATGTATTTCACAAAAGTTGCATCTCCAAATGAGAATTGCGATGAAAGGAATGCAAGGATTGGCTTATCAAAATTCTAAATAGCAAAAAATTAACTATATGCATGAATGAAAAATTAACTATATGCATGAATGAATTTCATGCCTCTCCCCCCAACTTGAATGAAACATTGTCCTCAATGATTAAAATAACTAAGAACAAAGGGAAAAGAGAGGAACGAAGTTACCAATCAACCAAAGTTGGTACGGTAGCAGGAATACCCTGCTAAGACTTATACACCAACCATCGGTTAGAAACAAAAAACGGGGTAAGCACAGATTGTGCACCCCAAAAACCATCCACTTTTCAAATGGTGAAAGGGAGGGATGAATCATTGGTCTTTTAAAGTCAGATTTCAAGACATCACACCAAAGAACGATGTGATACGGAGTAGCATCATCCGCTATTTATTTGAAGATGCAATTAGGCAAATCATGCACACAAATGCGATAAAGACATTAAACAGAGAAAAACAAAATGCATGCAAGATGGCAACAAACACAATCAAGAAAGATTAAGAACTAGTGGCTTCCGGATAAACCGGATCCACTAACTCTTCCACAATTTCCTCTTTTGTAAAATTCTCCAAAAATGGCTTAAGCCTTTGCTCATTAACTTTGAAAATCTTTCCATCATTTTTATTAAAAAGATCAATAGCACCATGAGGATAGATTTTATGCACAAAGTAAGGTCCAGTCCATCTTGATCGCAACTTACCTGGATAGAGATGAAGTTTTGAGTTATATAAAAGTACCTTTTGCCTCACCTCAAAGTCCTTCCTAACAATATGTTTATTATGAAAAGCCTTGACTTTGGACTTGTAGATGCTAGCATTCTCATAAGCCTCTCTCCTCATCTCTTCTAACTCATTCATCTGGAACTTCCTAAAAACACCTGCCTTGGGTAAAGAGAAATTTAAAGCCTTAAGAGCCCAAAATGCTTTATGCTCGACTTCTACAGGAAGATGGCAAGTCTTGCCATAAACCAGCCTATAAGGAGACATCCCTAAGACGATCTTATAGGCCGTGCGATAGGCCCATAAGGCATCAGTCAATCGAGTTGCCCAATCCTTCCTATTGGGATTCACAATTTTCTCTAAGATATGCTTGACCTCCCTATTGGCTAACTCAGCTTGCCCATTGGTTCGAGGGTGATAGGCAGTGGACACCTTATGAGTAATCCCATACTTGACCATCAAGGCCGTGAAGGGACGATTGCAGAAGTGAGTGCCCTGATCACTAATTATGGCCTTCGGCATCCCAAACCGAGACAAGATATTCTGCTTCATGAATTTGACCACAACCTTGTGGTCATTGGTCCTAGTGGGAATAGCCTTTACCCACTGAGACACATAATCGACAGCCAAAAGAATGTAGAGGAACCCATGAGAAATAGGGAAAGAACCCATAAAATCTATACCCCAACAATCAAAGATCTCTATGATAAGCATGGGCTAAAGGGGCATGACATTCCTCTTGGAAATAGCTCCTAATCGTTGACATTGAGGACAAGATCGACAGAACTCATGGGCATCTCTAAAAAGTGTGGGCCAGAAGAAGCCACACTGCAAAATCTTGCAGTAGTCTTTCTTGATGAGAAGTGACCCCCACATGCCTCAGTGTGGCAGAAAGACAACATACTCTGCTGTTCCGACTCCGGGACACACCTCCTAATGATCTGATCGGCACAATACTTGTAAAGATAAGGATCATCGAAAGCGTATTTTCTCACCTCCACTAAGAACCTCCTTCTCGCTTGAGAAGTCCAGTCACTAGGAATCTGCCATGTCACAAGATAATTGACGATATCCGCATACCACGGACACGTCGACACTGAATACAACTGTTCATCAGGAAAAGAATCAAGGACTGGAAGATGGGATGACGTATCCTCAAATTCAAGTCACGAAAGATGATCCGCGACGACATTCTCAACCCCCTTCTTATCCTTGATAGTGATATCAAACTCTTAGAGCAACAGAACCCACCTAATGAGACGCGCTTTCGCGTCTTGCTTGCTCATCAGATACTTGAGCGCTGCATGATCAGTAAAAACAACAATAGGTGAACCTATGAGATACGATCTAAACTTATCAAGCGCGAAGACCACTGCAAGCAACTCTTTCTCTGTGGTGGTGTAATTAAATTGAGCATCATTCAAAATTTTGCTTGCATAAGCAATAGCATAAGGGACTTTACCCCTTCTCTGACCCAAAACGGCACCAATGGCATAGTTACTGGCGTCACACATCAACTCGAAAGGAAGACTCCAATCCGGGGCTTGCATAATAGGTGGAGAAGTGAGGCACGCTTTCAAAGTGTTGAAGGCTTTCTCGCAAGCCTCGGTCCAAACAATTGGTGTATCCATGGCTAGAAGGTTGCACAAAGGGCGTGCAATAGCGCTGAAAGCACGAATGAAGCGCCTATAGAAACCACAGTGACCTAAGAAGGATCGAATATCCTTGACACACTTGGGTGAAGGTAATTGGGAGATCAATTTCACCTTTGCCTTGTCCACCTCGATACCTCTAGGAGACACTATATGGCCTAAGACAATCCCTTGTGTCACCATGAAGTGACACTTCTCCCAATTTAGCACTAACTTCTTCTCCTCACATCTCTCTAGCACTTTCTCTAAATTTTCTAAACAACCTGCAAAGCTATCTCCAAAAACAGAAAAATCATCCATGAACACCTCTAAGAAGTCCGCGACCATGCATAAAAAATACCAATCATGCACCTCTGAAAGGTACCGGGGGCATTGTACAACCCAAAGGGCATGCGCCTATAAGCAAAGGTCCCAAAGGGACAAGTGAACACGGTCTTCTCCTGATCCTCCAAAGACACTTCAATCTGATTATATCCTGAATACCCATCCAGGAAGCAATAGAAAGTATGACTCGCCACTCTCTCAAGGACCTGATCAATGAAAGGAAGATGGAAGTGGTCCTTCTTTGTGCTCGCATTAAGCTTTCGGTAATCGATACAAACTCTCCACCCAGTGGCAACTCTAGTAGGAATCAACACTCCCTCCTCATTAGCCACAACGGTCACCCCTGCCTTCTTAGGCACTACCTGAATAGGACTCACCTACTTACTATCAGCTACAGGATAGATAATCCCAGCATCTAGCAACTTCAGAACCTCCTTCCTAACCACATCTTTGAGAACAGGGTTTAATCTACGCTGGGGTTGGCGGGAAGGCTTGACATATCGTCCTCCAAATGAATCCTATGGGTGCAAATTAAGGGACTAATCCCTTGTATATCAGCTAAGGTCCACCCAATTGCTCTCTTGTGCCTACATAAGACCTCTAACAGCTGTGTCTCTTGGTGTTCCTCTAGAGAAGAGGAAATCACCACAGGATATGACTCATCAACTCCAAGAAATACATATTTAACCGAAGAAGGCAAAGGCTTCAACTCAAGCGTATGGGTCTCCTCACTACTAGGCATTAACTTAGCTTCCGATTTCGGAAGCTCCTCAAACTTTGGTGCCCAAAACGGAGCACCCTTCACCTCCTCAACATCATCCAATAGAGAATAAAGATACTCTATATCAGTGGATTCAAGAAACTCCCTCTCCTCATGGGTCAAGAATGCTTCTAAAGGATTTGAGCAAAATTGTGTGTCCACATGTTCTTGAACTAGGCTTTCTATCAAACTCACCTCATGTATCTCCTCATCATCTCCCAATTGGGAGGCGAAATTGTAGACGTTCAGATCAAGGGTCATGTTTCCAAAGGTGATAAACATATTCCCATTCCTAACCTTGATGACTGAATCTATGGTGGTTAGAAAAGGACGACCTAGAATGATAGGGGCTTGATCACGTACCCCTAAATTTGGACATGTATCCAACACGATGAAATCTGTGGGATACACAAAGCTCCCTATCTGAACCAACACATCCTTCAGGATCCCCTTAGGAACTCTAACCCTCCTATCTGCTAGCTGAAGTGTAACCGAGGTGGGCTGAAGTTCCTCCAACCCAAGTTGGAGGTAGACCGAATAAGGTAGAAAATTAACACTCGCCCCTAGGTCACACAAAGCTCTCTTTATCTTCTTTCCCCCTATCTCTACTGAAATGCACGGAGAACCAAGATCCTTGAACTTTGGAGGAAGAGAACCAGAGATGGTAGTACTGACATTGGCTGTTAGGAGAACCTTGTTTTGATGTAAGAACTTGCGCTTGTAAGTGCACAAGTCCTTAAGATACTTCGCATAGAAAGGAATGTGTTGGATAGCATCCAAGAGAGGAATGTTAAGCTTAACTTGAGAGAAAAGCTCCCTAAGAGACTCTGCAAGATCGGGCTTGGACTTCCCTCTCAACCTCTGAGGGAAAGGAGCTGGGGGTTGGAAAGCTTGGACTATAGGGTCTTGAATGGTAGAAGTGGAAGATTCATCTTTCTTACTTTCATTTGACTCATTCGACCTCTTTAAAGACTCATCCTTAGACTCAAAATTCTTAGACTCCTCTACTTCATGCGAAGTAGGAGGTGCCATGGAAGTAGAAACATCAGGTTTAGATGGCTTGGGAGGGATGGTTTTATCAATGATCTTACCAATCCTCAAAATGGTGACAGCCTTAAGTTGCTCCATTTGAGCATCCAACTCACCGGAATCGGCCACAAAGTGCTGGCCTTGAACATTGGGAATAGCTTAGGTAGGCAAGGCACACTTAGTGGTTTGACTAGCACTCACCGCATTGGTAAGTGTAGTTAATTGAGATTTAATGTTCTTAAGGGTTCTATTGTTCTGCTCATTGATGGAAGTCTGACTACTCAAAAATGCTTGAAAGGTATCTTCTAGACTTCTCTTATGGGGAGGTTGATATGGAGCATGACCCTGCAGGGGGTCCTTATTGTTGAAACTGCTGATAAGACTGGGGTGGAAACTATTGCTGAGATGGAAATCTCTGCTGCTGATACTGTGAGGCAGAATGGAAGAATTGCCCCTGACTCTGATTAGACTGAGGAAATTGCCCTTGATTTTGATAGGGCTGAGACTGAAAACCTGAAGAATTCTGATTGTGAGCTTGTGGAGGGGTGTCCCTCCATCGAAAATTGGGATGATCATTGAACCTAGGATTGAAATTCTGATATTGGTTAGATTGGAAAGAAGACTTCTGCTGTAGATTTACAGCATTGACATTAGAAGGAGGGTTACCATGGAGCAACTCCTTGATGGACGGAATGGTAGGACAATTGTCCGTATCATGATCATTCTGCCAACAAATTGAGCATAATTGATCCACTTGAGCAACTGGTGTAGGAGTAATCTCACTGAGTAATCTCACTGACTCTCTTCAGCTCTAGATCTTCTATCTGACGGGTAAGCTGAACTATCCTAGCACTCAAATCCTCCTTCTCACTCAGAGTAAACTTTCCTGCACTGGGAACACTAGGAAACACATTCTGATTAGTCTTATCATTGGGATTGGTGGTATTCCAAACTTGATACTGCTCTGCTAAACTCTCTAAATATGCATAAGCCTCATGAGGTTCCTTGGCACGGAAAGTACCATTGCACATCATATCAATGAATTGCTTGTTTGTCGAACTCAATCTCTCATAAAATATTGTAACCAATTCAGGAATAGTAAAGCCATGATGAGGAACTAAGTTTAACGTCTCATGAAACCGATCCCAACATTGATGAAAAGACTCTCCCCCTTTTTCAGTAAAACTTTGAATATTTTTCTTTAAAGCAATTGTTTTCTGATGAGGAAAGTACTTTTTTATAAAACTCCCTTTGTAATTGATCCCATGTGGTGATTCGTACGGATCGCAGATTGTTCAACCAATTTTTGGCATTCCCCTTCAAAGAGAAAGGAAACAGCCGAAGTTTGGCTGACTCTCTTTGAACTGCAGGACACATGGTTTCAATTATGACATTGAACTCTTTAACATGCAAATAAGGCATTTCAGATATCATTCCATGAAAATTGGGGATATGAGTCAAAATATTTGGTTTGACCTGATATGCATTTGCACATTGAGCTTTATCGACAATACAAGATGGAGCATCAGTCCACCTAGGGGTCAAATAATCATCCATTGTCCTAGGTGGTACAGCTTGATTATGTTGATTATGGGGGTCATTATTATTCTGTCGATCCGCCATTGGTTCAAAAGTAGGATCGGGCAGGGGAAGCTCAACAAAAATGTCGATCCCTGGCCAATCAATTATCGGAACTTCTACAAGATCTACTCTGACTAATCTGTTGTGTATGTCCCTACGATAATGAGAGGACATATACAACAACAACAACCCCAATTATCAAAATAATCACCTAATTCTAAAGGAAACGAAAAACAAAAGAAACAGAAGAAATACTCACAGAGTTGTTTTACCTCAAATTGCCGTTCCCCGACAACGGCGCCAGAAATGCTTAGCTAGTTTTTGGGTGTGTCCTAAGCGGAGAACAATTTCATCACTGAGTAGCACTTCACTCATGAAGAGGTCGAATCCACAGGGAACGATCTAGAGGTTTTAGGCTATGGAGAACTTCTTTTGGTCGAGAGTGACCAACTTTTTCAATTGATGGAATTGAATCTATGCTGAGAACTGATTAAAACTGCTGAGAACTGAATAAAACTGTTATACTAAAGAAATGGTTCAACCCTTGGGTTCAATTCACCTGGATTTACATGGTTTCATCTTCCTTTTCCTTACGCAGGTAAGATTTGGATCAATCCAATCTTCGCTGGAAAATTTCTTCGTGGAAATCAAATAGCAATCTAATTTAATAATTTCCAAAGATGATTCTTCGACAATCGATTCTTCGACAATCGATTCAGTAAGGTTGACCGACAGATATATAGGCGTCTGGTCGATCTTCTATGCTTATAAGCAGCAGATGTGCAGGCAGCAGCGGTCGGAGCACTGTACAACCTTGTAAGTGCACAAAAATTCACAGACCCGGGTGGGGGGGGGGTGATTTTGAGACTCACTGGAGGAGGACGGTGATTGCAGCTCCTTGATGATGATAGAAGAACCGCTGCCTTGAGCCTTGAGCCTAAAAGGGGAAAAAGAAGAAGGTCAGAGGACCCTGGCTTGGGCAGCGCAGGGCTCTCCGATGCCTTTGTTAGTTTCTGTTGCAGGACTAAGCAGAGGTAGGAGATGGAGTTGGGGATGAGATGGCATACCAGTGTATGTGGTGTTCATTGGCCATCACGTTCTGGAGCTGTGGCTGTCTTTACATAAAGGAAGAGAGAAGACGAGAGGGTGGCTCTGTCAGAGCATTGTCCCATCATAGTCTACTCTCTTTTAATTGCAGTCCCATCGGGCCTGACTTCTGGGCCCAGTCCCATCAGGCCCTATCAGGAGCCATGCATTTGGCAGAAGTGGAATATAGGGGAGGAAATATCTCCCCACACAAAGCCCCCCCAGCTTTTAACTTCTTAGAGTGCTCCAACCTCTTGGAAGTTGAAAGCTAAATAGCCTGACGGTCTATCAAAGCTGGTGCCAGTACCGAGCTTGATGGTTTTTTTCGTTCAAGGCTAGTGGCACCACCAAGCCTGAATTTTCCGAAGTTGGTGCCATCACCGAGCTTGACTTTTTCGAAGCTGGTGCCATCACCGAGCTTGATTCTCTGAAGCTGGTGCCATCACCGAGCTTGATTCTCGGTGCCATCACCGAGCTTGATTTTTCCGAAGCTGGTGCCATCACCGAGCTTGATTCTCTGAAGCTGGTGCCATCACCGAGCTTGATTTTTCCGAAGCTGGTGCCATCACCGAGCTTGATTTTTCCGAAGCTGGTGCCATCACTGAGCTTGATTCTCTGAAGGTGGTGCCATCACCGAGCTTGATTTTCTCGAAGCTGGTGCCATCACCGAGCTTGAATTTTCCGAAGCTGGTGCCATCACCGAGCTTGATTCTCTGAAGCTGGTGCCATCACCAAGCTTGATTTTTCCGAAGATGGTGCCATCGCTGAGCTTGATTTTTCCGAAGCTAGTGCCATCACCGAGCTTGATTCTCTGAAGCTGGTGCCATCACCGAGCTTGATTTTCTCGAAGCTGGTGCCATCACCGAGCTTGATTTTTCCGAAGCTGGTGCCATCATCGAGCTTAATTTTTCCGGCTAGTTGGCACTCTTACCGGAACTAGTATACTTTTTGTGGCTAGCGATCTGGTACTAATACTGAGATGCGCATATGGCCTAAATAGGGACATTTCTGGCTGGTGCTCTTACCGGAGCCAGTGTAATCTTGTGGGCAGTGATCTGGTGCTAGACCGAGATGCTTTATGTCGAGATCGGGACGTAATTGGCTGGTACTTTTACCGGAGCCAGTGTAATCCTGTGGGCAGCGATCTGGTGCTGGACCGAGATGCTTTATGCCGAGATCAGGACGTAACTGGCTGGTACTTTTACCGGAGCCAGTGTAATCCTGTGGGCAGCGATCTGGTGCTGGACCGAGATGCTTTATGCCGAGATCGGGACGTAACTAGCTTGTACTTTTACCGGAGCCAGTGTAATCCTGTGGGCAGCGATCTGGTGCTGGACCGAGATGAGGGACATGACCTGCTGGCTCGTCACCAGAGGTGTAGTCCTTGGCCGCGTAGGCGGAATTTGGCCCATAGCCGAGATGAGAGACACGACCTGCTGGCTCGTCACCAGAGGTGTGGTCTGCCTGGCAGTGATCTGGTTGGACCGAGATCGTTGCTATGCTAAATACTTGAGAGCCTAGGTGAGCCCGTTTGACTAAAGGGACAGGCTTCAGCCGGCAACGAGGCTCTTTGTTCCCCGGGCCATGAACAGAAAGCATCCAGGCCCAGGAGGAACGTTCCAGACCCCACACACGGGGTGCTTCTTTGCTGGATAGTAGGATTACCAAAACTCCAAGTAACCACATCTTGTGCATGTGCATCCTACTCACCCTTCCCTAGTTTGACCTCAACCCATGATGTTAGAAAACCCATGAACCAAATCCCAACGCCCCCCACCGATTCCGCTCCGGAACGGTGGCTCTGTGAGAAATCCGAAAATACCAGAAGACCACAGAGCTTCTGATCCGGAAGCTTCCATTCCAGAGGCTCGTTCGTGAAATCGCCCAAGATTTCAAGACGGATCTGCGGTTCCAGAGCTCTGCTGTTGCAGCTCTGCAAGAGGCGGCAGAGGCGTATCTGGTGGGACTGTTTGAGGACAAGAATCTGTGCGCGATTCATGCGAAGCGCGTCACAATCATGCCGAAAGATATTCAGCTGGCTCGCCACATCAGGGGAAAGCGCACTTGAGAAGGATTTGATTTCCTCTTGTATAATGTTCTCTAAGGGTTAGGTTTTAGTAGATTACTATCTTCTTTTGACTTTTCTGGCCTTCTGTGTGAGGGGCTTTGGTGGATAACTGAGTTTTGCCATGCTGGAGTGCCTGCCGAGCTGGGAGTCTATGCCGAGCTGGTGGTCTCTGCCGAGCTCGTAGTCTCTGCCGAGCTCGTGGACCTGCCGAGCTGGTGGCCTCTGCCGAGCTCTGGCTGTTTGCTACTTTCTGGATTTTTGTATGTACCGAGATCATCAGGATCAAAGGGGGCCTAGCCGACCTTGCCTGAGACCGGCCATCTCTAGATTTTGCCGAACTTATGCGGTGTAGACCAGCAATTGAAGAAGGCAAACAAGGTATTCAGTTTTTTTTCCTTTCCCCTTCAGGTCTGAAAGCCTGCGTCCATCGCCGTAGCAAAGCTGTAGACGCCCATCAAACCATGTGGGAAACGAATTCTCCACTGCAGCCCCTGAAGTAGCTGTCCCGATGTAGAACGGGGCATCGACGATTGGAGAATGAAACCTCTGCTGTTGATGACGTCGATCTCATGGAGCGTCACGCAATGCCCGACCTCCTTGCGCTTCTATAGCTCCCCGTCTGGGCACTGTACGAACTTGGTCTGAGGCCCCACAGCATCATAGTCGCGAAGGTGACAGTTGGGAATACCTGCCGAGCTGCAGTTCGCTGCCGAACTGGGAGTCTTCCGAACTGGGATGTCTGCCGAGCTGGGAAAGGCAGCTGAACTGGAGGCATCGACCGAGCTGGGATGTCTGCTGAGATGCAGAGTTCAGCCAGCTGGGATGTAGTTCTCTGCCGAGCTGGTGGTCTCTACCGAGATCATCGGAGTAGTGACTTTGGGTGAGACCGAGACCAGCCCCTCCCAGGTTCCGCCGAAGTGCAAGCTTGGCTTATTGGTTGAACCTTCTTTTGAAGTCTGCGTCTTCCTTAGATTTCTCCTCAGCTTCTGAGGGAGTGTAAGATGTGGACGAGGCTGTCCCTTCTTCGGATGTCTGCCGAAGTTGACGGATCAACTCGTCGTTATCAACTCTCGTTCTCGACCTCCTTTGGCGGGAATCCGGCGGTTGCTGCGATGATGGCTCTTTTCCATTTCAGGCCTGGGGAGGCATGGTGTTTGAGAAAGATGGCTTTTTGATCCCTTTCCACAGACGGCGCCAATTGTAAGTGCACAAAAATTCACAGACCCGGGAGGGGGGGGGGTGATTTTGAGACTCACTAGAGGAGGACGGAGATTGCAGCTCCTTGATGATGATAGAAGAACCGCTGCCTTGAGCCATGAGCCTAAAAGGGGAAAAAGAAGAAGGTAAGAGGACCCTGGCTTGGCAGCGCAAGGCTCTCCGATGCCTTTGTTAGTTGCAGTTGCAGGACAAAGCAGAGGTAGGAGATGGAGTTGGGGATGAGATGGCATACCAGTGTATGTGGTGTTCATTGGCCATCACGTTCTTGAGCTGTGACTGTCTTTACATAGAGGAAGAGAGAAGACAAGAGGGTGGCTTTGTCAGAGCATTGTCCCATCGTAGTCTACTCTCTTTTAATTGCAGTCCCATCGGGCCTGACTTCTAGGCCCAGTCCCATCAGGCCCTATCAGGAGCCATGCATTTGGCAGAAGTGGAATATGGGGGAGGAAATATCTCCCCACACAAACCTTGCAGAAATTAATGTGGACTGCAGGCTGAAGCTTGCAAGTGAACGATGGTAAGGTCATTTTAGGCTTTTAAAATTTCTAGAATGCTGTACTGGTTGAGAATAAAAGAGAAATGGTGATTGAAGATTACATAGCCTCTCAAATTTTATCCAGGGCAATTGATAGACTTCTAAAGGTGGTGAGAAATCCGCATCCTGTGCCTGATATATGCAGAAAGGCAGCTATGATACTGGAGAGCCTTGTGTCTGAGCCGCAAAATAAGCCTATGCTCCTAGCTTATGAGAACGCATTTGCAGAGATGCTCTTCTTGGATGGAAAACACTCGGACACCTTTGCCAGGATTTTATATGAGCTAACTTCAACGCCTATCAACAAAGTCACTACAACTCGCGGTGTATGGGGCATGTGAGGAATTAGAATGTGGTCCCGTTCATGGTGCAGTTACCAATGTGAGTCTTTATACTTGTTTCAAAGAAGGCATTCTCCATGTCTTATGTCTTATGTCTCATATATATATTGCATTTTGGTGTCACTTGGTTTTGATGGCTGGATGAAATGTATAGGCCACTCCACTTTACGTCTGAGGAAAATGCATCCGGCAAAGCGGGATGTTAGAGGGTCCTGAGCTTCGAAGTTTGAATTTTTTCTTTTTTTTTTTTTTTTTCCTGCTGTGGCTCACTGGCAAGGAGAAAGGAGATTCAAACCTCCCATCAGGGATCGATTACTAGGATGTTTGTTTATGTCCAATGGAGCGCAGTTATCCTATCAAATATTTTAAACATGCAGTTCCATGTGAGATAGGGACACTCCTTTTTGAGGGCTCACGACTGCTATGTTCTATGTGCTGAACTTCTGATAGTTAACTATTTTAGAAAAAATCCCAGTCGTTGATGAGGCTGTCATATATATATATATATATATATATATATATATATATATATATATATATATTTGGGTCATGCATGGAAGTTGGGGATCATGAGCTACTGGTAGATCCCTTCGAGCCCAGTTTTACTTTTTTCATTTGTTGTTGGACTATGTTGCATATATTGCTGCAATCAAAACGGAGGATTTTCTAATGAGTCTGGATCGTTTGAGGCTTTAACCTAGAGAAATCCTGAATTAAAGGGCTGGAACTCTTCGGTGGGGCCTATCTTTTGACATCCAAACCATTGAAAATTAACCTCCTTCCCTTTGGGGCATATGGGTATCTTCAAAACTTTACATCAATCTGAGTTTGTTCCATTGCTGGATTGGCTAATGAAAAATGTGGTAATCATTTTTTAATAAAGTAGTCAACACAAAGGACTCCACTGCTGTGTTAACTGACGATAAATGTGGTAATCATGTTTTTAATAAAGTAGTCAACCCAACAATGGAACCAACTTCGATTGACATAAAATTTTAGGATACCTTGTATAACTGTTTGGATTTCAATAGGTGGGCCCATTATAGAGTTCCACTTTTGTTTTTTGGGTAAAGAGTTCTACTCCTTTTAAGTCCGGATATCTCTAGGTTAAAAGCCTCAGAGGATTTGTATTCTTTTCGGATGCATGAGATTTTTGAATGACCCATCTATGATGTGGGTCATGAGATCAATGGCCTCAAATGGTCCGGAGGATTATCAAATAATGATTGCACCCCTATATCTAGATTACCCACTTGAATTGGAGTGGTGGTGTTCAAAGACTGGATATTTCTTTTATTATTATTGTTCGCATATTAGATAGAGTCGGAAATGAGCGCTTTCGGAGTCATTTAAGGGTAGCATTAATAGGGGATAAATTGAGACTCATTTGAGATGGTTGTAATAACATTGTTGAAGAAATTTCTTTCTATGTAGGTTGGTGGCCCACCAAGAAAAACGAATTAGCAAAAGAGGACATGGATGGTATTAGTAAGAATAGGGATGGTATTGTTAAGGATATACCGTAAGAAGTATTATCTATTTGAGGATTTTGCTCATGATAGATTGGAACAAAAATATAGCGTTCATGGAGTCAGCTTCAATATGGTTGGGACAAGGATTGATGATGATGTAATTGTACTGAAGAATTTTGTTTAAACCCTGATTAAATGGTAAGGAGGAAAACCATAAAATTGACAAACGAGGGTGCTTTATATCGTTTTTAGATATGAAAAATACTCCTCTAGTGATATCATCACTCAGGTTGGCAATATCGTCACCGATTTTCCCATTTAAATACTAGGAGAATAGGATATTGTATTTCGGTTGGCCTAGGATCACGGTTTGCATCTGGAGGTTGAGAGTTTGAAACTGTACTACTACATTGGAGCCGCAGGTGATTAACTCGGCTCCCTCTGGGCCCGTAGGGATTATTCAAGCCCAAAGGGCTGGCATACCCTCCGTTATAAAAAAAGAAAAAAAAAAGAATATTAAAGTATGTTGTTGTTTGGCAGTTTCCAAAAAATTCAATAGATTTTGAACAAAGTTGTTTGCCAGCTATCTTATATTATAATATACATTAAATACAAGATTGACCTCAATTTTCAAATCAAAGAAATGGTTATTAACTTTATGATTTTTTTAATGTTTTTTTTTTTTAAATGATAAGATGGCCACAACATTTTATAGGAATTCAATTCCATAAAAATATAAAAAAATACCCAATTATATTCTCAAGATAAGGCATTTAAGGTAAAGTGGGTTTCTTTGATTTTCTAAAAATTCTATTCATTCGAACAAACATGTTATAAATTTTCAAGATAAGAGAATTCTTGGTAAAATAAGTTCTTTTGAATTTGTAGGAATTCGATTTTATGTGAACAAAATAGGTCATATCTTTCATCGTATAATGGGTTCTTTTAAACTTTTATAAATTCAGATCTATACTAATTGATTGGCCCAATCAGATGATTTTAACAATAATGAATTCATTTCTTCAAATCCCTGAGAATTCAACTCTATGCAAATAAACATACCCTCTTATATATTCATGGTAAGAAATTAGTGGTAAAGTGGTCCTATATAATTCCTAAGAAATATTTTCATGCAATTAAACTGGCCTTAAGCAAGACATGCAACTAAAATCTAACTAGTCTTCCATCCTCATCATCTATTAATCAATGTGACTTTTCATGTTATGATCCAAAATATTTACATCTCAGATCATGGACAATAAAGATATTTTTCTTAAAGATATGAGGAAATAATTAATTTATCCTTTTCAAGGCACACCTTTCATTATTCAAAGTTGATCATATGAACAACCATTTCCTATGTGTTCATTGTATTAGATTTCACTTCAATATGTAAATGTGGATTGTTCACATAAAGGAGGGCCATAAGGTCGTAACGACTAAAGGTTTGGTAAATGAATAATAGAGGTGCTTTAAGAAAAGAAGGTTAGGGCAGTTTTGTGATTTCCCTTGGCATGGAAAAGGTCTCGGAAAATTAGACTGTTTGGAAAGGGGGAGGAAAAAGCTGTCTCTAATGGTAAGCTATAGGAAAAAACCTATTATAATTAAAGCTCTTTCCCATCATTAGTTTCAATGACAACTAGTATGTTCGGATATTTTTTTACTCTGTGCCGCATTGACAGAAATCAATGGTCTCAATAATGATTTGGACGATTGATGCTTGACCTGAATATGCATAAGAATCTTAAGAATGAATCATCTTCTTTGATCAATTTGGCCATGACGTCGGGTTTGTCCTAATTGAGTTGAACAAAACTCAAGTCCTAATTGAGTTGTAATTTTTATTCTTTTAGAAAATGACAGTGATGTCATGACCCAAAGACAAAGGTTGAAGGCTCCCAGACGCACAAACACTTCAGGATGAAGTTTCAAGAGTCCTACCTAGATCTAATCTTGCGCCTCAAGCCATTTTCCAAAGAACCTGTTCAGGGGTTAGCTGTAGAGAGCCTGCTCGCTATAGCGAGCTAGGTCTTGTGTCCGATCTGGACTCTTTTGTGTAGCTGCGTTTGAAACTCTATCTTAGAGTTCTTATCTGATTCTAAGAAGTCTCTACACGAACCTTGGGCTATTTATTAAACCCCTTGCATCCACAAAAACATAACTTGAGCTCTCTAATCTTCTCAAGCATCAGACATCATTCTAGAGAGATTTTGTGGGCTTTTCCTGCAAGGGAGATTGCATTGAAGATGTTTTTTGTTTTCCTCTTCTCGCAAGCACTTTGAAGAGGCATTTAAGGTGGTTCAAGCAAGCACGTGGAAGGTGAACGGCGGGTTGTTGGCAAATTCATCATAATCCTTTAGGTTGAGTTCCAACTGGGCAAAAGGTCTAGTGAGTGCACTTGTAATCTTCAATTTATTAGTGCTTTGCTTTCTGGTGGTCTATACCACTCGTGGGTTTTTTCCGAGTACGGTTTTCCATGTAAAAATCTTGTGCCTCCTCTCTTTTGTTATGATTGTTTTTTAATTAGATTGTTTTTTAATTAGACTTAGGTTAATTGGTTAGTTTAATTAATTGAATTGAAATTCATATAATAATCTGGTTCCAAATTCATCTAATAATTTGGTTTGTGACCTCAGCCTGTGTTAAGGCTTAAAAAGGAGGTTGATGTAGGCTATTAGCCTCTCCTTCATACTCTCGTTTAAGTTTGTATATGACCAAGGAACCTTTGAGTGATTTCATATTAATTATGCGGTTAGTGATAATTGAGTATCAAAGGATCTTAATGGTTTCATGTGCTCGGTAAGTTAGCAAGTCTTATTTAGTTTTTACTTATTTACTTACTTTTAGTTCAAGATGATTTTATGTGCATTTCTGTATTTATAACAGTTTTGTCCTAATTGAATAAATATTTATATATAGAGTTTTAAAGACTGACGGGTCTATCTTTATTTATTTTATACTTATTCCCTTTTTTTATACGGTTTCAAAGAAAATATGATTTTTTAGTATATTTTTCGGCATAGGCTTAGCATGGGCGTTGGTTGCTGGTATGTCCTATAATGCTATTTATCTTACCTCATGTGCCTTTCGGAAACTAATTAGAATGCTGACCTCCATTTGGAAGTTAGAGATAATTTTCAATGGTATGTAGTCAGGATGGAGTCGAAGTCTGTCCTTGGTGAACTTGGTATAATGCCCACACCTTGCAATTGCATCTCTTCCCCATGTCTTCAAAGGTTTCGGGACACAACGTACAGTTGTTGTACCTTACAAATTTGACAAGAGATTTCTTTGTTTTAGTACCTTAGCTCCAAGGGGTTGGGACACAAGAGATAACCCGAGCCAGCGTACACATGGAAAAGCAGCTCATTCAAGTGGAAAAAAAATAACCCATACATGTGAAAAGGCAATCCACACATATGGAAAAGGAGCCCGCACAAGTAAAGGGAGGTGGCGTGTCCGGGGTTCTAACCCCAAGGGATTTCTTGAATGGTCAATCCGGAAACATTGTCAAGTTGATTAATAGTAATAGTTTACGGTCATACTTGCATATTAATTGATCCAATGAACGATACATTTGTAAGACAATTACAATAACAAATCAGAATTAATACGGATAATGCATATAAGTAATTATTTAGACTTTTGAGGGCAATAATAAAATTAATAGCAATATGTAAATGCAATTCGATTAATAGAACTAGGGAGATTTACAACCAATAAGGCCCTTAGAATAAGGTGAGATGACAACTATGCCCCTGCTCTAACAAGGCGAAATGACAACTATGCCCCTACTCAGGTGAGATATGGTGAAATGAGGGTTTCCGGTGCATTGAATGTCCAAGGGTTGAAAATGAAAGTGACTCAGAATAATTTGGTCTAACTATTGAACTCAAGGTGGTATTTTTCTAAAATTTCCAAAACACCCTTGAACTTCCCCGAAACTCTAATCAAGCCCTTTCAATTACCAAACTTGGTCCGAAAGTTCTCCAACCTTTTTAAACTATCCAAACTAGAGCTGGGAAAAGCCAACCCGAGCCGCCAATCCAACTTGACCCGATCTGCATATGACCCGCACAACCCAACCCGCATAATATACAGGGCGGTCGCGGGTCAAGCTTTCATAACCCGCATTTAAACGGGTCGGGTTAGGTTTGCTCGTTTAACCCGCATGACCCGTTTATTTTTTTCTTGTAGCTATAGCTTATATCCTTTTATTTTAATCCGATATATTTTTGTTTTTATGAAAACCTAATTTTATTTCCATTAATTTTATTATTCTATTTCTATAGTTACTGTTTCTAAAAAAATATATACAATATTTATTGTATAAATAATTCAATCTCTTTCTTTTTTTCTCAAGTAGACCCTTTGTCAACTTACTTAAGAATATTTTTGCATGCTCTTCTCTCTTAGGAGGATAATGGATATGTAGAAATACAATGGATATGATATAAATAAAATAAAATAACCAAGTAATAGCCGAGTTCATGCTAGTTTCCACACTATTTTCTCTTTACACTAGCACAAGCTAAAAAAAAATAGTGAATTATGGCATCATGACCTAGGCATACCTAAATTTTCAAGCCAACATTAGTTGAGCATAAGTCTGATTTAAGATTCTATACGAAATAAATTAACATTATACTCATAACCTAAATAGAGCTTGTCCATATTGCCTATCATTATAAGTTTTAAATTTCACCAATAGGATTTAAAAAGTTATGGATTGTTCTTTTCGATGTTATCTCATTTGATAAATTAACTTATCGGTTTGGGTCTAATTTAAACTTTCGGCATGATTAATGGCTTACATGATTGTTAATAACTTTTGGTTTGGGCGCAAGTTAAGCGGGTCAGATAAATTTAGGTTTGGGTGCAAGTTATGTGGGTCAATCTGACCTGCAGTAACCCGCAAGGGTTGTGAGGGTAGGGTCGCATTACGAGTTTATGACCCGTTTAGGCCAACCCGACCCATTTAACACATCTAATCCAAAAACTGTTCTCATCCACCAAACTAATCAATTTATATATATGAAAGAGGTTGATTCCAATTGAGAAATCAGCCCCAATTTATTCAATTGATTTTGACCAGCTTTAATATTTGATTTTGACCAACCATTTTCTTTTGTCTCCCCCACTTAATCGCTCTCTGTAGCAATGATCTCTTTAATTTTCTTTAAGGTAATAAAATAAAACCCCTAAATATCTCACTCAACGCCCCTCAGCATTGATGGGAAACATGAAATGCCCATTTAATCTCTCACATTGATGCAAAATCCACCAGATCCTCCAAGTGTTAATAGACCGAGTGTCACCCCCTCAACTTAAACGATCTCTCTTTGGTAGGTATGCCCCCATCCTTCAAGTAGTAAAGTACTTTTATTATTTTATGTTTTTGAATGGGGATCGCTTTAGAGGTTCTCTCTGCCTCTATCTTTTATTTGTTTATTTTGTATTTTTTCAATTGATACTTTATTTTTCTTATCTTTTACTAGGGTCATGGACTCATGGATATCTAGACATTTGTGTCGATCCTAGTTGAGAAATTAACATCAATTCAATTCCAATTGACATCAATTGATTTTGACGCTCCCTAAATAATTGACTTCATAATATCTCCTCACATCCTCAACCTCCCCACATTAATTATAATTTAAAACTTTAACTCATGGCATGTCTCTTCAAGCCCCCCTAGGGACTAATCCTAGTTGAGAAATCAACATCAATTCAATTCCAATTGACATCAATTGATTTTGATGCTCCCTAAATAATTGACTCCCAAAATGTCTCCTCACGTCCTCAACCTCCCCACATTAATTATAATTTAAAATTTTGTCTCGTGGCATGTCTCTTTAAGTCCCCCACTCCCCAAGGGACTAATCCCAATTGAGAAATCAACATCAATTCAATTCTAATTGACATCAATTGATTTTGACGCTCTTGACTCCCAAAATATCTCCTCACGTCCTCAACATCCCCACATTAAAAGGGACTAATCCTAATTGAGAAATCAACATCAAGTCAATTTCAATTGACATCAATTGATTTTGACGCTCCCTAAATAATTAACTCCCAAAATGTCTCCGTACGTCCTCACCCTCCCCACATTAATTATAATTTAAAATTTTGACTTGTGGCATGTCTCTTCAAGCAACCCCCCCCCCCCCCCCCCCCTCTCAAAATAATAACCTAATTAAAATTAAGTTAATTGATATTAATGGTAAGTTAATTGAGGCAAAATGAATTGATGTTAGTTTCATAATTCTTCAAAACGGTTATCAAATCTCTCTCTTTCTCTCTCTCTCTCTCTCTCTCTCTCTCTCTATCTATGTATTTACCATCCTCTCAAACGTTTATAATATTTTAAATTTACTATAAAAATTTCCTTCTGAGTATAATATTTTAAATTTACTTAATATCATATTTTTAATTTCATTTAAAATTTTAAACTTTTTACAATTTTTTTATGTATTGTAAGTTATATTGGCTGTGCTAAGCACAGGCGTGTTTCGCTGGTTAATATTTAAGCACGTATACAATTAAGCATAATTGATTAATATTAATTATAGTAATTAAGGATGGGGACCTCACAACCGTGACGAGTCATGTGACAAATAATACTTCGACGTTGAGTATTTTTTCTGCGGTCATTCCCCTATTGACAACAGTCAATGGTCTCTGATGAGTCGGGCCCAAGTGGCCCAGTCTGTGATGAGCCAAGGCTTAAATTAATGAAGATCCGTTTGGTCCAATGGAGTCCGAGCCCAAATCCACGATGCCTGGCCACGTCACAGCAGTCCGGGTTGCTTCGAAAGCAGTCAAGCCACGTTCCGCTTTTACCAAGTCCTGCGGAGAATATCCTAACTGCCTCGCCAGTCGAGGACACCTCAAAGGCTTCTCGTGAACGGCGCTGTAAAGTCGTCCTCATCTGTTAGGGGAAGACTATAAATTAAATAGCCTTTCGGTACTTGAGGGGCAAGCAATAATTTCTCTTCTACGCTTTCTCCAAAGTTTGTAATCTCTGAAATACTTGAGAATTAATACATCTGGCGATCTTCGCCCTTCCGAAAGTGGACGTAGGTCACACTGACCGAACCACTATAAATCTCTCTCTCATCTTAATTACTGCATTTATTGCTCATATCTGACAGGTGGTGTGCGAAGCCAATTTGTGCATCATCAGTTTGGCGCCGTCTGTGGGAACCGACTAAAGTTCTCACGTTAGAATCTTTATCTTTTCGAAATTATGGTAATCACCACTAGATCTATAAGATGACCAGAGGATAATCCCTCGCGAGAAGGCGAAGGTGATCCTCCACCGACGAATCCTGCCCCAAATGCTCCTGCTCCCACTCCTCAACAAATGTTGGAGACGATGCAGCAGCTGGTGACCCAAAACTAGCAGATCCTACAGCTCATGCTCAGAGCAGGGCAGGGAGGAGCACAATTTGGAGGAGTACCACGAGGACCACCGCGCCCGGGACATCCAAGAGCTCCACGCCGGGGAGCTCCTTATCTGGGCGCCCATCCCCAGGGCGCCCAAGGAGTTCCCCAGGGCACCGCCCCTCATGGAGTTCCCCTGGGCGCCCATCAGGGTGGTGCCCATCAACAGCAACCTCCTCCTCCGGGTGGAGCCCAATTTGGAGGACTCCCACCTCCAGGGGGAGCTAATCACGGAGGACTTCCACCTCCTCCATCTGCTTCTGATGGGGAGGATCCTCATTTCCAAGAGGGAGAAAGTGAAAACCAAAGCACGGAGGATGGGAGTTATTTCCATGACCCGTCCAGGGAAGCCCCCAATCGCTGGGATGAGAAGATCAGGGAAATGCAAAATCAGCTGGGTGATGTCTTCAATGCCATGAAGGCGCAGGCACCAGAGACAGTGGATTACCTAGTCAGGCGAACGGACACACCGTTCAAGCCCAACGTGGTGAACTACCCACTCCCTAAAAAATTCAAGATGCCATCCGTCGAAACTTTTGACGGTACGAAGGATCCACTGGACCACCTCGAAACTTTTAAAACCTTGATGCAGCTGCACAACGTCCCCGACGAAATTATGTGTAAGGCATTCCCAACTACCTTGAAGGGTCCCGCACGACAATGGTTTGCCAGTCTCACCCCGGCCTCCATAGGCTCCTTCGCTGAACTAAGCAGATAATTTGTGGCACAGTTTATTGGTGGACGCCGCCAACAAAAGCCTGCCACCCACCTGCTCAACGTAAAACAGGATCGAGACGAGAGCCTAAGGAGCTACCTCACTCGTTTTAATGAGTAGGTCCTTCAGGTCGAGGAGCCCGATGATAAGGTCAGCATGACCGCCTTCCTAGGAGGCCTCCAGTCATCAAGCTTCCTATTTTCAGTAATGAAGAGACCACCAAAGAGCATACCAGAGCTATTGGCAAAAGCTCAAAAATATATGAACACTAAGGAAATCAACAGGTCCAGGCGAGGTGAATCATCTCACGGATCGCCAAAAGGTTGACCTGCCTCTACACTGTTCTCAAACAGGCAGCCTATCTCCAGCTTAGCGGCCCTTTCGCGGGTTACCAAAAGCTTGGCCTCTGCACTGTTTTCAAACAGGCAGCCTTTCTCCAGCTTAGCTGCCCTCTCGCGGGTCACCAAAAGCTTAGCCTCTGCACTGTTCTCAAACAGGTAGCCTGTCTCCACCTTAGCGGCTCTTTCGCGGGTCGCCAAAAGCTCGATCTCAAAAAGGTGTAGCTCTCTCACGAGCAACCCTCAAACTCTATATCTGCTCTCGCGCAAACAGCCTCTATCTCCAGGTTATCTACAACCCGCGGGACTACTACATTAAATCACCGGACCAGTTGCCTGGCTGCCCAAATCAAATGTCTGGACAGCACACAAGCTGCTCGCCCACGCAGACAGTGGCTAGCCCCTCAGCAGCGAAGCTCACGCCAGCAACAGCAGAGAAGTCCACGCACGCAGCAGCTAACCCCACACCTTCAGGCGCCCAGACCAGGGGCGCCCAGACATCCCAGGCGCCCAGGACTCCCAGGCGCCCAACCCATGGGCGCCCAGCACTTCCCAGGGGCGCCCAGACCTTTCCAGGGGCTCCCAGACCTCCTCAGGGGCACCCAGCACAGGCGCCAACCCCTCTGCTAGCCCAGAACCTTGCCCAACGCTCCTGCTCGCTATTTTGACCGTAAATTTTGGTCTGTAACTTCAAATGAGGCTTATTATATATCAAATCGAAGCTCTCGGCGAGCCCTACAAGACTCACCGCCTATGGCTGTGATTGAAGTTGTTAAAAGTCCAAAAAAGACCTAGAAACAGATGTTTTGGCCTCCTCAAGTTTTTGCAGTTGCGAACTTAGCCGAAAATTCGATCGAATGCCTTCCTCTCCAAGTTCCATTGGACATAAGGCATTGAGGGGCAAATGATGAGTCAGGCCCAAGTGGCCCAGTCTGTGATGAGCCAAGGCTTAAATTAATGAAGATCCGTTTGGTCCAATGGAGTCCGAGCCCAAATCTACGATGCTTGGCCACGTCACAGCAGTCTGGGTCGCTTCGAAAGCAATCAAGCCACGTCCCGCTTTTACCAAGTCCTGCGGAGAATATCCCAACTGCCTCGCCAGTCGAGGACACCTCAAAGGCTCCTCGTGAACGGCGCTGTAAAGTCGTCCTCATCTGTTAGGGGAAAACTATAAATTAAAGAGCCTCTCGGTACTTGAGGGGCAAGCAATAATTTCTCTTCTACGCTTTCTCCAAAGTTTGTAATCTCCGAAATACTTGAGAATTAATACATCCGGCGATCTTCGCCTTCCCGAAAGTGGACGTAGGTCACACTGACCGAACCACTATAAATCTCTCTCTCATCTTAATTACTGCATTTATTGCTCATATCTGACAGGTGGTGTGTGAAGCCAATTTGTGCATCATTAGTCTCAATGATGATTTGGACGATTGGCTGCTTGACCAGAATATGCATAAGGTCTAAAGGATGAATCATCTTTGAAATATTTGGTCATGATGCCGGGTTTGTCCTGCGCAACTTGTTGCATAGCCGGGAAGGATTGGGCACAGTTTCTCTAATGAAATACATATGTTATTTCATCTTATATGTTTTGCCTCTAGAGCATCTCCAATAGAGATGCCAAATTGGGGATGCCAAATTTCATTTGGTTGCTGATGTGACAATTTGATAATTTGAAATTTGGAATCTCCAAAAATGGCAACTCCACCCCGCTAAATGTACTATTTTATTAATTTTTTTGAATTTAACATTAAACCCAACCAATCTGCAATAGTTATTTTGTAATAAAATAAGCTTAAATATGATTTGACATCTCTTCTTTTTCGAATGTCAAATTTGACATTTCACTCCCATATAGCAAATGCCATGTCATTTTTAACATACTATTGGAGTAAAATTCATTGCAAAAAATCCAATGTGGCATATCTATCTTGGATTTGGAGATGCTCTTAGGAGTCAAGTCTGTCCTTGATGACCTTGTTTGATGATGCGCCATCCCAGATTGTAAGTCCAAACTCTTTTTTATTTTATTACGTGGGGTATAAGATTGAATCCAAACTTGGAACTTCGGGGCTTGGAATAGGAATGCGCCAATGGACAATTGTGATCGCCATACCTTGCCGTTACTTCTCTTTTCGAAGGCTTCGAGACACAGTAGTTGGTTGTCTCTTTCTCTCCTATTTATATTAGAATGACAAGGGTGATGAACACGGCCAACCAAGAAAAGAACATACAACCATATCAAAACATTACATCATGGGAGTTGGGACGGACCCAATCTACCTGTGTAAGTGTTCTACAACTCAACATCACAATTAAAAAGAGCCACAAAATTTGGCATATTCGGTGCGCCGCCTCAACCTTCTACGGATGGACAAAGAAGCTTTTTATTATCGAAGTTCTTAGGTATCTGTAATGATTGAGATCGACGCCCACTCTACATTGCCATTAATTACTTGGACTACCTCCATGACAGGACATCACACGAAATTTGGCCTCTTCTTATGCCCAAAACTTTGGCTCCATTCAAAGAAGCGAGGATCGATCGCCCTCATTTTGGCCTTTTTCTGTTGAGTTAATACCCTCTCCTACATATATTATAGATTTACCCATCCAATCTTCTAACTGAAGCATCTGAAAATAAATAAATTAAAACCACATCTTTTCTAAGATTAAGGCTTGGTTTATTTCCATTCCTTTACTTTCATCGTATTGGGAAATGATAAACATCATTGGATGAAAAGATTCAAATTGGTTTGATTTAACACCCTTAAATAAGTAGTCTGTTCTGGCCTTCCAAATGGCCCAACAAATGGCAAGCGGCCCATGCTTTAGAAAGATTGTTTTTAGTGGGGCGGGTTAGTTGATCATAATTGAAAGAAACCTTCCACCATTCAACTAAGTCACGGAGGAGGATTTTATGAGCCAAAAGGCCGAAGTGCGATTTAAACCGAATTGCTCATGCATGATCACATTAGAAAAGGGCATGTTCAACCTACTCTTCCGAACAATCTCAGATTGAGCAAGATCCATTACAGTTTTTAATTTGGAGCTAAGACAGGATCCTATCGAAATAACTTTCTAAAGACATTTTCACTAAAAAAAAAAAGACTCTACGGGGAATAGGAAGTCTCCATGAGGCCGTTCTTTTCAAAAGATATGTTCTTGAAATGTCGATCCGAAAACATTGCCAAGTGGATTCTTGATAGTGTAAGTCGTACCTCCATATTAATTGAGCCAGTTAATTGGGATGGATGCATCTGCTTAACATATAAGCAGAGGTCACATGCGTTGTGTGGACTTTGTGCTCATCTCAATTCTCATGATTTCCTCTCAATAAATTGGGTAATATGATACTTGGAACTAGTCCAATGGTTTGGATGAGAAACTCAGGTTTCCATTTACTTCATGTCCCTACGTATGTGCTTTGTAACTAAATGTGCATGCCAGGCTTATGCTAATTTTCACCCAATGCTCCGCTGGAACCCGTCCTAACCTGACATATCTCAAATTGGCTAGCTTTGTCAAATAAAAATAAAAACAAGTGGGAGAGACTATTTTAAAAATATTCTACATGTGAAAAACTGTTTATTAAATAGTCAAATGTTAAAAAATAAAATAATTTCACTATACTAAGGGAAATCTTCTCCATCCCATTGAAAGTCTTTTCTTCGAATTTAAATTAACTTGTTGAAAGAAAAATAACTTTTCCCCTTAAAAGTAAATATAGAAAGGTTAAAATCTATTTTCCTGTAAAAAGAGGAATTTTCTCCTCCCCATCTATCTATATTCCATTTTTTGCAGGCAAAAAGATTTTAACCTTTCTATATTTACTTTTAAGGGGAAAAGCTGATAACGGCTTCTTACCACTCAGGTGAGGCGCGACGGTTCTCACGTGTGTATTCAGGGTTTGAGTCTTGGGTATGCCACTTATTTTCGTGTGTGTGGGCTTCCTGCCCACTTATGTGGGCTTTCTACCCACGTGAGTGGGCTGTCTTCCCGTATGTGTGCTGGCTAACTCCTGGGTCCTAGCCCCCTTCACCGAGTTAAAAAAAATTGTCTACATCCAAATGGGCCTGAGGGTCGGTTCAAGTGGTGTGAAGAGTTCTCTGCACCTCCTTTTTCTCTACCTATCTCATAGGAGCATCTCCCATATATATATATATATATATATATATGGGAAATGTTCATATGCATCTATCCCTCACCAAAAATGGTGAGGGATACCCCAAAAGGGGAATTTCCAAGTACAAAAGTGAGGAAGTACAAAGGTGTACTTCCTCACTTTTGTACTTGAAAATTCCCCTTTTGGGGTGTCCCTCACCAAAAATGGTGAGGGATGGATGCATATGAATACCCCCCTATATATATATATCTGTGTATGTATGTGGCAAGTTCTCCTAAGCTCAAGCCTAGGATAAGATAAGCTCAAGTGTGTAGTGGGGCCAACCTAGGGGGGTTTTGAGATTTCAAGAACTCCTTGGAATCCTCCCCTCTATAAAAAATCAGCCCCAACTATGATTTCTATCATCTTCATATTTGTCTAAAAGTTTAATGGCCAACAGTTCATTCAGATCGATACATAGTCGATCCAACGGTCCAATAAATTCAGATTTGATCGAAAGTTAGTAAACATGTGCAATTTAGGAGGGTCATGTGTTTGGTCTATTTAGATGGACCAAAGGTGTGCTCCACAAGCATGAGCTTACGAAATTTTCTCCTAAACTCGAGCTTAGGACAACCTTGCTTTATATTGGGCAAGCTCTCTTAAGCTGCAGCTTAGTTTATTTTAAGCTGAAATAGGGTTAGTCCTACAAATCAAAGTCAATTTTGTTGTTTTTTGTATGATCGTCGTCTCCAAAATCAAGATAAATCCAATCAGAACTGTATTTTTCAGTTACATTATGCAAAAAACAGATATAATCAACTTTGATTTGTGGGACCAGCACTAGTCAAGCTTAAGATAAATTAAGCTGCAGTTTAGAAGAGCCCTACTATAAATATATATATATATACACACACACACATATATATATATATATATGTTTGTGGGATTAACTAGGAAAAGAGGAAACAAGCCCCATAACGAAACCTTAATTTTTTTTTCCTGGAATCCTTGTGGTACTGGTCCCTAGGTCCACAAAAGATACCTCCTATGAAGAATATTCTAGTCTATTGTAGCCTTGTTAAAATCCTTAAATTACTCTCCACCATTGTTTCCTTGCTCCTTTTTTCTTTCATTCTTTTGGCTCCGATGCGAGTGTGTATATCTTCTAAGGTTGTTTTTTTTGGGGGCTTTCTGCCCTCCTTTCTCTTTTTTAATTCATTTTACCTTTAAGAAAAAAAGAAAAAAGAAAACCTGAGAGATCCCTACAGGGAAACCTGATATACTCAAATCCAAACCGTTGGATAAAATTCATTACCACATGAATGGTAAGATTACTCATGTATCATGCTCACTAGAGTGACATTCCCTGTCGATTAGGATTATTTGATTAACTCACTTGCATGCACACAACATTTCCTAACAATTCAATTCCATGAAAAGTTTAAAAAAAAAAACCCGTAATTATGTTCTCAAGATAAGGAATTCAAGGTAAAATGTGTTTCTTTCATTTTCTAAGAAATCTATCGATCTATGCAAAGAAATACAACTAAACAGCAAAGGGATTAATGTGTAGCTAGACGCAGTCCGAGTTGACATGTCCCGACCCACATGAAAAAGTAGTTTGAGTTGGGGCTCATGCTCGCGCGTAAATAATGTGTAGCTGAGTTACATAGATTTTGCTAAAATATGTTTATATATTATAAATATGCATGTTCATCATACCAACATCGGCTTGGGCTAAGTCAATACCTGGCCTGGTCCTTCACCTGGTTGCACTATCCACCTTACAAAAGAAGTTCACAACTTATTTAAGCGATCGATTTATTAATACTGCATTATTTTTACATGCCTCCACAATCAATGAATGCAGTTCATTCAGTACTCTTGGAAGGCAATTTCTCCACATCTTCTACTAACAACTGCCAGTCATATCTAGTAGACAAATTAACCAAAATACGTACTCCTTATTAATTACAAGTGCAAATTTGAACCCTATATGAAGGTTCAAAAGGGACACAATGGAGGAAATCGATCATGCTAGACTGGTGGCCACTTTGGGCACATGAACAGGAAACCCGTCAATCTCGTCCATCCACGGGCTCTTCTCCTTGGCCGGATTGACGCTCCTAAGTGCCCGCCAAACAGCGCTGTTACACTTGAAGCCGGATCCGAAAGCAATCTGCCACATCCGATCTCCCTTCTTGACCCTCCCCTTGGCCTCAGAGTAGCCAAGTTCATACCACAAAGAACTACTAGAAGTGTTACCAAATCTGTAGAGAGTCATCCTTGAAGGCTCCATCTGCCAATCACTCAGCTCAAGGTTCTTCTGTAGCTCGTCCAAGACAGCCCGCCCGCCTGCGTGGATGCAGAAATGCTCGAACGCGAGCTTGAAGTCTGGTATGTATGGCTTGATTTTCATCTTGAACACTTTTCGGGCAACTAATGTGGCGAAGAAGAGGAGCTGCTCCGACATGGGTAGGACCATAGGGCCTAGTGTGGTGATGTTCGACTTGAGAGCTTCCCCAGCAATCGTCATGAGGTCTTTCGATAGGGAGACGCCAACTTTTCCAGCTTCATCTTCTTCTTGGGTCACACAATTGAATGCCCGATCATCGGCCCCTATGTGGGTGCGCAGAGTGTGGACTAGCTGGTACTTTGATCGGCGGCGGTCAGACCAGCGGTTCGATAGGAGGATGGCAGCTCCACCCATGCGGAAGAGGCAGTTTGTGACCAGCATGGCTCGATTGTTGCCATTGTACCAATTTAGGGTCATGTTCTCTGTGCTCACTACCAAGGCGCAGGAGTTGGGATGCACCTGTCAGGATTTATTTGTTACAGTGAAGTGGAATGAATCAGTTTAAATAAATATGATTTCAAAATCAAGGGGCTGCAAATAAGATGGTTGGATGAAACGATTGACGTACACAATTCTTAAGGATCCATGCATCCACCATTCATACAGTTGAGTTCTGCTGAGCCAAGGGATGAAACATATTACCAACAAAACCCATGTGATCGATTGGTCCCCTACAGTCTCAAAAGAGTACTAACAAATCACATTTCTAATTGGTTTTGGGTCTGATGATGACAACTCAAAGGAAAAGTATGTAGTATTATTCTTTTGTATATTCTTGAGAACCACTCACTATTAATTAGGATCAACAAATCTGTAAGGCCTGTTTGTTTGTGTTAGAATGCATATGATTTAATGGTCAAATGCAACCTCCTTTAGAAAGGTGAGGTTTGAATTAGTACGAGGTAAGGGGTGTGGGATATAGAGTGCCGATGTAGAAGGGTCGACCTTCACTTTCCTGGGCATAAGAATTACAAGGGTGCACTGATGGTGGTTTATTCATTTTCCATCGCCTCTTAATTATTTTTCCATTAAGCAACCCCCGTTTTTTACTAGAAGGCCAAAAAACTCTACTTTTCAATACAAAAAATCAATATAATTTCATCATAAACAACTAAAAATAAAATACCATCATAACCCAATTATATTTTATTCTTTTTTCAAAATAATCTTTACTTTATTCAATTCCATTAGTAAAGCCCCCAAACAAGCCCTATAAGGAGAGGTTGTCTGAGGGTCATTTTGTCGTATCTTTGATCTTTGTTTTCAACCACTAATGGCGTAATTCCTATGTATTTACTGCCTATACAATCTAGTGCAATCAATCAGGAGCAAAAGTGATTTTATGGGAACACCCAAAATCATGGTATGCATGCAGCTCTTTCCAGATTTCATAACCCAAACAGTGGAAGAAAACATAACCAACCTGGAGAAGCTGTTTAGCAAGATCTACGGATATGACTCCAGCACTGCAGCCCATGCCACCGAGACTAAAGCTCTTAATGTTACTCCTCAGTTTGTAGTGATTCACAATCATGGCAGAAAGAGAGGGTATAGGATTGAATAAGCTGCTATTCACCACCAAAATCCCAATATCCTTAGGCTTCACCCCCGTCTTTGCCAGCACCTGATCCACCGCGCCGAACACCACTGCCTCTGCCTCCTTCCTCGCCTCCGCCATGCATGGGTTCGGTGCAGGAATGTTAAAGAGAGCATCGGGCAAGTACGTCAACTGACCCAATCCCGATCTCTCCAAGATCTTCTTTTGAAACGTCACTGTCTGTTCATTGGAACCGGTCATGAGCCTCGACCTCTCCATGAGAAATTCATGGGTGCACTTTTGATCATCTCTGCCCTTGTGTAAGGCGAAATCTACCAAGTAAACTGGCCGGGGCTGGGTCATGAAGTAAATTCCTAATAGAAAGCCGAGGAGGCTTGAACATTGGACTACTGTCACTACATTGTACTGGAGCTGGTTCCAGAGCTCCTTGAGGTCGTCCATGGTGAGCGTGGAGAGGTGCACCAAGGAAAGGATTAGACAGGGGATCAAGATGAGATAGATGAAGTTGGTTATCAAGTAATGGTATCCCAACTTTATGTACTTCAACTTCACTAACTGATGGAAATTTGGGCGGTTGTTATTTTTCTTCTCGGTGAATTCTACGGAACTCAACACCTCACTTTTCGGTTCTTGGTATTTATCCTTCATGATTGGTAGAACCCAAAAGAAACAAAATGTGGAAATGGGATCTCTAGTCGTCTCTAGTATTTATCCTTCACTCTAGAACAAGAATGAGAGAAGGAATTGAGAAGACGTAGGAATGAGTGAGGAAGATCTAAGATTTATAGCTTTATAAAGAAAAAGAGAGAGAGAGAGAGAGAGCGAGGTGTTGAATATGCAACTACCCCAGGTCCCCAACCAAGTTTTTAATAGCGG
Organism: Umbellularia californica; assembly: GCA_028538565.1. NCBI lineage: Eukaryota > Viridiplantae > Streptophyta > Magnoliopsida > Laurales > Lauraceae > Umbellularia > Umbellularia californica. Next base: position 17,411,203 of record JAPQWN010000012.1, on the reverse strand, counting down.
GAGCCTTTTGATTTTGCTACCAACATGAGCCATATTTAAATTCATTTCATGAAAATGCCAGCGCATTCAGCCGCCACCTGAGGATGGAAAGATAGATAATAATAATTTCCATAATAATTTATTCAAGCATTTAATCTGTTTTTTTTGTGTGTTTCTTCTTGCTTTCTTTCTTTCAATGAAATCTCCATTCAAGCCTTTTAATAATTATATAATCTCTTTGGGCCAATATTTTGAAATTGGATCGGTGTAATTAACGGACTTCTTTTTGGGTCCATTCAAATGGACCCATAGTGGGGCCAACTCTCAGGGGTGCACCATGCGCCAGATGTGCACTTGAGACATATGTCTCACAAAATGATGTGGCCGGTGGGAATAGCAAGTGAGGCCCACCTTGTGATCAATCCAAAATACATTCTTAAATCCCCAATATATCATCGTTCCTATGGAATTTACACTAATCCGAATGGATCGGATGATTAATTGGATCGATTTGGATTTGTTTGGATGAAGATCAGGAATTATGATTCGATGACATGAAATTTTACACACAGGTGGGTCACCTCCAGATTTTTTGTCTCCGCTTTCCCATGAATCGTATTTGCCCCAGGTAGGCCCTGCAAATCTGTGTTTTGTTTTTTTGGGTGGGAATGTGTTTTTGTTATATATAAACACTTAATCCTATGCGATGAGAGCAATTGATCTATGGCGTGATCAAAATCTTTTGCCTGATAAGAACAATTGATAATCGATGGTGTGATCAAGTTTTTTTTTTTTGTCTCCCAAAACCCATCTTGCGTTAAAAGTTAACTATGAAAGGTGGCCGGTGTGAATCTAAATATAACTGGTTCCACAGAAGGTGGCCCATGTAGATGCACGCATGCATCTCCCGTTTAGGAAATGGGTGGACCCACACTAAGATAACAATGAGAAACACACTAAAAAGTAGAAAGCAAATAATGGGGCCAAGTATTTTCTAAAGCAAAACGCCCCCACATAATAACGAATGGGGAAGAGGTGATGTGGACTTATTATTAATGATACGTTTTTGTTAAAACACTAAAATCTCATGGCAGCTAATGCATCATCTTAATTGCCTCTCTAAATGAAAAATAAAAAGAAGAGATTGTATACAGTTGGCAAATCTTGATTGGATGAAATAGTAGCTCCCTATTTGAACAGTATAGTCCGGACTCCTCTTAAAATGACTTTAATGTCTTTCTATCTTTTTTCTTTTCAAATTAAGGAGTGACAACTTTTCTTCCCTATCTTTTTTTCTCCATTTAAGACTCTATGGTGGGCCTATCTAATAAAATCAATAGGTTAGGTAAAGAACAATATGTTTTTTAGAGTAAATTAGCGAAATGTCCCTCAAAACAGTCTTGTAAGGCCTCCAGTCCAACAACTTTTATTCTAAGGCTTGTAGTCCATACAACTTGACATATTTTGGCGAGAGGTACACATCAGATATTTTCATGATTGATTTGCCCTTTTATCTAATTAGGGGCGTCGTTTTCGCTTACAAGAACGGTAGCAACAGTCTTCCCTGGCGACGGCACAGTGGTGGAGCGATGACCCCAGAATCCTCTGTTCTCTCTCTTCATAAAACTGAACACCACCGTCCTTCTGTGATCATCTCCTTCGGTACCAATATTGAACAACAACTAGATCGGGATCTTCTATGCTTTTCTGGAATAGCAACAAGGTTGTAGCTAGGTTGCTGGTACTGCTGTTGGGCCAGAGTTCTACATCTTACCGTAGAACGCAATCAAAGGAAGAAGGCAGATTGAGATGGTGGCCACGATCGATTTGAAAAGCAGAACAAAGGATCTCGACTTGAAGTCATTCTCATCGGCAACGATCTGACGAAGAAGAAGAAAATTGGGGTTAGTGTTGCTCGGAAACCCGCCACCGCCAGAGTTCTGGTTGCACGTCACGTCATTGGATAGCAGTTTGGGCGGTCACCTCCATTGGAGAAAGAGCAGCTAGGCACTGCCCTTTAGTTCTGACGCGGAACAGAATGGAGGAAGATAAGGAAGAAGAAGATCCCTATTCAGGATTGATTGCGTTCCAGGTGAGGCCAAGTACAAGTACAAGTACAGGTCAGGTCCGACCAGACCCAGTTTGGAAGCCTAGTTCAGCAGTAACTAGTAGCTTACAGGACTAACGTCAGCAAACTCTAGCAGTACAGTCAAACCTTCAGTTTGACCAGATCGATGGTCAGAATTCAATTAGGGTCTTCGGGGTGATCCAGACTCCGATTCGCGCTCTGTTTCTTCCTACAAACTTGTGTCGATGAGATCTACAAAGTTAGCGGAGCAGATTGACCGAATGTGATTCTTTGGTTTATGAAATTTTTCTTAGTGTTTATGAAATTTATCAAAGTTTTTGTAAAACATATCTGAGTTTTTGACAAATTTATGAGTTTCTGTCAAATTTATCTAAGTTTTTAATTTTTTATCAAATTTATTTGAAATTTACGCAAATTTATTTGAGTTTTGAAAAAAACTTATCTGAATTCTGGACAAATCTATCTGAGTTTTTGGCTAATTTATTTGAGTTTTGGAAATGATTTATCTGAGTTCCGGACAAATCTATCTAAGTTTTGGCAAATTTATTTGAGTTTTGAAAAATATAGCTGAGCTTCTAGCAAATTTTTCTCCATTTTGAAAATCTTAACTAATTTTTTGAACAAATCTTTCTATATTTTTGGAAAATTTATTTAAAATTTTTTTAGATCTATTTGTGTTTTTGAATTTTATTAGTGTCTTTTGAAATTTATTTGCATTTTTTGAAATAAATTTAACTGAGTTTTGGAAAAAATACTTGAGTTTTTGGAAAGTTTTTGTGAAATTTGGAAAATTGGTTTATCTTAGTTTTGGCAAATGTATTTTCATTTTTTAAACTTTTTTGTGTTTTTTAATTTTATTTAAGTCTTTTGAAATTAATTTGCATCTTTTGAAATTTATTTATATTTTTTGAAGTTTATTTGGATCTTTTGAAATTGATTTACATCTTTTGAAATTTATTTACATTTTTTGTAATTTCTTTTGGATCTTTTGAGATTTATTTGAGTCTTTTTAAATTTCTCTATGTTCTTTTAAAATTTATTGCGTTCTTTGAAGTTATTGGTTTTTTTTAAATTTATTTGCATTTTTTGAAATTTGTTTGTGTTTTTTTAGAATTTATTTGAAAATCTCATTAATGGGATTTCATTAATCATTGCTAATTAAATGGTAGTTGACTTTTATTAATGGCACATCTCACAAATCATGGGATATGATTTAAAGAAACGGTAAATTAGACGTTTTAGGTGTCCAGCTTTGGAAAAAGGACCTATCACACTATAAAAAAAGATTGTGGATCTAAGGCATAAATTGAAATGTTAAAGGACCCGTTGCCGAATGCCCCGCTTTTTTATTGGAAGGGAGGATTTTAGCACACATCCTCTCACTCACAAACAAACATATCGACTAGGTGAGCTATAAGTTGAGTCAATAAACTCAAACCTAGACCCACACCTAAGGCCATAGACCTAAACTCAAACCTCAACCCGATCTCGTCCCAACCTCAACCCAACCTAAATCTGACCCAAGATGTACGTGACCGAAACCCAACCTAGACCTGACCCTGGGCGCAAACCACTCAACCCATCACCTAGATAAGGGAAGAGATGCCCATCAGATCTGGTAAGGAGAGTCCCAGAACTGAGGACTCTCAAATCCCCTTAAACCTCGCCTCCTCTCTCATCTCCTACAACTCCTTTGCCTCTTCAAATTTGCTCATTTCACACCCGTTCTATGTATATACCACGGTGTTCTCTTTAACAGTTCTCCAGGTCAGTTATCAGACTTTGAGTTGATGGCTTTTAAGTGGTTCTTTCAATCTTATACTAACATTACGTCTCTTTTGCTTATGCAATATTCGTTATATACAATGTTGAAGGACATGGGTCCAATTTTTCAATGAAAAACAGTTGTTTTTCAGCCTAGACAAGAGAAGTCTTTAAATATACTTGTGCATTTAGATTACTGATTAAATTGTTGTAATATTGCTCCGTCGTTGTGTTACTTTCTTTTTTTTTGCTGAAAGGTAAGAACATATTTAAAAAGAATAGGGCAAACGCCCCCAAAAAGGATTACAAGCTCATTAAAGTGCCAAAGAGATTAAGAAAGACAAAAAGAAAGCCAAGAAAAGCTTACGTACATATATGTTGATGGTTCCCAGACTAAGCAAATTGGAGGAATGGATGGACATAAGGGCCAAGATCATAAGCTTGAAACCCACTAAAGAACTCCTGAATTCGCTCTGAGAAAAAGACCTTCAATCTGCTTGGAGGGATGAATTTGTTGCTAAAGGTTGACCGATTTCTAGAATACCAATATTGAATAGATGAGGTAGAAGAATATTGGAAGGTCAGGAATCAAGTGGTCTTCAGCAACAGGTCTCCTTCCTTAGATTCAGCTATAAGTTGTTTCTTACCGGATGCCTCTATTTCTCTTAGGATTATGTCCCCCTCCTTCTCTAGCCCTTCTTTATATTCTTTCTTTAACTTATGTAATCAGCACTAACAACTTTTAGTTAGTGTTTTTTGGCCTCTGTTTGGTCCTCTGTGGGTGAGTTGCTGTAGTGGCTGTGGTGCTGGGTAGCCTTTGTAGTGGGCTATGTTCTGCTGCTGGGTTTCCTGCTTGTTGTTGGCTTTGTTGAAGTTCAGCAGGTGTGCTCTCTGGGCTTGGCTTCGCCTGGTGCTGTTCTGTTGCCTAGGTGCCTTCGGCCTCTTTGCTGGGTGCAGCTGTGTTCTTCTTCCCTATGTTGGCTGTGTTTCTCTTCTTTCTCTGTGTGCTGTTTCTGAGCTCGTGGTGCTGCATTGTCCATCTGTGGGCTTTGCTGCTGTTTGATCGGCTGCTGGGGGCTTGGCTGTGATCTTTCCTTCTGCCTTGGTGCTTTCTTTCTGGTCTGGGTGGTGCTCTGTTGTTTGCGGCTTGCTTGGTTGGCTCTGCTTCCCTGGGCAAGTCTCTGTTGCGCCATCTTGCTGTGTTGGGGTGGTCTTCTGCTGCTGCCCTTTGAGTCTGTGTTTTGCTGCTGTTGCTGCTGTTTTTTGAGTCCCTGCAGTTGCCGCTCTTGGTAGTGCTTTCTGGTGGGTGCTGTTAGTGCTTGTGCTGCTGGGCTCTTCCTCTTTTTTCTGTGTTTGCTGTGCTCTTGTTTCTTCTGTTCTTTCCTCTCCTCTGTTGTGGGTTCAGCTGTTCCTGCAGCCAGCTTCGTGCTGTTTTTGGTGGCTGCGGTGTTGGTTTTTCTTTTGGTGCTTTGGTGGTGTTTTTGGTTGTCTTTTTTCTCTTGTCCTCTTCCTCCGTATTTTTTCTTCTGGCTTCTTTGCTGCTGGGGTGGTTTTTCTTTTGCCTCCTTTTGTGGCTCTCTCTCTCTCTCTCTTTGGGGGCCTTTGGCCTTTTCCCTCTTCTTAATTCAATTTGCCATTTAGCAAAAAAAAAAAAGAAAAGGTTGAAGAATATTGAAGCTGCTGTTTTTCTTCCAATTTCATCTCTACCATGAGGAATGGTCATCCAAATGGACCCTACTAAGATGGGCTGAGGCAGTGGTTTGTGGTATGCAGAGAGTAACCAAGTCCACATTTAATTCCATCGCAAAAGGACAGCTAAAAAATAAGTGAAAATCTGATTCTTCATCCGCTTTGCAAAGGTAACATCTCTCTCTCTCTCTCTCTCTCTCTCTAAAAGGCAAATTGTATTAAAGAAAGGGAAGAGAATAAAGGCTAAAAGCCTCAACAAGGAGAACCCAGTAAGAAACAGCTATACAGTAAAGAAAAGAAAAAACAGAAGGACAAATATATAGAAAAGAAAGCAACCCAGCAACTAGACATTCATAGCTAAATAGAAGAAATAGAGCTGAACATAAACCAGGGGAGCTGGCAAGATGGGAAGAGAAACAGCCCAGCAGCTAGATGTCCATCGAAGAAGGAGATGACATAAAATTGCAGAAACTTTGAAGAGGCCTGCCAGAAAATGGCTTATCTATATGTAAGACCCTGTCCCGAGTTAATCAATATTAACTCTAATTAATCGAAATTAATGTTAATTAATCGAGTCTAATTAGACTAATGATGGTTAATGACCTAACTCAATAAGATTAGTCTCAAATGAACTTAATGAAGTGATAATGATAAGATTAAGTGAATTGAATGAATTTTGAGTCTAAACTAAGAAAACAAACCCTTTTTCGTAAATACATATTTATACGTATTTTGTCAAATACGGAAACTCTTGATATCAACAAGCGTATCTCGACGAGTACGTTAACTTTCATAATTGGCTTGACAAGGATTTGGCCAAGTGAGCTTTCATTTGACTTGAAATGTGAATAGTCTTGATGGGGGGGAGACTTAAATGCAAAATACCCTTTATAAGGCATTGGAATGAACTCTTGAGTTCATTCAACTCAAGACCATTGTAGAGGAAACCCTAGGCACCCCCATTTCTCCTTCCATCCTTCTTCATCAAGAGAGAGTGAGAGATTGGAGTGTTTCAAGCAAGTTTGAAGGAGTTCATCTTCCTCATCTCCTTCCTCAACTGTCTTCCTCCATTGGAGTGTTTGGAACTTGGGAGAAAAGCTCAAGGATTCCTTTCCTTAGAACTACAAGTAAGTAGATAATCATTTTTAGTGAGTTTCCAAGTTATAATGAGTGATTAGATATGGTTTCTAGCCAATCACTACACCATAATAATCAATTAGTAACAGATCTACGTCCGTTACACAAAAAATTAGTAACGGTTATTATACGTTGACACAATTGCGTTACAAATGAAAAGTAACGGAAGTTAGTAACACTTAATAACCGTTAGAAAGATTACTAACGGTTATAAAATGTGACTGAAATTAATTTCAGCGACACATAAACAATCGTTACAATTTATTAGTAACGGTTATTAATTTTGTTCATAGTTGGTTCCCAACGGATAAAACTGTTGGTAATTCCCAGCTGACACATATATAACTATTTGGTCAAACTATTTGTAACGGTTGATATCCGTTACTAAGTATTTTTTAAAAAAGAAAATTTAGAAAACTTTTGCCGGCGTTTTTTTGAGCAGGGAAAAGTTTTTTTTAAAAAAAAAAATTTAGAAACCTTTTGCCGGCGCTTTTTTTGCGCCGGGAAAACATTTATATTTTATAAAAAAATTAATTTTTTAATTTTTTTTTACTGTACTAGTCGAGCTCCCTGCACGCGCAATTTCTTTTCCTATTTGTCACATGAATAAATTGAAATCTCTAATTCCATTGTCCAAGACCACATCTACTACACACCCTACATCCATTTCCATTCCAAAATCATCAAAAAATGAAACAAGAAAATTCATTTCACTTCATATTAATATTCAAACATCCTCGCAACATTGAAAACACTTTACCATTACCATTACCATTACAAAATTAAAACAAATGCTAACATTCTACTCTGTTTGTACCCTGCTAGTCGATGCAGAAGAAGCCTTGAGCAATTCAATTCAATTCAAAGCTAACTTAGTACCTTGCCAGTTGATGCCATCCATTGCTTTCCCACCGCAACCATCTCTCGACTTCCCTTCTTTCTAATCTCCACTGTCACATAAGAAAGTTCTCCCATGTGGGCTGAAGTTGTAGCCTCAATATCCACTTCTTCCTGCATTCAAACAATGGAGAACCCAGTTTACTTCTCTATAACCTGCTATTTTATCTTGTTCTTGCCAAATGCATTTTCCTTCCTACACTTAGCAAAACCAACAGAAGAATCTTTCTAAATTTTACAATCTTTTGTTCAAACTTACTGGAATAAGGATATATTTATTGTAGAGTGTTGGTCCTACTAATTAATGGGACAAAGACAGGCCTGCATTTTAGAAACTCACACCATTCATATGGTGGGAAATGAGGGTGGATGGTCCATGTGTCAATTCTACCCCATTAGATACCTAGTTGTGCTCTGTTTAGACATTGGGCTCTAAATGTACATTGTTTAGAATGCCTTGGATTAATGGCTCTGACCCAGATGAATTTGACGATTGAACCATTACAAATCTGAACCTAAATTAACTGAACTCAACATTGCAAATGTGTTGGACCAACATCACTCAATAGTTCGATAAAGTTGGAAGTTTATCAACACCAAAATCAAATACTAAGCCTATGAAGGAACACTGATAATATCAGGTACCAAGAAAAAAAGAGTCTTACCTTTATCAATTACGTGGATAATTGTGGACAATATCAACTGCCCCTTGATTGCACATGTGTTCCCATAAACCATCAGATGCAAATATATAAGAAACTGATCATGCGGGCAGAGTTGATGTACTGATACTGATGGTTCATAGCTGAGGATCGGCTTGTGGAATGGTTCAGCCAGTCGGAACTTTGAAACTAGAGGTGCTCTGTTAAACTCTGCTTTCTTCAAATAGGCATCACCAATGGATCAGGAAACCTGCAATGACAAAGTGTAGACATTGAGACAAACATAACTAATATACACAACGGGTGCAGAAATGACTAGTAATACACACAAGAGACCAAGCCCCAAAAGAAATGGCTAGGATATCCATCACGTTTTCTTCAATGCCCTGCTATCTCTAGGAAAAGTCCCCCAAGGATAAGAGGAAATGAAGATAATCATCAAGGGAGAAGCATGGAAAAGCAAAATCTAGTAGCACATTTGACTAGATTTTTTTGTTTTAGAGAACCACACACGCACCCACCACTTCACAACCATCATCCCTGCAACATGTATCAACTAGACAACCCACCTCTCTATACTAATCTGATTTCAGCCAAACAACCACAATACATCCTCACCACTTTACATAAAACCCACTTCACAACCATCATCTCCGCAACATGTATCAACTAGACTACCCACCTCTCTATACTAATCTGATTTCAGCCAAACAACCACAATACATCCTCACCACTTTACATAAAACCCACTTCACAACCATCTTCTCTGCAACATGTATCAACTAGACTACCCACCTCTCTGTATTAATCTGATTCCAGCTAAACAAACAAAATACATCCTCCCCACTTTACATAATAAAACCCACTTCACAAATCCCAACATGAAACATCCACCATAGCCATCTTCCATCTCACTATATAGCAAAACCATAACAAAACCACAAGAAACCACAGAACTCAATATATAGCAGATTAGCAGTCATAAATCTGTGATATGTTTCATTTCTAATTGTGGGTTCATTTTGCGTTTCCAAGTTCCAATATAAGACAAGGAATTCTGGTATCATAATTCACAAAAAGGGAAAAACTTAGCTCACTACACAGATATAGACTAGTTAGTAGTTCCATTTGTCAGCTCCATGGGGACGACTGATAATAGCTAAAGAAACTTTTAAAGTCCTAATATATAAGAGCATTTGATGAAATGTAATTCTATAATAACATCAATATATATTTATGAAAGTTGGTAGTGCCTTTGTTGCTAGTTGTTCTAATAGTACAAATGAGGAAATCAAACAACAAATTCTGGTAACAACAATCTTACAAAAAAAAAAAAAAAAAAGACTCTTACCAAAAAGAAAAAGAAAAGAAAAGAAAGAAAAATAGTTACAAAAAAGAAGGGTATTCGGATAAAAAGGGCTTTTTAACCTGTTTGTAGATGGGTAACATAAAAATGCTGGGTGGGTTTTATGTTTCATGGACATCAACCAGTAACACAATTATTGATTGGGTGGTAGTTGCAGGGCTCTTCATTACATGTATATATATGTATATACAAACGTTTCTTTCGATGATGCTGTTTGGGTAATAAGGTCCCTAGGATAGCAATCCAAATCTGGTTTGATAACAAACTGATGTATTTAGAAAATAAAACCAATAGCCAACAGATTATGCGTGCAATAATGGAAATAGCCCAGTTAAGGATTTGGATTGCCTATTGAACAAGACATCACCAATCTGATGTTTGAAGGTGAGCTCTGATAGAGAGATTATGTATTTGTGTTGTTGGGGTTGGCAACTTTCTCAAGGCTGTAGAGGTTTTTTACAGTAGTTTTTTTTCTTTTAAATTTTTTTTTTTTTGAAGCAAGAGACTGCCTGCAAGTTAGTGGAGCCTACTCACCAACAAAAATAAGGTTTCATCCTTATTTAATTATTTGGTTTTTGATAGATAGCTAATGAACAAATCCTTCTTTTGGAAATGGACACCCATTACTCAATTACCCTTTAAGGTCTGATGAATGTTTATGTAGGGAGTATAGAGACTAAGCAAGTGTTGTATTTTATGGAGGTGACAAACTATCATATCACAATCTTCTTCTAACTTTTTTGAAAAGCATATTGAAGATTATGTTGATTGATCTAGTGTATTATTTATTGTCGTGAATCCTTTGGCTGATTTAGATTAATCAGATTTGATCATGATTGACATTTACCAACTGTTATAAATCAAAGTTTAAAGCTAGCACCGATCAATCGAATTCAACAAAATATAATTGTACAGAATTCAACTAATGATTCACAAATTTCACGATTTTAGCATCGAAAGGGAAGGAGAAAGGAAATGAAATCAAGATCACTGTGGCTGACCAGAAGATCGTGTAATATATCCGATAAGTGGCGGTCTTTCAGCACGATCACGCCAGTATAACCTATTGAAAAAGGTGCGAAATTAGAGGAGTTTTTAGTAGAGAGAGAAGTGATTACCATAGATCGTATTCAGAGGGTATTTCGAAGAAGATTTAGAGCAAGTTTACCAGCTCCTGCAATGATCAAGATCTTGGAAAGTAGACATTAACAGGAAAATGACAGGGGGCAAGATTGATAACATACTGAGAGAAAGCGTTCTCTTTCTACTGCCGAGATAATACATAAACTACTACACTGTAGAAAAATAGAATTTGAAAAAAAAAAAAAGGGAAATATGGTTGGCTTATCTTACTCTCTCAAAAACAAATCCTTGACCTACCGCCTCAGAGAAAGAAGTAAGGCACTTCATTGCATGACTATGGGTTTTAATATCTGCCACCCGCTCACTTATACCTGTAAAAAAATACAGAACCAACTCACTCTAGGTGCAAGTCATCCCAGATATGATCCATACCAAACATTGAAATTATTATTCAAAATGCTGCCCATTGCTCACAACAAGATATGAAGGTAGTAAACTCCTAATCAGGTGAAATGAAACGAACAATACAACCAGAAAATGCAGTTGCAAGATCCCAACCAAATAGAGTGTGTGGTTCATTCCTTTTTCTTAAGTTGGATGGGTTAAATATGAAATAAAACAATCTAAATACCATTAAACTAAATTAAAAAAGATTGTTAAACTACATGGCTAATAGAGACATTACCTGGTAAACCCTGCTGAAGAAACTCCAACTATGATTTTAGGCCTATATCATAAAAAAAAAAAAAAACACCAAAAACACCAGTCAGTAGTAAAGCGCATCCACTCATCTAAATAAAATAAAACCAGTACTTAAAAAAAGAAAAAAAAGGAACAATATTTCCCAGCAATTCCCAGAAGATACCTGCTAAAGCCAAAAGCAAGATAAACCCATAAGGATTAGATGGCTTGAAGCTTCCTGGAAGAGAGAGGTCACCTTCTCCGTCTCAGAAGTATTAGATGCCTTTAACATAAACCAATAAGCATTTAAACCATTCAAGTAGCAAGGCCTCCCATTCTTATTCGATTACAATGTTCTATTTAATTCATCTTTACAACCAAATTGCACCTATTTTGGCTATTCATAAGTTCAGTACCTAGTAAAACTGAAACATGATGAGGAAATTATATGGTTTAAGATGTTATGGTATGGGTTTTGGATATAGCCCATTTTTGTGTGGCTTGGGTCTCTTTTTAGCTGACCCAAACATTGTTGGGCTGGTCATGGACTCGGGGGCCTAATTTTGGGTCTCGACGAGGAGTGGGCCAGTGTTGTTCCCTGCATGGCCTGCTAATAATTACACTCTTATTTTGAGTCCATATACAATATAGCTAACCAATGTGAGCTTTCTATATGCTGTGGGCCACAGAGGATGCTACCAACATTCCATACTAGCTGTTATGAGCTGATCACCATATGGGAGGAGTCAATTGGTTTTGCTGGGTCTTGTGAATTGGATGTGTGGCCTGAATTCCAAAATCTCACTGAAGATGTCATCTCTAGGACTGCATTTGGTAGCAACTACAAAGAAGGGATGAAAATATTCCAACACCAAATAGAACAGGCCAGGCTTCCTATCCAGTCTCCTATGAGTACAATCATCCCAGGCTACATGTATTATTTTTATTTTCTTGGTTAACGGCATCAATGATTTTAAAGGAAACAACTAAAAAAAGTGCACTTGCTAATATCTGCTTCTCTGTTTTGTTCTAAGTTGATTTGAATGGCATTTATAGTTCAATGTTATGAATTACAGTAAAATTCATGGTCTAATGACTTCTCATCTATTTCAGGTTCTTTCCCACTAAGGTGAACATTAGGAGAAACAAAATTGAGAAAGAAGTACGCTTTCTGCTGAGGCGTATGATAGAGCAGAGAGAGAAGGAAATGAAACTGGGAAATGTCAGCAATGATGATCTTCAAAACAAATGAAAACAGGCCTACAAACAAATGAATACAAACCCAGAAAAGAAATAGGTTCAAATCAAACCCTGTCAAAACCAGAAACCCTAATTGAAGTAAAAAAAAAAAAAAATGCAGAATCACTCAAACCAAAACAAACCCTTTAAAACCTAGATCCAGAGCTTAAAACAAACGAAAACAAAGAAGAAGAGAGAGAGCGAAAGGAAGAGAGGGAGAGAGGGAGACAGACTTGTTTGGATTTTGGGGATGGCAGGGGAAGGCGTTGGCTGCTGCCACTGCGAGGAATATGGAGAGGGCAATGAAGATGGTGATGCTCTCAGCTGTCACACACATCAAAACACAATCAACGATTCGAAAAAATATCAGAAAAATGCAGATCCAACAAAATCACTATGCATGAAAAAGAATCCTTCCAACTTAGGCCAGTTTACATGATCAGAAGCACAAAACACCCAATTCGAACGATTCCAAGCACCGAAAGCTCAGAAAATGGAATCCGAACAGCTTCATGTAAATCAATAACAATAAAAATAGATAAAACCCTAAAAACGGAAAACGTGAAGGCGCGAAGAAGATCGAGACGAGAGATCCAAACCCTAGAAAATCGCATTAAAAGCAGAGAAGATGTCGTACCTTGGAAGAGATGAGGAAGATGGAAAGCGTTACGAAAAAGGATCTGTTTCGGAGTCAAGCACAGAGAGCGAAGCGTGAGCAGGGAGAGAGCAGAGAGGGATGGAATAAGCAGGGAGAGAGCGAGAAAGGGATCGATGAGGAAGAGACGGATATTAGCGGCCAACGCACTTCTCTCGTTGAAGATGGAGGAGGCGCAGGGAGAACAATAGGGAACGGAATAAAAAAGGGTGGGAAGTCTTTGGTTTTCAAGAAAGGGTTGAAAACAAAGGGGGCATTAGTAGTTTTGGCCCCGCCATTGTGAAATAAAAAATTAGAAAAAAAACTATTCCCGGCGCAAGTAATGCGCCGGCAAAAGTCACGCACCCAGTAGAGAATTTTGCGGGTATAATTTGCCAGTGAACTAGGTAGGTCACCGGTAAAAACTTGACATTTGCCGGCGAAAAAAATAAATCGCCGGAAAAAGTCCAACCTTTGCCGTCAAAATTATTTCGTCGAGAAAAGTCTATCTTTTACCGGCGAAATAACGTTTTTCGCTGGTAAAAGTTATACTTTTCCCGGCGTATAACTATTGCGCCGGGAAAAAACGCCGGTAAAAGTGTAAATTCTTGTAGTGGAACTAAAATAACTCCCGCTTCTGTTTTCTTTTTTTTTTTTGTGATTTTTCCTCTTTTTATTTTGATACCATTGTAACACATTCCTAATCGTCACAAAATATCCAAGAAATGTTACAAAATAATTCAAGTATTTGCAAAGATACTTAGTGACGGTTATGAATATTGCTAACGGATAATAAATGTGACAAATTACCTAACGGAGAAATATGCGTTACTAATAAGAAATCTCAAATGTTGCAAATTCACCCAAATGGTGTAGTGAATTAGCTCATAGGATAGTGTTTCTTGTGTTTTTATGGAAATAGGGTTTGGATTTGGGGATTTCTCATCTCAAAGTCAAGCTATCAAATGATTTCTTGCTAATAGACTTTAAGAGGCAAGTATAAATGCTCATTTATGATTCAAAATGCTAGGCTATAAGTTTCTTTGAGTTATAAAGATGGGTTCTCAAACCCTATTGTTAGAAATGGAGATTGTGTGGATTTGGTTTAGTTCTATGGATTTTTGGATGCTTTAAATGATGAAGTAGAAGTGTGGTTTTTGTGTTTAAATGATAAAAGAGGAGAGGACATGATGTCCTTAAATGTGTGGGCAGTTGGTGGTTGGAAATGGAAGAAGAAGAGTGAATGTTCGGAGTTCCAGAAATGGAGTTCTGGACAGCTCGCTCGAGCAAACTCCCAGTTAGCTCGAGCGAACCAGTTACTGTCTGATGCGAAAAGAGTCCGCTCGAGCGAACATTATGTGCACATGAGCGATGAAGGTTCTGTCTGATACGAATGTCGTTTGTAAACGTCCGCTCGAGCAAACTGGAAGTCCGCTCGAGCAAACTATGTTCTGTTTGGGTCCGCTCGAGCGAACTTGGATCCGCCCGAGCGAACCTGATACTGGCCAAACATGAATTATAAGCGAAAGTTTGGCCAATCGATCGGACCTAACGGTCAGGGTGGAAATTTTTTAGGACTAAATGCACATATTAAATGTAAATGTGATGTCCATCGAGATTAACACGTGCATTTAGTAACTAATAATTACACCTAGAAATTGTCTAAATTTGGGATAGAGACAAGTAGGACCGTGAATGATTAATGATTCATCTAATCCCCTTGAGTATATAATGACTGCATATAATGAACCACTGAACAATGAATAAATGCAAGGAACCATTGAATAATGAATAAATGCAATGAACTATTAAATAATGAATAAATGCAATGAATAATGAATAATCCTGCTGCAGCAGATGATTGGGGTGTTCCGGAGCTCCGTGGTGATGCCAGTGATCTTTGATCAAGACACTGGTAGATCCCACATATAAACTGAAAAGTCAATGAAAAGTCATGTACAAGCCATGTAATGAAATATGTATTGGACTGAAAAGTCCCATAAGCCATCTAATAAATGCTCAATGTAATCCGAATGACATGAAATGAATGAAACGAATTGACTAATGCTTCCTTTAGAAGACACTGAACTGAATGACGATAATATTGTTGTACTTATAATCTAGTCATTGATTATCAATTGACTACACTGTTCAAAATATTGCATTAACCTAGATTTAATTGTCTAGAGTTCTTATATTGACAATGGACAAGATTAGCATGGATTATCATAGATGTGTTTATACCTTGTTGAACCGTCGTGTTCATTGTGTTATTGATGGCATTACAGGCCCAGTTGCCCATCCCGGTCTTGCAGAGGCCGCGCCGCTTGCGGAGGAGGCCCGTTCGTTACCTGCAGGAGGTTTAGCGGAGTGGGCATAGTTCGGAGGGCGTTGATTTTGAATGTTTTGAGATTAATTTGGGAATTAATTGATAGATACTTTGTATATCATTTTGAGATGTAATTAGATGTCCCCTGCATTGTATGTTAAATATGCAGTGGTGGACTTCATTAGATTATATTTTGTATATGTGAACTTTACTTGTAATGTAAAGTCAATTATTGTCAATGTATATATATGTTTCCGCAAAATTGTACATTTGGCAGGTATGTATGTTAGATCCCTTGTGAGTCTTCGTCTTAACTTCGGTTAATTCGAGATTTACGGGAGTAAGTATGATGGCATCGCGATCCGGGTTAGGCCCTGATTAGTCCGACCTCGGGCCCGGGTCGTGACACTATCTGTCTGAGAGTGAAATAGAGGAGCTCAGACAGACAGATTTTTGCCTTCGTCCGTGAGGCTCTAACATTCCCAAAGACACAGTCATTCCTGCATTTCCAAATTATAAAGGCAGTAGTAAAGAGGATGGAGGAAGCTCCTTTGCGAGCAAGCGTGTCACTGTTGAAGGAAAGATCAAACCAGATCCGCATTGGAGCAAAAATAGGATGGAGACCTGACTCCAGCAGCTTTCAAAAACCACGACCAAATGAAGCAGCAAAATGGTAGAAAAAAATAGAAGATGGATGTCTAATTCGGTGCTACTATTGCATAGACAGCACATAGAAGCCAAGTTGATACCTATAGATTGAACCCAAGATAGAGTTAAGAGTCTTCTTGTGTATCAATCTCCAAGCAAAGAAGACTGACCTTAGCTGCAGTAGAGAGTGCCATACTGAAGGAGCCTAGTTAACTTCCATGCTTCCAGACCGAACTGTCTGCCAAGCCTCCTTGAAAGATGGGGCTTGAGTTGGGTGCTTTTGCTAAAAAAATCGTCCTCTGGGAGATGATTGCAAGAGAGATCATGAACTGCCATGATGAGGAACTTAGCTACGTTGATTGGGATGTCCGAGGGGAGCATGCAAGTTGCGCCAGTCCAAAGGGATGTTACCTTTTGATCAGGAGGAAAAGAGAAAGAGGGGAATATTGAGGCAACACCGGTGTCTTCTGCCCAAGCATCAAACCAAAGATCAGCAGTCTTACCATTACCAATTTGCCATCTACTACCCCCTTGGAGATGAAGAGCACATTTCCTAATTTTGCACCAAATACAGGAACCTGACTTAGGAGTGGAGGAGCTCCAAATAACTTTATTATTAAAATATCTACGTCTCATCCAATCAGCCCAAAGAAAAGAAGAAGAGGTAGCTTCCCAGCCTAGCTTAAGAAAAGAAGCTTCATTTTGCTCTTGGAGATGTCTGATGCCTAGACCTCCTTCTGAAGTAGGAAGGCAAACCACATCCCAACGTATGTGGTTTTTCCTAGATTGAGTAGCTCCAGCTGACCAAAGGAAGCTCCTCATAAGAAGTTCCATGAAATTTGTCACCGACTTAGGGAGAGAAAAAACCATTGCAATAAGGATGGCCAACTTCTAAGAACATGCCTGACAAGAGTTCTTCTACCATCAAGAGACAACAGCTTGGATTTCCATCCTAGCTACTAGCTTGGAGTGCATTCTGTTAAGCAAGGAGTTGAAGAGCTGCCTTTTTGGAGAGCCAATGAAAAGGGGGGCTCCAAGATACTTAGAGGAGAGGTTGTTTACTGTGAGATCAGTCAAGTCCAGAATCTTTCTTTTTTGCCTTAAGTTGCATTTGCCAATGAACAGTTTACTTTTGAGAAGGTTGATGGTTTGGCCTGAACTCCTTTGATATTTTTTAAACACATCTTTCAAGGCTTGCAATCTTTCTTTTGGCCTTTGAGATAAAGGAGAATGTCATCTGCATAGATCAAATGGCAAGGGGTGTCATGGACTTTGGAGAAGGGAGAGATGAGCTTCTTGGACAACAAGTTTTGAATGTGTAAACTCAGGATTTCCTCTGCCAAAATAAAAAGGTGAGGGGAAAGGGGGTCTCCTTGCCTAAGCCCACATTTAGAGCCAAAGAAGCCATAGGGGCTCCTATTAATGAGGACCGAGCCTTTAGGTGTGCAAACACATTGATTGATGAGGTTGATCCAATGGGGAGAGAATCTAAATAATGAAAGAGCTTTGAAAAGAAAAGGCCAACCAAGTTTGTCAAAAGCCTTGGTAATGTCACTACAACAAAAATCATTTTTCGCAACGCAATTATTTGTCGCAGAAAATTCGAAAATCGTCGCCCAATATATTCTGCGACGAAACCATTTTTGTCGCCAGTTCGTCGCCTATTTGGCGTCTGTGAATTTTTTTTCCGACGATCACAATTAATCGTCGCTAAATACTACTTTTCTGCGACAACACATTATCGTCGCTAAATATCAATTTTCTGCGACAACACATTATTGTCGCCAAATATCAATTTTCTGCGACAATACATTATGTCGGCAAAAATGATATTTTTTGTCGCCAAATATCCATAATTCATTGCAAGAAAAAGGATAGAAAATGGTGAAAAATGAATTTGGCGACAAAATGGAGTCGTCGCTGAATGATAGATTTTACCAACAAAACTATATTGTCGCTAAATAGTGCATGAATTGCCATTAGTTATAATAGGCGACGAATTAATTTTGTCGCGCATAGTTTGTAAACATTAGGCGACAAATTATATACGTCGGGGATAATATGCACAGATATGTTTATTCTTATTAGGCGACAAATAAAATTCATCGCTAAAAATAATATATTTATTTTATAAATTACTGCCTGCTACCTCAAAAACCTCCTTTACGCCGAATGTAATAAAACCTACTCATTCAACTAAAATAAAATGTATAATAAAACCTTCCCATTCAACAAAAATAAAATGTACAATAAAACATGACCATTCAACTCAAACAAAATGTAGAATAAACCTGCTAATTCAACATTCAACTCAAATAAAATATACAATAAAGTCTGCTCATTTAACTAATAAAAGATGTACAAAACATGCTCCTTCAACATATTAGGAAACATATAACTATTAAATACAACCCACAAGTTTAGTCACATCGTCGTTACTAATTCAAGTAAAAATGTAGCATCCAAAATAGTGTAATTACAATATTCTTATAAAAAACAAAAAGATGTTCAAGCAATTGGCCTCTATCACATTGATCTCCAATATTCCCAACCTGTGGTAAAAAAAAAATGTTAGGAGTTAAACATGGGAATCAAAAGCAAAGCAAGTGAGACAAAATAACAGCCCGAGAAAATAAAAAATAAAGGTGCACTTGAAGCAAAACAAGTTGATTCAAGATCACAAACCTGAATCACTATTCTAACAGTTAATATGAGTATGTGATGTCCAAAAGGTGTTTGTTGCTAGTCTATAATATATTACAAGGCCAATCTCTCTCTCTCTCTCTCTCTCTCTCTCTCTCTCTCTCTCTCTCTCTCTATATGCTCACATAAGCAAGTTTTTCATGGTGGGGTAAGCATTTTTTCAAGGGGACCCACTATGCAAAAGAAAAATCTGACCAGGCCTAGCAATGATAACTGTGTGATTCAATGGAAAACAATCAGATTTCTGTGGGCATATACTTTTGAAAGCTTGGTGCCCATTTTTCTTTTTTGGGAAAAAGTCTAAAGAGAAAAAAGAAAAGAAAGAAAGACTTTCAATTATTATGCAGAAAACTCATTATGGCCAAATGGCCCCAGTACAAGAAAAGAAGAAAAAACAACCAAAAGAAAAAACAAGGAAAGCCAAACTTGAGAAAGAGGAAAAAGCCAGAGAGGGGTGACCTCCAGCCCTGCAAGACAGAGCAGGAAAAGGAGCTCCTTGACAAAAACAGATAAGAAGGGAAGCTTGGAGAGCTCCTTGACAAAATCAAGACAGAGCTACAGATGAAGCAGCCCAGGAACTCGAGCACCCAACCCTGAAGCAGCTACAAAGCAGGGAAAAGAAAGGGAGAGGCTGGTAGGCAGCACAGCCAAAAGAAAAGGAGGAGTAGCCCAGCACTCCAGAGGATCAAACCGAGCACAGAGCAAGGCTGAAGGAGAACCAACTTGGAGAGGGGAAGAGCTAAGGAGGCAAAACCAGCACAGAAGAGCAGCAAAAACTAAACCCAACACAACAGCTTCTGCAAGGAGGAACTAAACCTGCACTGAGAGAAGGAGCCAACAAAATCCAAACTACCACTCTACAAAAAAGAAACACAGCTCTCTCCTGAGCCACTACTGAACAGAGCACTGCACAGACCCAACAGCAAGAAGCTCTGAAGAGAAATGAAGCTCCAAAAAGCAAAGAAGCAGCAAACAAATAAGGCACCAAAGCAGCAGCACGGCAGGAAGAGAAAGGAGCAAGGAGAGGCCAAAACAGAGAAGGCCTCTCCTGCACAACAGAATGGAGCAGGCTACAGCAGAGGAGGAAGGCGCAGAACTGCCCCTACAAGCAAAGCAGAGCAAGGAAAGCAGCACTACAAGCAAGCAAAAGCAGCAGAACAGAACAGAAAAAAAAAAAAACTAGACAGCAGCAGCAGGAGCTCAAAGCTACACTCCAACCAGGAAAACTTCAGCAGCTCAAAAGAAGAACATTCCAACAGGGCAGCAGGGGGCAAAAAACCTGACACTCCACAGCCTGACACTCCACAGCAGCAAAAGCCTAAGGATGCATTGCTGCACTTCATGAAAGCAACTAAACCAAAGCTCTGCAGCTAGAGGAGAACTGACGCATCGAAGAAACGCTGCAACGCCCAGCCAACAGATGAGGAGGAAAAGCAGAAAGCAGGGAAACTTAGCTCTAGCAGGACGAAGCCGCAAAAACAGCACAATGCTACACTTCCACCAAATCAGAGCTGGGACAAAGACAGCACTGCAAGAACAGGACAGGCCAGCAGCAAAAACCAGCAACAACAGAACTTAGCTGCAGCTAATACCAGCAGCAGAAACAGAGGAGAGACCAAACAGGGCCAAGAGCAGATTCAGCTGAGCGAAGCCAAAACAGGGAAGCAGGCAGCAAAACCAGCTCGACACCTTCAAGCTCACCCCCAAGGCACAACTAAACACAGCCAAAGCAGAATTCTACTAAGAGGAAGCAAATGGCTAGACTGGGGGATCAAGGAGGCTGCAGGGTACTCCTTAATCCAATCAGGATGGGGTGAGAAGGAGGAGAAGAAACCTTGTCTAAACTTTCAGAGGCCATGTCCTTCAGATGATCGAAAAGGGCAGCTTGTAATTGGTGTATAAATAAGCTTAATAAAAGCATCTGCCTGGAAATCTCAGGCTGGGATCTAACCTATTTTCAAGCCCTTACACATTTGTATGCATATCTAGTCTGGCTGACCAAATGCATGTCTAGCCCCATCTGAATTGTCCCAGAGTCAAGCCAGATCTCAGCATCAATTAGGCCCACTGACAACCTTGATGTGACAATATGCAACAATTTGAATCATCCTCCTTCAGAAGTAGTTGAGAGGGACCACATGTGAGAGGGCCCAGGTGAAATGGAAGTCATACTAATGCAATGCCCACAAACTAAAAAAGAACCCATAAATCCAAACACTAAACAACACAACATAAATAAAAAATAAAAAAAGCATCAAGAGAGTTTACTCTGATCTACCAACCCATTTTACACAGAAGAAAAGGTAACTAAAACCACTCAATCTCTTAATGCAGGCAAAAATGCAAGAAGGGTTCAGTAACTTAGAATCCAAAAAACCAAATCCACTAAGAAAATGAGGATTATGAACAGTAGAAAATCCACCTTTTGTAACAGCAGTAACTGAGGACATCCACAAAAAGAGCAAAAACTCACCCATCGATTCCTTCATGCTTCAAGAGAAGAAAGCTGCAATCTGTAGATAGTATTCACACATATAAGTGAGACCCAAGTAGTAAATGATTTGAACAATGGCAAGGAGAAATTTCAAAGAAAGAGGAAATGAAGAAGAAGTGAGAGGACAGCAAGAAAAAAGAAAAGGTTTTGAGGAGTGCTCCTCTTTCAAAGCTAAAACCATGGTTGAGAAGTTGCAGCCAAATACCATTCAAAGCTAAAACGATAATTGTACATCCATCCTCATTTTTTTGTTAAAACCACTATGGTAGGCGTAGCTCAGTAGGCAGATTTCAGATTTAAAAAGTCTTGTTTTGCAGCAACTCTTGGAAGATTTATGATTCAAGAACAAATTGAAGACTAAAAAACACAAAATCCATGGTTATAAAATTTGAAATAGTTTCAGAACCTGTAACACCAAAAGATTAACCTATTAAGAATTTATATCAACATCAATATGGTCCGATTAGCTGAACCAACTGATATGTTTTTTTTTTTTTCCAGTTTGAAATTATCACACAGATATACACTGATACAGCTGACATACAACATTGTTTGGCCCAGCTAATATGAGGTCCCATAATTGAGAAAACAGTAGAATAAAGCATTATAAACACAAGGAAACAGTATAGAGTTGATCTGAGAATGAAATTGAGAAAAAAAAATGCTAATGAGGTTGAATGATGTATCTGTGAATTTTCATGCCCTGTTTCTTGGTTGCTTCTGATACATTAGAAGGATGTTGTGTAGTTGTTCCACAAATGATTTATGAATTGCCTATTACCTAAATCTTCTTTCACATTTAACTTGTATTTTTCATACTTCATTTCTAGCTTCTAGTTTGTGCCTTTGTGATGTCAAATCTGTTTTCTACTTGTATGACTATGGGCATCACACCTTATAATGAGTCTCTCTATCACTCCTACTTCACTCAGTCATTAACCAAATGCTCTTTATTGCACAGGAAATCTACTTGGTGACTGAAGGTGATAAAAGAATTCCTTACATAGAGAATTTGTGTTACGATGACACTAGAAAGTCTCTGAGTTTGATTCACTCTCATAGTCTTACTTCATTACTTCATTTTTTGCTAAATGGAAAATTGAATTAAGAAGAGGGATAAGGCCAAAGGCCTCCAAAGAAACAGAGAGAGAGCCACAAAAGGAGGCAAAAGAAAAAACCACCCCAACAGCAAAAGAAGCCAGAAGAAAAAATACAGGACAACCAAAAACACCACCAAAGCACCAAAAGAAAAAACAACACCGCAGCCACCAAAAGCAGCATGAAGCTGGCTTCAGGAACAGCTGAACCCCACAACAGAGGAGAGGAAAGAACAGAAGAAACAAAAGCACAGCAAACACAGAAAAAAGAGGAAGATCCCAGCAGCACAAGCACTAACAGCAAGCACCCACCAGAAAGCATTACCAAGAGCGACACCAGCAGGGACTCAAAAACTTTTAAAACAACAGCAGCAGAAGACAACCCCAACACAGACTGAAAGGGCAGCAAAGAGGGAAAACAAAAAATATAACAAGCAGCAAAACAAACCACAAAGAAAACACAGAAGGAGGGAAGACAAACAGCAGAGGCACAGCGCCACCACCACTGCAGCAGCTCACAGAAGGAGGGCAGCAGAGGCAGAGAGGAAGCAGCTGCAGCAAAACAACATCACCCACAACAAAAACACCCCAGCCCCTCTACCTCAGCAATAACACAAAGCAGAACCACAAAGAAAAAAAAAAAAGAAGAACAGAGGAAGCAGCAGCCTAGTACAGAGAACAATCCTGCAAAGACAGCACTCCAACACACACAACAGAACAAAGCACCAGACGCACAGGCTACTCCAAGCAACACACTGCCAACTCTCCTAGACCACACAACAACCAGGCGAAGCGAAATGCACCTCAACCCACAACAGAACTACAACTCCAACTGCCAATGCAACAGATAAGGAAAGAAAAGCTACAGCAGGCTTTCTAACAAAGAGAACTCCTCCCATCACAGGCTCTACAAGCAGCAAGAGCTGCACAAAGAGACTGCAACTGCCTCCACCACAGAAAGATGAAACTGCAGCTGAAGAACAGCCCACAGCCTGAACACCCCAGCCTCAAAACCTTGGCAAACAACACTAGCAGATTCACAAGGAGACTTTAACATGGGAGAAGCAGCTGCCAACTACAGAAGACAACCTGCACAAATAGCACACCAACGCTGTTTGCACAACACTGCACCAGACACAGCAGACTACCCAAACTACAGAATTTTGTAATTAGTTTACTTTTATAAGTAATTAAACGTTTCTTCCTCTTTTAAACTCTGAGTTTGATGTTACACAAGGAAATGAAATAGGTAATATTTTTTAGATTGTCGTTTTACATCACAGATTCTTGCAAGAAAGTCTCTGAGTTTAGATGACAGTAGTAATTTTAGAACCCAATTTGGTCTAAGGCAAGTGAATAATTTGATATTGTTATGCATGCAAGCAGAATTCTATTTTGCTTTAAATTTTGGGCTAAAATTTTATGCAATGGCGGTTATTATTTGATAATAGATAGTTGGTTTTTGCACTTTAGAATTCTTTCTTGTGTTTCAGTTTTCTGCAGGAACTCAACGTTAACAATAATAAGTTTCTTGCAAATGAATGGTTTGGTTAATTAGCATGTGCATTGAATTCTGTTTCCTTTTTCAAACTCAAATGTGAAATTCTGAATGTTCCCAAGTGTCAATTGACAGTAGTTGTTGATTCTTTAAACAGTGTGATCAGTTCATGCTTTTATGCCAATTCTTCATGTTTTTTTTTATGGAAATAGCTCCAGAAATCTGGAAATCCTGCAAAGTACCATGTGTTCTTTTTAGCATTCAATCAGTTATGCAATGGTTTTGTAATGGTTGTGGTTGTTTGGAGTGGTGGTTGGGACTAAGGAGAGCCCAATTCTTTGGTACGTACACATCTTCATTAACACAAACATCAATTCATACAGTAAAATGTAGGAAACTAAATCTAATGCAAACTCTATTTCAATTAGAGAAGAAACTAGGAATGGTTTTAAACTTAATGGATGCACTTTAATTCAATCAGAGAAGAAACTAGGAATACTGACCAAGAAGTAAGCACTCCTCCCTGTGTCATCATGACTTTTTAGTCCTGATACCTTACCATCCTTGGTGTTTATACACCTCGAAATGTTTGCTGCATAACCATCAGGAAACTTGACCGATTTCAAGAAATCACAGAAATCCTGTCTTTCCTTTCGGGACAATGTGTAGATCGCAGGGGGCTTTTCAAAGGACCCATCAGCACGCTTGCGTAGGTGTAATTCTTTCCTAATTTTCATACCCTCCAAATCCATACGAGCCTTTTCCTGTCCTTATTTTTCCCATCTATGCCCATCACTGTTCCAAGAGTGTTGTCACATATATTCTTCTCCACATGCATGACATCAAGGTTGTGTCGGAGTTTAAGTTTCTTCCAGTAAGGTAGCTCAAACAAAATGCTTTTCTTTGTCCAGTTCAGTTCCTCCGGCAAGCGCTTTCTTTTCATGTTCAGTGGATGCTTCCCAAACTTGACATTCGTCAAGCAATCCAATTGCTCTAATATCTGTTCCCCCGACAATTCCACCGGAATCGTTCGGTTCTCTAACTTACCGTTAAAGAGGTTACTCCTTCGCCATGTGTGGTTCTCAGGTAAGTAACGGCGAGCGCCCGTGTACCCTATCTTATCTTTCAACCTTTGTGATGATGGATCCTTGTTACAAGTGGGGCACGCCATATAACCTTTAGTACTCCATCCCGACAAGTTACCATAAGCTGGAAAGTCATTTATGGTCCACATAAGAGCCGCATGCATTCGGAAAGTCTCTCCTTTGGATGCATCATAAGTTAATACACCATCATTCCAAAGCTCTTTTAACTCATCTATTAATGGCTGCATGTACACGTCGATCTCTTTTCCCGGTGCCTGCGGTCCGGGAATAAGCAAAGACATCATACAAAATGGTTCTTTCATACACTTCCAAGGTGGCAGGTTATAAGGCATGAGTATCACAGGCCACATACTATAGGAGTTGCTCATATTACCGAAGGGGTTGAACCCATCAGTAGCCAGCCCTAACCTAACATTGCGGGACTCTTGGGCAAATGCAGGATACTGCTGATCAAAATCTTTCCACTCTATATGGTCGGCGGGGTGCGTCGAGAATTCCCCATCATCCACAAGCTTCTCCTTGTGCCGCCGCATATCTGTAGCTGTCTTCCTTGACATAAATAATCTCTGTAACCTTGGGATCAGTGGGAGGTGTCGCAGCACCTTGACTGGAATTTTTTTACCCTTGCCATCATTGCGATTATATCGAAACTCCCCACATTCTGGACAGTTTTCAAGATTCTCATTTTCTTTCCTGAAAAGCACACAATCATTCTTACAAGCGTGAATGGAGTTGTATCCCAACCCCAGTTCACGTAAGAATTTCTTTGCTTCATAAAGGGAACCCGGAACCATCTCACTCTCTGGTATAACATCCTTCATTATCATCATTACCATGTTGAATGCCTTATTGCTCAAGTTATTCAACACCTTTACATGCAGCATCTTAATGACAAATGACAACAATGTAAACTTTGTGCAACCTGGATATAAGGCACGCTGGGCATCTTTCAACAATTTTTCAAAATTCTGGACATTCTCTCGCCCAACACTATCAAAACCATGGCCAGATCCAAGATCCCCAAAATCATCGTCCATAAAACCCCCCCTGTATATGTCTTCCAAAAGTTCAGGCAACTCATCATGAGGGTTGTCTTCCGTGTCAGAGATTCCACCATGAACACTTGCCCCCTCATCGTCGGAATCATCATCATGTACACCCTCGACATTCATAGGCATTGGCTCCCCGTGGAGTATCCATGCCGTGTAAGAAGTCATGATCCCGTTAAACAACAAATGTTCTTGGACAGTGGGATAAGTATGCAATTCTACATTCATGCATCTCAAACACGGGCACCAAATCTTACTATGCTCACCCATATGTTCACTAGCAAATTTAATAAACGACCTCACCCCATTTCTATACTCCGGTCGAAGTTTATTCCTGCAATTCATCCAAGTTTTGTCCATATTTGGTGACCTACAACATCACAGTTAAATATAGTTTCATTCTATTCTCATCTTAAATATCACACATTATTAGTGTTAAAGAAAAAAAAATGTCCGGTTTTCAGGATAAGTGGAACATAAAAGCATTGATATGGAGTATGCACGATTTGAACCATGATTATAACACAAAGACAAGTAATTAGTCAGAACATATTAGTTAGCGCAAGATTTGAACCATGATCCCCCTCGAGTTCAAATCATTTATTAGCAGTAGATATGTCATCAGAAAAGATAAATTTACACACTAAATTTTTGTGACAATAGAACAGCAGGCAATAAAAAGGAAGAATGGTATAAAGTTTTCCATTTGGTAAGATGTGAAAATGTAGTTAGTCTTCAAAAAGGAATAGTATATAATCATTGTTAAGGCACAAAACTGAACCCTATATGCCACAGCCAAAAGGGTATTCCATTGAATAATTGTGTTGTGCTAGATATGCTGATTGCCAAACTTTTGAAGCCAGTGGACCACATTACAACTCATCCTAGGAAGATCAAAGTATGACTAGAAAAATAAAGGAAAAAAAGGTGTGAAACTGAAAGCAACAAAGTTGGTTTCCATGGCATTATAGATGTTATCGTCTCAACTTTATTTTCTAAGATGCAACTGGCAGAAACATGAAAAACCACTTTTAATTTCAGGGTTAGTAAACTTCTCTTAAACAGTCCTAGTTTAGGGTGATGCATGCAGTCAATAACATCAAAATTTCTCGATGATTCAAAACTTGTTCTTAGAGCCAGTCTGCTGAAAGTTTTGGCTTGACTCAGGATTATGCTTCCCACAGTCCCACTGGCTAGTTTTTGAATGAAAAGAATCAATTGGCCCCTCAAAATTTCAAACTGATCCATAAATTTTAATTTGAAATTCATAACAGAGGAATGACCTCTATCCTAGAATTCATTGAGGGTGTTTGAGACACATCTTCTAGCCATTTTCGACCATAGGAATTGTCCTAAAAATAATAGAAGAGCACAATAACAACTGTCCTAAAAATAATAGAAGAGCAGAGTTCATCTATCGCAGAAATGACCTGACATCCAACTACTTTAGTTAAATTGTAATGCTGGTCATTCTCAAGGGGGATTAAGGAGAAATGGGGCCTCATTCCAGGTTTAACCTGAACAGAGATTCAAAATGCTCATGGAATGAAGAGGTTGCAGAGGATTCTAGGTTCTCAGCCTCACAGCACAGGTACAACTTGATGAGGTAGGTATTATATCTGGGGCACATAGGAAGATGCACCAGATCCATGGTTTAATCCGGCTTATAGTCGATGGCAATGCACCCCAAAAATCTCCCTGAATGAATGATTCCATAACCATGAAAAAATGAGTGAAAACTCCATCATTGACATATTTTCCACTGAATGATTCTCGTTATACTTTCTTTCCTTTTATAAGAAATTACTTGCAGGCAACTACAAAGGTCAGGATCTTCCAAGACAGGAGATTTCTTTCAACATCCCCCTAAATCCAATCTGTCATCCCCAAAAAAAAAAAAAAAACCAAATCCAAAACCCCACAAAAACAACAAAAAGAAAAACCCAGATTAAAAAAAAAAAAAAAAAAAAAAAAACAGATATCCTTCTTGGAGATTTGGAGATCTCTATGAGAGGAGAGGGTGCGCTGGCATGCAGGGCAAGTGTTGAGGGATGCGATGGTGATGCAGAGAGGAGGGAGAGAGGCTCTTACCTGTGAATGGGATGAGTTCTGCGCGTGGAGGGAGAAGAGGGAGAGATGATGGGGCTCTGCGCTGCCGGTGGCGGTGCGGTCTGGTCGTGGAGGAAGAAGGGGCGACGGTCCAAAGGCGTGAGAGAGATTAAGAGCAGAGTGACTGGAGAGGGGGCTGCGAGATGGGTCTGCGCAGGGGTTGCGAGATGGAGAGAGAGAGAGAGAGAGAGGGCGAGATAGAGAGGGAGAGGAGGCGATGGTGCTGGCCTTCGTTCCGGTGTGAGCGAAATGGATGAGGTCTGCATGCGAGGGACAGTTGCAGCGCCTTCGTTCCAGTGTGAGAAACGGACAGCGTCTTCTTTCTTTTATGTTCTTTCATTTCGTCGCCAATAGCTCTAAAAAAAAGAACCGCCAACCTAAGCCGCGCGCCCAAATTTTATGCATTCCGCGACGAAATAATTTCGTCGTGGATTATTTTTTAAGGGATTCTGCGACGTTGTATTTTTGTCGCGAAAATTCTTAATGAAATATGGTGTTAATGATTTACCGACGAAAGAAACTCGTCGCAAAATAAATAATTTCGTCGGTAAAATTTTACATCTTCATGGCGCCAACTCCGTTTTTTGGCGCCAAACTTTTCGCGACAATCTTTAGCGTCAATTGAAAAACATCGTTGCTAAATAATTTGTGTTTTCGTTTTAGGCGACGAAATTAATTTTTCGTCGCGAAAAACAATATTTAGTGACAAAATTTCAAAACGTCGCAGAATATTTGCCGCGAAAAGTGATTTTTGTTGTAGTGTGTCTAGTTGCACATAGAGGGAACCACTAGCTGTTTTTTAATGGAGTCTTTGAAAGAGCTCATGAGCTAAGGCTATATGGTGGTGAATAGACGTACCTTTCACAAAGGTTTGCCTGGTTATGAGAGATAAGAGGGGAGGATCAGGGAGAGTCTAGTTGTAAGAATTTTGGAAATAATTTTGTAAGAAAACTTTAGGAGGCTGATTGGATTGGTCTAAAATCTACAAAAAAGAGTTTAGAGGGTGGGTTTGGGGGTTAAGGTTATGAAATATGCATTGGGGGCTTTAAGGAGTTTACCCGAGGTGAAGAAATGCTGAACAAATTTTAGCACTGAGGAGCCTGTGATGTGCCAAGTAACTTGGAAGAAAGAACCAGAGAAATCTATAGGTTGTAGATGTTGCAGAAGCACGGATCTAAATGAGCTGGCTGCTACAAACGCAATAAGGACTGCGTCGGCTTGTATGACTATCTATGAGATCAGTCACTAGTTGTGGAGATCCGTGACTGTCTACGAGAGATCAGTCACGTATATATGATTCACTCTTCAAGATCCAGGGGCAAGGATGGACATCCTGGATGTAGAAGACGATGATGGAGAATTGTAGATCTAGTGGAAGGAAGATTTTATGAAAGTTATTCCAACTGATATCTCTCATGTCTATATATAGCCCTTTGGGTCATGAGTGATAAGATCTTTATTCAAATTCGAATTGTGAGATGACAAGGATGATAGGTTGAATCAAACTCTCTCAATTTGAATTTGAATGGAGATATGATAAGGATAGAGAGTTGGATAAAACTCAAACTATTCTTATCCATATCACCATGTGAATCCTTGTGAGGGGTGTCTCTTTGTGAGTGGGTCCACCCACATGTAAACACAAGTGGGGCCCATCACAAATGCTAACATCTCCCACTCGCACCAAACAAATTTCATTCCACTAGATCACTAATTTTCATCATCAAATTCCACAAAGTAAAAATGGACCTGAAGAGTGGGACCTTTACGATGCCTATTCAATGAGAGAATGTAAACTAAGTCACCATCTGACTAGAATACACCAACTCACCGACACATCAGTCTGCCCTAGACACTCGCATGACCACACTGGATTGGATATTGACTCATACCCTTGAGTCATATTCAACCCACATACGGGCTTATTCAACTTATCGAGTAAAAAAAAATCTTTACAAACATTTCTTTTTATAAAATAAGATATTTATACATATATATAATTTATAAAAATTGTTTTAAAATTTTCAAAACACTCGATATAGCCCGGGTTGATAAGTATCATAAGTACGTATAAACTAGAGTGTGATGTCAAGGGGTCTTCCCATGGACTTACGAGGGTCAAAATTAACCAAGCAGCTTTCCTAGCACGGCAGCTTGTAGGCTCCTATGTTACCGTGGCACAACCGCAGCTAAAGTAGCAACACCGATCTCATCTTTCCAACGTAAAGGTTGGTATAAGGACACAAGATCTAGAGCCTTAAGAATTGGTTCATACAATAACTAACTCCAAGCTCAAGAGTCACCTACAGGACTAACTCTCACACAACAAACATGATTCTAGGGTATTATCCTTTTGCTCATAGGCCTTCCAAATAACCCCACCAAATGGCAAGCCGCCCATGCTTTAGAAAGATTGTTATTAGTGAGGCGGGTCACTTGATCATGCTAAAAAGAAACCTTCCACCATTCAACTAATCCATGGAAAAGGATTTTATGAGCCAAAAGTCCAAAGTGCGATTTAAACCAAAATTTTCTCGCATCATGATAACATTAGAAAAGGGTATGTTCAACCGTCTCTTCCGAACAATTATAATACATTAAGTTAGAAGGTTTTTGCTTCAATTTTGACCACTCATGTTTCGGTTGTTCATATGTAACTATACCCTTTTTCCTCTAATTTCTTTATTTCTATTTTACCCAACTTGTCGAATGGAAAGAGGTATATTTTTTTAATATGTGATTATTTATTTTCTAGTACAGAGAGTAATGTGCTAAACA
Source organism: Umbellularia californica (assembly GCA_028538565.1). Lineage (NCBI taxonomy): Eukaryota > Viridiplantae > Streptophyta > Magnoliopsida > Laurales > Lauraceae > Umbellularia > Umbellularia californica. The sequence goes on along the minus strand of JAPQWN010000012.1, from coordinate 17,380,172 downwards.
CGGGTTATTGAGCTAGTCACATATTAAACACGAACCATTACAATTTTTTAATCTGGGGCTAAGACTGGATCCTATCGGAATAACTCTTTAAAGACATTTCCACTAAAAAAGAATATCTTGGGAATAGGAAGTCTCCATATGGTTTTCCATTTCATCAACTTAGTACCATTATTTGAATTATCTGCAGTGAGCACTTTATAAGGCGATCTTTTCAATAGATATGTTCTTGAAATGTCGATCCGGAAACATTGCTAAGTGAATTCACAGTAGTGTAAGTCGTACCTACATATTAATTGAGCCACTTATTTGGGGTGATGCATCTGCTTAACCATAAGTAGAGGTCACATGCATTGTGTGGACTTTGTGCCCATCCTGTCACCACGTAAGTAGTTTGATAACTATTCGACTTGGTAATGGTAACTAAATGTGGCTAAGGCTAATTTTCACCAAGTGCTCCGCTGGTACCCTAGCCTATCCTGACATATCTCAGATTGGGTAGCCTTATCAAATAAAAGAAACAAATATGTGGGGGAGACTTTTTTAAAAATATTATATATATATATATATATTTTTGCTAAATGGCAAATTGAATTAAGAAGGGGGAAAGGCCAAAGGCCACCAAATACAGAAAAGAGTCACATGGGGAGGAAAACAAAGCCAGCTCACAGAGCTAAAGAAGCCCAAAGAGAATACAATACACAGAGATGGAAGGGAAAAGAAAAAACAAAACAGCTACCTAAGAAAAACTCCCAGACTACTCAATTGCAGAACTGCATCAGAGCCCACTACAAGAACCACCCTGCCCACTTCCACCACAACAGCCCAAAACAGACCCTCAAAAAAACTCAAACAAGACCAAACAACAGATGGAGGCTACTGCACTCAACTGAGCTGAGAGCAAAAGCACTCTGCACACCTACACACAAAACAACCTTCAACTACAATAGAGCAACTACTACAACATAGGCCTGCTTAGAGGAGAGATAGAAATGTTATACTATTATTAACATGAACCCTAAGATCGTGAACAGCATGATAATCACGTGTAGGATTTAATCTTAAATAAATTAAAGAGTACCTCCAGACATCCTGATGCAGAGAGCTTTCTGATCCTACAGTCTGGTGCTGTTGCCGATTGATGCTGTGATCCGTTGAGAAAGAGACTATGTGAATGGTTTCGATTTCTCTTTCCTTGCCTATAAAACCTTAATGTGTTGATTTTCGTGAATGCCTTTGTGATGGACGAAAGGTTTTGTTTTATAGGTGAAAAGAGGACCGAATTTCTAATCAGGGTTTCCATAGACTTAATCTCAACCATCCATCAAGGTAGAGTTTGTTATGGAATACATCTCATTAAGAAACCTTTTTGTGTAAGGAATAGCATGTATCCTAAGAAAACAGATTTCCTATAATGACCACAATTCGGGAAAGGAAAGGACTTGTAGTCCAAGTAATGGACTTAAAGATAATTTCCTTACAGTCTCCCACTTGGTCGATAGGAAGATCCTTTAGTGTTTTTCATTTTAGGAATCATAAGGCGCGCATTATATGCTAAACATTTCTTTAGTCGGTTATCATAAGTGTCTTGGCTAATTCAGTGGTCAATGGGAGTCATGGCGTGCACACATTATTTTGCAACATGCTTACTTCTATGTACTATAGCATTAACAACCTGCATAACTAGACCGTAATAGGAGATATACGTAATGGTCTCATCATGTCTATGTTGAAAGACTGTTTCTGTTTATCATTCATCCACACATAAAATGTACACAATGAAAAAACAGAAAGAGCAGATGTAGAGTTGCATTAAGAGCTCAATAAATGTCAAATATAAGTACAGAAATAAAAGGCAGAAAATGATAATTAAGAACTATCTTCAAGACCCATGCTTTCAGTATGTCCTTAAAAGGTCTTTGGAGGTAGTCCTTTCGTGAATATGTCTGCGACCATGAAATCTGTACGTATAGACTTAATGACAAATTTCTGTAATCTAACATCTTGTTTCAGTGATAGATATTTAAGGTCCATGTGTTTGGATCCCTTAGATATCCTGTCATATTTGGAGAAGAAGGTTGCAGCTTCATTGTCACAGTAAAGGGTTAATGGCTTAGAGATGAAATTCAAAGCTCCAAACTGAGAGATAAAATTATGCAACCATGTTCCCTGAATTGCAGCCTCGTAACATGCGACATACTCAGCTATCATGGTGGATGAGTAAAGCAACTTGGATTTCTGGCTTTTCCATGATATTGCACCTCCACATAAGAGATACACATAGCCAAGAGTGCAAAGTCTGGTGCCAGGACATCCAGCAAAATCTGAATCTGAATAACCAGTCACCTGTAGGTGACTTGATTTTCTGTATGTAACCATGTAATTCCTTGTTCCCTTGAGGTATCTCAGTACTTTCTTTGCAACTTTCCAATGAGCGATTCCTGGTTTACTCTGAAATCTTCCGAGCATGCCAACAGCATGACTAATGTCAGGTCTTGTACAGACCTGTGCATACATCAAACTCCCGACAAGAGAAGCATAATGATATTTTGCCATTTCTTTAAGTTCCAATTCGTTTTGTGGACACTGCGAGAGATCAAGCTTGTCTCCTTTATGCAGTGGAACATGAATAGAGGAACAGGTCATCATGCCAAACCTCTCTAGAACTTTGTCAATATATGCTTTCTGAGACAATCCCAAAATACCAAGTGACCTGTCACGGAATATTTCTATTCCTATCACATAGGAAGCCTCAACCATATCTTTCATTTCAAAATGCTTAGAGAGATAGTCCTTTGTTTGATGTAATAAACTAAGGTCGCTGCTGGCCAGTAATATGTCATCAACGTACAGAACCAGAAATATGAACTTACTCCCACTGATCTTGAGCTATATGCAAGGGTCAACGATGTTTTCTATGAAATCGAAGTTAGTAATGATTTCATGGAACTTTAGGTACCATTGCCTCGAAGCTTGTTTCAGTCCATATATTGATTTCTTAAGTTTGCAGACCATGTCTTCTTGACCTTCAATGATGAAGCCTTCAAGTTGACGCATGTAGACTTCTTCTTCCAAGTCTCCATTAAGAAAGGCAGTTTTCACATCCATTTGATGTAACTCGAGGTCATAGTGAGCTACTAATGCCATGATAATTCTAAGAGAATCCTTCCGTGACACAGGGGAAAAAGTCTCAGTCAATACCTTCTTTCTGATTGAAATCTTTGGCAACAAGTCTGGCTTTATGGCGTTCAATATTGCCTTTGCAGTCGCGTTTGGTCTTGAAGACCCATTTACAGCCAACTGGTTTGTGTCCTGGAGGCAATTGAACAACTTCCCAGACTTGATTTTCATTCATAGATTTCAATTCATCCTTCATAGCATCAATCCATTTACTAGAATTAACATCCTTAATGGCTTGTGAATAAGAAACCGGGTCATTAATTGTACCTTCTCCAGATTCTACTTGGTAAAGCATGTAATCATCGGAAATAGCCAATCCCCTTTGTCTTTGAGACCTTCTTAATGCTGGTTCCTCTGGTGCATTATCCATATATTCATTGGCGACAATCTCATTATGGAGTTGTTGATCATTTATTGAATTTTCCTCATTGTTAAATGGTTCAACAACGAGAGGATTGCCCACATCTTTCGGAATAGAGGGTAAAGGGATAGGTACCCTGATTTCCTGAATGATCACATCTTGAGGTTTATTACTCCCACTGATTTCGCCATTCTCAAAGAATCTAGCATTACCGGTTTCAACAATTCTTGTACTATGGTTAGGGCAGTAAAACCTAAATCCTTTGGACTTTTCTGGGTAATCTGTAAAGTAACCACTGATCGTTTTAAGGTCCAATTTCTTTTCATGTGGATTGTAGACTCTAGCCTCAGCTGGGCAACCCCAAATTTGGAGATGTCGTAAACTAGGTTTCCATCCTTTCCACAGTTGAAAAGGTGTCTTTGGAACTGCCTTACTGGGAACTCTGTTCAAGATATAAACAGCTGTGCGTAGAGCATCCATCCACAAGGATATAGGTAAGTTAGCATGACTCATCATTGATCTAACAATTTCCATGTATGTACGATTTCGCCTTTCAGCTACACCATTCTGCCATGGAGAACCAGGCGTTGTGTATTGGGCAACAATTCCAAGTTTTTGGAGAAGTTTTGCAAAAGGTCCAGGATGTTGTCCTGTTTCGTCATACCTTCCATAAAACTCACCACCTCTATCTGACCTTATGATTTTCACTTTTCTATCTAATTGCCTTTCGACTTCAGTAATGAACACTTGTACAGCATTCACAGACTGAGATTTGTCATGCAACAAGTATAAATAATAGTAACGTGACTAATCATCGATGAAGGTAATGAAATACTTTTCTCCTCCAAAGGTTGGAACATCAAAGGGTCCGCAAATGTCTGTATGTATTATTTAAAGAAGCTCAGTACTTCTTGTGGCTCCTTTCTTTGTGTGTTTTGTTGTTTTGCCTTTAATACAATCCACACATACATTAATATTAGTAAAATCTAGATCCGGAAGGACACCATCTTTTACTAATCTTTTGATTCTTTCACTGGATATGTGGCCCAGTCTTTTATGCCACAAGAAATAAAAGTCGAGTTTGGATGACTTTCGTTTTGTTTCCTTAGAATGCAGGGTAAGTTGGGTTTCAGCAAGTTGACTATGAAGATGAAACTTGTATAGCCCATCAATCAAAATTCCAGAACCAATACGACTAGAATCTTTAAATAAACTGAAATTACCATTTCCTACTTCAAACGAGTAACCAACTTTATCAAGTGCACTTACAGAAACCAAATTACGGGAAAGAGACGGAACATAAAGAGTTTGACATAAGTCTAACTGATAACCGCTATCTAAAACAAGACGAAAAGTTCCAATAGCTTCAACTGGAGCTTTGTCTTTGTTTCCTATGAAAAGGAAGTTCTCACTTGGGTTTATGGTTTGGATCGTAAGGAATCCCTGCATTGAATTGGAAACATGAACATTAGCACCAGTGTCAATCCACCAAGCATCAGAAGAAACATAAGTAAGATTTGATTCGGATTGGATTCGAAATAACTTACGAAACCCATAGGGTTACCTTTCTTTTTGAACCATTCTTTACGTTTAATGCAGTCTGCCTGAAAATGTCCACGTTTCTTGCAAAATTTGCATAAGTTTTCCTTCTTTTTCTTCTTGGGGTTCTGACCAGCCCCATTAGATCTGGGTGGTGCCCTTTTCTGGCCTGAATTATGCTTTTTCCCAGCTTTGTGTCCAGCTCCTTGAACGAGATGAGCTACTTTAATTCCTTGTTGGTTCAGCCTGGCCTCCTCTTGAACCAGTTTGTTAGCCAATTCATTCATTGTCCACTTTTCCGTAATAGTGTTGTAGTGAATTTGGAAATGCCCGTACTGAGGAGGTAAACTGTTTAGGATAAATTGGACGAGAAACGCCTCATCCACTGATAATCCCAAATTCTTTAGTTTAGCTGCAAGGTTGGTCATCTCAATGACATGTTCATGCATTGATCTGGTGCCATCAAACTTCATGGTTGTAAGATCTGCCATTAGTTTCCCAGCAAGGGATTTGTCTGCAGTCTTAAACCTAGCTTCAATGGACTTCATATAGTCCTTAGCATTCTTAGGTGTAGGAAGGGATGTTTTTATGTTGGTGGCAATAGTCATTCGCAAAAACATAGTGCTTAGTCTGTCAGACCTTTTCCAGGCATTAAAGAAGGTTGTTTCATCAGGGGTACTTTTATCAGTGAGTGAAGCTGGCTTATCTTTACGAAGAGCGATATCCAGTTCAAGTACCCCCAATGTGAACTCAACTTGCTCTTTCCATTCTGAGAAGTTGGTTCCATTGAGCTTAGTGACAGAGGTAGCATGCGAAGTGAGATTAGTGGTTGCAAGAACTGCAATAGAGATACAACAATAAGGCTTTAATAAAAAATAAGACAACACACGCATAATATATGAATATATACGACAAAATTTTAGGTGCTCCTGTGGGTAGTCACCATAATTTCTACACATTATACCATCTAAGGTCGTCATTTTCAAGGTGATGTAAATGAGTGATGTTAATCTTAATTAGGAACAAACACTCCTTAATTATTGTTCAATCGTATGAGTATAATCCGCCTGTGGGCGACTAAATGCTTCATACCCTCTTGAACAATATGTAATGTAAACATCATGATGGTATAATTTATGGCCAAATTTCAGTATTTAATTGTTAGGGTCACTGTGGTGAGACCTAACCCTAAGCATACAACTTTGGTGATAAAAAGTGGCTTAATATGAATATAAACATTATATATTGCATGCATTCATGATAGATCATTCATTGTATGAAAAGTACTGATAAACCAGCCCCTCCGCGGCGCCCACCATAATGGCGGGGTTCTATATCATCGATTACGAAGAAACATACTAATGATAATCAACATAATACGGAATTATTATGAAAATATGATCCAACTATATGGCCTATTTTCTGTCCTTCTTTTCGATCATCTGTCTTTATCTTCGACTACTTCAAAGCGCCATCTTCAGTCTCGAAACAGCATCCCTTTCAGTCATGACGTACCAGTTACAGATCTCCTCCATTATTACATTGAATTTTTACTCACGCAGGAGTTTATACATAATTGAAAATTCAAAACTTAAATAAATCACGATCAAACAGTCGTGCCCAAATTAAAAAAAAATTACGGAATAACATAAATATAAACCATTCATGCAGGCCATAATAGTTGGATCGATAAATTGCTGCAAAACAGAGTCAGAACGGATCTATATTTGCCGATTATGGCGATGCATAGTTATCCTAATTAATGGACGATCATGTGTTCTAAAACCATGCTCTGATACCACATGTTATACTATTATTAACATGAACCCTAAGATCGTGAACAGCATGCTAATCACGTGTAGGATTTAATCTTAAATAAATTAAAGAGTACCTCCAGACATCCTGATGCAGAGAGCTTTCTGATCCTACAGTCTGGTGCTGTTGCCGATTGATGCTGTGATCCGTCGAGAAAGAGACTATGTGAATGGTTTCGATTTCTCTTTCCTTGCCTATAAAACCTTAATGTGTTGATTTTCGTGAATGCCTTTGTGATAGACGAAAGGCTTTGTTTTATAGGTGAAAAGAGGACCGAATTTCCAATCTGGGTTTCCATAGACTTAATCTCAACCATCCATCAAGGTAGAGTTTGTTATGGAATACATCTCATTAAGAAACCTTTTTATGTAAGGAATAGCATGTATCCTAAGAAAATAGATTTCCTATAATGACCACAATTCGGGAAAGGAAAGGACTTGTAGTCCAAGTAATGGACTTAAAGATAATTTCCTTACAAGAAAGAGCTGGAATCAACATGGACAAATCAAAACCAGCCTGCTGAGAGGAATCAGCCTACATCCCACCTTAACGCCCTTAAAATGGGATGAAAGGCCTGGGTCTTTCCTAAGGAAGAGATGGACATTCCGCTGCAAAAGTCATTGAAAAGCTTCTGAGCTTTCACCATGGAGGGCTTCTTATTGTGGTGTTTTGATTAATTTCTCAGAACCAAAGGATATTGATGGTTTGGAAGAATATAGCTGCAGCTGATAACTTTTCTTTATCTTCTACATTTTTGGTTATAGTAGTCCAAATAGAAGAAGGAGAAAGAGGATTAGGGGTTGAAATTCTCATTAAACAGATAACCCAGGACCACAAATGTTGAGCTGTAAGACAGGAAAAGAAGATATGCCAATCTGTTTCACTGTTGCAGTTGCAAGAGTAACATCTTGAAGCCATAGAGATCCCATTGTGCATTGCCCAATAATCTGTTGGAGTTTTCCTTAGGAGAAGGCGCCAGCTGAAGCAAGATAGTCTAAGATTAATGAGCTTATTCCAAACTAGGCCGTACCAAGGAATTGCAGCTTTTCTGGTTCTCAAAGTGTCCCAAGCTTGTTTTAGAGAAAGGGTCCCTGATGGAGAGCCTTTCCAAGTTAGTTTATCCGAGGTTGCCAGGCTAAGAAGATTTATTTGGTTTGTTTGCTGAAGGAGAAAGCGCTGAACCTCTGCCTGGTTGGAGGAAGGAATGACCCAGGAATTGTCTTGAATCAGATCTGCCACCCTATCATTTTCTGAGAAATGGAGGAGGGGAAAAATATTATAGGGAAATGTTCATATGCATTTATCCCTCACCATTTTTGGTGAGGGACACCCCAAAAGGGGAAGTTCCAAGTACAAAAGTGAGCAAGTACACCTTTGTACTTCCTCACTTTTGTACTTGGAACTTCCCCTTTTGGGGTGTCCCTCACCAAAAATGGTGAGGGATGGATGCACTTGAAGACCCCTCAATATTATATATATGAAAAACTGTTTATTAAATAGTAAAATGTAAAAGAAATAATTTCACTACAGTTGGGGAAATTTTCTCCATCCCATTGAAAATCTTTTCTTTGAATTTAAATTAATTTTTTGAAAGAAAAATTACTTTTCCCCTTAAAAGTAAATATAGAAAGGTTAAAACCTATTTGCCTGCAGAAAGAGGAGTTTTGTCCGGATCCTATAGGCAAATAGATTTTAACCTTTCTATAATTCTTTTTACGGGGAAGAGCTGAGAACGGCTTCTTACCACTCCCGTATGGAGTGGCCTAATTGGAAAAAAAAAAAAAAAAAGAAGTTTACAACATATTTAAACGATTTATTAATACTGCATTATTTTCAGATGCCTCCAAAATCAATGAATGTAGTTCATTCAGTACTCTTGGAAAGCAATTTCTCCACTTCTACTAACGACTGCCAGTCATATCTACTACACAAATTATCCTTATTACAGGTACAAGTTTGAACCATGAAGGCTCAAAAGGGACACAATAGAGGAAATCGATTATGCTGGACTGGTGGCCACTTTGGGCGCATGAACAGGAAACCCATCAATCTCGTCCATCCATGGGCTCTTCTCCTCGGTCGGATTGACGCTCCTAAGTGCCCGCCAAACAGCACTGTTACACTTGAAGCCGGATCCGAAAGCAATCTGCCACATCCGATCTCCCTTCTTGACCCTCCCCTTGGCCTCAGAGTAGCCAAGTTCATACCACAAAGAACTACTAGAAGTGTTGCCAAATCTGTAGAGAGTCATCCTTGAAGGCTCCATCTGCCAATCACTCAGCTCAAGTTTCTTCTGTAGCTCGTCCAAGACAGCCCGCCCGCCTGCGTGGATGCAGAAGTGCTCGAACGCGAGCTTGAAGTCAGGCATGTATGGCTTGATCTTCATCTTGAACACTTTTCGGGCAACTAATGTGGCGAAGAAGAGGAGCTGCTCTGACATGGGTAGGACCAGAGGGCCTAGTGTGGTGATGTTCGACTTGAGAGCTTCCCCAGCGATTGCCATGAGGTCTTTTGACAGGGAGACGCCGACTTTTCCAGCTTCATCTTCTTCTTGGGTCACACAATTGAATGCCCGATCATCGGCCCCTATGTGGGTGCGCACAGTGTGGACTAGCTGGTACTTTGATCGGCGACGGTCAGACCAGCGGTTCGATAGGAGGATGGCAGCTCCACCCAAGCGGAAGAGGCAGTTTGTGACCAGCATGGCTCGATTGTTGCCAGTGTACCAATTTAGGGTCATGTTCTCTGTGCTCACTACCAAGGCGTAGGAGTTGGGATCCACCTGTCAGGGGTTATTTGTTCCAGTGAAGTGGAATGAATCAGTTTAAATAAATATGATTTCAAAATCAAGGGGCTGCAAATAAAATGGATGGATGAAACGATTGACGTACACAATTCTAAGGATCCATGCATCCACCATTCATACAGTTGAGTTCAGCTGAGCCATGGGATGAAACATATTACCAACAGAAACCATGTGATCGATTGGTCCCCTACAGTCTCAAAATAGTACTACTAACAAATCACATTTCTAATTGGTTTTGGGTCAGATAAGTCTGATGATGACAACCCAAATTAAGGAAAAGTAGTATTCGTCTTTTGTATAATCTTGAGAACCACTCACATTTTTAATTAGGACCAACAAATCCCTAGGCCATTGTTTGTGTTAGAATACATACCATTTAATGGTCAAATGTGACCTCCTTTAAAAAGGTGAGGTTTGAATTAGTATGAGGTGAGGGGTGGGGGATATAAAGTGCTCATGTAGAAGAGACCTTCACTTTCCTAGGCATAAGAATTACTAGGGTGCAATGATGTTGTTTTATTCATTTTCCATGGCCTCTTAATTATATTTTCATTAGGCAACCCCCCTTTTTCTCTACTAAAAGACAAAAAGACTATACTTTCTAATACAAAAAATCAAAATAATTCTATCATAAACAACTAAAAATAAAATACCATCATAACCCACTTATATTTTATTCTTTATTCAAAATAATCTTTACTTTACTCAATTCTATTAGTAAAGCCCCCAAACAGGGCCTATAAAGAGAGGTTGTCTGAGGGTCATTTTGTCATATCTTTGATCTTTGTTTCCAACCACTAATATCGGCGTAATTCCTATGTATTTACTGCCTATACATTCTAGTGCAAACAATCAGGCGCAAAAGTGATCCTATGGGAACACCCAAAATCATGGTATGCATGCAGCTCTTTCCAGATTCCATAACCCAAACAGTGGAAGAAAACATAACAAACCTGGAGAAGCTGTTTAGCAAGATCTACGGATATGACTCCAGCACTGCAGCCCAGGCCACCAAGACTAAAGCTCTTAATGTTACTCCTCAGTTTGTAGTGATTCACAATCATGGCAGAAAGAGAGGGTATAGGATTGAATAAGCTGCTATTCACCACCAAAATCCCAATATCCTTTGGCTTCACCCCTGTCTTTGCCAGCACCTGATCCACCGCGCCGAACACCACTGCCTCCACCTCCTTCCTTGCCTCCGCCATGCACGGGTTCGGTGGAATGTTAAAGAGGGCATCGGGTAAGTACGTCAACTGCCCCAATCCCGATCTCTCCAAGATCTTCCTTTGAAACGTCATAGTCTGTTCAGTGAAAACACCGGTGAGCCTCAACTTCTCCATGAAAAGCTCATGGCTGCACTTTTTATCATCTCTACCCTTGTGTAAGGCGAAATCTACCAAGTAAACCGGCCGGGGCTGGGTCGTGAAGTAAATTCCTAATAGAAAGCCGAGGAGGCTTGAACATAGGACCACTGTCACTACATTGTCCTGGAGCTGGTTCCAGAGCTCCTTGAAGTCGTCCACTACGGTAAGCGGGGAGAGGTGCACCAAGGAAAGGATTAGACAGGGGATCAAGATGATGAGATGGATGAAGTTGGTTATCAAGTAATGGTATCCCAACTTTATATACTTCAACTTCACTGACTGATGGAAATTTGGGAGGTTGTTATTTTTCTTCTCGGTGTATTCGACGGAACTCAACACCTCGCTTTTCGGTTCTTGAAATTTATCCTTCATGATTGGTAGAACCCAAAGGAAGCAAAATGTGGAAATGGGATCTCTACTATTCTAGAGCAAGAATGAGAGAAGGAATTGAGAAGACGTAGGAATGAGTGAGGAAGACCTAAGATTTATAGCTTTATAGAGAAAAAAAGAGAGAGCGAGGTGTTGAATATGCAACTACCCCAAGTTCCCAACCAACTTTTTAATAGCGGGAAGCATTGATTTTGCTAGCAACATGAGCCGTACGTAGTTCAATTCTTGCTCTTTTTAACTGCCAACTGTTGTCATTTCTTCATTATGCAAATTCACGAAAATGCCAGCGCATTCAACCGCCACCTGAGTAGGGATGTCAAATGGGCTGGGCCGGCCCCGCCCGGCACGCTCCGGCAAGCCAGTCAGCGGCCCGAGGCCCTGCCCGGCCCGTTCAACGGCCCGGCCCGCACAAGGGCTGGGCTGGGCCTAGGTAGCTGGGCCCTCTGGCCCGTTTAACCCCGGGCCCGTCAGGCTCTCCAGGAACGTGGGCTGGGGGCTGCAGCCCGCTGGGATCGGCCCGCCAGCTAGCCCAACGGCTGGCTCGCCATGGGTTTCTTTAAAATCCGTCAAGTTGCTGTGGATAATTCTGTAGTATGGATTCGGCGCCCCGGCCCAGAGGAACTAGACACGGTACTCTATGTTAAGATTTTGCTTCATGTTTCAGTGATCTAGGCAATAATATGATGGGCCACATTCCACGGGCCATTATTACAAATTCAATGGGCAAAACCTTTGGTGAAGGATGATTAAGGGCAATTAAGAAATTGGGCTTTAAGGATGATGGACTACATTCTCCCCCCTTGAAAGGTCTTTATGCAAGATAAGCACAACCCCTACCTACCTGTCACACATGCCCAAGAGCTGATGGAGAAGGAAATTGCTCTACTTCAAACATGTGGAAGACTTTTTTTTTTTGTTTTGGTAAAAAAACGTGGAAGACTTAATATGAAACACTTGACGGATGATGGGGCATGGGTCAAACCTATCCGACACGGGCACATCTTCATGAGTGGGCTTCAGATAAGTGGAATTTGCGATTTTTTAAGAAAAAAAGGGTGCAATAATGGAGAGAGAGGGAGAACACAGCACACCGTTTTCTTCCACCTGGCAGACTATTTCCTCTCCAGACTTTAAAACCCTCAACATCATGAATTTTGGCTTTTTTTTTTTAACAAAAAAAAAAAGACTTCTTCACCCAAGGGAAAAAAATTTATCCACGGTAAAAACATCTTACACTATGTTTGATTGTCCATAACACATGGAAAAATAAAGTTTTAGTAAGGAAAAAGTTTACTTTTATTTTATCAAAACCTAAATATTTTACTTCCTAAAAGACAAGTAAAGTAATTACATTACCATTTGCCAACTTTTCATTTCACTTCTTGAAAGACATGTAAGTTTTTATTTTATTCCTTTTTTTTTAATATTGAAAAAAAAAAAAGGGAAAAACACAGTGCAGGCCCGCCTGGCCCAGCACGGCTCGGCCCGCAGCGGGCCGTGCTGGGCCAGGGTTTTTCCCTGGCGGGCCGGGCCGGGCCTGGCCGGCCCGCTAGCACGGCGGGCAGGCTGGAGCGGGCCCGGCCCGGCCCGTTTGACATTCCTACACCTGAGGATGGAAAGATAAGAAGTAATAATTTCCATAATAATTTATTTAAGCATTTAATCTGTGTTTTTGTGTGTTTCTTCTTGGTCGTCTGCTTTCTCTCTTTCAATGAAATCTCCATTCAAGCCTTTTAATAAATATATAATCTCTTTGTGCCAATATTTTGAAATTGGATCGGTGTAATTAAGGGACCTTCGGGGCCAACTCTCAGGGGTGCACCATGCGCCAGATGTGCACTTGTGACATATGTCTCACAAAATGATATGGTGGGAATAGCAAGTGAGGCCCACCTTGTGATCAATCCAAAATACATTTGCAAATCCCCAATATATCATGGTTCCTATGGAATTTACACTAATCCGAATGAATCGGATGATTGGATCGATTTTGATTTGTTTGGATGAAGATCAAGAATTATGATTCGATGACATGAAATTTTACGCCCAGGTGGGTCACCTCTAGATTTTTTATCTCCGCTTTCCCATGAATCGTATTTGCCCCAGGTAGGCCCTGCAAATCTGTGTTGGCTGGGTGTGTGTTTTTGTTATATATAAACACTTAATCCTATGCGATGAGAGCGATTGATCTATGGCGTGATCAAAATCTTTTGCCTGACGAGAACAATTGATCATCGATGGTGTGATCAAGCTTTTCTTGCCTCCCAAAACCCATCTTGCGTTAAAAGTTAACTATGAAAGGTGGCCGGTGTGAATCTAAATATAACGGGTTCCACAGAAGGTGGCCCATGTAGGTGCACGCATGCATCTCCCGTGTTGGAAATGGGTGGACCCACACTAAGATAACAATGAGAAACACACTAAAAAATAGAAAGCAAATAATGGGGCCAAGTATTTGCTAAAGGAAAACGCCCCCACATAATAACGAATGGGGAAGAGGTAACGTGGACTCATTATTAATGATACGTTTTGTTAAAACACTAAAATCTCATGGCAGCTAATGCATCATCTTAATTGTTTTTTTAAATGAAAAATAAAAAGACGAGATTGTATATAGTTGGCAAATCTTGATTGGATAAAATAGTATCTCCCTATTTGAACAAAATAGACTGGCCTCCTCTTAAAATGACTTTAATGTCCTTCTATCTTTTTTCTTTTCAAATTAAGGAGTGACAACTTTTCTTCCCTATTTTTTTTCTCCATGTAAGACTCTATGGCGGACCTCTCTAATAAAATCAATTGGTTAAGTAAAGAACAATATTTTTTAGAGTAAATTAGCAAAAGGTCCCTCAAAACAGTCTTGTAAGGCCTTCAGTCCAACAACTTTTTCTCTAAGGCATGTAGTCCATACAGCTGGACATATTTTGGTGAGAGTTACACATCAGGCATTTTATGATTGATTTGCCCTTTCAATTGATTAGGCATAAAATTTGGAATTTTAAAATTTCAAATCTTCCATTCCCTCTCATTCATCCCTCTCATTCATAGGGCGCTGTAACTTCTCGTTTACAAGAACGGTAGCAACAATCTTCTCTGGCGACGGCACAGTGGTGGAGCGATGACCTCAGAATCCTCTGTTCTTTCTCTTTATAGAACTGAACACCACCGTTCTTCTGCGATCGTCTTCTCCGGTACCGACAGGATCTTTTGTGCTTTCCTGGAATAGCAACAAGGTTGTAGTTAGGTTACTGGTACTGCTGCTGGGCTAGAGTTCTGCATCTTTCCACAGAACGAAATCGAAGGAAGAAGGCAGATTGAGATGGTGGCCACGATTGATCTGAAAAGCAGAACAAAGGATCTCGGACCTGAAGTCATCGTCATCGGCGACAATCTGACGAAGAAGAAGACAATTCGGGTTGGTGTTGCTCGGAAACCCGCCACCGCCAAAGTTCCGGTTGCACGTCACATCAGTTTGGGCAGTCACCTCCATTGGAGCAAGAGCAACTAGGCGTTGCGCTTTAGTTCTGATGCGGAACAGAATGTAGGAAGATAAGGAAGAATGTAGGAAGATAAGGAAAAGTCTATCATGAAAATGTTGAAGTTGGAGTTGGTCTTGAACAAGCACCAAAGGGAAGCAATGGAGAGAGGGTTATTAGAGAGAAAACCATCATAGCCCATAGAAAAAAGCAAGGAAGCCGCAGGGGGGGGGGGGGGGGTGTGTGGAATCGAGAAGCCAAGTCTTCTTGTGAAGAAGCCCCCAAATGAAGACGAGAGCTGCTACATGTCCCGACATCGGCCCCGATATCGGGACCGATTCACTGGGAGGGTAAAATATTTTACCCTCCTCCCATGTAAGTCAGTCCCGACATCGGGACTTTTTCAATGAAGATAGACAAACGAGGATGAATTAACTTGCCCGAAACCAAGCTAGCCCAAGGAAAAGTAACTGCTCTAGATCGCACATGATGCCAAGCTTCAGTCAAAGTGTAAATCCCACTAGAATTCCAGTCGAACAAAGATGATCATCAGTCAGGTTAGCAGGAAGATGAATGTTGGTGCATGTGCGTTGCCAGAAGCTGTGAACATCTGCAAGAATGTTATCAGGAATTGACCAACTTCTTCTTCTTTCAGGAATAATATTTGCAACAATCTCATAGCTGGAGAATTGAAATTGTGGAAAAAAAAAAGAGGCTATAGGAGAGTGTTCCATCCATCTATCATGCCATAAACTAATTTTAGTTCCATCTCCCATAGTCCAAGTAGAACCAAGCTGAAAGATCTTGGCAAGGGATCTAATTTTCTTCCAAATACAGGATCCAACTGAAGTATTACCAGGGTCCCATAGAGAGGAAATTCTAAAATATCTCAATTTAAACCAATTAGCCCACAGAGTTGATGTGGCCATTGCTTGCCAACCAAGGCGGAGCATGCAAGCCTCATTTAGCTCACCAACTCTACGAATTCCTAGGCCTCCCTCTTTGTTTTTTTGGAAGGCATATAATTTATATCCCATCTTACCAAATTCCTTTTTGTTTGGGAGTGGTTGGAAGACCAAAGAAAATTCCTCATTAACTTTTCAATTTGATCACAAATTAATCTTGGATTTGGAATTGTAAGGGCAATGTGCAATTATAATATATTATAAACGTAGGCATCGATTTTGAAATTGGAATCTGATTTGCTAATCGATTGTAAAATTGGACTTTAATCTCAAATCAATTTGAGAAATTGATTTGAGATAAGGTCTATCAATCAATTCAACTGACGTATCCAACTCAAACTATCTTTCAATTTTGCAATTGATTTTATCTTATTGAGATATTTTGATCAATTTAAAGGGTCCCATGCAAAAAAAAAAAAAAATTTCAAAGAGTCCGATCTAAATACGAGAGATTCTATCTCATCAAGTTAATCTAAGGAGAACTCTTTTGATAAATTTCAAAATCCTTATCCTATCCTAAAATCTCTCTACCTTTTCTATTGATTCCCGAAATCTCTCCCCATATATTAAATAAGTAATTCCCTAATTTCTCCAATTTCAATCAATTCCTAAAATCTCTCAACTCTAAACTTCATATCTCCACATTAAAAATTAAGCAAACCCATAAGTGATACGACAAATCAGCTTTTTAAAAATATACTTAATGGATTCAGTTCATTTAAGTACGCACTAAATAAGGTCTACCATGTGGGTCTCAGCAAACGCACCAATGGGATCTATACCATGAAATTAAAACCATAAAGATCACTATCTTATCTTATATTGGAATTGAGATCAAGTCTCAATTTATCTGGAGTTACCCTCACCGTCAGATTGGTTATGGCTTGAGCTAGCGATCTTATAATTTTAAGTTCTATCTTAATCACATTTCTAGCCGTTACTTTTTAATAGAGGGGGCCTCGATTTTTTTGATGATGGTGATTGATTATCATCAAGTAGCCACTTGCTTTCTCAAGAACCATGGGCAAAATGTTTAGCTACTTGGTCAATGATTGGCATACTTTTCTCTATCCTTCTTCTTCTTTTTGCTAATATTTATTGTTCTTTCAGTTGAGTTTTTTGCTTTTAACTTTTGTTGGGTTTTTCTTTAGTATTGATTAGTTGTAGCAAAACTCTTTGAATTAACTTGAATTAGTTGTAGCAAAACTCTTTGAATTAACTTGAATTGAAGGGATGAGGCTTTGTTAATGATTATATGGCAATGACAAGAAGGTTTGCTTTCCATATCATTTTCTTCTTTTGCTAATATTTGTTATTCTTTTAAGGTTTTTATTTATTTATTTATTTATTTTGCTGTTAACTTTTTTTTTTTTTATAACTGTTAAGTTGTAGCAAAACTCTTTGAATTAACGTGAATTGATGGGATGAGGCTTTGTTGATGACACTATTTGTCTCCCAATGCATAATCTTTTTTCCAAATTAGTTTGTTCCAAAATAAGAACTATGTTGCTTTGATATTGGGTTGATTAGATTTAATAGATATAAGAACCAAGGGATTTACTTGTATTTTTACAATGTTTGACTTAGTGATGTTAAGGATTTTGTTAAGACTTTCAAGTTTTCAATTGTTAGGACTTTCAAGTTTTATCAATAACTTTATAATCTGTTTTACCCAAAAAAAAAAAATAGTTGGGAATGCTCCTTATAAGGTATTTAATCTTTTTTTAGCTATTTCATAACAATTGATGGGCCAAACCATATATTGATATAGAAGTGCAACAAAACTCCCGTAGAAGAATATTTCCAATGAGTTTTTTTAATTTTCTTCCAATTTTGTATTTAATTTTTTGAATTAGCGCATTTTTCTCTTCTTGAAATTTTATGCCACCATCATTACTCATTCATTGTAGGATCCATGGTGGGCCACATTGTGAATGTTCACAAGTTGAATAAAATCATGCTACGAATTGGATGGTGGGGATCTTTCAACCAAGTCAATCCTAAGTGGGCCACTGAATACTGGATTTGACTTTTAACAAGTGGGTGTTATATTAGATGGTTAGGATCTTTTAAATTGAGGTCCATCACTCACCTATTGCTGCTCTTAAGGAAATAATGTCTATTTAAAGTGTCACCTATTGGCTCCCATTTTTTATTTTTAGTATTGGATATGAGGATCTTTCAACTTTATCAATCTCTAGTGGGCCGTTGACTATTGGATTTGGACTTGGATTTTTAAGAATTGGGCTTGAAATAGATACAAAAGACTCATATAAATAGGACAACATGATTTACATGATTTTCTCTCCAAAAATTAGAGTCAGCCCATTATATTATTGAATATGTATAAAATACATATTTTACTAATTATATGTTTTTTTTATCAATCTATTATTGGGCCTTACTTTGATTAGAATCATTTTACCATGGCGACCAAATGACCATCGAAGTCAATCATTAGTTTTAGGATGACAGCAAAATAAAGTGATCTTATTTTAAAATTAACTAATAATTATGTGTTTTACTTTTTGTTAATATTATAGGTGATTGGATTTGATTTCAAATTTTACCATCGTAATATAGCTCAAACTAAAAATTTTAATTATTTTAAAATATTTGTCATTTTTTAATATTGTAAGTTATATTGCCCGGGATAATTAGCGCGGGCATGTTTAGCTAGTGGGATACTTGAGAGGGAATGTTGGTCCAAAATAAGCGTAGAGGCAATTTTGATTATAGGAAAGCATGGGATGTTGTTTGGTTGAGATTATGATACAACTAGGTGAATATGTATTCTTAATTGATTTTTCAATTTAGTTCTCTAGATATGAACATTACTTGGAGATCATGTGGGCGCCATCTGTTTGCAGGAATTCCCGAACGAAACTCCCGGACCGACTTGGTTTAATAATATGTTATCGAGACCCCTCTTAAGATAGTTGTATCAACTATAATGTTGGGTAGGTGATATTTAATTTAGCCACCAGTTATGTGTATAGTGTATTTTTAAACCGTTGAAAACAAGAGTTTCTTTTCTAATACCCAATGATTGATGTTGGTTCTAACTCTTGCATTTCATTTTTTTGTTTAGAAAGGCTAACACGACTTGACAATTAAGCATAATTAATTAATATTAATTATAGTAATTAAGGCTCGGGACCTCACAACCGTCATTAGTCATGTGACAAATAATACTTAGGTATTTTTTTTTGCTGTCACACCCCGTTGACAACAATCAATGGCCTCAATGATGATTTGGACGATTGGATGCTTGACCCGAATGTGCATAAAAATCTTATGCGCATAAAAATCTTAAGAATGAATCATCGTTGATCTATTCGGTCAGGATGCCAGGTTTGTCCTGTGCAACTTGTTGCAATAGTCAGGAAGGAGCTGGCACAGCTTTTAATATGAAATACGTATGTCATTTCATCCTATATATTTTCCCTTTAGAGCATATCTACTCAGAGGTGGACCCAAGATTTTCGTTTAGGTGGGGCTAAATCTTTGCTAGAATTTTTTCACATCAACAAAAGCAAATGAGAAACTGTATTCCATTTAAATAGACGCAAAAACAGTTAACTACATAAACTAATTACATATATTTTTTGTTCGAAATGATGACTATATTCATTTCTCAAAAATTTACAATATAAGAGAACTATACTGAAAACAAAAGAAAAACCCCAAAAAAATGGGCAATTCAATCATCCCCCAAAAAAAGGGTTGACAACATCAAAAAAAATTCGGGTATCAACTTGAAGAAAGAAGTACATATTAACGATTGGACATCAACTAACATATATTTCTCTCATCAAAAGTCATCCCAACTTCAAAACAAAATTTTTACAATTGCCCTCTACGATTCTTCATGTTTTGAAAGCGTTGCATGATCGTCTCATCATCAATGCTATTGAATATGTCTTTTTCGATATGTGCAAGCAAACAATCATTTATCCACTCATCTTCCATTCGATTACGCAGTCGATTCTTAAAAATTTTCATAGCATAAAATACCCTCTTAACAGTAGCAGTGGCAACTGGTAGAGTTAGCACTAATTTCAAGAGCAAATAAACTAAAGGATATACAATGTCTCTTTCTGTTTCAACCATCTTCTGAGCAAGGCCGCTAATTCCTTTCACTCTGAAAACTTACTATTGGTGCGCATACCAACGATATAAGTAGAAAGCGGAATATCAAGTTTCACCCGATCTGAGTCCGAAAATCATTTGGATATAACTAAGAAAGGCGGATCAATTTTTCATTATCGAAAGCAGAAAATGAATCACTTGAATCCAAGCATGCCGCACAAAGAAGCAACTCAGTGTTCACCACATTGAAGCGGCAATTGAGTGTTGACACCAAAAATGTCACTTTGCCTCTTCAAATCAAGAAAGCTGCATGAAGTCGCAACCTGCCATAAATAGGCAATGCAATTTCTCCAAAAATTCAAATCTTGTCAGAATCAAACAAAAACTGCAAGATCCTTCAAGATAGCCAAGAGAAGAGTACACATGAAGTTTCGGGCCATTTCGACAACATTTGGCCTAACTTCACTTCTCCGACAGCTAAACGGGAGCTCCCGGCGGCGACATCATCGGAGACGTCAAAACTTCGATCAGAGCCTACAGATGACTCCAGCATGTCCCAAAAGGGCTCCATGCCAAATTTCAAGTCAAACCGACAACGTTTGACCCTCCATCAATGCTCGAGCAGCAAAATCAAGCCTCCCGGCGGCGGGAACCACCGAAGCCTTCGCTCATCAAACCAAGTGCATGAGTGGCTTCTACATGCTTCCAAAAGGCTGCACGTCGAATTTCAGGTCATTCCGACAACGTTTGACCAGGTTTCGATGCTCCGAGAGAAAATCAAGCCTACCGACGGCGGAGCAACCCGGGACCATGACATCCAAGACAGAGCCCATGGAACGTCTCAAAATGACTCCAATAGGCTCCCCGTCAAATTTCAGGTCAATCGGACATCGTTTGGCCACATATCAAAGCTCGGCATTTTCCCCGCAGCAAAATCAAGTGAAGCATCGACGGGACCCCAAACGGCTTCAAAACTCAAACAAAAGCCTATGGTTGGTCTTATTTATTGCTCAGGAGGCTTCACCTCAAATTTCAGGTCATTCCGACATCGTTTGACCAAGTTTCAGCTTCTGGCGGAAAATCAGCAGCTCTACGCGACAAAGTCTTCGGCTTTCCCGGAAAATTGGAAACTTTGCACTCTAAAAATGCAAGGATTCTCATCAAGTTTTCTACAGGGAAATCAAGCCAATAAATGAGAAGAAATGTCAAGAAAAATACAGAAGAAAACGGCGACGAAAAAGACCTCAAAACGACCGCAAAACGGGCTCCGAAGGGGAAAAATCCCCCAGGGTCGCAGACCCCTGCGACCATGGCCCATGGTCGCAGGCCCCTGCGACCATGGCCCATGGTCGCCGGCGACCATGGAGGTCCGGGTCACCGGATTTTCCGCCGGTGACCCGTTTTTCCCTTTTTTTTCGCGTTTCGCACACTTTGGCCCCTGTGGTTTCCTGAAAATGTGATTTTTAGTGCTTTAAATTGACTCATATCCGACGACGTCTCGGATCCGCCATCAAAAGCATAAAATCATCATTGATCGCTCCAAGATCGTCAACCGGCTGACCAAGAAAGTGCGCTTTCTGTCCGACCGATCGTGAAATCGACAAGACAGATGTCACCGGCCCGCTCTTAGCTATCAATGTCTGAAGTTACATGTTCATCCGATGTCGATCAGCATGTAGATCCATCGATGATCATCGCCAGAAGAATTCCAGAAGACACGGCACGGCCCGCGACTCTTCGACTGCTCGGCGACCAATTAATGTGGTTAATTGACTAGCTTTATTATAGTCATTAATTCATTTCTTTGGACGGCCCAATCAGAAGCAAGCATTTGGGAGTTACAAGTCAATTGATTCATGGCATTTAAACCATGAAACTCCTCCCATTATGGTAATTAAGGTGATTAAAAGCCCTTAATCTCCATCGGCCAATCAGATTCAAGGAAAAAGGAGTTACAAAATCAAGAAATAAATCTTGTAACTCCTCCCATTAAAGCCATTAAGGCTCATAAACCCTCCTAAATGGCTACCAAAAGCCTATAAATAGGAGAGCATTCCATTGAAATTGGAATCGGAAAAAAGAGGAGAAAATCAGAAGATCAGAAAAAAAAGGGATCAGAAAGAGATCTGAGAGAAAGAAAAAGAGAGAAAAACTCTGCTGAAGTTCTGCACCGGCCACCACTACAAGGTGACAAAAGTCCCTTGGGGGGCACCCCCCCCCCAAGGTCCTTGCCTTCTCCTGCTGCCTCCAATGGCTTAGACGTGGCTTTTCAGCCCGTCTACTTAGCTTTTTATTGGACATAGGACCTTCTCTTGGTCTTTGTCCTCTAAAAACCTGAGGTTATAGCCAAGCCAAGCGAATCAAAAGCATCTTCTGTTCTCATCTGCATGGATGATGGCGAAGCCCATACATGGCTTGCGACCGTCAATCTGAACGAGTCCCACACAATCTCCTGAAAAGTTAGATCTTCCTTTTCTTGCTTTTCATTGTAGTTTGTATTTTTCTAAAAGAGACAAAAATCACAAATCTTGTCTTTCATTATTGATAAGAATTGTAAATCGGCTATAAACGCCAAAATCGGCTATAAATGCCAAACAAAATCGCCTTTCACGGCAAACCAAGAAAATGTCTCTTTTCTTAAATATTTGTGCAATGGAAAACTTGAAAGAAGTTGATTTCCTTTTTACTTGCGAAGGTTGATCTCCGGATTACCACTTGCAATTCCAAGTAAAATAGAAAATCTGGCACACCCACACAAAGAAATGTTGATGCACGCTTCAGGGCCCGCTAGGGCGCGAAAGGGCCGGACCCGACGGACTCCCACGTTCCGCCGACCCCGGTAGCCGCCCCCACGGCGCCTCGGAGCGCGTTCCATCATTGAGCTCTTGAAGTTGCAAATCAATAGTAGCATAGAACATGTCGACTTGAAAATGATGGAGATTTGTCAATTTTTCTTTATGTCGTGATCGCTTTCGTTCAACAAACATATCGTTTATATTGGGAATGATGACTTCATATTTATCACAAAATGGATGTACGTACTTCAAATAGGAGAGGATCCCACCCATCATCTCTCATCATTTGCAGTCGTTGCTTCAACACTCTCACTAGTTCCAAGGCAGTAATAATATTTTGATCTTTTTGCGACAATAACTTTGATAATTCATTGGTGATCCCCAATATATCTATCATCAAATGCATTTTAAATGTAGAATCAAATTCACCCAATACACACAATAAGTTAGTGGCAGAGCCCTTGTCTTCACTCATATTATCATCTGAGATAATTTTAAGCAAATCAATCACAGAGGAGAACCTAGGTCTCAAGTTAATCGATGTATCAAAATGTGAGCCCCAACGTGTATCTCCCGGCTTCTTGAGGCTAGTCTTCTGATTCAAACCCTGTCCAATTTTAAGTTCACCTGAATTAAGAGCATCAATGACTTTAGCAGCTTGTATATTTTGGAGCATGTTGTGGCGTTTGCAAGAGCCTCCAACAACATTCAACACCATAGAAATTGAGTCGAAGAAAACAGCGATTGGTTTGTTATCTTTTGCGACAATAATGAGTGTCAACTGAAGCTAATGTGCAAAACAATGAACATAGAATGCTATTGAATTCTCATTTTGAATGAGCCTTTGGAGGCCATTAAACTCACCCTTCATATTAGTAGCCCCATCATAACCTTGCCCACGCAAACTTGAGATGCTCAATCCATGCTTGGAAAATATCACTTCGATGGCCATTTTAAGTGACTGAGCTTTAGTGTTTGTAATATGTTCTATGGCTAAAAACCACTCAATCACACTTCCCTGTTTATCCAGAAAGCGTATAACAACAGCCATTTGCTCTTTAATAGAAATATCCCTAGATTCATCCACCAAAAGGGCAAATGGTGCATCTCCAAGCTTATAAATGATAGCCTAAGCAGCTTTTGTGGCAGCCGCATTCACAATGTCTTTTTGAATCTTAGAGGAGGTCAATTTTAGATTCTCATGAGTATTTTTCAATACAACTCTTTTAATAGCTTCATTCTGATTGGCAAGTACTTATAAAAGCTCAAGGAAGTTACCCATATTATTTGAATCTTTAGATTCATCATGACCACGAAAAGGCAATCCTTGTCGTAGAAGAAATCGAATAGAAACAAGGGTTGCCTTCAAGAGGATTCGAAAATCTGTTCGAATTTGATTTGACTGCTTGACAATAATCGTCTCAATGTGTTGCTCCTGATTCAATAAGTTCCGGCACTTCTCATATGCTTGATTATGAATACTATTCGGTCCTCCCACATAATTTTCAATTCTTTCTTCTTTCCTCCAACTTTTAAATCCTTGAGTTATAAAAGCATCATAACGTGTTTCCTCTCCAAAAAGATAACAACAAAGGCAAAATACAGTATATTTTTCTATGATGTACTCCAACCAACTACTGTAATCCTTAAACCAAACAGGATTAAATCACCTCTTATCTTGTCCACATCCCGTATATGGAAACTTATGGTTACGAGGATGACAAGGGCCCTTTTGTAGATATGCTCTTCGGACTTGGTTCCTATCCGTATGATGATAGCTTGAGATTGAATTTCGTAACCCAAGATCTGCGGGAAGATTTGTCAAGTTAACTTCTACACGTCCTTTCTTCGCGGATGATGGCATTTCATCATTCTTATCATTCTCTAGAGTCGGAGATGGTGGATTAGTAGTTGATTTCTTTTTGTAATATTTTTCTATATCTGATTCAAAGATAAGGTCAATTACATCAAGATCCTCACCAACCACCAATAATCACCGTTTATAGCATAGGTTAAAGACATGATTTTAAATAATTTTTTTTATTTTTATAAGGAACCCTACTATTAATACCTAATTTGTGAATAAACTTTTAAACTATAACACTCAAATCACGAATCCTCAAGAAATTAACACATAAATTGACAAGCAAACTACAATAATAATAAAGAAACTTTAAAGAAGTAATACAGATTAGCATATAAAAATTAGTACATTTTTATTCTTTCCTTAAGCTCGAAACAATTCCTTTAACATATGAATCCAAATGAGAGCACATGTATTTATAAATGAACATCATCAGCATTATCATAAACATCATATTACGGGCCAAGAAAAGTTTTTAAAAAGAAAAAGGAGAAGAAGAAATAAGTAATTAAAGATTAAACATTGATCAAGACAATTAAAGATGACTTGCTCTTGACAATAAAAAAATATATTAAGTGTTTTGGGTAAGATGAAGAAGAGGCCATTGAAAAAGAAATGAAACTGATCCTGAACTGTTGAGTTCTCATCGAGTCTTGAACTCTTTGAGTTTTCAATAAAACTCCGAACTTCAGATTTCTAGATGAGCTGAATAACAAGACTCAGGCCATTGTCACTTCGTTTTGAGTAATAATTGAGCTAGTCACTATTTAAGGGGTGTTTTTTTTTTTTTCCCGATAAAGGAACTATGTATTAGAGAGAAATTAAAGAGTAACTGATGAGTGCATGGTTACATAGCAGTGGTAGAGGAAAGTTTGGTAGGCAAAAGTAAACAAAAACAAAACGGTAACAGTAGACGTCCCTATAGTAGCCAAAACGGTAACAGTAGACGCCCCAGATCAGATCCAGGTGGGTCCGCCTCTGTCTCCACTAGAGATGTCAAAGTGAAGATACAATTTGATCCTTTGAAATCTGACAACTTTAAAATTGGCAATTCCATCCCACATGCCAAATGTATTATTTTATTATTCTTTTGGATTTAACATTGAACTCAACCTAAATTTTGAAATAAAATAAGTCTAAATATGATTTAGCATCTTTTTTTTTTTCTCATATGCTAAATTTGACATTTCACTCTCATATGCTAAATGCCATCTCATTTTTCCCATGACTATTGGACTAGAAATCCGTGCCAAAAACTCAATGTGGCATGTACGCCTTGGAATTAGAGGAGCCCAAGTCTGTCCTGGATGACCTTGGCTGATGATCGCCATCCCATCATTGGATATGAGCAGCTTTGATTCCTATTGTAAGTCCAAACTTTTTATATTTTATTTTTTTGGGTATAAGATTGAGTCAAACTTGTTAACTGGGGTTTGGATCAGGAATGCGCCAATGGTCAATTGTGATCGGCCATACCTTGCCGTCAACAACCTTTTCGATGGCTTCGGGACACAGTAGTTGGCTGTCTCTTTCTCTAAGATTTTTTTTTTTCGTTGAGGTAGATCTGTAAGATTTATATTAGAATGAGAAGGGTGATAAACACCAACAACCATATCAAAACATTACATAATGGGAGTTGGGACTGACTGAATCAAATCGGTACGTGTAAGAGTTCTACCAGTCAACATCACAATTAAAAAGAATGACAAAATTTGGCAATTCGGTGCGCCGCCTCAACCTACTACGATGGAAACAGTTCCCCTGTTTGGACAAATCAGGGGTTACCACATGCGGGGGCGGCCCCCACGCGTGTCACCCCCTGATTTGTATAAACAAGGCTCTCCTGTTTGGACGAAACAAGAGATCCGGATCCCTTCTTAGATGCAACAAAGAAATTTTTTATTATCAAAGTCCTTGGCAATCTAAAATGATTGAGATCAACGCCCAATCCATGCTACCATTAATTGCTTGGATTGCCACCGTGACATCACACAAAATTTGGCCTCTTTTTATGTCCAAAACTTTGGCTCTATTCAAAGGATCGCTACCCTTTTTCTGTTGAGTTAATACCTTCTGCTTTAATTCCTCCCGCATATATTATAGATTTACCCATCCAATCTTCTAACTGAAGCATCAGAAAAATAAACAAACCAAAACCACATCTATTCTAATTCTCTCTTTAAAGTTGTATAGCAATTGGAAAAAAAAAAAATAAAATTCAATTCTAGCCTTAGGAGAAGCCACGTTAGCTTCTTAGGTCCCATTTATGAATGTGACTTTCCAAAAACACATATGTACCTTTTCAATAAAATGTGCCTCTTCTTGGGGCCCATTTGTAAATGTGTCTTCTTAAAAATATAAATGTGCCTTTTTAATAAAATGTGTCATATGTGCCTTTTTAATAAAATGTATTTCTTGGGTCCATTTGTGTAGATGTGACCCAATTTAAAGGAATGCCTTCCAACTCTATAAATTAAAGTTATTTTCAAAGTTTTTATATAGTATTCAAAATTAGCAGAAATGAATATAAGTCATTTGTTTTTAAGATGAAACATGTATGCTGAAGTGGATTAAGGAAAGAAAGGTTTGATTTTCACCAATTTTTTTTGTTGATTTGAATTTTTTAGTTATTTTGTTATAAATAGATTTATATAAAAGGGATATGAATTCTAAAATATTATTCCGGGTCGTACAAGACTAAACATGCGCATCAAACACGGGCTTCATGCAGTGGCGGACCCACGTTAAGTTTATTGGGGGCAGTGGACCCCGTTGGGCTTTGGAAAATCCACAAATTTTCCATGGGCCGCTAGCCCATGCCCCCGTCGACCCAACATACTTGCCCCTACCCCTTTTAATATTTTTGAAACCCTTCCCCTTTCCAAAACCCTACCCGTTCCAAAACCCTCCCCCTTCCTCTTCCTCTTCCTCTTCCTCAAACCCCAAACCCTCTCAAAGGGCCGGGCTTTTGCTTGAACGAAATCCCAGCCCTCTCCTTCAAGCTCTAACGGCTGACGCTCCGACAGTCCGGCTCCATCACTCCGGCATAGAAGGGAGGTGTGGTTTGAAGCTTCCACCATCTCAGATTCTCATTCAGCCAAGCATCTGCAACTGGAAGACTGCAACCAAATAGTGGTATAGGTACTTGCAATCCTTTCTTGGGCTTCTTTTCTCTGCAATATTTGTAGGGCATTTTTCAAAATCTGGTATGGTTTTCTATTTGTGTGCATTTTTTTCTATAATGTTCCCTGTGAAGATTTCTGCATGCTGCAATCATTCCTTTTTTTAGAAGGATTTGTGTTGTTGGGATGATTGTTTCAGGTATTAAAATCTAGGGTTTGATTTTGGGAATGGCGGTATTATTTGGTAATGCCATTGGAACAGTATGGATTGTGGGTGTGTTTACAAGTGGTGTGATGGACCTTAGCTCAGATATGAAACCAATTGTTTGATCCTTAGTTGTAAAACCAAGGAGTTGAGTGTGAGTCCTTTTTTTTTTTAGATTTCTTTTGTTGCCTTTGATGCACGTTTGTAAGCTATTGGTAAGATTATATGATTTCTTTTCCTCTTTGAATGAATTTCCTTGCTTCACAGATGACAGAAGTCACAGAACACAGACTCATCAGAGTCTTTCATACACCGTTTTGTGGTGGCATGTTGTTATACCATGTTCTAAAAAATTATAAGGTTTTGGCCTATGTATTTAGTCTGTACTTGAACTCCATTCTCAATACATTTGTATTCTACTTTGTTGCTCTGTATTTCTAGCTAGGAATAGCATTAATCTTATCACGTGGTGTTTGTTTGGGCTTCTAAGGAATCCCATGTACCTTTCTTTCTCTGAAACCCAACTGTGTAAAGCTTGTAGACATGCACACACCATTCCTTGTTTGCCACAATAAATCAAAATAGTAACAACTCTTCCATTCATTAGAGACAATCATGCATACAATCCGAAGTTCCGGACCCTTATTTTTTGTGAGCAGATAAATAGTATTACATTCACCAAGGGATGGTAACCATCAAATTGGTGTGAAAAGTGTTAATCCCAGATGAGGTTGACACCGAATCTATTTCTAATGTCTGTGTATTTCAATGGTTGTAGTCATTGCGAATGGACTGCAAATACTAAGGATCTCTAAATCACCCAAACCAGCAATGTATATTCACAAAATAGAAGACTACTCTGCAATGAACTCCAAGTCTCTTCACTACTAGGATTACTAAAAGATAAGCGCATGAGTTAAATGCCAATTCAAAAATCTCTAACAGTAGTTTCATTCCAAGACAAACTCTCATAGGGCCATGGATTAAGACTTTAAGCAGGAGATCAACTTTTGAGCTTACCAACTGATTAATTCGATATGGGCCCATGCTAGACTGCCACACAATTTCTAACAAAAAATAATGGTTCACATTGTAAAAACAAGCTCTTGAAATTCAACAGGGCTTATTGAACAGTTTGGATTATCTAACCTTGGTTTTATAACTCAATTGAGTTGGGTTTTGCCTTATTCGATCAACAAACAAATCATCCAATTTTTTTAGTCTAATTTGATTTTCATCCCACTTATTAGAATAATAAATTGATCTCTTGAGAATTGGGTGTTAGTTGTAGGATTTCTTACCAAAAAAAAATATAAAGAACCATGTCTTTAAACCATCTTAAATGTGGAGATTACTAGTTGTTGGTGTGATTTTGATGGAATTAACTTTATCTTTGTATCAGATATGGAAAATTAAAAAGAAAACCAACTGCTAATCTATCATCTCCAACACAAGAGAATGATAACAATGATCAAGTGCCATCACCCTCAAAGAAAAGTTATGTAGAGGTTAACCTAGCAGATCTTCCCGCTGACAATGGGTTACGGAATTCAATTTCAAACTATCATCATAAGGAACGGGAACAAATCCGAAGAGCGTATCTACAAAAAGGTCCTTGTTAGCCTCGTGGCAATATCTTTCCTTATTCGGAGTTTGGACAAGTGAAGAGACGATTTAATCCTGCTTGGTTTAAGGAGTTCGGCAGTTGGTTGGAGTATAGCATTGAAAAAGATGCTGCATTTTGCCTATGTTGTTACCTTTTTGGAGAGCAGAAACGTTATGATGTTTTTGTAACTAAAGGATATAGAAATTGGAAGAAAAAAGAAAGAATTGCAGATCATCTGGGAGGCCCTAATAGTGCTCACAATCAAGCATATGAGAAGTGCCAGAATTTACTAAATCAGAAACGACACATTGAGACAGTTATTATAAAGCAATCAGATCAAGCTCGAATAGAGTATCGAATCCGTTTGAAGGCAACACTTGATTGTATCCGCTTACTTCTACGCCAAGGGTTGCCTTTTCGTGGTCATGATGAATCTGAAAAGTCTAACAACATGGGTAACTTTCTTGAATTTTTGAAAGTAATAGCCAAGCAAAATGAGTCCATTAAAAGAGTTGTGTTGGACAATGCCCCCGAAAATCTGAAATTAACTTCTCCAAAGATTCAAAAAGACATTGTGAGTGCAGGAAACCACACAGGATATCATTTCCGAGCTTGGAGATGCACCATTTGCTCTCTTAATGGATGAGTCTCGTGATATCTCTATGAAAGAGAAAATGGTCGTTGTTATACGCTATGTGGACATGCAGGGATGTGTGATTGAGCGTTTTCTAGCCATAGAACATGTTACAAATACTACTGCTCAATCACTTAAGGCGGCAGTGGAAGCGATATTTTCCAAGCATGGATTGAGTTTGACACATTTGCGTGGGCAAGGTTATGATGGGGCTAGTAATATGCGGGGTGAGCTTGATGGCCTCAAAACACTAATCATGAATGCGAATCCCACCGCATTCTATGTTCATTGCTTTGCACATCAGCTTCAGTTGACACTCATTGCTGTTGCAAAAAAACACCAACCAATTGCCCAATTCTTTGACTCAGTTTCTCATGTACTGAATGTCGTTGGAGGCTTTAGCAAACGCAATGACATGCTCAAACATATACAAGCTGCTAAAGTTTGTGAGGCACTAAATAATGGTGAACTTGAAAGCGGACGAGGTTTGAATCAAGAGACTAGCCTCAAACGGCTTGGGGATACACGTGGGGGCTCGCATTATGACACATTGCTTAACTTGATCCTCATGTTCTCTTCTATAGTTGATGTGCTTGAAATTATTGCAGAAGATCATACGAGTGAGCACATGGGTTTTGCATGTAACTTAGTGCTTCAACTTGAGTCTTTTGATTTTGTATTTAAAATGCATTTGATGAGAGATATATTGGGGGTCACGGATGAATTATTAAAGACATTGCAGCGGAAAGATCAAGATATTGTCAATGCCATGGAACTAGTAAGAATACCAAAGGAACGGCTACAAATGATGAGAGATGATGGGTGGGATTGTCTCCTTTCTGAAGTCTATTCATTTTGTGATAAAAATAAAATCATCATTCCCAATATGGATGATTTGTTTGTTGATCGAAAGCGATCACGGCGCAAACCTGAAGAGACAAACCTACATTATTTTCGTGTGGAGATATTTCTCACTACTATTGATAAGCAACTTCAAGAGCTCAACCATCGCTTCAATGAGGTGAACACCGAGTTGCTTCTTTATGTGGCTTGCCTAGATCCAAAAGGTTCATTCTTCGCTTTTGACAAGGAAAAGTTGGTCCGCCTCTCGCAATTTTATCCAGTTGATTTTTCAGATTCAGATCGGGTGAAACTTAGTAATCAACTTGCGGCTTACATTATTGATATGCGCACAAACACTAAATTTTCAGAAGTAAAGGGAATAAGTGGTCTTGCTCAGAAGATGGTTGAAACAAAAAACGATATTGTGTATCCTTTCGTTTATTTGCTTCTAAAATTGGCGCTAACCTTACCAGTTGCCACTTCTTCTATCGAAAGGGCATTTTTAGCTATGAGCATTGTGAAGAATCGATTGCGCAACCGAATGGCAGATGAGTGGATGAATGATTGTTTGCTTCTTTATATAGAAAATGACATATTTAATAGCATTGACGATGAGAGAATCATGCAACGCTTTCAAAACATGAAGAACCATCGAGGGCAATTGTAAATAATTTCTTTTGGAATTGTGATATGACTTTTGATAGAAAATGTTAGTTGCATGATGTATTTAAATATTTTGTATCTATTTAAATGCAAGTCATTCTCTCTTTTGCCATTGATAATGTGAATAAATAATATTAAAATAATGTGAATACATAATAATAAAATAATGTTTGAAATCTTCAATTGATCATCATTTTGCCCCCCTCGAACGAAAATCCTGGGTCCGCCAGTGGCTTCATGCTATTAATTGTATTAATACTTAGTTTATTTCCATTCCTTAACATTCATCGTATCAGGAAATGATAACATCATCTGATCAAGAGATATTTGAATTATTTGCAGTGAGCACTTTATAAGGCTTTCTTTTCAAGAGATGTTTTCTTGAAATGTCAAATAAAAACAGAAAAACATGTGGGAGAGACTTTTAAAAATATTCTCTGTGTAAAAAACTGTTTATTAAATAGTAAAATGTAAATAAAAAAAATTTCATCGCAGTAAGTGAAATTTTCTCCATCCCATTGAAAATCTTTTCTTTGAATTTAAATTAATTTGTTGAAAGGAAATTTACTTTTCCCCTTAAAAGTAAATATAGAAAGGTTAAAATCTATTTCCCTGTAGAAAGACAAATTTTCTCCTCTCAATCTGTCTACATCACTTTTGGGAGGACAAAATTTCTTTTTCTGCATGCAAATAGATTTTAACCTTTCTATATTTACTTCTAGGGGAAAAAGCCGAGGAAGGCTTCTTACCAATTAGGTAAGGAGCGGTGGTTCTCACCTGTGTCACGGGTTTGAATCTTGGGTGTGCCACTTATTCTTGTGAGTGCGGGCTCTTTTCCCTCGTGAGTGAGCTGTCTCCCGTGTGTGTGTGCGGTCTCTCTCTCTTGGGTCCCAGCCCTTCGCTGGATTACCTAAAATAAAAAATAAAAATCTGTCCACATCCGAATGGGCTTGAGGTGTTCATGTGGTTGAAGAGTTCTCTGCACCTGTCCACATCCGAATGGGCTTGAGGTGTTCATGTGGTGTGAAGAGTTCTCTGCACCTCATTTTTCTCTACCTGTCTCATCCAAACAAGCCTAAATATATCATTTTATGTTTTTGGGAATTAGGAAAAGAGGAAACAAGTACCCTCAAAGAAACCTTAATTTTTTTTCCTTGGAATTCTTGTGGTGGTCCCTGGGTCCACGAAAGATACCTCCACTGAAGAATATTCTATTCTATTGTGGCCTCGTTGAAATCCTTAAAATTACTATCCGTCATTGTTCCCCTGCTCCTTTTTTCTTTCATTCTTTTGTCTCCTATGTGAGTCTGTATATCCTCTATGGTTGTTTTTTGAGGGCTCTCGGCCCTTCTTTCTCTTCTTTTAATTCGTTATATCTTTTATAATAAAAAATCCCCTAAGATATCCCTACAGGGAAACCTGATATACTCAAATCCAAACCGTTGGATAAACTTCATTACCACATGAATGGTAGGATTACTCATGTATCATGCTCACTGGAGTGATATTCCCGGTCTTTTTTTTTTTTTTTTTTAGCTTAAAGGTAATTTGTATTGAAGAAGGAGAAAAACGGGCAGAGCCCCCGGAACAGGAAAACAAAAATACAAAGCCCAGAATAGGGAAAGCCAAAAAAAGAGGAAGGCAAAAAAACTGCTGCCAATGGAGAAGAAAACAGGCTTCTTCACAGGAAAACCAGAGCACAGAAACAGAGCACCGAGACAGTTAGGAGGCAATACCAAAGGCAGCCAGAATTGGATGGAAAGGCAGAGACGTGTTCTGATCTTGAACTGAGATAGCCATCCCTTTCAAACAATCCAGGAAAATAAGTTTTGCTCTCTCAAGAAAGGGCTCCTTAGAGTTGTGCTTGGAGTCGTTCCGGAAAGACCATATGATGAAGATAGCGTGGAAGAAGATAACTGCGGCACAATTTCTTCCGGGCGGGGACATCTCCGGCATGGAGAATGGTCTTCCAAATGAAAGAGACAGGGAGGATGGAGAAATGGCTCCACAGAAAAAGAGAATCCAATGTCGATTAGGATTATTTGATTAACTCACTTGCATGCATATAACATTTCCTAAGAATTCAATTCCATGAAAAGTTAAGAAAAAAGAAAAAAAATAATTATAATAATAAACCATTTCTCAAGATACGGAATTCAAGGTAAGTATGTTTTTTTTCATTTTCTAAGAATTCTATCTATGCAAACAAATATGTTATAAATTTTCAAGATAATAGAATTCATGGTAAAATGAGTCCATTTTGAAATGGAAGGAATTCAATTTCATGTGAACAAAGGGGTCCTATCTTTCATGTTATAATGGGTTTCTTTAAATTTTTAGAAATTCAGATCCATATAATTGATTGACCCAATCATATTTTAACGATAATGAAATAGTGCAGATCATACAAGTATGCACCATGCTTTATGGTCTGTTTGGCTACCCCGGATCATTCTCAAACTAGGAAGAGGAAGAAAAAGGGCGAGTAACACTTCCGTCAAATACAAACTAAAACATCAAAGGGATTAATGTGTAGCTGGACGCAGTCCGAGTTGACATGTCCCCACCCACATGAATTTAGGCCTGCAGGTTGGGGCTAGGTGTTTGGGTTGCTGAGTTACATATATTTTGCTAAAGTATGTTTATATATTATAAATATGCATGTTCAATGTGAAAAATACATTAATATAGTCATCATACCATCAGGGGCTTGGGCTCAGTCAATACCTGGCCTGCTCCTTCACCCGGTTGCACCATCCACCTTACAAGTTACAAAAGATCCTTACTGGAAAAAAAAAAAGAAGAGAAGTTCACAACTTATTTAAGAGATTTATTAATACTGCATTATTTTTACATGCCTCCAAAATCAATGAATGCAGTTCATTCAGTACTCTTGGAAGGCAATTTCTCCACAGCTTCTACTAACAACTGCCAGTCAAATCTAGTAGACAAATTAACCATACGTACTCCTTATTACAAGTGCAAATTTGAACCCTATATGAAGGTTCAAAAGGGAAACAATGGAGGAAATCGATTATGCTAGACTGGTGGCCACTTTGGGCACATGAATAGGAAACCCATCAATCTCGTCCATCCACGGGCTCTTCTCCTTGGCCGGATTGACGCTCCTAAGTGCCCGCCAAACAGCGCTGTTACACTTGAAGCCGGATCCGAAAGCAATCTGCCACACCCGATCTCCCTTCTTGACCCTCCCCTTGGCCTCAGAGTAGCCAAGTTCATACCACAAAGAACTACTAGAAGTGTTACCAAATCTGTAGAGAGTCATCCTTGAAGGCTCCATCTGCCAATCACTCAGCTCAAGGTTCTTCTGTAGCTCGTCCAAGACAGCCCGCCCGCCTGCGTGGATGCAGAAATGCTCGAACGCGAGCTTGAAGTCTGGTATGTATGGCTTGATTTTCATCTTGAACACTTTTCGGGCAACTAATGTGGCGAAGAAGAGGAGCTGCTCCGACATGGGTAGGACCATAGGGCCTAGTGTGGTGATGTTCGACTTGAGAGCTTCCCCAGCAATCGTCATGAGGTCTTTCGATAGGGAGACGCCAACTTTTCCAGCTTCATCTTCTTCTTGGGTCACACAATTGAATGCCCGATCATCGGCCCCTATGTGGGTGCGCAGAGTGTGGACTAGCTGGTACTTTGATCGGCGGCGGTCAGACCAGCGGTTCGATAGAAGGATGGCAGCTCCACCCATGCGGAAGAGGCAGTTTGTGACCAGCATGGTTCGATTGTTGCCAGTGTACCAATTTAGGGTCATGTTCTCTGTGCTCACTACCAAGGCGCAGGAGTTGGGATGCACCTGTCAGGATTTATTTGTTACAGTGAAGTGGAATGAATCAGTTTAAATAAATATGATTTCAAAATCAAGGGCCTGCAAATAAATATGGTTGGAAGAAACGATTGACGTACATCTACTTTGAATTATTGCACTTCATTAGATGGTTGTGATTATCCAATTAGAATGAATTCAGGTGAATTCTAAAGATCCATGCATCCACCGTACACAATTCTAAGGATCCATGCATCCAGCATTAATACAGTTGAGTGCAGATGAGCCGAGGAATGAAACATATTACCGACAAAACCCATGTGATTGATTGGTCCCCTACAGTCTCAAAAGAGTACCAACAAATCACATTTATAATGGGTCAGATAAGTCTCATTATGACAACCCAAAGGAGAAGTAGTATTCTTCTTTTGTATATTCTTGAGAACCACTCACCATTAATTAGGATCAACAAATTCCTAGGGCCGGTTTGTTAGTTTTAGAATACATAGGATTTTATCGTCAAATGTGGGCCTCCTTTAAAAAGGTGAGGTTTGAATTAGTATGATGTAGAAGGGACCTTCACTTTCCTTGGCATAAGAATTACAATGATGGTGGTTTATTCATTTTCCATAGCCTCTTAATTATATTTCCATTAAGCAATCCCCTTTTTCTCTACTAAAAGAGAAAAGAACTGAACTTTCTAATACAAAAAATCAAAATAATTTCATCATAAACAACTAAAAATAAAATACCATCATAACCCAATTATATTTTATTCTTTATTCAAAATAATCTTTACTTTATTCAATTCCATTAGTAAAGCCCCCAAACAAGCCCTATAAGGAGAGGTTGTCTGAGGGTCATTTTGTCGTATCTTTGATCTTTGTTTTCAACCACTAATGGCGTAATTCCTATGTATTTACTGCCTATACAATCTAGTGCAATCAATCAGGAGCAAAAGTGATTTTATGGGAACACCCAAAATCATGGTATGCATGCAGCTCTTTCCAGATTTCATAACCCAAACAGTGGAAGAAAACATAACCAACCTGGAGAAGCTGTTTAGCAAGATCTACGGATATGACTCCAGCACTGCAGCCCATGCCACCGAGACTAAAGCTCTTAATGTTACTCCTCAGTTTGTAGTGATTCACAATCATGGCAGAAAGAGAGGGTATAGGATTGAATAAGCTGCTATTCACCACCAAAATCCCAATATCCTTAGGCTTCACCCCCGTCTTTGCCAGCACCTGATCGACCGCGCCGAACACCACTGCCTCTGCCTCCTTCCTCGCCTCCGCCATGCATGGGTTCGGTGCAGGAATGTTAAAGAGAGCATCGGGCAAGTACGTCAACTGACCCAATCCCGATCTCTCCAAGATCTTCTTTTGAAACGTCACGGTCTGTTCATTGGACAAACCGGTCATGAGCCTATACCTCTCCATGAGAAATTCATGGGTGCACTTTTGATCATCTCTGCCCTTGTGTAAGGCGAAATCTACCAAGTAAACTGGCCGGGGCTGGGTCATGAAGTAAATTCCTAATAGAAAGCCGAGGAGGCTTGAACATTGGACCACTGTCACTACATTGTACTGGAGCTGGTTCCACAGCTCCTTGAGGTCGTCGACGGTAAGCGTCGAGAGGTGCACCAAGGAAAGGATTAGAAAGGGGACCAAGATGAGATAGATGAAGTTGGTTATCAAGTAATGGTATCCCAACTTTATATACTCCAACTTCACTGACTGATGGAAATTTGGGAGGTTGTTATTTTTCTTCTCGGTGAATTCGAAGGAACTCGACACGTTACTTTCTGGTTCTTGGTATTTATCCTTCATAATTGGCACTTATAAAACTAAAAACTTGGTAGAACCCAAAGGAAGCAAAATGTGGAAATGGGATCTCTAATCTCTACTATTCTAGAGCAAGAATGAGAGAAGGAATTTTAGAAGATGTCGGAATGAGTGAGGAAGATCTAAGATTTATAGCTTTATATAGAAAAAAAGAGAGCGAGGTGTTGAATATGCAACTACCCCAACGAACTTCTTAATAGTTGGAAGCATTGATTTTGCTAGCAACATGAGCAATAGTTCAATTCATGCTCTCTTTGACTGCCGCCTGAGGATGAAAAGATAAAAAATAATAATTTCCATAATAATTTATTGGGGATATGACATTTCAATTCCCCTTAGACACTCAATTTCCAATTTCATTACTAAAATTCCGTAAATGTCACCAGAGTCGTTTGACTTTGGTATACTTTTTTTTTTATTTACTTTTTAGCCTTCGATCCCCTGATATCATGGGAGTTTTTTTTTTTTTTTTTTTTTTTTTTTTTTTTTTTGCAATTTGGTAACATTGTATTGAAAGAAAAAAGGGCAGAAGCCCCTAGAACAAAGAGAAGAAAAAATACAAGCAATGGAAAAAAACCAGCTTCTGGCAAAAACAGAAAGGGAAGAGAAATACACCAAGAATCACAGAAGACATGGAAACAACAACCAAGCAGATCTTCAAGAAGTTAAGACTAACATCAGCAGAAGGGCAACCAACAGCAACAACAACAGAAGGGCTCCAACTTCAGAGATAAAAACAAGAAAACTCCTTGCA
This sequence comes from Umbellularia californica, assembly GCA_028538565.1. Taxonomy (NCBI): domain Eukaryota; kingdom Viridiplantae; phylum Streptophyta; class Magnoliopsida; order Laurales; family Lauraceae; genus Umbellularia; species Umbellularia californica. Next base: position 17,342,061 of record JAPQWN010000012.1, on the reverse strand, counting down.
GCCTTCCCTACAGAAAAGACTAAATTGCTGAAAGGGGTAACTAGCCCGCAAGGAGAACAAAGAACACCTCAAACCAAAAAGAAAGCAAACAGCAAAAACTGGGCAAGACCGCAGCACCACTTGGAAACCTGCAGCTGGCTGACCTTAGCACCACTTGGAAACCAACAGAGATTGATTGAAAACATATAGAAAGCTGAAAACCAATTGAAGTCTTCAAAAAATAACCGAGTAGAAGAATCCCCATATACTCTATTGGCAAGATGATCCCAAGCAAAGAGATCTTTTAGCGACTTTTAGAGCAAACTGAAGCACCCCTTAAATCTTTGTGATATATCCACTTGAGATCTTTGAAGATGAGCAACTTGGCTAGTTCTCAGATATAATCCAACAGAACCAAACCAAGGCAAAGAGTAAGAGAGCTGAACCAGCAGCAGGAAGAAACCACAGCACAGCAGGAGGATTGACGCTCCCTCAAGTTGATCATTATATTAATTTAAGGAGAATTGCCACAGCAGGTGAGTCGTCACAGCACAGCACAGAAGGTATATCAGCTGTGCTGTGGCTTTCGTCTATGGCCTCTTGACACAGGAATCAGAAGCTATAACCACCACCAAGCACAGCACAGTAGACAGCAGGAGAATCAGTACAGCTCAGCAACAAAGCATCAGAAGCATCAAAGCAGGAAATCGACTACACAGGGGGGCACCAAAACAAGACCAAACCAGCAGCAGGAAGAAACCACTGCACAGCTCACACCACAAGGCAAAATCCAGCACAACTAGAGAACAGAAAATCCACAAGAAAGGCCAACCAGAGAACAGAAGCACCACAGAAGGTTGATGGAGAAGAGGAAGAGCTAAACAATCCATCCTAAAGACTTCAAAATGGGGTGAGAAGGAGTTTTCTTACCAGAGGTTGAACTGAGCATACCTCCCAATCTGTCCAGAAAGACCAGCTGAGCTTTCATCAAAGAGGGTCGCTTACCCCGGTGCTTGGCTTCATTACGGAGGTACCAGATGACTTGGATGGCCTGGAAGAGAATTACAGCAGCAGACTTTTTTCCATGATCATCGACGCCCTGCACCAAGGCGGTCCAAACAAAGGAGGGAGAGAAGGGGGTGGAAGGAGGATGGCCTTCAAGACTAAGAAGCCAAGACCAGACCTGCTGAGCTAAGCTGCAGTAGAAGAAAGTGTGAATGCCTGATTCCCCTTCTCTGAGACATAAGTAACATCTTGATGCCAAAGAGCTCCCTTTCCGCACAGCAGCGAGATCATATTCGGAGTTTTTCTGAGAAGAAGGCGCCAACTGAAACAGGAAAGCCTTGGATTGATGAATTTATTCCAGACAAGTTCATGCCAAGCTAGTGGAACTTCTCTAGATCTCAGAGTGTCCCAGGAAGAATTGAGGGTAAGAGTCCCTGAAGAGTTCCCTTTCCAGGAGAGCAAGTCTGGGGCAGAAGGCTTTCTAGAATGGATGATAATGACTTGCTGGATGAGGAAGTCTTTCACCTCTACTGGGAGACTATCAGGGAGGAACCAGCCATCACCTAGAAGGAAATCCACTGCTTTATCTTTTTTAGAAAATTGGACGAGGGGAAATCTGGGGGCTATGAGATCATGGTCAATCCAATTGTCAAACCACATAAGGATGGAATGGCCATTCCCAATTGTCCAGGAGATGCCTCTCTGGAGGAAGTGAACCAAGGATCTAATCCTTCTCCAAATGCAAGACCCCGCCTTAGGATTACCAGAAAACCAGATGGGAGAATTCCTGAAGTACCTGCCATGGAACCAAACTGCCCAGAGCGAGTCAGAGGAAGTAGCAGACCAGCCCAGCTTCAGTAAACAAGCTTCATTGAACTCTTTCATCTTTCGCAAACCAAGACATCCCTCTGGTTTTGGCAAGCAGACCACCTCCCAGCTAACCAGGTTTTTCCTCCTATAGTCAGAGCCAGAGGACCACAAGAAGTTTCTCATCATTCGATCAATCATGAGGCTAGTTTTGCCTGGGATTGGGATAACTAGGGAGATGTGAAGAGGAATAGAAGACAACACATGCTTTACCAAGATCAGTCTCCCAGCAAAAGATAGACACTTAGCCTTCCAACCATCCAACCTAGCTCTAATAGAGTCTAGAAACTTGATAAAATGAGAGTGCCTAGAGCTACCAAAGAAAATAGGAACTCCGAGCTAGACAGAAGGGAGAGAGGCCCTGGGAATGTGAAGAATTTCGGAGATCATATTGGCTCTTCTAGAAGAACATTTACCCAGATAAAGAGAACTCTTTTGTAGATTAAAAAACTGCCCTGAAGAGGCTTGATACTTAGAGAGAATAGCTTTGATGCTTCTGATACCCGTCTTGTGAGCTTTGAGAAAAAGTAGGATATCATCTGCTAATAGCAGGTGGTAGGGAGTGTCAGGGACAGGCGAAACTGGCACAATACTCCCAGAAGACCTGAAAAGATCAATTTGAAGGCTTAAGATCTCCTCTGCAAGGATGAACAGATAGGGGGATAAAGGATCACCCTGGCGCAAGCCACAGCTAGAAGACAAGAAACCAGTGGGACTGTTGTTACAGAACCTCTACTTGTGCACACCAACTCACGAATCAGGTTGATCAAGGAGGAGGAAAATTTGAAAACCTGCAAAGCCCGAAAAAGGAAGTTCCATTGAAGCTTATCAAAAGCCTTAGAGATGTCCAACTTCAAGCAAACCGAACCTCCGCTTATCTTGGAATTGAGCTTTTGGATGAGATCATGCGCTAAAACCACACTGTGGTGGATAGATCTACCCTTGACAAAGGCAAACTGCCTATTAGATATGAGGAGATGAAGGATAGTTGAGAATCTAATGGCTATGATCTTAGAGGTAATTTTATAGGAAAAGTTCAGAAGGCTAATTGGCCTGAAATCTGAGAAAGTGTCTGGAGAAGATTTCTTAGGGATAAGGGAGATGAAGAAGGCATTTGTTTCTCTCAACAGGCGCCCAGATTGGAAGAGGTGAGTAACAGCTTCGATAACTTCCTTTCCGACTACGTGCCAACATTTGGTGAAGAACGCTCCAGTGAAACCATCAGGACCTGGAGAGCTACTTCTTTTGAGCCAAAAGACAACTACTCTGATTTCAACAAGATTAGGAACATCAGCAAGGAACAAATTTTGCTCATTTGAGACAGAGGGACCATTCAGGAGGAAAAAGGCTTTCATCAGGGATAGCAAAGGCGGCTTGATACAGATTCGAAAAAAAAAAAGAGGAAGCCTGGACTTTTATCTGATTCTCATCTTCAAAAATGGTGCCATCCACAGAGATCTTATCTATGCGGTTTCGGAAGCCTTTTGCCTTTGTAGAGAGGTGGAAAAATTTTGTATTTCTATCCCCGTCTTGGAGCCACTTAGTCTTAGCTCGTTGCTTCCAATAAGCAGATTCAGCATTTAGCCAATTGTGGAGGGAGGCTTTGGCCTGAGTCAAATCCTTAAGACTGGAGTCACTTGGCAGAGCTTCAAAGGCAGCTTGCTTATCCATGACAAGAGATTCTGCTTCCACTATGAGGTTATTCAGATGACCAAAAACCTCTTTATTCCAGATTTTGAGGTTGAATTTAAGGATCTTCATCTTGTTTGCTAAAATGAACTGAGGAGTTCCATAGCAAGGGGAAGCCCAACTATCAGCAACCACCTTAAGAAAGGATTCATGGGAGAACCATTTTTCTTCAAATCTGAAAGGACAATTTTTGGATGAAAGGCTATGCCTATGGGTCAGGATAATGGGGTTGTGGTCGGAGGCTATTCTGGGGAGATGATTCACAACATGGTCTATAAAGATATCCATCCATTTGGAATTAGAGAAAGCACGGTCCAACCTAGCAGCAACAAAAGCTTGACCCGGTCTGTTATTTGCCCAAGTGAAGCTATTACATCTGAATCCAAGGTCTTTTAGACCAGAAGCCAAGGCCATCTCATTAAACTCTTTGACAGAAAGGGAGGAGGGAGGGCGAGAACTAAATTTTTCCCTGGCAAGGAGAATTGTATTGAAATCAACAATCACACACAAGGGAAGAGAAGAAGACGAGCAATTAACAAGATATTGCCAAAGATTTCTCCTCTGCCTATAATCAGTAGAACCGTAGATACCAGTAATTATAAAATGGGGGGAAGACAGGGAATCAGAAATGGAAATAGAGATGTGTTGTGAAGAATGATCAAGGAGGGTGAAAGAGAATTTGGAAACTGAATTGCATAGGCACCATAAAGAGTTTTCAGGGTTAGAAAGGAGGGAGAAAAATCGAAAGGGAAGGAGCCATTAGAAAAGGAATCAATAGAGGTCTTAGGCTCTGAAAGGAAAAGGATGTCAGGGAAGTGGGCTAAAATAAGATGGGAGACCATGTTTTTAGTAGGGGAGTTACTGATTCCTCTACAGTTCCAAAAAAGGACTTTGACCATTAAGACACTAAATTGGAGGGGGGGCCTGAGGATCTCTTGGAAGAGAGACATTTACCTTTTGATTTCTTATTTACTTTCAACTTGTAGGGAACTAGGTTGATCACTAGGGAGGTTTCAGTGGGGGTAGCTAAAAGGTCAGGGGGGGATGAAGGGAGTGGGGATGGATCTACAGGTTCAGCCACCATTTCAGGAATGATCCTTTTCTTTTTTTTTTTTATGAGCAGCTAAAAGATTTTTGGAATGGGTTGTGGAGGAAGTAGGATCTGCAAATGAGTAGTTTTCCAAGATAGAGAAGGGGTTGGAACAATCCACTGTTGGAGCTGGAATTCTCCCCAGGATCTCAAAAGCAATGTCCTATGGGAGAGAGCTGATAGGGGATTGTCCGAACTATGGGTGATAAGAAGGGTGGATTGTTCAACGGTGGGAGGGTGGTCTGGGGCCGAGCTGGAGGGAGGAGGCAGAGATGGAGAGCTGAGCAAGAGAGGAGTGTGAGACCCAGTGGGGATAGGGTGAGGCAAACTGGCAGGGAGCGGTTTACTTGTTGGAAAAGTCTAGCTTGGCTGAATACCGGGCTCCTAGCTACAAGTTTGCTGGACAGGGATGGATCCTGTTGTTGGGGATGGAAGGTTGACTGTAGAAGCATTCCTTGAGTCTGCTTGGGAGGAAGGAGCTATTAGCACTGCTGCTTGAGCAGGAGTCTTCAGTAACCCTGGCTCTGAATTGAAGGGACAAGATGCAGAGAGGTGACCAGCCGAGAGACATTTTGGACATGGAGTATTTTCATACTGAACAGCCACTTCCACCAAACCTTCCCCTTCTAAATCAACAAAGAGTCTTCGGGTTAGGCTTGGCAACATCCAATAGAACTTGAACTCTAGCAAATGAGAGCATCCTTTATTTTGCAATGGTATCATCCAGGCGAAGTGGCTTCCCAATAGATGCTGCGATGGACAGGAGAATGTCACTGCTCCAGCAGTGATGAGGGAGACCCCTAAGCCTTATCTAGACTGGTGCTTCCGAAGGCCAGGTTGATTCATCTTGACCTGGATACGATGGCCTCAAGAGGAGTTTCTTCCTATCCATACGGAGAGGGTTGTGGCCTACCAAAACGTCTCTGTCTTCCTTAGAGGCAAAACGAAATAAGAAATTTCCTTTCTCAGTCAGCGAGATGATACATGGCCTGGTTAGACGCCATGAAGAGGAAACCCATTGCTCCAGAGCTTCAAGAGACGGGCGACGACCTGCAAATTTCCCTATAGCAGAAAAGGAGAAGGATTGCTTGCTGGTGTTAACCAGCTGGAGGGGGATTCGAATAGTAAGTTTTTCATCTATAACTATCGACGGTGGGATAGCAGGGGGGAGAAAAAGCAGGGGGTAAGAAGCAACTGGCAAAGGTCTTCGTCGGTGAAACCTGGTTAGGGTAAGGGTTTGGGGTTTGGTGATGAAGGACCTTGGGGTTAGGGTTTATAGGGGGCCGGGGTATCCCATCCTGATTGATTTGAAGTTGGAGGATCTGGGCAAGAGAAGGAGATGATACTACTGGAGGCAGGGGAAGAGAGGATGGAAAAACAGCTTGAGGCAAGGGAGGAGGGATTTGGGCATTTGAGTTAGGTTGGGAGTTAGAGCGAAAAGATTTCGGTTGAGGGGAGGTGGGAATACAAGCTGAAAAGATTGGAGCATGAGGATCGGACGAAGGGTTTGGTTTAGGGATGAGGCAAGAGGCTCAAAGGCGGTCACGGTGACGATCAGGAGGCATGGCCGTCTTCTGGTATCATGGGAGTTTAAAATAGCAAAAACCCTCAAATATTTTTGTCATTAATAATGAGAAAAAGTTGGAAACAAATAATGCGCCCACATAATAACGAATAGGGAAGAGATGATGTGGACTCATTATTAATGATACGTTTAATTAAAACAGTAAAATCTCATACTAGCTAATGCACCCTCTCAATTACTTCTTTGAATGAAAAATGAAAAGACGAGATTTTATTCATTTGGCAAATCTTCATTGGATGAAATAGTACTCCTTATTTCAAGGAAATAGCCCAACTCCTCTTAAAATGACTTTAATGACTTTCTATCTTTTTCCTTTTCAAATTAAGGAGTGACAACTTTTCTTCCCTATTTTTTTCTCCATTTAAGACTCTATGGTCGGGCTCTCTAACAAAAACAATGGGTTAAGTAAAGAACAATATTTTTTTTATTGGAAGGGAGGAGTTGAACACAAATCCTCTCACTCACAAACAAACATATCGATTAGGCGAGCTACAAGTTGAGTCAATACACTATTCCCACTTTTTTTTAATAAAATATAATGGACCCGGGCACGGGCTTACCCTATTCGACGTGGGCTGGCCTTGGGCTAGGCACTTATGGCCCGAGTTGGGCTTGGCCCTGGGCTCAGGCTTGTTGTTTGGCATTCAGGCCGGCCCTGGATATTGTAGACACCTCCTTTTGGCACCCTATGTGGTACGTCTCGTACTCAAGAATACCCTATGGAAAAATCACCTACCATTTGTTTTTAAGCTCCTGATTACCCCGGAAGTTAGTTCATTGTGATCAACCCATCGAGAGCTTTCCGTCCATATATAGAACGTCAAAATCTGCGAAAGATGAGTCCCATTGAGGATGGCCCGGACCCAGTTCCACTGAGACCCACCTTTTTGGGGCCGGAACCATTTTGGGTCCATCAAACCTAGACCCACAAGGCACACCTAAGACTATTGACCTAAATCCGATATCGACCCAACCTAAATCTGACTCAAGAGTCAAGACCTCACCCAAACCCAACCTAGACCTGACCCTGGGCCCAAACCGCTCAACCCATCACCTAGATAAGGGAAGAGATGCCCATCAGATCTGGTAAGAAGAGTCCCAGAACGGAGGACTCTCAAGTCCCTCTCATCTCCTACGACATGCGCAGATCAGACCCGGAACCGCCTCCATCTTCCTCAAGCTCATCCCAGGCGCAACCCTCCATCGGTGCAGATCTCACAACCGAAGAACCTTCCCCATCTCTCTGGTCCATCCATCTCACGCCCTCCATCACGGCCCAGGCGCAGATCACCTCCCATCTCCATCTCTCCCTCACCTCCATCCCATATCCCTGCGCAGGCCATCTCCATCTCTCTCACGCCCTCTGCATCTCTCCCTCCTCTCCCCACCTCAGGCAGATCATCTCCCTCCTCGGCATCTTTCCATCACCACCCCTGCGAAGGTCACCATCTCCACCTCTCACATCTCTAGCCATCACCCCCCATCTCCATTCATGCAGAACTCGGGCATCATTTAATTTGACGCATTTCATCAGTCCTTGGGCTTTGGTTGAGCCCATAAAATTACATTTGGTATCAGAGCCAACCTTTAACTCCCTACTTGAAGTAGAGTGAGAGCCGCGGTGGTCTGTAGCGGTTTTACTTTCCATCAGTTCTGCAGCTTTTGGTGTATTGATTAAGTCCCTCTCACAGAACTTTCATCAGAAGGAGGGGGGCATTCACGCGGAGAGAAAGGCCATCTTCACGCAAGGGAGCAAGGAACAAGAGCTGAGGAGAACGTCCCTCTACAACCTCCCGCTCTTACACACCCTGCACCCATTTTCATTGCATTGCCATCGCACCCCCACATCCTTCTCACAGTCGAACTCTATCTCTGTTTTTCTTCTTTATCGTTTTCTTTTCTTTTTCCCCCTCCTCTCTTCTCTCCTTCTTCTTCTTCCCTGCACCACCCTCCTTCATCTCCTTCCCTCACTGTGCAAACTCCCTTCTCCCTTCCACTTTCTTCTTCTCCCCCACTCCACCGCTGCACCGCACAACCACCTTCCATCACTGCCGCACACACCCGGCACGCTGCACACACCCGCCTCCTCTTCTCCTTCTTCTCTTTCTCCCTCCCTTCCTATTACTTCTTCTCCTTGCTGCGGCCCAGCGTCGCGGCCAACACACAGCGCCCATTGCTGCCTCCCTACACAGCACGCACCGTACTGTATTGAGCTACCACTTATTCCAAAACCAATTAGTGATAGAAAATAGCACAACAATAGTTTGCATTGTTCCCGTGTCCCCTGACTCTAATACCCGACTTACCAGGCTCTGAAAGGACTTATAGGATCTTACACCAATTGAGCTACCACTTATCCCAAAATCAATACCACTCATCCCAAAACCAATACCAATTGGTGATAGCGAGGGCTCTGCCTCAATTATGACCCGTCCAACGAGGGTTCACATTGACCTCAGCATTCACCCTGGCTCTGCACCCACTTCCTCATCTCCTCACCACCAGCGGACGGCCCCTGTGTCCTCCTCCTCCTTCTTTTCTCTCTTTCTTTCCTTCTCTTCTTTATTTTCCTTTTTTTCTTTTCTTCTTTTTTCCTCCTTCTCTCCTCCCTCTTCTCTTCCCCTTGCACTGCCGCTGCACCATCGCACAGCTTCCCAGCCCCCGCGCACACCCTCCATCTCTTTCCTCTTTCTCACTCTTCTCTTCTCTTCCCCTTGCACTGCCGCTGCACCATGTAGGCTATTCTAGCCTTTCTATGAGCATATAACAACTTGAAGAAAGATACAAAAGACAAAATGATTACACTCTAGTTCATATTTTTTCATACCATAAACAAATCTCAACATCCTTATATAGGATTTCTACATTCATCACAATAAAAGCAAATACATGGACTGTTATGTATTCCAAGAATACAATTAACTCAACACACTAATCCAAGAGACACTTCATACTAACCGAAGAGACACTTCAAAAGTGCAATGTATGCACATGGAAAGGTGCAACACAAAACTCTAGGAGCATGTACCTAGCAAATGCATGAACAGTGCATTAATTCAACACTCCCCCTTAATGCACTTTCTTGATTACTCCAATCATTTTTCGAAGATAGCAAAAATTTCCTTTTGGAAGAGCTTTAGTGAAAATATCCGCCAGCTGATCTTCAGTTTTGCAAAACTTCAATTCAATTTCTTTATTCTCAACAGCTTCCCTAATGAAATGGTACTTGATGGAAATATGCTTCGTCCTGCTATGATGAACTGGATTTTTCGCCATTAAAATAGCAGATTTGTTATCACAGTACATCACTGTTCCTCCATCTTGTTTCTCACCGAGATCTTCGAGAATTTTCCGCAACCATAATACTTGACAAGTTCCAAGTGACGCAGATACATATTCTGCTTCAGTCGAAGATAGAGCAGTAGTATCTTGTTTCTTTGATACCCATGAAAAAATTCCAGAACCAAAAGAGAATGCATAACCAGATGTACTTTTCATGTCATCCTTTGATCCTCCCCAATCACTATCTGTATATCCTATCAACTTTGCATCAACAATAGGATAGTACATAATTCCAAAATCAGAAGTTCCTCGAATGTATCGTAACACACGTTTTGCAGCGCGCAAGTGTGTTTGATTTGGACAATGCATAAATCTTGAAAGTAAACTTGCAGCGAACATAATATCAGGCCTTGTAGAAGAAAGATACAAAAGACTCCCAATCATACTTCTGTATAAAGATTCATTTACCTTTTCTGACCCATCATCTTTCATCAACTTCTCATTCACTACAAGGGGAGTAGTGACAGAATTGCATTTATCCATGTTGAACTTCCTGAGAATAGATTCAGCATACTTCTTTTGACAGATAAAAATTCCCTTGTCATTTTGAGACATTTCTATTCCCAGAAAATAATGCATGAGGCCAAGATCATTCATCTCATATGTTTTCATCATGTCAGCTTTGAAATCTTGCAACATTTTGTGATCATTACTCATGAAAATCAAATCATCAACATATAGTGAGACGATGATTATAGACGAACCTTCAGTTTTGATGTACAATGTGGGTTCACTCTTGCATCGATGAAAACTCTTCTTGATAAAGTATCCATCAATCTGACTGTACCAAGCACGTGACTGTACCAAGCACGTGGTGCTTGTTTTAGCCCGTACAAGGCTTTCTTCAATCGGTAGACTTTATCTTCCTTTCCTTCAACCATAAAACCTTGTGGTTGACAAACATAAATTTCATCTTCAAGCACTCCATTCAAGAATGCTGATTTTACATCAAGCTGATAGATTGACCATTTTCTTTGAGCTGCAAGTGCAATAAGTGTACGTATGGTCTCCAATCTAGCAACAGGAGCAAAGGTTTCATTGTAGTCAATACCTGGTTGTTGTGTGAAACCCTTTGCAACAAGTCTTGCCTTGTATTTATGAACCGAGCCATCTGGATTGAGTTTAGTTTTGTAAACCCACTTCACTCCTATGACATCTTTGTTAACTGGATGGTCAACCAACTCCCAAGTGGAGTTTTTCTCAATCATGACGATTTCTTCCTCCATAGCATTTATCCAGTTCTCTTGCTGAGCATCAACTTCAAAGCTTTCTGGTTTTACAACCAGAAAATTGCATCTTTCATATATGTCCACCAAAGATCTTACTTTCTTTGGAGGTGATTCTGATGAGTAGCTGGATGCTGGAGATCTTGATGGTGAAGATTGAGTAGATGTTGATGATGGTGTTGCAGGTCCAAGGTCTTCATCTCTGTTTTCCTCCATTCCTACTCCCATGCCTTGAGCATTTTCAGAGTCGTCATCTTCAAAATAGACCTTCTTTTCCTGCACCATTTTATGGTTCCAATCCCATGCTTCATTTTCAACAAATAAAACATCTCTACTAATCATTAGTTTCCCTGTCTCAAGGTTATATATTCTATAGCCTTTAGACTGTAAACTATAACCAGCGAAAATACATAACTCAGATTTTTTATCAAGTTTTTGACGATTTTGAGAAGGAACATGGACGTAGCAAATGCATCCGAAAACTTTCAGATGTTTTACTGAAGGCTTGTGTCCCAACCATACCTCAATTGGTGTCTTGTCTTCAATGGCTTTTGTAGGACATCTGTTAAGCAAATAAACAGCAGTCGATACAGCCTCTGCCCAAAAAGAGTTTGGCATGTCTTTTTCCTTCAATATAGAACGAGCCATTTCAACAATGGTTCTATTTTTGCGTTCTGCAATGCCATTTTGCTGCGGTGTATAAGCAACTGTGAGATGCCTTTGAATTCCTGCTTCTTCACAATATGATTCAAATTCTTTGGAATTGTACTCGCCGCCACGATCACTTCTTAATGTCTTGATCTTGAAACCACTTTGTCTTTCAACTTTTGCTTTGAAAGCCTTGAAGATTGAGAAAGCTTCTGACTTTTCCTTCATGAAGTATACCCATACCATTCTTGTGAAATCATCAATGAAAGTGATGAAATATATTTTTTGTCCAAGTGATGGAGTTTGCATTTTTCCACAAATGTCTGTGTAAATTAACTCCAAAGGTTCTTTAGCTCTCCATGAACTTTCTGGAAAAGATACACGATGTTGCTTTCCCAATGCACAATCCGAGCATAGGTCATTTTTCATTTCAATAGTTGGCAGTCCTTCCACCATATTTTTCTGGCTCATCAATTTTAAGCTATGAAAGTTCAAATGGCCAAACCTTCTATGCCAAAGCCAAGACTCATCAACTGCATTGGCTTGTAGAGCACAGTCTAAAGCATATCGAAATTTGATAGGAAAATTTCGATTTCTTTCCATACTCACTTTGGCAATAACATGACTTTTTTTATTACTATCATAAATCAAACAAGAGTCACTTTCAAAGCAGACAGAATATCCATGTTGAACAAGTTGTCCAACACTCAACAAATTTTGATGCAAATTAGGTACCAAGAGGACATCCTTTATGTACTTGGTTCCTCTCTTGGTTTCAATGGCAATTGTCCCCTTTCCATTTGCTTGAACAACAGCCCCATTTCCCATTCTAATTTGTGATTTGACAGATGAGTCGATATTTGTAAATATTCGATCATCACTTGTCATATGATTGCTACAACCACTATCCAAATACCAAGTATCCTCATTTCTAGTGGAAGTGGCTTGACAAGCAAGAAACAGATTTTCTTCAGACTTTTCTTCAGTGAATTTTGCAGCTTGTTCATTGTCCTTAAACCGACAATCTTTTCTCACATGCCCATATTTTTTGCAGTTAAAACATTGAGGCTTACCTCTATTCCAACACTCACTTTCAGCATGTCCAGATTTTTTGCAAAAGTCACATGTCATATCTTTGCCTTTTCCTTTGTTTTGATTTTGCGAGTTTCCTTTCACAAACCTTCCACCCTTCTTGTTATTATGCTGCCTCTTTCCGGGACTAACTTGAGTCTTCTCAAAAGGCTTTTGCATACCCATTGAAAGTTTTGTTTGAAAAGCACTTTCAATTGGATTTACTTCATGTCTTAGCAGCCTTTGCTCATGAGATTCTAAAGAACCCATCAATTCAACCAAAGATAAGGTTGAAAGATCTTTAGATTCTTCTATGGCAGCAACTGAGGCATCATACTTTGAAGGAAGGCTAATCAAAACTTTTTGGATAATTTTTTCATCAGAAATAGGATCTCCATAGATTCTAATTTGATTGACTATCTCCATAACCCGAGAGAAATAGTCATTCATCTTTTCTGAATCTTTCATCTTCAAATTTTCATACTCTCTTCGTAGAGTTTGCAACTTCATAGCAATCACCTTAGATGAACCTTTGAATTCATTTTGCAAGGTGTCCCAAGCTTGCTTTGCAGTTTGAGAAGAAATAATTCTTGAAAAGATTGATTTAGAGATACCTTGTTGGATGAAGAAGAGGGCCTTCGCATCTTTCTTTCTATTTTCCTTCAACTGTTCTTGTTGTGCAGCTGAGAGAGAAGTGACATCAGCTGGATTCTGATAGCCACTTTCAACCATCTCCCACAACCCTTGGGACATAAACAATGTCCTCATCTTGATGCTCCAATGATCAAAGTTCTCTCCTTCAAAGATAGGCATTGAAGGCTGAATTGAACCATTGCCTGAAGCCATCGATTCTACTTCAAGTAGAAATCTCTAACGCCCAGTAAGACTCGAAACTAGGCTCTGATACCACTTTGTAGGCTATTCTAGCCTTTCTATGAGCATATAACAACTTGAAGAAAGATACAAAAGACAAAATGATTACACTCTAGTTCATATTTTTTCATACCATAAACAAATCTCAACATCCTTATATAGGATTTCTACATTCATCACAATAAAAGCAAATACATGGACTGTTCTGTATTCCAAGAATACAATTAACTCAACACACTAATCCAAGAGACACTTCATACTAACCGAAGAGACACTTCAAAAGTGCAATGTATGCACATGGAAAGGTGCAACACAAAACTCTAGGAGCATGTACCTAGCAAATGCATGAACAGTGCATTAATTCAACACACCATCGCACAGCTTCCCAGCCGCCGCGCACACCCTCCATCTCTTTCCTCTTTCTCTCTCTTTCTTTCATTTCTCTTTTCCTCTCCTTCCTCGATCTTCTTCCTGTCCCTACCGTTGCACATCTTCCCTTCACTAAACCCGCCACGCCTGCATCCGCCCTCTTCTCCTTTCCCTCTCCTTCTCCCTTCCTCTCTTCTTTCCTCTTTCTTTCTTCCTCCCTGACGCCCGCCTGTACCTCCGCCCATTATCTTCTTCTTTTTCTTCTTTCTTCTTTCTCTTGTTCCCTTCTCCTTCCTCCCTTGCTGTACTGCCCATGATCCACCTACACCGTTGCACAGCACAAGTCCTTGTGCACCACTTCTTCCTCTTCTTCTTCTCTGGTCGTTTCTTCTTTCTTTCCTTTTCCTTTCTCCTTTCCTCCCTTGCAACAGGAGCGCTGCAGCACACTCACCTCATTCACAGCCACTGCCACCCTCACTTCACCTTCATCCCTGCACCGTCATTGCCACCCTCACTCCCTACAACCCCCTCTTCCACTCCTCTTCTCTCCCCACTTCCCTCACTGACGTTTCCACATCTGACCCCACCTCCCTTATCATCTCAAGTATCTGCCTGAAGCCATGCAACCCAGGCAGCCACTGGCACCCATTCCATCCAGCACACCTTCTGCCCAGACTTAACCTGAACCCTTTTCAAACCAAACCCAACTACAACTGTCGTGCCCACACTTGCACCCATTTACCCACGAGTTCACGACCACCCTACTGACCCAAGCCCAAATATTTTACAAGACTAACTTGGACCCTTTCCATCGAGCCCACACAGTGATTTACCTTTTCTTTCTTCTTTTTCTACAGCAGTTTATGTCTAATCAAGTATAATATGCTCATCCATGCCTAGCATAATTAGTTTATTGTTTTCATTTTTTAGGATCGTCACATTTAATCTAACTTGCATTGTATTAGATACATTTGTTCAACTTGTCCATGCAATCATATGATTTAGTTGCATTCATTTTTTTTTTTTTTTTTACATTATGTTATTTCATGAGACTTGGGATCACAAAACCCCAAAGACCAGAGGAAGAGAGAGAGAGAGAGAGAGAAACAAATCCAAAAAAAAAAAGAAATTAGGATTGATCAGGATTTAAGTCCAATTAGGCGAGTTTAAATAAACATAAAGAATTTAGATTCAATAATCCACCTTTCTTTCCTCCTCTTTCACTAGGATTAAGGAAATTAGCTTAGGAAATTTTAAATTCTAGAAATAACTAAAAAAAAAAACGAAAAAATAACAAAATAATAGCCAAAAGACCAAAAAAAAGTACAAGATATTAAAACCAAAAACCAAAAAATCTAAAAATAACAAAATAAAAGAGAATAATTAAAAATAAACAGTTAGCCTAACTCGACTAGGTCAAACCCCGACATATGTCCCAACTTGACCCCTAGCCAGGTTAGACTATCCTTAGATGCTTTTATTTTAGGTCAAATCACGATTGAAGTCTCGTTTGCATCATTCTTTCGATTTGAAAAATCAACCTTTAAATCCAAATCTGCAAGAGATTGAAGGGGGTACCCTGGAACGAGGCCGATCCTCTTCTTAAATACACCCCAACCCTTATTTTTATTTATTTATTCTTTAAATTAGTGCATTTGGATCTGATTTAACTCAATACATTTTCCTTATATATTTGGTTTACACCCTATCCGGACCTTATGATGACTCATATTTAGACCTTCAAACTTGACCTATCATTAAGACCCAAATTAAAGTAACAGGACAACCGTTCTGTGCTGCTAGTGGCACATCAGACGAGAGGAAGAACCCACCCCTTATTTTCTCCCCTTATTCTTCGGCTTTGGTTGAAGAACATTGTTACATCCGTACCACAGCCAATAATTGTGATCCGTCGATTTTGAGTGTAGTTGGATTCTCATTCTTGATGTAAATTTTAAATATCATATAAGGATGAATGAGATTTCCCTCCCTGGGGGATGAAAATTCACATCTGACAGATATTCCTCAGCCCGGTCTATGAACACCCCTAGTAGGGTTATTTTGAGTTGTAGTTAACTTCTCATTAAATGTTTAGACATGGAGCTGATTTTAAGCTATATTTATCCTTGAATTGAATGCATCAAAACAACAATAAATACAGTTGCTTTTAATTAGATGTTGGATAAGGAGAAAAAATGCCCTTTTTTTAGAAGGGCATTCTAAAGAATTCACCATATTATATGTATATGTTTGTATATACATATACATATATGTATGTATATATATACATGGGCTTTGTTCTAGTAAGGATTGTTCTCACAATGACACCGTGAGAACTTTTTATGGGGCACATTTGTGGGTCTTGTCTAGGGATAGTCTTAGAGGGCATGGAGAAATCCATGTGGGACCACCCTAAGTATCAAGTTTGGCCCCAATTCCATGACCTTAACCCCTTCATCCGTGGCCCACGAGTTTAATGGCTTCATATTAAAGAAAATTTTAACCCTCCATCCAACAGTCCAGCCCATTTGGATACCTTGGGATTAGTAACCATCAGGAGGTCCCTGTTTGTGCACGGGTTGGATTGATTTCTAGGTGGGCTCCACTAATAGCTCTCACTGGAACACGATGAGAGCTAGTTCT
Source organism: Umbellularia californica (assembly GCA_028538565.1). Classification (NCBI taxonomy): domain Eukaryota; kingdom Viridiplantae; phylum Streptophyta; class Magnoliopsida; order Laurales; family Lauraceae; genus Umbellularia; species Umbellularia californica. The sequence goes on along the minus strand of JAPQWN010000012.1, from coordinate 17,325,674 downwards.
CTCTTGAATATTTTCATTATAGTCTTACAGTAAAAGCCACAAATAGTAGGGTCACCTATTGGTACATCCAAGCAGACCATATCTATACACCCTATAAAAGAGAAGAAATGACCTGCTTCTTTGCTTTCTCTACAGACCCGGCTTGGGGCCCACTTGGTTGCATCATAAGTGGTGGCTCATCTGGAAAGCCACATTTGCATGGCCATGAATTCCAAAATCTCTAAGCCAAGAGAACGGAAGTAAAACCTAGGTTTCTTCCTCGGAGAAAAAATACAAACTCGAAAGCCCTTCCTCTGGTTTGTTTCTGGCCTCTCCACCTCCAGCTAAGAATCGAAGCTAAAAGGTGTGATTTCTACTTTGCTACTGAAATCCCTGGTTTTCTTGATTGCTCGATCTTCATTAGCTTCTTCTTTGATTTTGTTTTTGCCTGACTCTTAGTTTCTTTTCTCCATTTTTTCTCTCCGTCTCACCTCAACGAAACATAAATCCGATGCATGTAAAGGATTCTCAAATCAATATCCTCTCGAAAAAGATAATTTTGTCTCTTCAGATTTTAATATCTATTATTCTGCATCTTCAGATCATCTCAATATCTTCTCAGCTGTTTGAGTTGAGTAATTTTGTGTTTCTATTGTCCAATTAATTATCGGATTAGAAGATTCCAAATCTATGATATGAGGTTCACGCAAATTCACCATTCGATGTTATTCTCCTTGTTGTTAATGATGGTGATGTTGTTGTTCCAAGAACCCTCCAATGGTAATTACAGTTGTTGTTCTTCTATTCATTGAGTTTTTTCAGTTTGTTGTTTGGATTGGTATGGGTTTCACAGCGACGCGCCATACGTTTATGCTGTTGAATATAGGCTACATTCTATTTTTATCTTCAACTTTTTAATTTGTTGTTAGTATTGGTCTCGTTTTCTGCATGCTACCTTTTTTATTTGATATGTTTGATGCTTGTTTGCTTTTACTGGATTATTATTTGAAAATAAGGTTTTTTTTTTTCTCTAAACTTTGCACAAAGCCAGTGTTGTTAAGAAGAACAATTGCAGTGGGGGACTGTAAGAGTATCATATTAACATAGATCAATTATATTACAAGGTGATTGAATGCTAAAAGAGAAAGGAAATATATAACTTCTTTGGTGAGGATGTGAAGTTGCATACTACAGATAGATAAAAGGATTCTGATGTTGGTTTTTTATTTATTGATTTAGGTTTTTGTCGCATTAGCTAGCTATTTATCCTTGGTGATGTAGTCGTTATAAATAGAGGAAAAAGTATATCATTCATGTTTAAAGTCTAAACAACTTGCCCAGTGGAGAAAAGTACAAAACTGAATCAGAATTTCAATCAGACTGAATTACCTAAGAAACATGAGCCATACAACCAAGTTACCATTATGGATGCCACCATTAGCTATTTAGTTAGACTAAGTGCTCGTCTCATTTTATTAAAATATATATATATATATATATATTATTTCTAAAGCTGATTTAGAATGATGCTCTTTACTTCAAGATCTTTAGTTTCACCATATGCATTGAAGGTGCCACTTCTGAAAGCTTTTGTACAATGCCGACAACATCATCGGTGTCTTGTGTGAATTCAGATGATACTCTTTTTGTGAGTGAACTTGTTTTATTGTTTTTGTCGATGTAATTGGTGTCGGAAATTAATGGGACTGGATTGATGTTTTTTAAGATTTGCTCTTACTTCTTTTTTTTTTTTTTTGTTTCATTCTTTTCGGTCTATAAAAAGGCCCTCTCCGACTGTTTAGATTGCTGCTCATCTTCAACACAAGATTCGCAACTCATAGTTGATGACTTCAATAACTCTATGATGTGCTCAAAATAATTAACCGCGGTCACTCAAATTTCTATTAATTAGATAGTGGCAAGTACAGGCTGATCCACAAGGATTTGTAAAAACAAGATCCAAAAACCCTCAATCACTTTTCACACTAGGGGTTTTAAAAATACTATTAATCAATAAAATAATAAGTAAAAGACTATCAAAGAAATCTAAACACAAATTGATCAGAGAAAGAGAGATCAAGGTATTGGATTCCACCAGAACATATTTACTCATTCCAAAATTACTTCATACCCCTATCCCAATAAAACTTAACCCAATGAGCAAGCAATTGCCTTGAATTGGAAGATTTACTTTGAAAATCTTTTTTTTTTAATCCAATTCTCTAACAAGTTCCTTAGACTCCCTTCACTTCAATATGTTGAAAATCAAATCACTATTTATCAAGATCAAGCATAATGAGGGAAAGACAGAAAAATAACAAAGAACAATCTCAATGGTTTTGGCTTTCTCCTCCACCCTAATCCATGGATTAGCCAAGCATTGTAGAACAAGTAAGAACAAAGAAATAAATCTCCATTATTGAAAGCCTTCAAAGTTGTCTAATACACCGTTCAATCTCAACCTTCCTTCAAATAAAAATTAAAGCAATAACTAAAGAACAAAAGAGCAAGAGAGAACCTCTCTTTAAAAATAAAAAATTACAAGAAGAAAAAGAAGGAAAAATCCCCCAAATTCATCATCCCTCACATCCCTCAGTTTGACAGCCAGTTTTGCCCCAAAAACGCTAGAATTAGGAGATCCTCGCAACTTGATTTTTCTCTCCTTCGAATCCTCCTTCGAACGCATTCAACTTTGTCTTAATCCAAGTCTTGAGTCAAACTCTATGACCAATATGGTAAAGCTTGTGGAGGCTGGCTAAAATTTCGAAAGTTCTCTTTCCTTCAAAATTTTGATTAATTGCTAAATAATAGCACTCTTGTTGCTATCAACGATATCCCTTGCTTTTGTTGTAAGGTTGGTTTCTAAAAGGCCCACAAAATTTGGCCTTCAAAATAAAAAACTGAGCTTGCTAAGGCTTGATCTCTTAACCTTTAACTTGAAATTCTAGCTCCATTCCAACAGGCTTACATTCTGAGAGGCAAGTGATTTTTGTGAACCAAAGGAGTAGGACTACCTAAGAGTATGTGTGATAGCCACCATATTATTGAAAAGTTTCATTGAAGAGGGATACCATATTCGTTAGTGTAAAAGTCACCAATGAAGGTTCATATTTTGAGAAAAGAAAAGAATGAAGGAAAAATGGTGATTGTTGTTTTTCCCAAATCCAAAAGTCCAGAAAAGTTTTCCAAGTGATGATGTGCTGAGAAGAATAAATTCTAGGTATGCTCCCTAGCATTTAACTTGTCTGATATCGTTTAAACTTGAAACCATTTATGTTGGAAAAAGAAAATATGAAAAATCTTGAGTTGGGATCAAAATATATATAAAAAAATGTGTGACATTTAGAGGGAGCATTCCGTCACACACACGCACATGACTTGAATTTTGGATATTGTGTCACATTGTGCTTTTCAAAAACTTGACAAAATCCTTTGACTGCGTGCAAGATTTTCATATTTTGGTCTTACAAATTTTTTTTTTTTTCATGTGTATATATTTCCTAAGTTTGAGATCAATTTTGTTTCACAATATTTCAGCTCTCTTTCTCCGAGGATATTTGGTGCACTTGGATTGCTATTTGGTATTAGCCACATGTCAATGATATTATTTTTGTCAATCACCCTCATGGATCCACAATCGTCATAATCAACGAAGTTCATAATTTTGAGGATTGAGGGGGAGTAGCTTTGTTTTTTTTTATTGCTTATTTTGTCAATTATGGACAAAAGGGGGAGAGATGGGTAGAACATGTCTTTGAGTAACATTGTTCGTTGAGGGGAAGTAGCAGTTAAATCTTCTAATTCTGCATTATTACTTTGAGCTTCGATGATTTACGCATTATTACTTTGATCTTCAATGATTTACATGAGATCTTCTCTCAAAGTGGTTTCGTACAAGTAGATTATTTTTGCAGGTACAAGAAGACCAAGCATTTGTAGAAGATTGAGGATTTATTTTTTTTGGGACTATTGTAATGGGGATTTAGAATTGACTATATTTAGGGAGTTTTGTCTATTAATTACCAAATGGAGAGATTGTTAGGATTTTTAGTTGGCAATCCATGGATTTCAGACAAAACTCAAAGTCCAAATCGAGTTGTGATTTTCAGATTATTAGATACAGACTGTGCTGGGGCTTCACATTGAAGATTGAAAGAAGGAAAAATTAAGACTTGGGTCACCATAATTCAGCCCGATTGACTCACGCCCCAGCTCATCAGAGTTATACAAATGTGGCACCCGAATCTTCCAAGAAATCAGTCAACTCATGTGCACTAAATTTGAGTAAAAGAAAGGAAAGAAATCTTATGATTTCCCATTCAAAATCATCACACCAAGGTTCTCTCTCAGCATCATAGAGTCAAAGATATCTCCAACTCAGTTGACCTAGATTGTGGAGAAAACAAGGAATAAAATCAATCATCCATCACAATAGTAGATGGATCCGACCCATCTTGTAACTTTCTTTATATAGAACTTGGTTTCCGTTGGTCTAGGTGATTGGACCCGTGTTTTTTTCCTAAATAGGGTTTTCCACATAAAAAGTCTCGTGCCTCCTGCTTTTCTTTTGTGATTGATTTGTTTTTTATTTAGGTTAATTATCTCTAGATAAATTAATTAGAATTGGAATCCATAACGAAATTTGATTTGAGACCTTAGCCTGTTTTAAGGCTTAATCTCGTTTCTTCAGTATGTATTATTTACATTAAATAAAAACAGGTTACTTTTATATAAGTTCTCATATGAACTTTCTGATGCTCAACTTTCATTGATGGGATAATTAAATTCATTTTTCTTATGTACTGAAAATCTTACTTAATTATTTTTCTTTGTTCCTTTTTATAATATTCAATCGAACACATTAATACCTTATGTCAATTAACTGATTTATTGGTCAATTATTTTAGGGGCAGAAAAATACTATATGTGGTTTGGTTTTTTCCCTATGGACTTTTTTTGGATCTAAACAAAACAAGAATAAGGAGTTTAAAGGCATCTCCCTTTTAGACTTTGAATGGGAGTTTAATGTTGCAAATAAAACCTTCATTCCAAGAAAAATAAGTGCAACCAAATTATAAACAATGATGATGAAGAGTTGGTTTGCTTTCTCAATAGCTTAGATTCCTGTTTGGGCCAAATTTAGGCCCATTGATAGCCTTCATGCTCTGATAGTAGAGGATGGTGATTTTGACAATTTCCATTTACTAATAAGGCCATGGTTTGAAATATTGGTTATGGTGCTTGCAGAAAAAATATTTTATATTGACGGAAAACACTGGAATGTATGTTATTTTATGTTTTCAGAGTACATATACCTACATATTGAACATAATAATATATGATTAGTGATGCCAGGTCTCGATCTATTGAATCCAAACTATAAAGAAACTTATAACTAACAGAAAGGAGCCACATGCCTATCTTGCATATATTAGAGACATGTCAATCTACCCCACTGTCACTATCAATGCCAAAGTGAGTCCCCCAAATTGAGTAACATGAAGAGACTTATTGTGTTGATGTGTATTCCGTATTTCTCTTATCATTATAGTATTCTAATTAAGGAATTTTGCATTATTGAATTTGTTTAGCATTTTACGTACTTTTATGCTTATACACTTTCATTAAAAGATCATACTTTAAAGTGTACAGATTTTTTTGAATTCTTGTACAGATTATATTATAATTAGTAAAATATGATTGCTCAGGTTCATGTACTTCGAAATGATATGAAAACTGCTGGCAGTTTAAGAGTGTGTGGATGGAGTGGAGGACCTAGACTGAAATGTTGGAATAGATTGCTTAATGCTTTAGAACTTAATGTCTCATTATCACATATTTCAGGTTATGTAAAGGTGGGGAGGTTTTGGATAGGATACTCTCTCTAGGTGATTTTTTGTTATTGTCATATGGATATTGCAAAGTGATTATATAAAATTTTTATGCTAATTTAATATTATCCCATTATCACATTATCTTATTTGGAGTAAATGCTTGGACTGGCAAGAATTTATTGTTGTTTGTATTCTGATGGTATTCTTTTCTATTTTTTAGATTGGTTTTGGATTTTATTGTGATGGTTGCGGTTTCTTAGAGATTACCTTATTTATTTTGATCACGGACATTTGTGGACGTTAGAGATTTTTGGAAATGTTTAAGTAGTAATATTTGTGTATATTAGAGATTTGTGGGTTTATGTTGGTTTATGGATGTAGGATATTTTTTTGTGAATATTATTTTGGAATTATTGATGAACCTATTTTAAATTGGTTTGTTCATCAAGTTGTTGGTTTGAACAAGTATTCAAATTTTTATTTGTTGCATACAGGGAGAAATGAAAATTTATTTAAAAAAAATAATAATAAACTTTTATGTTGCACCATTGTGCGTTGTAAAAAAGAAAAGGTATCACAACCTTTCCCGACATGATATGTGCGTTGACGAAGTTGCATTTCCCAACACGTTAGCTCAAAAATATAGTGCATTCTCAACGCCTTAGTCACATAAGCTATTTCATGTATTCCCGATACATTCGTAGCTTTGACTATTTCATTCATTCCCAATATATTGGTAGCGTCGGCTATTTCATGAATTCCTAACGCTTAATTATTGTGGGCCATTACCATGAATTCCCAACGCATTCCCAGCGTCAAGCATTACCAGGAATTCCTAACGCACTACAAGCGTCGGCCTTTAGTTTGCCGACGTTGGTAGTGTGTTGGCAAATATGGTTTTCGCCGACGTGTTGGCCGACGCTGTAGTGCGTTGGGAATTGTATAAGGATTTGTGAACACTGTTAAAGAAGTGTCGGCTATGTATTTGCCCATCACTTGTTACTGATGTACGGCCGATGTACTGGAATGCTTTGGGAAATCCTTTGCCATGGTTTTCTCAAACGCAGTGACTACGTTGGCATAACCTTATTTTGCTGTAGTGCCTTTTGTTTCCCTTATAATTATTATATTTTGAAATGATGGTTTGTCCCTTTTTTCCTGAGTTTAGAAACACTGGTGCTAAATAGTTGAGATATTACGTGTCAAAAGTTAAACATTCGGATGTTACTGAAGTTGTCTCTAATATTGGAACGACCTCTGACATTGGAACGATCAAAGTTTCTAACATTGGAACGACCTCTGATATTGGAATGATAAAAGTACCGGTTGCCTAGTGGATGTTCCTTCTCTTGGATTTCTTATAAATGGATGTCCTATCAGAATATCTGTTAGCTTTGTTATATACTAGAGTGAAATTATTTGGGGCTTAGGAGTATTATGTTAAATCGGCTAATGATCTGAAAATCAAGTACCGTAGAAAAAAAAAATGTCCAAAATTCTCAAGATGTAAGTTCCTCGCTCACCAAATAATTAGACCCAGCATTACATTGATCATGCATAAAATATGTATTCCACTATCTTTGTGTTTTATTTATTTATTCTGCTCAACTTTTAATGGCTTCTTTTCAGAGCAAGCATGCATGTGCAAGAAGTTAATAAGAATGATGTGCATTCTTATGATCACATCCATTCACTCTTATAAGATTAGTTTGACATATATAGATATTCCTGTGCATCCTTCCCTCACTATATGGTGAGGGATAAACTTCATGGGGCCCACTAATTATGGGACTTATGAGGGATGGGAAGAGACACCTTGGATAAGACAATATATCAAATTTGGGGTCAATCCCATGACTCTAACCCCTTTATATGTGGCCCACAAAATTAATGACTTTATATTAAAGGAAAAAAACTTGGCTCTTGATCCAATAGTCCAATCCAATTGGATCGGTGAAAATTAAATGGGTCTAGTGTACTTAAGGGGGTTCCATGTATGTGGATGATTCGGATGTATTATAAAATCAATCCTACTACGTTGTCTCTCACCATAACATGGTGAAGGATGGATGCACATGAATATTTTCCATATATATGTATATATATATATATGTATATATATATATATATATATACACACGCACGCACGCACACATGGGAGATGCTTTTTCGAGAGATATCTCTCACCTTAAATGAGACATTGTATTGGGCCCTCAGATCCATATCTAATGCCAACAACTTAAATGTGAGGGCCCCCACCTATATCTCTCAAATAAGGTGAGAGATATCTCTCATATGAGTTTCACATATATATATATATATATATATATATATATATATACGGGGGATCTTCAAGTGCATCCATCCCTCACCATTTTTTATGAGGGACATCCCTTTTGGGGAGGTTTCAAATACAAAAGGGAGGTACAAAGTACACCTTTGTACAAAAGGGAAGTACAAAGTACATGCTGGTTTGGAGTCGATAATATTCAAGTGCATCTATCCCTCACCATTTTTTGTGAGGAACACCCCTTTTGGGGAGGTTTCAAGTACAAAACTATGTGGAGGCAGGATTATAGCATTCACATATTAGAAATATACATACATATATATATATATATATATATATATATATATATATGTGTGTGTGTGTTTTTTTTTTTTAAGCGAATCAATAGCTTAGTTTATATTAATATTTGAGTTTATACCTAGCTTTAACTGTATATCATTAATAGTTTCACTTCTATATTAAAATAAAAATAAGGCTCTTTTATCTAATTACACTAATCCACTCTGTATCTTATTTCAGATCTAGATCCAAAATTGGATCATTTTTTTAAAGCTCTGCATCGGATCTGAACAACGATACCCTGGTCGGAATCCACCATGGTTCCACCCTGAATCTAGCCCGTTTGCATTCCAACACATGGAAGACTGTGTCGACCCATTGGCGTTACATGACCCTGGCCCAAGAGTTTCAATGCCATGGGAATTGATTAACTAATCACATTAACCTCAATCATTTCATAATCCAGCAGTAAAACTATGGTCCATGGATACATGTGTGGGTAGGTGCCCTTGTCTCATCCATAGGAGAATGTTCCAGTATCAATTTTCATTTAATGCGGCCCAGTCCCAACTGAATCTTGATCATTCATTCCCCATTAAGGTGTCTTGCTGAACCACATTCCCAGCCGACTAAATTCAAGATAGCAATTAAGAATATTTTGACTTTTAGTTGGAAGTTTTTGGTGCATCCACTCAAATGTGACAGGCTTACAGCTTTGTCGTATCAACGAGAGGCACTATCACACTCGTACACTTATGGAGTCAAGTCAAGAGTCATGACTCGGCTGATTCTACTCGTCTGTGTCAATTTCTGGGCCCCTTCCTCACCATCCCTCTCTGCTCTTCCTCCTTCGAATTGGAAACGGGCGCAATTTAATGTGCACCTATATTTTCGTCTCTCAGATCAACCATGTGAAAATTGCAGTTCATCTAAGCCTGACAACCCTGACCCAATGGTGAAACCACCTTTAATTCTATGTAGTGACTGATGGTCCATATAGGCACCACGTGTCATGCAATTTTGGCATTTTCATAAATTTGGTTGAGTCAAATTTGAGCGTCCCCTGTCACTTGTGGACTTTGATACTTGTCATGATGACTTGGGAGATTGTGGGATTCATTTGAAGTGAAAAACAGGGTGAAGGCTTGCATAATACCCTAGGGTTCGTAGAAATGGACCTCACTGCCAAGGGAAGGGGGAAGCAGACCCCTTTGTTTTCTGGCGGGGGTCCAGGATACTTCTTTGCTTATAATTTCTTCATTCAAAAAGTCTATTTGGACAAACTCTATGGACAGAATTTGGGACAAACTGTCCATGTAGCACAACGTGATTGGGTTCTCTCAAAAATTGAAATGCATTATTCCAATTACATTACGCCACGTGGACAGTTTGTCCCAAATTCTATCCATGAGTTTGTCCATATAGACAAACTGTTCTACATTTTAGCTTCGCTTGTTTTGAAATTTTGAGAAATATTCTCCATACATCCTTTGATGATTTTGAGCTGAATTTAGAGGGCTTTGGACTGTTTGATTATCCGAAGATGGGACCCACAATATGTGCATTGCTTGCACTATTTTGGCTTCAAATGGTCCCTCATTCGCTTGATTTTTGTTCCTTGAGCTTGAAAATGATTCAACACCGTTCTTCGTTGTGCTTTTGAGTAGTTGGCTTGATCATTTGATGGCTGGATTTGGACCCTTGATTTGGCCTTGTGGACCCTGATTTTGCTTCATATGCCCTGATTTTGTTTCATGGGCTCTACACGTGGAAACATCCTGTCGAACTTCACTTTTTATGTGTCAACACACGTGTCCAGATATATTATCAGGTTGAAATTAGATGACTTTTTTTAGAGATGATCACAACTCATAGGAGCTAATATATCCTATAACACAAAGGGCCTACTTGTTTCATGTAATGGAATTCTTTGGAACTCTAAGACTCAATTTTAAAAGCGGTTAAAATTGAATAGACAAAGATGAATATCAAAAACTGAACATAAAGAATAGCGCGCCCTCCCCTAAATGGAAAATGAATTAAGAAGAGTTGTGAAATGAATACCTCAATACCTCCCCAGTAAATTAAACCCTAGAAAAATCAACGCCCCATATACTTCCCCCAGTATATTATTCATCCATTACTTCTCTAATAATTAATCCTTTGATGGATCCTATTCGACCTTGAATCCCTATGTATTCAATTCCATGGAGAGAAACGGCCCAAAGGTTGCAAGGGTTCCTTTCGGCATTTGTGTAAGACATGCCAACTCACCCTTTTTATCTATCAAGGGGAATCTTGGTTCCTACTCGTTGCCTAAAATGTTAGAAAAACAACCAACAAATTAACACATTTGTTTTGCTTTTCTGGTTCCTTCCGGTACAACAAAAATAGGTGGCAAGAAATTTTTTCCTTTTTAATTTTCACATTCTACGTAAAGTGTCCCTAAAATTCATCATCAAAGTCTTGTCCTAACTATGTTGTGGCCGACCACGTGAATTATGTTTGTCCATTCTGATCTATCATACCCAAACGCTGGGATAGGTAAGCACTTCTTAATATCTACCTTTACTACTTTCATCCATATCATCTTCAACTTACCACCTTTCTAATTCTTTTAGTAAATGGATTGCCTTTTTTCCTTGGTGTGCATTAAGCATAGAAAATCTTTCTTCAATTGGGCCATTGTGGGCCTACGTCGGTCCCGTTCAAACCATCTCAAATGAAGGTCTCTTAATTTATTACCTATTGATGATGCTTGTAAATGCTCTCGAAAGCCCTCATTTTAGGGAAGTATCCCTAACACTCTGGCCATTATATAAAAATGTCATTCTAAATTATCCTCCAAGGGGCAGATATGACTACCACTCTCGGGCCCATGATAATAAATGGAACAGTGTACAAGATCTCCAACCTACCAAATTCATTTCTCCTAAAACGACATTCAAAGAGATGCCAGCATTTATACACAATGAAGCAACTAATTAATAAATGTAAGGTGATGATATGATCGTGATCATTGAAAGAGATTGATGCACGTTGGTGTAAGGTCCCCGACCGTAATAGAGTGTTTAATTTTTGAATATTGGCAATTAGCTTAATTAATTGTGATTTTAGCTAATTAGGCGGGTTTAGTGGCTAAGCGAGACTTTTTTTTTTTTTTAATCATTAGAAAGTGATTGGCGAAGTTTAGTTTGATTTCGAGTGCGATTAATCCTAATAGGAGGTGAGGTTGTGATTAATAGAAAAATTGGATATTTTCCAGAAAATTCAATTTTCGCCGAATTAGGGTTCGTTGGAAAGGTCTCGTCACGCTCTTCATTTTTCGATCTTGACTCTTCACTATTTAACGCCTCGAAGTTCCTCAAACAATCAGATTTCTCTCATTTCACTCAAATGGATATTTTGGTCATTTCTTCCCCTCATCCTCATTTTAAACTCAAACCCATTCCAGCAACTATTCATCCGTTGTCTTCCTCCTTCATTTCAAAGTGCATGCTGCTGGGAGAGAGCTCTTCATCTTCACCCCTCTTGCATGTGGGTTTAGAAGCCAAGCCCATCATCTTCTTCTTCTTTTCCTCCTCTACATCTTGATCCAAATTAGTAAGTTTCCATCAACCCTTTCTTCCCTAATTTCCTTCCACTACTAGAAAAATGACTTTTAGCGGCCGCCAAACGCCGTCGAAAAAAGTCCACTGGCGGTCGCTAATACTCTTTAGCGACCGCCCAGCGACCGCCAAGGAAGGGCCGCAACAACTTCGTCGCTAATAGTGGCGGTCGCTATTACTAATAGCGACCACCGCAGGAAAAAAAAAAATTTATTTTTTTTAATTTTTTACTATTAGCGACAGCCATTAGCGGTCGCTAATACTAATTTAGCGATCGCTAATAGTGTATTAGCAACGGCTAAATTAGTATTAGCGACTGCTAATGGCGGTCACTAATAGTTTTAAATTTTTTTGAATTTACCATTAGCGACCGCCAGTAGTGATATTTTTTTTTAAATATCTTTTTTCATTTTTTTTGCTAAATTTCCAGCTTTTTATACCTGTACATGCATATATTATATCAAACTACGAAAATCAATTAAAAATACTAATACCAAAACAAAGTCTTATATTAATGATATTCAAAACATTACAATATGTTCCAACAAATTAAATTCATTACAAAAGTTTCGACAAATTATATTAATTACAAAAATAAACAAATTGTCTTAGAAGGCTGCCGAGATCAATCCGATGCTTTCAAACCTGAAAAGAAAAAGGGAAATAAATATTAATTGTTAATTATAAAAATTGGCAATATATAGTAAAAATAAACAAAATGAAAAATTAAAATTAAAATTTTAAAAGTTAAACCTACGTTTCAACTCTACGGGCAATCCGGGAGTCGGAATCTCGAGCCGTCAGTCCCAGCAAGTCATGAATGACTATGGACCCGTGCCCGTCCAGTTTCATGGGCACCGGAGCCCGTTTGCCCGTTTTGGGAGCTTGGATGCCGATTTACTAAGTTTTAACTTAACGTTTTAACTTAACGTTTTAACTTAAAAACATACGTTTTGACACTACGGGCAATCCGGGACTCGGAATCCCGAGCCGTCAGTTCCAGCAGGTCATGAATGACTATGGACCCGTGCCCGTCCAGTTTTACGAGCACCGGAACCCGTTTGCCCATTTTGGGCATTTGGAGGCCGATTTCCTAAGTTTTAACTTAAACCAACGTTTCGACACTACGGGCAATGCGGGAGTCGGAATCCCGAGCCGTCAGTTCCAACAGGTCATGAATGACTATGGACCCGTGCCCGTCCAGTTTCACGGATACGCGAGCCCGTTTGGCCGGTTTGGACGCTTGGAGGCCCATTTACTAAGTTTTAATTTAACTTTTGAACTTAAACCTACATTTCGATAGTATGGGTAATCCGGGAGTCGGAATCTAGAGCCGTCAGTTCCAGTAAGTCATGAATGACTATGGTCCCGTGCCCGTTCAGTTTCACGGGCATCGGAGCCCGTTTGCCCGGTTTGGGTGCTCGGAGGCCAATGTATTAAGTTTTAACTTAAACCTACGTTTCGACACTACGGGCAATTCGAGAGTCGGAATCCCGAACCGTCAGTTCCAGCAGGTCATCAATGACTATGGGCCCGTGCCCGTCCAATTTCATGGGCACCGAAGCCCGTTTGATAGGTTTGGGCGCTCGGAGGCCCATTTACTAAGTTTTAACTTAACGTTTTATCTTAAATCTACATTTCGACACTACGGGCAATCCGGGAGTTGGAATCCCGAGCCGTCAGTTCCAGCATGTCATTAATGACTATGGGCCCGTGTCCGTCCAGTTTCACGGGTACCGGAGCCCGTTTGCCCGGTTTGGGTGCTCGGAGGCCCATCTATTAAGTTTTAATTTAACTTTTGAACTTAAACCTACATTTCGACAGTACGGGCAATCCAGGAGTCGGAATCCCGAGCCGTCAGTTCCAGCAGGTAATGAATGGCTATGGACCCGTGCCCATCCAGTTTCACGGTAACTGGAGCCCGTTTGCCCGGTTTGGGCGCTCGGAGGCCAATGTACTAAGTTTTAACTTAAACCTACGTTTCGACACTACGGGTAATCCGGGAGTCGGAATCCCGAGCCGTCAGTTCCAGTAGCTCATCAATGACTATGGGCCCGTGTCCATCCAGTTTCACGGGCACCGGAGCCCGTTTGCCCGGTTTGAGCACTCGGAGGCCCATTTACTAAGTTTTAACTTAACGTTTTAACTTAAACCTACATTTCGACACTACGAGCAATCCGGGATTCGAAATTCTGAGCCGTCAGTTCCAGCTGGTCATTAATGACTATGGGCCCGTGCCCGTCCATTTTCACCGGCACCGGAGCCCGTTTGCCCGGTTTGGGCGCTTGGAAGTCCATTTACTAAGTTTTAACTTAACTTTTGAACTTAAACCTACATTTCGACAGTACGGGCAATCCGTGAGTCGAAATCCTGAACCGTTAGTTACAGCAGGTCATTAATGGCTATGGGCCCCTGTCCGTCCAGTTTCACAGGCACCGGAGCCCGTTTGCTCGTTTTGGGCGCTCGGAGGCCAATTTACTAAGTTTTAACTTAAACCTACGTACGGGCAATCCGGGAGTCGGAATCCCGAGCCGTCAGTTCCAGCAGGTCATGAATGACTATGGGCTTGTGCCCGTCCAGTTTCACAGGCACCAGAGCCTGTTTGCCCGGTTTTGGCGCTCGGATACCAATTTACTAAGTTTTAACTTAACTTTTGAACTTAAACGTACATTTCGACAGTACGGGCTATCCGGGAGTCGGAATCCCGAGCCGTCAGTTCCGGAAGTAGTCTCTAAGGTTCTACATTTATAAGATTCCAGCTTTTTAAATTTCAAAATCTATAAGCTCCTAAAACAACTTATAAAATTTCTATACATGTTGAAATCTGGAATTAAAAAAATCTTTATACCTGGTCAGGATCAGTCGAGGATGCTGGATCATGACTGCCCTCTCTAGCCGAGTCATGTCTCGCCCTATGGCCGCTGTCAGCGTCAGATGCCTGTAATTATTTATTATACAACAAAAAACAATTACAAAAACATAAATATTGACACATCAATGACATAATTGACAATTTAAACATACAAAATTTTTTCTTACTAGCCTGAGTAGTGGGTGACGGATCTGATGCGAGCGGGCCGCGACTCTGTGATAAACAAGCCTCCAGCTCTGCTATATCGGATCTCCACTCGGCCCTCATCTCTGCCCTGACCTGCTCTCTGATCCTTGCCTCCATGGACTGCAGCAATTGCTCGACCTCCTCATCTGTATGGAGGCGTCGGCCCTGGGAGGAGCTAGCACCGGATGACTCCGCTCGCGCGATGTGCGAGCGTGGAATGCCCGTCCCATATGTGAGCGTGTAACTGTGCCCGTCCCGGCCATTGACATCGTGGAATATCTCATCCCTCTGCGATGGCAAACTGCGCTCCTCCTCGGGCAAGTCCTCCAGACGTGACTGAAACAGGGCCTGCGTAGTTGATTCATTTAATATACTACCATGCATAACAAGACACAGTAATAGACAAATAATATAAGCGGTTCAATATAAAAACTTACAATGATAGCTGCAACCTCCAGGTGACGAGGATCTCGAGAACGCATCCAGACAGACATCCTGTCGATCGGACCGCCCTCGGTCCGCAACTGTTTGGTGGAGAGTCATATTATTAGTATAATATCATACAAAATGAAAAAAAAAATATAAATTAGATGTATGATCTAACTTTTTACCTCGTGGCGGACCTGCGTGATGTGTCAAATCCCAAACCTGTGTGCGGGACCCTGCATTGTGCGGTTCCGCGCATTCGTATCGGCCTCTCTCTGTTTTCAACATTTATTAATGAATTTTTGTTAGTTACGTTAGTCATTAGTAAATTGTTAAAATTAAAATAAAAAAATTATAAGATTCTCACCCGAGCCTCCTCGCTCGTCCAGTACCGGACAAGCTGAGTCCACTGATCCGAAAGAACACCCATCGGAACTCGCGTCAGTATGTCTGGGGCATCCTGGTGTGGCTTCTAGTGCTGCATCTTTATTTTATTTTTATGATCTTTCCACATTTTTCTGCACTTAGACATGCACACTGGCCGGAACAGCTCAGGACATGCCCTCACATTGTCCTAAAAAGGACATAATTTTTCATTAGGTTATGATTTAAATTGACACATCCTGTTGAGAAATGTTAACTTATTACCTTAACCTGCTGCCAAACACGGTTTAGTGTATCCACCGGGAATGCCTCCCAGTCGAGTGTAGTCAAAGGGAATGCATATGGATCCCGAACCATATGTCCCAACTGGCTGATGAGCTGCCTAGCATGCGGACCCACCGGATGCCACGTCTCATCAAACTCCACATCAATGGGATTA
Source organism: Umbellularia californica (assembly GCA_028538565.1). NCBI lineage: Eukaryota > Viridiplantae > Streptophyta > Magnoliopsida > Laurales > Lauraceae > Umbellularia > Umbellularia californica. The sequence continues at coordinate 17,309,377 of JAPQWN010000012.1, read as the reverse complement.
CTGGAATTCCACGTCCGGATCCCTCTGGCAGCGCCTCTCCCCCCGCTGGAAGATGGGCCTGTGCTCATAGAATCTATTCAAATTAGAGATAATCTAATTGAATTGAAATAAATTAATTTGCTAGAATTAAAATGTGTAACTATATAAACGTGTACCTGTCTGTGAAGCTGATGTCTTTGTAGGCTGGGAGGTCGATGGCCTACTCGGTGGGGCCATCTCACTAGGCTGGGTGACACCCTGTGCAGGAGTAGGGTCCCCAGATGGCCCACTGGCCTGGGCCTGACGCAGCAACTCCTCGATCGTCCGCAGACGATCTCTCCTCTTTCGTTTTGACATATCTGTTCAAATGTTTGTAAGATAAATTAATTTAACGAGATAATTGATATTAACATTTTAAAAAATTACACTGAAATTTAACATTGGTGAATTAGTTCCCAACCGTTTACTGGACGTGTAAGTCAACAGTATCTCCTTCAATGGTTTCCCGAACCCAATTAATATCTTCATCACGTTGAACAAGTGCATTCTGATCAAGAACTTGTTAGGTGAATGCATCAATATCTGGCTCATCACATTCAATCTAATACACTCCCCTCCTCGACATTTTAACTGCAACCTGCCAGTTAGGATCTTTCGGATATCTGACATAGTAAACTTGCTCCGCCATTGAGGACAGTATGTAGGGTTCGGCACTTATTTGATCATCTCGGTGTAACAAATTGTTAAAATTTACCAATGTAAACTGGTAATTATCTGTTTTCACCCCTCGGATGGGATCCACCCAGTCACACTTAAACAATAGAAATTTTAACCCAAGGCTGTATACAACTTCAACAATATCCTTCAACCGGCCGTAGTAGTAACCAGCATCGACAGACGGACAACCGAGCCCACTATTTTGCATCGCTCGTTTCTCATCTACATCCTTGATGCGAAATCAAAAACCGTTGACGTCACAAGTTGTGTAACGTCGGGCCGTTATGAAGGGACCATCAGCTAACTGATTCATTTCATCGGTCAAATTAAGATAGTTGGTTCTTCGTAAATTACACACCTACGCAATGCATGTAATCACTGAATATCACTACATGAAAGTAATATGACAGGAACAAGTTAAATTTTTCCTAATGATTGAATACGTACGTGATTCTTGAACCATACGTGAAATGACTGATAATGGGACTGATGAATTTCAGGAGCTGTAGCACGAGGCATGTCTCGTTTGAGCTCATCGATATGTGTCTTGCGATGCATAACACGTGTTAATGACAACTACGATAATTTAGGCAAGAAATTGACAAGTTACATTATGAATGAGTGATAACTTATTGAGTCAAAGCCACAACAGATGGGGTGTTGAACAACACCCACCGGTGAGCTTGAATCCACTCAATATTGTTGAGATCAAATGGCATGCCCTCCCCAACTGGACCATCATTAATCCGTGAGGGCCTGGTTAACTTTGTTTCAATATTATCATTGAGATATGTTGCGCAGAAATTTGTGCACTCATCCATCAAATACCCCTTAGCTATGGATGCCTCTGGACGAGCTCTATTACGAACATACCTCTTCAATGTGTTCAAGTACCTCTCGATCGGATACATCCATCTGAATTGGACGGGGCCGCCAAGCAGAGCTTCACTGGTTAAGTGTATGGTCAAGTGAACCATGACATCGAAAAATGCAGGTGGAAAGATTTTTTCTAGATGACACAATGTTACAGCAATCCTCTCTTGCAGACCATTCAACTCATCAATTCGGTGAACTCTAGAACAAAGTTGTCTGAAGAAGTTGCTAATTTCAATCAACGGCGCTACAACATTCTTAGGCAAACAGTTCCGTATGGAGATAGACAGCAACTGTTGAATGAGAATATGATTGTCATGACTCTTCAGACCCTGTAATGTTCTTTCTTTCATGTCCACACGCTTAGCGATATTCGAACAGTACCCGTCAGGAACCTTGACACCCTTGAGAACAGAGAGGAATACATCTTTCTCATCTTTACTCATCGTGTACTGCGCAGGAAGCATGTACGCCTTGTTGGACTCTCTCATCTGCAAGTGCAACGGTTTTCTCAAGCCCATTTCTTCCAAGTCACGACGAGCATTGACACCATCCTTCGACTTCCCCTAAACACCGAAAATGGTCCACAATATATTATCACATACGTTCTTCTCGATGTGCATAACATCTAAGTTGTGCCTGAGTAAGTTATCTTTCCAGTATGGTAGATCATAGAAAATACTTTTTTCTTCCAATTATGACTTCGCTTTCTATTTGCACCGGTAATAGAAGGAAGCGGGAGGGCTAGTAAATCTTGAAAATCATACACGGTACGTACTTGCTCCTACTCCAGCTGTGGCAACAAATCAACTCCTGTCATTGTTCGTGGTGCTGGACCATATTCTCGAGTGCCGTCAAATGACACTATGTCCCTCCTGAACCTGTGCAATGGAGGTAGAAAACGTCTATGACCCGTATATGCCCATTTTCTGCCGTGCTTCAACCAAGTTGACTTCTTCTCCTGATTGCAGCAAGGACATGCAAACTCTCCATTTGTGCTCCAGCCCGAAAAGTCAGCATAAGCAGGGAAGTCGTTGATTGTCCACAATAATGCAGCGCGGAGTTTAAACATCTCATTGCCTTCGGCATCAAATGTCATCAGACCATCAGCCCATAATTCCTTCAATTCATCAATCAAAGGTTGCATATATACATCAATCTAGTCCCCTGGTCCTCGTGGTCCATGAATAAGTGTGGATAGGATCAGAAAAGGTTGCTTCATACACATCCATAGCGGGAGATTATAAGGCACCAAAACAACTGGCCACGTACTGTGATTTTCCCCAGTCATGGATCGGAATGGACTAAAACCATCTGCAGCCAAACCAAGCCATACATTGCGACAATCCAAGGCAAATTCTGCGTTCCTCCGATCGAAGTCTTTCCACGCTGGGGAATCTACTTGAGGGATTAACTTACCATCGTCCCTGCTATTATCGGCATGCCATCTCATCAGTTTAGAAATCTTTGATGACATAAAAAGCCGCTTCAGCCTGGGCTTAAGTGGGAAATATCTCGCTTGCTTTGCTGCCACATGTTTGCCACGATTGATAACACTTGTAGAACTATTCTGACGATTGTGACCAACCCCGTCCTCTTTCCATCTCGATGACTGACAGACAATGCACGTATCAAGGTGGGCATTCTTATTCCTAAACAACATACAATTGTTTGGACATGCATCAAAAGTCTCATACGTGAAGCCTAAATTTCCAGTTAACTTGCAGGCCTGATAGTAGGACTCAGCAAGTTTTGCACCGGACGGGAGCGTTCGATGCAACAACTGGAGGAGCATATCAAAGGACGTGTCAGACCACTAATTCAATGCCTTCAAATGCAACAACTCAACAATAAAAGACAATTTACTGAAGTCCTTGCAATCGGGATACAATTCCGTCTGTGCATCGTCTAGAATTTCAAAATATCTCATGGCTTCTTCATCGGCACCAGAGCGAGGATTACTCCCACCCGCGCCGTCAGTCTCACAGCTTGTGTATTCGGGTGCCAACCCGTATGCGATATCATTTAGCATCGCGATCATCGGATCAGTCTCTGACATATCATCCACCTCAATTTCATCTCTAACTTGTTTGCGACATGAAACATACTCTTCTCCATGTCTTATCCAATTCTTGTACTGCTTCAAGAATCCGTTCAGAATCAGATGCTCTCGGACAAGCTCTCTTCTGTAATAATACCGATTCGCACATTTTCTACATGGACATCTGATGAACTCATTGTCAAACCCAATGGTAAATTCCATGAAACGGTTAATCCCCTCCATGTATTCCCTGGACATCCTATTCGGTAAATCAATTCAGCTCTTGTCCATCTCGGTAACTATTTTTGTGGAAATCTAAAATGATTGCAGTACAATTAGCCCAAGGTACCGTGCATCATGCAAATTACCTATCCATAAACTGTAAACTCCTTACTACAGCGTGGTTGGTCCTATCCCATTCGAGAATACACGATCCAACTTGCACTCAACAACTCGAATGCTTCGTCCCCTAGTCAGACGCAATTTCGGTAGCATGTCTGCGTGGTTCTCCAAGTACACGACACAGATACAACATTAGTCGTACCTATGTATGTACTCAGAGAACAATGGGACATCAACCGAAACTCTATCTAACATCAGACTTGCATGAGCCATTGTGAATAAGATGGATAATTGCATTCCCAAACTGTCCGAACTGGACAATTCAAGAATCGCATACGACAAAGTTCGAATATACATCACAAGAACGACGAATCTAGTCAAAGACCCAATCCGTCGCATCAAGGATTACCTAACAGATGTCGTACACAATTCTCAAACGAGTCTAAGTTTCAATAATACATGCAAATGAATAAAAGTTTAACATCAGGCCATATTAAACCAAATTAATCGATACCATCAAAACCAGATACATCCAGTTTAACACAAATCGAAAGAAAAAAATCCTTCTAATTCATACATTCAATTGACATCAGGCCATATTAAACCAAAATCCACAACAAAACGTAACAAAAGAGAGAGATCAAATACAATGCCACATGAAAACCAAATCAAATCCAAATTAGATCCAAAATCTACTCTTCGTCTTTCTCTTCACTCATTTTTTTTCTCGTACTCTCTCTCCCTCTCTCTCTCTTTCACTCAAAAGGGAAAAAAAAAAAAAAAAAAGATAAACCCACATGTAAAAACCCTAGAGGACCTTTGGCTGTAAAAGAAAATTAACTATCTATATATAGCCTAACAAAGGAAAAGGGAAAGAGAAGTGCCTTTGTATAGCATGGGAAAGGTGATGAGAGTAGTTCTTTGGTGAGCATCTCATAATTCTACATGGACTTCTTTCAACCTAAGAGAGTTGGTTCACCCACTCGTTTATATTATTATTTCAATTTGTTAGTGGATGCTTCACAAAATCCTTCATATTTCTATTCTTTCAAAGGACATTTGTTAAAAAAAATTTCATTCATGTGTTAAATATATGATCAGCTAGGTGCTGGGCCATCTCCTGATGGAATGAAATTTGGTTTGATTGAAGAAAGCCTCATAAATTTCTCATGAGTTTGAGCTCCATAAGATCTAGACTCATGCATCTGTTCTAGTGCAGGTCATGTTATGTGAAATGGAGAATGACTACTTTGTACCTTATGCTCTCCTAAATTGTTGGATTATATCCGGCTTAATTGCAAGATCATTGTCGGGACCAAGCTCTGATACCATAAAAAATTTCAAGAATCACTGTCTACCCATAATTTCACTTTAAGTTCCATTAAATGAAAACATTGGCATTTATAATCAAATATTGAAATAACCTTATCCTAAAGATAAAGATAGTCTACTAACATCATAACAACATTACGTTTTCTCCAACACTAGTGCATGTGAAATGGTGAATGAATAGTTTGTACCTTATGCTCTCCAAAATTATTGGCATGTTAAATATTTGATTAGGGCAGTTAAGGGAAAGTTGTGTGTTTCTTACTCTGTGACATGTTAAATATGACATAATTTAGCATTCAATGTTTTCATTTTTAAGTGGGAAAGGAATTACAACTTTCATGGGGTTTGATTTTTTTTTTTTCTGAAAATTTGTATTCCACCACTTGCCTTCGTAATATTTACAAACAACCACCTCTATTTTCTATTTTTTTTACTTACAAACATTCATACTCTCCTAACAAAATCAGTTAGACATTTTGACTGGAGGTCAAAGGCCTAGAAAGAAATGGCCTTGTGACCACTTCTGATATATTTCCATAAGAAGCCAATAAAAGGAATCCTTTAATTATAGTCAATCTTCGCAAATTACCGTTGGTTAATGTTTACTCAGAAAATAAACTATAGTAGTTTAAACTAAGCTAAAAATAACATGGTAGCTCGAGTTAATTTAGGAACTATACAATAACTTAATATTTTAGCTTTGAGGTATATATTCTAACCAGTAACCATGCATAAAGTGTACCCCATTGTAGATGCACCCCAGCAAGCTGATATATGCACACCTATTGACAGCTCCACAAAAATCAACCCCACCCATCAGATTTTGTACACCATCAAGACCTCTAATTCCATCTTTCAGAACCACAAGGCTCAAACCAATACCATGTAACCATAAAGTGTGCAAAGTTTTCAGCTTTGTCCATTCTTTCATGTGGATGGTTCCTGCTAGTTCATCATGGACTGAATGTCCCCTTCTACTAAAACTCCTTCAAAGTCAAGACACTAAAATCCACAACGCTTTTCCATCACAGTCACAAATCACACTCCAAAACAAACACATAGCATTTCCAACAATCACACTACCCCAAATCGACTCTCGATTTCAATAACCCCGCATCAAAACTAATAACACCCAATCGGTTCTGACATCCAAAATCCACACTTCCTATGATCAAAATCTAATATGAGATTGATCAAATTAACCATAATCACTACGACCAACAACAATAGACGCAAACAACAAATAAAAACCTTAATAACATGACACCAAACAGCTATAAATGAAACAAAACACCTTATGCCTTCCATTCCAATCCAAATCACTCCCATTGCAACCCTTAATAACATGACACCAAACAGCTCCCCACAAAGCCACCGATACCTTCCAAGGGGAAAATCACACAAATACAAATTCAAATAGATAATTAAAAAAAAAAAAAAAACAAGAATTGCATCCACCCTTTTCACAATTAAAAAAAAAAAAAAAAAAAAAAACAAGAATTGCATCCACCCTTTTCACAATCATACCACAGGATGCAAATTCTAAAGAAAAAAGAAATAATCAATTAAATATAAAAATCTACTGATTTCAACACCTTAATCAAGAAAAATCTCCAACTCCAAAACTACATATATCTCTGTTACCAAATCTCTATCAGAAAATTTCAGAACAACGAATATACCCAGATCAATGCTATTTGCCTAGCTAACAAAAGCCCATGAATCAAAATCAAAGATACAATAAAGAGAAGACAGCAACAAAAAAAAAAAAAAAAGAAAAAAAGACCACCCTTTCAAAACAGCCAATTCAAACAATAGACACCCACAAAACAAAACGCCAAAACCAAATAATAAAACAAATCCAACCCAGATCCAGAAAAAGCAATCAAACAGAAACAGAAACAGAAAAAACAAATCTATTCCTGATGATTGGAAATCTCACCTTTTATTCCTGAATGAAAGATCCCCAAACCAAACCATTAGGTGTAACTATTGAATGGGCATTTTCCAATCATCAAGAATAGATTTGTTTTTTCTGAATATGTAATTTTGAATGACCAACAAAGGCCAAAATAGAATCCCAGACTTCTTATCTATATATACATAAATCAAATGGAAAAAAAAATTGCATACCAGCAGCTAGGGTTTCGGCGGTGGCGGCTCTTGCGTAGAGAGGGGGAGAGAGAGTTCAGGTGGCGGCTCCGGCGCGTGGGAGGGCCGTGCAGAGCGAGAACAGAGGGAGGGAGAGCGAGAGAGAGAGAGAGAGAGAGAGAGAGAGAGAGAACCGTAATCCGGCGCAGGGAGGAAGAGAGACAATCGGTACAGGGAGGGAGAGAGAACCGCCCGTGATGCGCGGGATGTGCAGAGTCAGAGCGAGAGGGAGAGGGAGAGTGTGACGCCCCGGAGTCCCACATCGACTATAGAGAGGAAAGTGAATGTGTTTATATGTAGAGCTTACACCCTTACTTTGCATGAGGCCTTTTGATGGGTTGAGGCTCATCAGAAGCAAAACCATGAGGCAAGTTTGGATGCGCTTGGGCCAGGTCCTCTGGTCAAGTAGCCCATGAGCTAAAGCGGACAATATCATGCATGTGTGAAGGGTAGGACGTTACAGAGAGGGAGGGAGGGGGGGAGGGAGATAGAGAAATAGAGAGGGAGAGAGAGGACCGGCGGCTGGCGGCTCCGGTGGAGGAGGGCTTCGGCGGAATAGTCGCTGGTGTAGAGGGAGTAGGGGCGCGAGAGAGGAAAAAAAAAGGTGGGAAGGAAAAGTAGAAAAGAGGGAAGGGAAGGAAAAGTGGAAAAGAGGGAGGGAACGATGGGCTTTATAGAGGGGCTTTAGCGACCGCCAGTGGCGGCCGCAATGGCGGTCGCTAATGGTCGCATGCGGTCGCCCGCGTTTTTACTGCGCCAAAGGTGATTTTTCTAGTAGTGTTCCTCATTGTTGTAGAGATGTTTCATGTTGATGAATTCTTCTTCTTCTTTCTTCTTCTTCCTTGGTGATCTTTGAGTGTAAGAGAGGGTTTTGGGAGAGTTGGTTTGGCTAGAGTGTGTGTGGGAGCTTCTTCCTTCTCAATTTCTCTCTCTCAATTTCCATTTCTTCACTCTCTTTGGTGAAGGCAAGTAGATTTGCTTTATATATTGAGCATGCATGTATTATTATTGTTCCTTGTTAACTCATTGTTTAGAGTTTTCCTAAATTCCAAGCTTGTCATGGTTTATTGGGTTACTTATGCTAAAATTGGATTAATGGGTTGAATGGACCTTAATTATGGGTGGATGACTTGATGAATGGATGGATATGGTTGGAGGAGAGCATGGTGGTTCAATTTTGTGCAGGTTATAGCTTTGGAATGGTTTAGAATAGAGAGGAGGTGGTTTGGAATGAATAGAACTCAAAATTCAGCAAACAACACATTTCTGCACTTAAACGTTTGCACTTTCATTCTGAACGTTCGAACTCTTGGCTTCTCGGGTGTTTGGCCTAGAATGAACGTTCAAACTTTTATTTTGAACGTTCGAACTCTTGGCTGAACGTTTGAACTTTCATTTTAGATGTTCGAACTCTTGGCCTCTCGGGTGTTTGTCTTGGAATGAGAGTTCGAACTCTTCTCCTGCATGTTCGAGCTCTTGGTTGAACGTTCAAACTCTTGATGATTTGACAGACTTAGGCAGATTTTCGAACGGACATAACTTTTGATTTGTTCGTCAGATTTTAGAGTTCTATATATCGTTGGAAAACTCTTAGAGCGTAGAATTCATTGGTCCACTCATTTTAATGACCAGAGGTTGGAAAAATAAAAGGGACTCTCAGATCAATGAACGAACCCTTTATCTCTTTGGAAGGGGATTCTAAACTTAGTTTGGACCCTAGGTTGGAACCTATTTATCCTACCCTTGCATGACCAATTGGGGAAAATGGAAACAGAGCATGATTGGCTTGGTGTGCTTCGTCAGTTGTCCGGGATTTTCCGTATATCGACGTAACTTGGCCGAATGTGTGTGGAAATGAGTTAATTGGTGCCCATCAACTTTCGTTCGCCACGGACCCGCCAAACTAAGACACCATTGACTCATTCTCCATACGTACTCTATTATGAATATGTTTGGTACACAGTGGACAACTCTTGATCTAGGATTGACTTGTTCTTCACTCTTGACTCACGAATTTTGTATCCGTAACTTGTCGTACCTTGTACACTCTATCTTTATATTTGTATAACTTGCAAATTAACTTGTAGAATTAGGCTGCGACCCGACTTAGAGTGAATTCTTAGGTACTTTTGTCTTGTATTGATGAACACGTGTGGATAGATTTGAAAGAAGACTACTCATGGAACTTGGAATTTGACTTGTATCTTGGCTTGACTTGGAGAGCCCTTAGCTTGTTATCTTGTACTCGGAAACCTATTCATGTATATTTGTCTTGGAACTTGTGTTGTATATAAACCATCATCATCATCTTGCATTCATGACCAGCTACAGATTAGTGATTACAGAGTGAGCCAGATACCGGACACTAGGGTGGGCAGTCAGCTTTGGACGGCGTCTATGGCACGAATAGCAGAGAGCGGGCTAGGACAGTACTGCTATTCATAGGACCGGGAGCTAGGATTCCCTTAGGGCCGGACTTTGGGTATTCGTAGTCGGCTCGAACGTCACTTATACCCCCGTGAGATGGCTAGGACATTGACGGAGTCTCCTCTTGCTTGACATTGCATTTCATGGATGGTTATTCTTATTTATCTTGCTAAGATTTACATTGTTACTTGACTCACGTATTATTCATGCTTCATGCATAGCTTGTACCTTGCTATTTTATAATCATGTACTTGTATTTATTCTCTTTTGAGACATGTTATGAATAACGTATACTGCTTATCTTCTTGCCAACATATTGTTGATCCTTTATTCCATGGTGTGCAGATGACACCTACTACTGTTACACCGACCCGGATGCCGAGGCAATCCCAGAGGATCCTCAACCGGGGGAGGAGGACGAGGTATGAGAGTGGGGTGCCAATGATGTAGCTTAGGGCCTGTTTGGCATCCTTCTCGTATTGTTCCCAATTTTGTGCTCGGATTAGGTTGTGCTGAGATCAGATTGTCCCAAGTCTATACTTTGCGGAACTTATTTGGCAACATTATATTAAATTACTCTACTAAAAATATGCCATACGGAACTTGTTTGATAACATTATAAAAGTTTTGCTTCAAGGAGCAAACATAGGATTTACAATGTGGGACCCCACCTTTTATTGTGTGCACTACTATTATTATCATATATGGGACCCACCTGTCGAAGTTTCAACTTGGTACCCGCCTTCAAAAATTTGGACATGGAACCCATATCCATTGGATTTATAATGTGGCCTAATCTTTATAGGAATTATAATATGGGCCAACTTTTTGTAACTGTAAATATGGGATCCATCTTTAGAAATTAGAATATGGGCTCACATTCATATGATTTACAATTGGGTCCACCTTTTGTAAGCAAGACTATATGACCCATATTTATTAATTAAAAAGTGGAGCCACATTTTTTGTAATTGTAGACACAGGGCTCACCTTTAGAAATTAGCAAGTGGTGCCCACCTTTAAAAATTAGAACATAGGGGTAGCACATTTATAAAACCTATAATGTTGGCCCACCTTTATAGGAATTATAATGTGGGCCATACTTTTTGTTAATTGTGAACACGGGACCCACCTTTAAAAGATTACAAAGTGGTACCAACATTTAGAAATCCGAACATGGGGCCACCATTAAAATGTGGGGCCATACTTTTTGTTAATTATGAACATGGGACCCACCTTTAAAAAATTACAATGTGGTACCCATATTTAGAAATCCAAACATGTGGCCACCATTAAAATGTGATTGTGGACACGGGACCCACCTAGAGAAATCACAACAGGATGCCTACCTTTATAAATGATTTATAATGTAGTCCCACCATTATAGAATTATATTAGGAGCTCACCTTTTGTAATTGTGACCATATGACCCACCTCTATAAATTATAAAGTGGGGCCACCTCCTTTGGGATTGTGATTGTGGACACGGGACCCAACTAGAGAAATCACAATATGATGCCTACCTTTATAAACGATTTATAATGTGGTCCCACCATTATAGAATTATAATAGGAGCCCACCTTTTGTAATTGTGACCATATGACCCACCTCTAGGAATTATAAAGTGGGGCCACCTCCTTTGGGATTGTGAATGTGGGGCCTATATTTATGATAAGTGAGAGGATTTAGGATCTTCAAATGATATTCTTTAAAATGTAAGAGATAAGAAAGAATCAATTGTACCAGCAAGTTGTTGCTTAAAAGAAACAAAGTTTTTTTGTTCCAACTTTCTTATGCTGGTGGGTTAAAATTTTGATATTCCTTCCCATGAGAAAAAAATTCGGAACAATCATTTACATATACCAAACATGTTTTCTACACCCTTATCTCGCGGGAACATGGGAACATCCAAATGGCACGATGCCAAACGCACCCTTAGCGTCATCATTCCCGGCACTAATGCACGTTACACGGGGATATCTTCTATCGTGCCACCTCATTTCATCTTTTGGTTTAGATCTTTTGGACTTATATATCTTAGCATTGTATATCTTTTATACCAGGACCTAGGTTTTTGGGATGGTCCTGATAATTATAAACTTTATATGTTTTATCTTTTGAAACTTGAATATATATAATGGAATGAAATCCATACTTGCTTTGTTATTCCTACAGGTTTAAGGTAGTGTTTACCGGACAAGTCCCTACACAATCCTCTCAGCGGACTTCAATCCTTAGGCATTAAGGGCAAATTTTTTTAATCAACCCTAAGTTTTACACCCCGGATCTGGTTTAATCTCTAATCAGGTTCGAGGCCGTGACAGTTGGCGTACTAAGATGGAGAGAGTAAAGACCCAGTTGGGTACGGCTAAGGCTTGGGAACCCCATAAAAAATCTCCTAACTTAAAGATCTGGGTATGACCCCTTCTTGGGGCCAACCTGATTGATGGGTCCAATTGGGCCTAGCAAACCCATATACCAAAAGTTTCTCCAATGGGGCCATTGTGGGCCTACGTCAAACACATTCTAACCATCTCAAAAGAAGCTCTCTTAATTTATTACCTATTGATGCTACTTGTAAATGCTCTTAAAAGCCCGCTTTTTAGGGAAGTACCCTAAAACTCACTTAATTTAATCTTATTAAATCACTTAAAGAAAATAAACATTGAGATAGGTAGCACTTTTTAAAATCTATTTTTACTACTTTCATCCATATCATCTTCTACTTACCCCTTTTCTTTTTATTTTTATTTTTATTATTTTTTTTTTGGCAATTGAATTAATAAAGAAAGGAAGAGAACAAGGCAGAAAGCCCAGGAAAGAAGAAGCTCAAGGAGCTACAGCAAAAGAAGAGAAAAGAGATAGGAAAACAAAGCCAAACAGAGGCCAAAAAGAAAAGGCCATGTTGAAGAATTAAGAAAAAGAAAATTACAAAATGATTGAAGAGGTCTACCATTGAAGGGCTTAGTAATGCCCTTGAGAGACGTAGAGAGGAGCTCAGACAGATAAGAGATAACCTTCTGCTGGGAGGCTATTGAGTTCGAAAAGAGAGCATTTTTCCAACAAATTCAGATTTCATAAGCTGTGGTGAAGAGAGTTGCAGCAGCTCCTTTGCAGGCCAGGCGATCACTGAGGGTAGAAAGAGCATGCCAGATTTTAGATGGAGAAAGGGGACCAATAACAGACAAGCCAGCCGCAGAGGGGATCCAATTCCAAATTGCAGTGGAGAAAGAGCAAAGAAAGAGAAGGTGCAGGGTAGACTCTTGATCTTTGTAGCAGAGAATGCACCTTGAAGCAAGACTGATACCAGACTTTTGAGCCCATGCTTGAGATGGGGTTTTACCATGCAGCAGCCTCCAAGCAAAGAAAGAAACCTTAAGGAGCCGAAATTTGTTCCAAACCAGCGGAGCCCAGAAAGACCAATCAGCTGAAGGTCTGGGAGATCTAATGAGTTGCCAAGCATCCTAAAGAGAGGCCATTATCCTTGTGAGAACTCCAAAGGATGGTGTCTTTTGAAGAAGTGCCCAAGGCAAGATGAAGGGTTGCTTGCCTGAGGGTGTCAACAGCATCATCTGGAAAATCAGGAGGAATAATCCAGTGGCCTCGATCCCAAAGAGAATTAAGCATCTGGTTGGGAGGGAAGGAAATAGAAGGAAACATAGCAGCAAAGCTACCAAATTGCCTCCAGTTATCATACCAGAGTTCAATTTTTTCCCCATCCCCAACTTTCCACTGACAGCCAGAGTGGATGTGGTGAGCCAAATGCCTGATTTTTCGCCAAATACAGGACCCAGACTTGGAGGTGGAAGAGTTCTAGATGGAAGAGTTGGGAAAATATCTACCAGCCATCCAGGAAGCCCAGAGGGAGTTTGAAGACATAGCTGTCTAGCCCAACTTAATGAAGAAGCTTCATTCTACTCACTGACATGCCTGATGCCCAGGCCTCCTTCTTTGGTGGGGAGAGTGACTGTGGCCCAGCTTATCTGATTCCTTTTTAGCTTGACAGCCCCCCTGACCAAAGGAAATTCCTCATAATAGTCTCCATGTGGTTGGACACAGACTTAGGAATAGGAAGAATCATGGCTATGTGAATTGGTAGACTACTTAGCACATGCCTCACCAAGATCCTGTGACCAGCAAAAGAAAGGAACTTCGATTTCAAACCTGAAAGCTTACGGTGAAATTTGTCAAGCAGGGTAGTGAAGTGCTGCCTTTTTGGGGTACCAATGTTTAGGGGAGCTCCAAGGTAGAAAGAGTTTGGAGGTCTTTCCTTAATATTAGTGATGGCCAAAATCAGGCTTCTCTTTCTGGGATTGCAATTGCCTAAGAAAAGCTTGCTCTTCTAAAAGTTATTATACTGGCCAGCACTGGATTGGTAGCAAGAGATTACCTCCTTTAAAGCTAAGAGGCTACTTTTCTGGGCTTTGAGGAACATAAGAATATCATCAGCATACAGTTAATGGCAAGGGGTATTTGGGGCTGAGGAGAGAGGGGATATTGAGTTATTGGAGACCAAGCTTTGTATGTTGAGGCTTAAGATTTCTTTAGCAAAGATAAAGAGGTAAGAGGATAGGGGATCCCCTTGCCTAAGGTCACAGGAGGAGGAGAAGAAACCAACAGGAGATCTATTGATGAGGACAGACCCTTTAGCAGTGCAGACATATTCTCTGATAAGGTTGATCCATCCGTCAGCGAAGCCAAACAAGTGAAGGGATTTGAAAAGGAAAGGCCAGCTGAGCTTATCAAAAGCTTTTGAAATGTCCAATTGCATGCACATGGTACCACCTTTCAGCTTGGAGTGAATTTTTTGAAACAACTCATGGGCCAAGGCTATGTGTTGGTGAATAGATCTACCTTGGACAAAAGCCGCCTAGTTAGGAGAAACAAGGTGGCCAATGATCTTGGAAAGTCTAGAGACCAAGATTTTAGTTATTATTTTGTAGGTAAAGTTGAGGAGGCTAATTGGCCTATAGTCAGCAAAGGTGGAAGGGGATTCTGATTTAGGAATCAAAAAGAGGAAGTAGCTATTGGAAGCTCTGTATAGCTTGCCAGAGATGAAGAACTGCTGAACAGCTTTAACCACAAACAAGCCAATGATGTGCCACGCAGCAGTGAAAAAATAACCTGAAAAGCCATCTGGACCGAGAGCACTGTCTTTTTTAAGAGCAAAAACTGCATTCCTAATTTCTTCAGCATCCGGAGTAATGGAGAGAAGGGTGTTCATGTCTTCAGTGACTTTGTTGCTGTCTGTCACGACCCTGGCCCGAGATCGGACTAATCGGGGCCTAAACCGGATCGCAAATCCACATACTTACTCCCTTAAATCTTGAATTAACCGAAGTTAAAACAAGACTCACAAGGGAACTATCTTGTATACCTGTCAATTCTACACTTTTGCGGAAACATATATATATACATCGATAAAAATTGACTTTACATTAAAAGTAAAGTTCGCATATACAAAATTACAATCCAATAAAGTCCACCACTGCATATTCAAAATACAATGCAGGGAACATCCAATTACATTTCAAAATAATTTACACAAAAATGTCTATCAAAATAATGCCCAACGTTTTCAAATATATCCAATTCATTCGCCCTCCGATTATGCCCATTCAACTAGACCTCCTGGAGGTATCGGATGGGCCTCTTCCGCTGGCGGCGCGGCCTCTGCAAGGTCGAGACAGGTAACTAGGCCTGTAATGTCATCAATAACACTATGAACACGACGGTTCAACAATGTACAAATACATTTATGATAACTCATGCTAAACTTATTCATTTGTCAATGTAACAATTCTAGACAATTAAATCTAGGTTAGCACAATATCCTGTACAGTGTAGCCAATTGATAATCAATGACTAAATTACAATTACGATAGTATTATTATCATTCAATACAGTTTCTTCCCAAGGGAAGTGTTAGTCAGTTCATTTCATTCATTTCATGTCATTCGGATTACATTGAACATTCATTAGATGGCTTATGGGACCCTTTAGTCCAATATCATTTTTCATTCAATACGTATTCCATTACATGGCTTATACATGGCTTTTCACGGACTTTTCAGTCTATATATGGGATCTACCAGTGTCTTGATCAGAGATCACTGGCATCACCACTGATGGAACGCGCTCCGAGGCGCCGTGGGGCGGCCACCGGGGTCGGCGGAACGTGGGAGTCCGTCGGGTCCGGCCCTTTCGCGCCCTGGCGGGCCTGAAGCGTGCATCAACATTTCTTTTATGTGGGTGTGCCAGATTTTCTATTTTACTTGGAATTGCAAGTGGTAATCCGGAGATCAACCTTCGCAAGTAAAAAGGAAATCAACTTCTTTCAAGTTTTCCATTACACAAATATTTAAGAAAAGAGACATTTTCTTGGTTTGCCGTGAAAGGCGATTTTGTTTGGCATTTATACCCGATTTTGGCGTTTATAGCCGATTTACAATTCTTATCAATAATGAAAGACAAGAGTTGTGATTTTTGTCTCTTTAGAAAAATACAAATTACAATGAAAAGCAAGAAAAGGAAGATCTAACTTTTCAGGAGATTGTGGGGGACTCGTTCAGATTGACGGTCGCAAGCCATGTATGGGCTTCGCCATCATCCATGCAGATGAGAACAGAAGATGCTCTTGATTCGCTTGGCTTGGCTATAACCTCAGGTTTTTAGAGGACAAAGACCAAGAGAAGGTCCTATGTCCAATAAAAAGCTAAGTAGACGGGCTGAAAAGCCACGTCTAAGCCATTGGAGGCAGCAGGAGAAGGCAAGGACCTTGGGGGGGGGGGGGGGGGGAGCCCCCCAAGGGACTTTTGTCACCTTGTAGTGGTGGCCGGTGCAGAACTTCAGCAGAGTTTTTCTCTCTTTTTCTTTCTCTCAGATCTCTTTCTGATCTTTTTTTTTTCTGATCCCGATTTTCTCCCTTTTTTTCCGATTCCGATTTCAATGGAATGCTCTCCTATTTATAGGCTTTTGGTAGCCATTTAGGAGGGTTTATGAGCCTTAATGGCTTTAATGGGAGGAGTTACAAGATTTATTTCTTGATTTTGTAACTCCTTTTTCCTTGAATCTGATTGGCCGATGGAGATTAAGGGCTTTTAATCACCTTAATTACCATAATGGGAGGAGTTTCATGGTTTAAATGCCATGAATCAATTGACTTGTAACTCCCAAATGCTTGCTTCTGATTGGGCCGTCCAAAGAAATGAATTAATGACCATAATAAAGTTAGTCAATTAACCACATTAATTGGTCGCCGAGCAGTCGAAGAGTCGCGGGCCGTGCCGTGTCTTCTGGAATTCTTCTGGCGATGATCATCGATGGATCTACATGCTGATCGACATCGGATGAACATGTAACTTCAGACATTGATAGCTAAGAGCGGGCCGGTGACATCTGTCTTGTCGATTTCACGATCGGTCGGACAGAAAGCGCACTTTCTTGGTCAGCCGGTTGACGATCTTGGAGCGATCAATGATGATTTTATGCTTTTGACGGCGGATCCGAGATGTCGTCGGATATGAGTCAATTTAAAGCACTAAAAAATCACATTTTCAGGAAACCACAGGGGCCAAAGTGCGCGAAACGCGAAAAAAGACGGAAAAAACGGGTCACCGGCGGAAAATCCGGTGACCCGGACCTCCATGGTCGCCGGCGACCATGGACCGGCGACCATGGGCCATGGTCGCAGGGGCCTGCGACCATGGGCCATGGTCGCAGGGGTCTGCGACCCTGGGGGATTTTTCCCCTTCGGAGCCCGTTTTGCGGTCGTTTTGAGGTCTTTTTCGTCGCCGTTTTCTTCTGTATTTTTCTTGACATTTCTTCTCATTTATTGGCTTGATTTCCATGTAGAAAACCTGATGAGAATCCTTGCATTTTTAGAGTACAAAGTTTCCAATTTTCCGGGAAAGCCGAAGACTTTGTCGCGTAAAGCTGCTGATTTTCCGCCAGAAGCTGAAACTTGGTCAAACGATGTCGGAATGACCTGAAATTTGAGGTGAAGCCTCCTGAGCAATAAATAAGACCAACCATAGGCTTTTGTTTGAGTTTTGAAGCCGTTTGGGGTCCCGTCGATGCTTCACTTGATTTTGCTGCGGGGAAAATGCCGAGATTTGATATGTGGCCAAACGATGTCCGATTGACCTGAAATTTGACGGGGAGCCTATTGGAGTCATTTTGAGACGTTCCATGGGCTCCGTTTTGGATGTCATGGTCCCGGGTTGCTCCGCCGCCGGTAGGCTTGATTTTCTCTCGGAGCATCGAAACCTGGTCAAACGTTGTCAGAATGACCTGAAATTTGACGTGCAGCCTTTTGGAAGCATGTTGAAGCCACTCATGCACTTGGTTTGATAAGCGAAGGCTTCGGTGGTTCCCGCCGCCGAGAGGCTTGATTTTGCTGCTCGAGCATTGATGGAGGGTCAAACGTTGTCGGTTTGACTTAAAATTTGGCATGGAGCCCTTTTGGGACATGCTGGAGTCATCTGTAGGCTCTGATCGAAGTTTTGACGTCTCCGATGATGTCGCTGCCGGGAGCACCATTTTAGCTGTCGGAGAAGCGAAGTTAGGCCAAATGATTCTGAAATGGCCCGAAACTTCATGTGTACTCTTCTCTTGGCTATCTTGAAGGATCTTGCAGTTTTTGTTTGATTCTGACAAGATTTGATTTTTTGGAGAAATTGCATTGCCTATTTATGGCAGGTTGCGACTTCATGCAGCTTTCTTGATGTTGAAGAGGCAAAGTGACATTTTTGGTGTCAACAACCACGGAGCTCCGGAACACCCCAATCATCTGCTGCATCAGGATTATTCATTAATTCATTGCCTTTATTCATTGTTCAATGGTTCATTGTATTCAGTCATTATAGTTCCAATTGAAATAGAGGAATCATTAGTTCTTTATGGTTTTACCTGTTTCTATCTTAAAACTAGATAATTATTAGGTGTAATCATTGGTTACTAAAGGCACGTGTTATTATCGATGGACATCACATTTATATTTAAGGTGTGCATTTAGTTCCCAAATTACCACCCATAAATCCAAAATTCACTCGGTCCGATCGATTGACCAAATTTTTACTTACAGTTACTGTTTGGCCAGTATCAGGTTCGCTCGAGCGGATCCAAGTTCGCTCGAGCGAACTCAACATACAGGGGATTCGCTCGAACGGACTCCAGGTTCGCTCGAGCGGACATCTACAAACTGCAATTCGCGTCAGACAGAACCTTCATCGCTCGAACGCACCTAAAGTTCGCTCGAGCGGACACTTACAGATGACTCCTCGCATCAGACAGAAACCAGTTCGCTCGAGCGAACTGTCCAAAACCCAGACTCTTGATTCTGAACATTCACTCTCTTCTTCTCCATTTCAAACCACAACCTGTAAACACATACAAGGACCTCCTGTCCTCTCCTCATTCATCATTTAAATACAAAATCACACTTCTATTCCATCATTAAAGTATCATAAAGTCCATAGAACTAAATCAAATTCATAAAATCTCTATTCCTAAGAAGAGAGTTTGAGAACCCAACTCTTATAACTCAATAAAACTTGTAGGCTAGCATTTGAATCATAAAGGAGTATTTATACTTGCCTCTTGAAGTCAATAAGTAATAACCTTCTTTAGCTTGCCTTTGAGATGAGAAATCCCTAAATCCAAACCTTAACCTCCATGAAAACACAAAATACTACTCTATAAGCTATTTTGTGCTAAAACTACTCTAAATCATTAATGGAACTTCAATGCACTAAAAGAGATCCTAATACTTACTTGTGACTCCAAGGAAAGGGCTTTTGAGTTCTCAATGAAGCTTCAACACTCCAATATGGAAGAACAAGGTGAGGAAGAAGATGAAGATGATGAAATCTCTTCAAAAGTCACTTGAGTCAATCCCAAACTCACTCTTGATGAAGGAGGATGGAATAAGGAATGAAGAAAAATGGTGTCTAGGCTTTTTCTCTGCAATGATTGAATGGAATGAACTCAAGGAAATTCATTTCTTTTATATAAGCTCCCTTTTACAACTAAACCCTCCATTTTTCACCTATTTTCAATTCAAGTCAAATGAAGGCTCACTTGGTTGTTTCCTTGTCAAATGACTTTGAGCCTATTACGAAAGTTAACGTACTCATCGAGATACGTGTGTTGATATCAGGAGTTTCCGTATTCGACAAAATACGTATAAATCCGTATTTACGAAAACGGTCTTGTTTTCTTCGTTTGAGTCTAAACTCTCACTCAATCCATTTAATCCCTTCATTATCACTTTATCAAATTCATTTGAGATTAATCTCATTGAGTTGGGTCATTAACCATCATTAGTCTAATTAGACTTGATTAATTAGCATTAGTTGCAATTAATTAGAGTTAATCTTGATTAACTCCGGCGGGGTCTTACACTGCCTAACCCAGAAAGGAAAACAGAGGGAGCTAAGTGACATGAGTTAGCTATAGATGAGAAGTGATCCATAACAAGGGACTGGATAACCTTCTGGTCCTCCACCCAAGAGCCATCTGATTGAATTCTATCAATGCGGTTAACTGCCCCTCTGGATTTTGCAAAGGCATGGAAGAAAGTGGTTTTCTTGTCTCCCTCTTTCAGCCATCTAATTCTGGAATTCTCCCTCCAATGGGTTTCTTGAAGCTGGAGGCAATTGTGGAGGGAAGCCTTTGCTTCAGCAAGAGAATGATGGAGCGAAGGGGAAGTGAAAGTCCAAGAGGGTTGATCAACCCCAAGGGATAAACACAATCCCAAAGCAGATCTGACTGTGGAGAAAGTAAAGCAGAAACTATGAACAAACAATCAAACAAGCACATAGATTGACACACGATGTTATACGTGGAAAAACCCTAAAAGGGAAAAGACCACGGGACCTCACACCGGTCCAGAAAGATTAAACACTAATTAAGCAAAGGTTACAAGAGAAAACTCACTCCCATTTACAATTGACCACAACCTAGGGACCGCAGTGAATCTTGTCGACAAACACGCCGTTCACATTCTCCAGTGCTTCGATCTCCCCGCATTCAACAAGACGAATCAAATGGAGCTTTGAACAATGAATCTTTAGATGATAGATAGCTTCAGCACATTTGCATCTCCAAAAGGGCTCTTTGAGAAGAAGGGTTCTCTCAGATGAATAGATAGGTAGGGCTTTTTGGATTTGAGAGAGATAGGGTTAATCATGTAGTTGTAGCCTTAAATAAGGCTCTTCCAAACGAGATGAAAAGATATGGGTTCAAAGGGATAAGAATTGGATTCGAAAAAGAGAGTTATCCTTGAGATCTGGGCAAATTCGTCGCTGTCCAATCGATCGGACAAAGAGGTCCGATCGATCAAACTAATTTTTAACTGAGAGTCATTCTGGGCCGATCAATCGGTCTGATAGACCGATCGATCAATCTGTCAAATAACTGTGACCTATTTGAGTTCGATCGATCGGTCTGAGAGTCCGATCCATCGGTCTGTCGCTGCACTGCTGAATCCGCAACATGCCTTGAATCTCTTGTAAACTGATAGGTCCAACTAAAAAGATAAAAATTACATTAATCCCATATTTTGTCCATCCACATGAATTAGCCAACACTCAAAAACTAATAGGAAAGATCATCATCAAGGAGTTCTTGAGTCTCCAGAACAAGCTTTTCTGCTGCTGCAACCTTCTGCTTGATGTCACCAAACACATTTTCGTTCCAATCTTTAAAGACTCGCTTCAAGTTTTTCAGGTTTAAAGCCAGGTCCCTCTGGTAGTTTCTTGCAGAGGCTTGGTTCCAAGATCCAGCCACCAGAGTGAGAAAATCAGGGTGATAGATCCACATGGCTTCAAACTTAAAAGGAGCCATATGTGCTTGGGGACGCCTGTTGTGGGTGAGAAGCAAATGGCAATGATATGAGGAGAATTTGGGCAGATGGGTGAGGAGGGGGTCATTGAAGCTGGAAAGCCAAAGGTGATTGCAAAAAGCCCTATCCAGCCTAGCTGCTACAAAGCCAGGCCCTCTACGGTTGTTGGACCAGGTAAATTTATTGCCTGAGAAACCCATGTCCTGCAAGTTAGAGGAGAGGATCAGCTGCTGGAATTCCAGGTTGAGGCTAAAAGGCCTTAGACTGAATTTCTCAAAAGCTGAGAAGATGGAGTTGAAATCGCCCAAAGCACACCAGGGGCAATTAGTTTTAGCTTGAGAGGAAAGATAGCTCCACAGATCTCTTCTTTGGATGTAATTTGTGGTGGCATAGATCCCTGTGAGTAGGCAATTTGTGGCAGTAGAGGGGATGGTGAAGGAGATTGTAAGGAATTGGGGGGAGAAAATAATTAGGGTAATGCCTAGATTGGAGTTTGATTTGAAGAAGCAACATATAGAGGAAGAGGAAAGGGGTTATTGGATAAGAATCCATCATATCCAAAAGAGGAAAGTAGAGAAGTAGGAGGGGCGATAGTCTTAGGTTCAGCAATGAAGATTACATCAGGGGGATTTGAGGAAGCCAAATGGTTTAATGATCTGATGGCTGGGGCATTTGATATGCCCCTGCAATTCCAGTAGAGGATTTTAATCATTTGGAAATAGTGAGAGGGGAGAGGGGACCTTTCAAGCTCCTCGTTGTTGGCCTGGAATTGGGGACAGCATTTTTACCTTTGATTTTTGCTTTCTTTTTCTCAGAGAAAAGGGTGAGGTCCACTTCCAAGGAAATGTCGATTTTCTATACTTACCCCTTTTCTGATTCTTTTAGTAAATGGATTGCCTCTTTTCCTTGGTGTGCATTAAGCATAGAAAATCTTTCTTCAATTGGGCCATTGTGGGCTTACGTCAGTCCCGTTCAAACCATCTCAAATGAAGGTCTTTTAATTTATTACCTATTGATGCTGCTTGTAAATGCTCTTGAAAACCCTCATTTTAGAAAAGTATCCCTAAAACTCACTTAATTT
The DNA here is from genome assembly GCA_028538565.1 of Umbellularia californica. Classification (NCBI taxonomy): domain Eukaryota; kingdom Viridiplantae; phylum Streptophyta; class Magnoliopsida; order Laurales; family Lauraceae; genus Umbellularia; species Umbellularia californica. The sequence goes on along the minus strand of JAPQWN010000012.1, from coordinate 17,286,589 downwards.
AATCTTATAAAACCACTTGAAGGAAATTAGATGGCCATTATATAAAAATGTCATTCTAAATTATCCTCCAAGGGGCAGATCTGACTACCACTCTCTGAACTGACCCATGATAATAAAATGGAATGGTGTACAAGGTCTCCAACCTACCAAATTCATTTCTCCTAAAACAATAGTCAAAGATGCCAACATTTACACACAATTATTGAAGCAACTAATACATGTAAGGTGATGATATATTCTTGATCATTGAAAGAGATCGGTGCACGTTGGCATACCAAGGGTGGAGAGTGAAGACCCAGTTGGGGTACGGCTCAGGCTTGGGAACCCCATCAAAAATCTCCTAACTTAAAAATCTGGGTGTGGCCCCTTCTTGGTACCAACCTAATTGATGGGTCCAGTGGGGCCTGGCAAACCCTTATACCCAAATTGTATATTATATATATAGAAGATGCTCCTATGGGAAATATCTCTTACCTTTTAAGAGCTCCTCTCATAAAAAGTGAGAAATATCTCCCATAGGGGTGTTTCAAGTACAAAAGTGTACTTTTGTACCTCACATCAAGTACACTTTTGTACTTGAAACTTTTCCTTTTGGGGTGTCCCTCACCAAAAATGGTGAGGGATAGATGCATATGAATATTACCCTATATATATATATATATATATTGTAATATAAATTAATGATATCTATAAGATAATCATATATCTGGGCTCAGAGCTGGTTCCAGGTCTTTGGCCCCATATCCTTTTTGAAATCTGGGTCCAAATAGAGAGAGCTATTGGAGCCTCTGAGCGGTGGACTGACCAAATCATCAGATTTAGTCATGTTAGGTTAGTATGAGGACCAGGCCAAGCTTTCGTTGAAGGAGTTTCTAGGCCCAACCCCAACCAATCTCAACCATTCGGTTTGGTTCTAGGATCAACCCAAGTTGCGATCCCCCTTCATCCAATTTTCAATACACAGCGAGTCCAATTTCTTGTCGAACCCACCTTGATGAACGTCAAACTACATAAGGTTTGAAGGTAGGAACTGTGGCGTTTTTCTATGTTTCAAGAACTCAAAATTGGTTTTTTGTCTTCTTTTTTTTTTTTTCAAAAGGAAAGTTTATTTTTCAAGTCCATATTATGACGTTTAAGAGAATTATTTAATAATTATGATATCATTGTCACAATTATATTTGTTAAAATTATGCACTTTGCAATTCTTCTCAAGTCTTTTAGGCCCATTAATTGAATGTTGTTGGGTATGGAGGGCAATAAAAGTTCATCATTTGTATTAGTATTAGGGTTAATTTAATAAATAGTTTATTGAGTTACATTGGATTAAATAGATGATTTTATTTTATTTTGATATTATATTAACTAATTAAATTATATTAAAATATTTTATCATTTTTATTGACAAAAAAATATTTATTTTATTATTTCTCAAATTCCTCCTGAAGAGAAATTTCTAGCCCCTCCTAATAGAAAATTCAGGCTCCGCCACCATTGAGAAGACCGTTGTATCTTAGGGCGGTTTTTGGCAAAACATTTGTTTTACATTTTAAGCCAATCAGCAAAACTCGTCCTAAAAAAAACAGTCATCAGACATGCCACAGCCTATTGCAATTGTCACTGCTGCTCTTCGGGTTCTATGACCTGAACATGGCTTCGGATTTAAGCATCGGGTGCTATTGCTTAATTCTATTTATTAATTTGTTTTACAGTACCCCTTATTTTTGCAGCTTTATTTCCAACAGCTACCATTGGTGAAAATTCACTCATACAATTAATGTTAAGTTGAATGGTGCATTTCATAGGCTTTGAAGCGACAGCTAACAACATCCAACTAAATGGCAAATCTCACAAATGATGACATGACACCTAACTTGAGAGGTTTTTTTGTAAAAAAACTAATCTTCGAAAGTCTTTCCGTACGTATCTGATCGAAATAGCGAGCCTACTAAATTCCTTGTCCTATTCTAAAAATCTGCTGAGATTTTCATTTTTCTACTGTCGATGCGCGCATGTGATATGCTTTGGCTTGAAATCAACCAACTTGTTTCAGCAAAAACCATGCATGTGTAAAACCCATGCCTTACCAACGCTTGGTAGCATCGTCGGACAAGGGTCTTACCATGGAAGGCCGCCCATGTGTTGGAATGCCAAGATAATCTTGCCCAACGAACCCAGTGAAACCATGCATGTGTAAGACCCATGCCTTACCAACGCTTGGTAGCATTGTCGGACATGGGTCTTACCATGGAAGGCCGCCCATGTGTTGGAATGCCAAGATAATCTTGCCCAACGAACCCAGTGAGTGAAAACAGGTGTAGGCCACCACCCCTGGAAATTTATTGGGGTGCTCAAAGAGACCTTGGATATCCCTGATCAGGGAAAAAAAAGACCCATGAGCTGGGTTCAAGATCCGAGAGGATCTACAATTATTTCACTTAAAGAAGTAGTGTACCAACTGAGAGTTATTAAGAAGAATTAAGAAAAGAAAAGGCCAGTCCTCCTTCCCAGTTCCCCTTTTATGCTTCATTAAACTCCTACCATCAAACATATCCGGCGTTGTCAACATGGTTTTGTCCGGCACCTACTCCTCCCTCTTTTCTTTGTTGCTACAAGATATCCTCTAAAAGACAACTGACAAACAGTGAGATCTAACATATGATATTAAGATTAAGATCATAATCAGTATATTAATTTAGACGCTACTTATTTTAAGTGAACAGTGTGTTATGCATGTCACATTCTAAGATTACCTTCTCATTTAATCAGTGATGTATCCTTTACGTACCCAAAAAAGAAGAAAAAGAAATGAAAGAGTAGTGATGTAAATGAATAGACTAATAACTATCTGGTTGTGTTGGCTCCTGAATACCTTGTTTGTCACCTGCGTCTCGCCCAAACCTTTCATAAAAATAGACCTGGGTCTGAATCCACCATGGATACGGCCTGGATCTAACCCCTTTTGCATATTCCTACACATGGAACACAATGTCGACCCTTTGGTGTTTACATGAGCGTGGCCCAAGAGTTTCAATGCCATGGGAATTGATTTCTAATGACATTAACCTCAATCATATCATAATCCAGAAGTAAAACTGTGGTCCATGGATGCTTGTGTGGCTAGAGATCCTTATCTCATTGATGAGAGAAAGGTGCCTTGCTGAACCACAGGCCCGGCCAACAAAATTTAAGACAGCAATTAAAAATATTTTGATTTTAATTTGTGGTTTTTGGTGCATCCACTCAATGTGACAGGCTTACATCTTGGTCGGATCAAACAGAGGATGAGAGGCTTTCTCACACTTCTAAACTTATGGAGTCAAGATCATAGTTTTCAATTTCGTTTCGGCCACCGTTTCTGCCACCATTTCGGTTTAGTCTCCAAAATGAAATATTTTGGTATATTAGAATTTCGGCAATATTCATTGGACTAATTTTTCGGAACAATAAAAAATAACATATATAATAAAATAAATATAAGATTTTAGTATTAAATGGGAATTTAGCTAAGGTCTGTACCCTATAAAAAAAACTTGCAACTATCAACACTTGAATGGGGGATTCTACTCGTCTATGTCAATTTCTATATCAAAACTTAAAAAAGAAAAGATTGTAGATATAGATGAGTTTCGAATTTGATGCAGCCTTTTCAATATGAAGAAAATAGATTATATTTGAGTTAGTGAGTTATGATTAACATATATTATCAAAAATGTATTATGAAAAACACCCACATATATTATCAAAATATATCCACATATATTATTAAAAAAAAGATAAAACCAAATTAGTAAATTCTTAAAGAATATTTTGGTAGTTACAGAAAAAGGCAATCTATAATAAAGACAGAGAGGGTGAGAGAGAGACTGTGAGAGAGTTAAGAGGTATCTAAATGGAAAAGCGTTGGTGGAGATTGAATTTTTGGTGAATACGTTTCAATATGGCAAGAGAAACATTAATTTATAAGATAAACGTTCATTTGAAAAACTTCATTGGTGAGGTGGTAGAAAAGTTGAGATTTGTTGGAATTTAAAAAGATACTGTGTAGAGAAAAATAAGAATGCCAGTTGTTTTAATACTTCCTGGAATATGAAACACGACTTTAGTAAGATGTAATACTAATTACTATTATGGGGCATTTTTTGTGAAAAAAAAAAAACTATGGCAGTTGATTTAATGTTTTTTTAGAATGTGAAAAAATAACTTTAATAGGATGTGATATTATGGGGCCTTATTTATTTATTTTTTTTATGGGCCTAAAGCAAGGGCTTTCATTGCCTTATGGTCGAGCCACCATACTTTAACTCACACCTTATTAATTACTTTATTTATGATGTGACCTTTACTTCTCCCCGGGTGTTTGTTTGCATAGAGTACAAATAAGAATTGAATATATAGAAATTCATGATCAAATGAGCATCATCAAAACAATTATTAAAGAGATCAAAATTGAATGATATGAGGGGAAAGATGTAAGGTAGCTATATAGAAGAGACCACGACTTTCCTATGATTTTGAATATTAGAGTGATGGTTAGGTATTTATTTATGATCTTCTCTTAGTTCTATTTCCATAAAAGGAAAAGTAATTTGATGTTGATTTTGATATTCACCTTTAATCTTGGTATTTTATCTTGGTATTTTAACCACTCAATTCCTATGTATTCTATGCATACAAGCAGTCCCATTCCACAGTGATGGTTCTTCCCCATTCTTGATACCATGGCATCCTCCTCAAAATCACTTTCTGCCTCAAACATTCAAAGCTGCACTTGAGTTCAAGTCTCCAACCCAAGATTCACACTCATGAGGTGATCTTAACCATTCCATCAAAACCCAAATTCCTCTGGTTGAATAAGATGGTTAGGACCATCCAATATGTGATTTTTGCTCTCACGTTGAACCCAAAAGTTGAGAGAAATCCGTCTTGCCCAAGTTTATAAGTGAAAAATTAGAACTCACAAAACTAGCCTAGAAAAAATTGGTTGATGCCTCCTCAGGCCGACTATGACGAATTGTGTGCCCCAGTAGTCGTGTTCATAAATTGTCACATGGCAGAGCATAATCCTCTCTCCCACAAAACATGAGATTGGCTTTCGTGCACATGCATTTTAAAGAGAAAAGAAAAGTGAAGTCGGCAAGTTTTGCAATGAAAGAAGATAACCCACCTCCCTTTTGTTCTGTAGTACTATATTGACTTGGATTGGGTATATTAAAAAACTAATGCATGGCTTCATGAGGTATGGGTTTCGTGTGCATTATAATTCCTATCTACCCCTCAATTACTCCATACCCAAGTCAAAACTAGTTTTTTTGTGGGGGGCAGAAAAAGTCCAAAATGGTTAAAACGGACATCTCTCCTTGTCCCAATTAAAAAAGAGACAGCTTCCAAAACCTTGTGAAATTAGAGTACTTTCCCTGCACGTTTTGTTATAATTTGGACAGTCAAAGCCTTCAACGGCTTCCCAACCCAACTACTACCTTCCTATCCAATTGCCCTTATCCTTTGACGAAATCTAGGAATAATACTAATACATGTTTAGTATTGCGTATTGCAAACAAAATCAAAGCAGGGAAAATACCTTTGTGGGGCTCACTTCCGAGTTATTAACCATGATTAGATGATTTTAAAATTTTGCACATAAATTGGGTTATTGGAAATACCTATTTAACCTCTATCCTCATAATTGTCATTCGTTTTTTAGTGGTCCATTAAGTTGGACCATTGTAAGCTACGTACAATGACTTGTAACATAGAATAATTTAATGAGACAATCTTCTCCCCAGAGCAAACGGCATACTGCTAATATGCAGTAGAGCTTGTGGGGCCCACTTTGTTACTTTCCGACCAATTAGAGCAGGAAAGAGAGGAAGATCCCTTGATTTAGCCCACCAGATTATGGACAAGGGGAATACAAAAAATAGCTCCGCCAGATCATACTAGCCTTTAATTTTGCCGCCTTACAACTAATGATATCTTAAACATTAGATTTTCTTGAGATTCAATCCAAGGATGAGTGGAGATTCAATGATTGTAAAATTAGTCCTAATGCTAGATAATTAGACGACATGAGCATCAAAAGGGCTAGTTGATCAAAGGTAGGCCTGGGTGAGCTAGATGGTACATGCATGCAATCTGCTCATGGGAGAATATTCTCCTAATTTTAATATTTTTAATATGAGGACCGCTCTTCGTAAATAATGCGAAAACTAATTGGTAGGGTCAAGATGGACCCGCCTCTAACTACTATCAAGTTCAGTCATCTCCTATGAATTGGCGCCCACTCTAATTTGATACTCATTGGACTGTTATTGACCGTTGGATTGAAATGCCTAATTTGTCTTTTGTTTTTATATTGATCTTTGAAGTTTCAAAATCAATATTTTCCATGATTTGTCTTTTCGGGCCATCTGTAATCCATGTATAATCCTTCCTATCCCCACTAACTATGTGATGATTAACATGCATCAAATGTGGGCTCCGCAGATTATTCTCATATGGAAAAGTGGAAATGTTCTCCAAGGGCTGGGGCCCAATGGGAGCCCACTTGGGAGGATGGATGGAAGGGATTAAAAGGGCTGTGCTTGGATAAGGGGCCATCGGATCCTAGATTCAAAGCTCCTCAGATGATTTAGATATGGAGTCCTCAAAATCAATGGTTTGAAAGATAGGAGGTTTGATCGAAATGCTGAGGACAGGGTATTGGCAAATCACAAGGGGAAGTGGATGTCAAAGGGGATGGGACAGGTGATGATTCATGACAACCAAGGAAGAAAGGTGATGCAAAGGTCCGGAAACGCAATGGGGGCGGAGGATTGTGTCGCCCCCTGACTCGTCCCCTGTTTATTTCGACGAAACAGGGGTTCTGTTTCCCGATTTTTAGGTTCTGTTTTTTTGTTTGTTGGAATTTAAGAAATATTGTTTTTTGAAAAATTTTGAAATTTTAGATATAGTGAAAAATTTTTAATGTTACCTTGAATTTAGGGTGGTAAATGGGTCAGTTTCAGTCCCGATCCATGGTGGACCCGGAACCCAAACCGTTAAAGAGAAAGTGGAACTGGATCTGGATTCGGAATTGTTTCGGAACTTATTTCTTAGTTCCGGAATCGGAACTGGAATCCGAACCACATATGAGACGGGTTTAAATCTGAGTCCGGATCTAGGTAGAGAATCATATTAAAAGAGCATGGTTTTTATGATAGATTTTTAAAAATTGGGGTAACATGTCGGGTCTCGGGTCCACGGGTCCTAACCAAAGTAGAACCAAGACCCGGACCCATTTACTTATCGGGGCCTAAATAAGAACTCAGACCCGGTATTTAATGGGTTGGAACCTCCAAGTAATTGGAGAATTGGGTATCCATTTACATCCCTACTTAAATTTGAGCATTCAGAAATTCCACCAATAAAGCAAAGATGATGAAATTTCTGAATTCTCAAAAGTCATTTTAACCCTTTCATGTGGGTGGAATTTTAAAAGGTTTGTGAAAAAACATATACTTTACAAATGCTTCAAAAAAACCCGAACATGTGGAATTCTTGTCAGAAATTCTAGGTAAGAAACAAGGTCTAACGGTATGATCCCAACCCATAATTCAGTTCGTCAAACATTTATTCGCCATACATCATGCCAACCTATTGCAATAAAATTAAAGAGAAAGTTACACATAAAAAAGCTTAAACATTTGGAAATACCCAAAAGACTACTCCAAACCATGAAACCCCTAAAAAAGTCGTTCGCCTAGGTTTTCATACAACTTTTTTGGATGCAACTGCTTTTCATACAACCTTTTTGTTGGCACACTGTTATTTGCACAACTCTTTTCTCCGCACCTGTACATGCGCATGTATCTCACACATAGGGGTGTACAAAAAATCCATCAATCCGTCAATCCGATCCGATCCGATCCGATCCGCGGATTTTAATCCGATCCGAAAGTAAACGGATTGGTGACGGATTGAAAATCCTGTAATCCGTTAGCAACGGATCGGTGGCGGATTTTATCCTCAATCCGCGGATTTAATCCGATCCGATCCGTTGACATTAAATATATATAAAAAATAAAAATAAGGGGTTTAGATATAAATTAAGATGTCTAAATATAAAAAAAAAAAGAAAAATTATAGGGGCTAAAATGTAATTATTCCCTATCACTATTTATCCCCAAAAGGCCAAAACCGGAAAACCCTACCCATTTTTCCATATAATACTTTCCCTACTCACTATTTTTCCATATAATGTACAGTGACGGATTGAACGGATTAATCCGATCCGATCCGTTCATCCACGGATCGGATCGGATCGGATTTTAATACCTATGGATCGGTGACGGATTTCAAATCCGTCAATCCGTAGGTAACGGATTGGTGACGGATTTGGCCCAATCCGATCCAATCCGATCCATGTACACCCCTACTCACACATACAGGGAGATGTTCCTATGAGAGATATCTCTCACCTTATATAGGGGTGGGGACCCTCACATTTAAGTTATTGGCATTGGATATGGATGTAAGGGCCCCCACCTTATCTCTCATAGTAAGGTAAGAACATCTCTCATTGAAACATCCAACTTGTAGATAGTGATTATGGTACATTCGCATACAACTTGTACATGTGCATGCGTAACTTGTATATAAGATACACACATGTGCGTGACTTTAGAAAAAAAAAAACTACATGAAAAGCAATGCGCTGACAAAATAACCATACAAAAAGTTATTGAAAAGAAAAAAATTGCACGAAAAGCTGTGCGAACATTGTTTCATATTTTATTTTAGGGTTTTCATAATTTGGAGGACTCTTGAGTCTTTTGAAATACATGAGACATTTTTTGGTAATTGTCCCAAAACTTCAATGGTCACTCATGTTCATATTTATGTCAAATTAAGAAGGTCCCAACTCAATCGGCAAGGTGTGTGTGGGATTGGTTGGATATTAGCACCCATGTGAAAGCCAAAAACAAGAGACATGAGTCATTTTCAAGAAGATGCCCACAAGGAAAACCTCATGGCGTCAGCTCTGCATACATGACTAACATAGAAGCATAACAATTGTGGTATGGCAGAACGTATTATTTATCTCCTACCTTTGTCCGAAAAATGCGAACCTATCACGATGGATGGATTGTATTGTTTGGAAGGCCTCAAATTATCCACAAATCATAACCATTAGGGAAAAAGTCACGTCCACTATTAAAAGTAAAAAAAATTGCCAAATTTGCATGATCAATTAAAAAGCCTACAAAGTTTGGTTGTTTGTCAAATTTAAATGGTTGCCTATTCATAGAGTTTAGTGCCAATGACTTGTTTAGATTGATGACAAGATGAGTTAGGTGCTTCTCACACCCCAAAACTTTAATAGTTGGAAGACTTTACTTGTTTACGTATTTCACGTACTTGTAAAGTGAATTGAAATGAAGGCTTAATTTAAGAGACGTGAAAAGAAGAAGGGTCATATTAAAAAATAAATAATTTTAAAAATCATCACTTCTTTAAAAAGTTCAAAAAGCAATTAACAAAAAGCCCTCTATTTTACAAAAAAAAATAAAAATAAAAATAAAAATAGTACCTTCTCAAGCCGGACTTGACTTTCTTACATTTAACACATTTTGATTTGATCCTTTTACTTTTATTCTCTCTTCACTTGAGGATTCCATTCACTTCACTCAGCAAGAACCCTAATTTTATATTGTATCTTGAGACCTACAACATGCCCTAGGAATTAAAAAGAAAAAAAGGGGATAATTAGCTAGACGTCCCTCATCACGGTCTTGTAAAACCTCCAGTCCACCAACTTTTTATCTAAGGCCTATACTCCATACAGCTGGACATATTTTGGCGAGAGGTCCACATCAGGAATTTCCATGACTGATTTACCCTTTCAACTGATTAGGCATAAAATTTTAAATTTGCAAAATTTCAAATCTTCTGTTCCCCTTCTTTCAAAGATCACCCAGTTGGTGCTGAGAAGACATCACACAGGTTCTCCATTGGAGAAGAAGTTAGAGGGTTCTGATTTTATCGAGGTGGGCTACACAAAGTAGAAATCAGACTTTTGGTTCGAATTGTTGTCGAGGTTGTAAATCAGAGGAGATCTGGACTGCTCCACCTGTTGCTGGAGGAGAGGACCACCGTTGCAGAGGTTGGACTGGACTCCGTTGCAGAAACGAAAGAGGGTTGCCGTTGGAATTCACAACCGTGCCCTTGGCCATTGCTCCACCCCCCCCCCCCCCCCCCCCCCCCCCCCCCCTCACCTTGGCCAGAGAGGAATAAGAAGCACGAGGATCTGGACTTCTGCGTTCTGTTGTTATTTGAAGAGGCTTGCAGAACCTAGAATCTCTGCAGAAACAAGAACATCCCAAAATAGAGGATTCCGGGATTTCCTTGCACTTGCCAAGGAAGATCCTCAGTTGCATAGATTGATTGCAATCGTTAGAGAATGAGCTTCTCGCTGTCCTGCATAGAAGTTGCTGAGCCATCGCCAGGCAGGGTTGTTATCTCCACCCATTGTAGGAGGAGAGGACCACCACTGCAGAGGTTGGGCTAAACTCCATTGCAAAAACGAAAGAAGGTTGCTGCTGGAATGCATAGCCTCACCCTTCACCATCGCTCAGCGCCACCTTGCCTTGGCCGGAGAGGAAGAAGAAGTGCGAGGATTTAGACTTCTGCGTTCTGTTGTTGTTTGAAGAGGCTTACAGAACCCAAAATCTCTATAGAAACCGGAACCATCACAAAATAAAGGATTTCAAGATTTCCTTGCACCTGCCGAGGAAGATCCTCAGTTGCATAGATTGAACGTCGTTATCGGAGAAGGAGATTCTCGTTGTCCTGCATAGAAGTTGCTGCGCCATAGCCAAAGAAGGAAGACAGCAGGGCTGTTATATCGTTTTTAGCAAATCTATCTTAGTTTTTATGAGATTTATCTGAGTTTTTGTGCAATTTATCTCAATTTTTGTGAAATTTATCTGAATTTTTGACAAATTTATATGAATTTCTGTTAAATTTAACTACGTTTTTTTATTTTTTGTCAAACTTATTTAAGTTTTGCGCAAATTTATCTGAGTTCTGAAAAAAATTTATCTGAGTTCTGGAAAAATCTATTTGAATTTTTGTCTATTTATCTGAGTTCTGGAATAAACTTATCTGAGTTCTGAACAAATCTATTTGAATTTATGAAAAATTTATTTGAAGTTTTGAAAAATATGGCTGAGTTTCTGACAAATTTATCTCCATTTGGAAAATTTTAACTGAGTTTTTGAACAAATCTTTCTGTGTTTTTGGCAAATTTATTTGTATTTTTTATATCTATTTGTGTTTTTAAATTTTATTTGTGTCTTTTGAAATTTATTTTTATTTTTTGAAATAAATTTAAGTGAGTTTTGGCAAAAAATACTTGAGTTTTTAGAAAAGAATTTCTGAAAATTGAAAAATTGGTTTATCTTAGTTTTGGAAAATGTATTTACGTTTTTTTAATTTTATTTACATCTTTTGAAATTTATTTGCATCTTTTGAAATTTATTTACATTTTTTGAAATTTTTCTGATCTTTTGAAATTTATTTAGATCTTTTGAAATTGGTTTTCATCTTTTAAAATTTATTTCTATTTTTTGAAATATATATATTTTTTACATATATTTGTGTCTTTTTAAATTTCTCGGCGTTCTTTTGAAATTTACTGTGCTTTTTGAAATTTATCTGCATTCTTTTGAATTTATTTATATTTTTTGAAATTTATTTGCAGTTTTTTAGAATTTATTTGAAAATCTCATTAATGAGATTTCATTGCTCATGGCCAATTAAATGATAGTTGACTATTATTAATTACATATCCTACTAATCATAGTATATGATTTTATAAAAGGGCAGAACTACCATGAGCAACTAAAGGGCAAAAATGTAGGATTAACTAAAGGGCAAATCAACTAAACTTGAAATCTAGGATTAACTTTCTTTACTTTCCTCTTTTTAAAGGGCAAAAATGGAAGGAACCTCTTTTTGTGAAATCTGGTGGCCCCACTGAAATAGATTTTGAATATTCAGATGTAAAGTACACAATGGACCTTTAGACATTGAAGCAGTTTGGATTTTCCAAATGTGGCCCCCACCCTAAATTTTATCCAGGTGCTGTATCATACTACCATGGAGCAACGCTGCACAGTAGTTCTGCCCTTTATAAAAATGATAAATTAAATATTTTAGGTCTTCAAATTCAGAGAAGGTAATAAAGTGAAATGCTCCCGCCTGTCCTTATGGTAAAAAGAAAAATAAAAAAAACCCTATTGCCTTACTACAGCATATGATTGACATGCATCCCGAGGCTTCAGCCTTCGAAAATTGCAACAATTTGTAATCTAACTTTCCTTCCCCAACCAATTGGAAATTAATGGATGGAAGAAGATAGGTCTGACCCTATTAATGGATGGAAGAAGATAGGTCTGACCCTTATATGCCCCTAATAAATAGGTAGCTGGAATGGGTACATTCGAGAGGGTGGGAGGTGGTGCGACAATAAAACCGATGCTTGAAAGTTATAGAGCCCAAGAAATTGACATAAAACATAGAGCAAGATAAAGCCAGGAGAAACGGATGAGATGGTTAACTGCCATTTGCCAAAAGACAGGTGGGGTCAGGATTTTCAGCGAGCCCAAATTTGTTCAAGGTCAACCTATTTAATAAACTGCAAGCTGCCCATCGATTTATTTGTGTCTAAATAATTGATCCGAAGAAGTTATAAAGTAAATATCAAATTCATAAAAAGATAATAATTTGAGAGACGAGAGAAAGAAAGGATTGAAATAGGAATGAGATCAGAAACTAAACTAATAACCATTTCAGTTTCCTTGTGTTTTATGAAGCGTGTAAAAGTAAGTCTGAAGTTTTAGATTTTCCTTTTCTACTTGTTGTGATCATCGAACTATAGACAAAATAAGAAAACCAAACCTTTGGACTACTTTCCCACCTTCTTTTCTTTATCACTTGAAACACTAACCGCCTTTATTGATAAGGCTAATCAATGTTAGAGATGTAGTTAGGCCAGGGCATGTAACAAAGCTCTAGGTGAAAATTTGCTCAAGCCTAGCCCATCTAGTCTCCAAGTCCAATGCTTTCAAAGAGGTTGTTGCACAAACATTACAATGCACTAATTTCTTTCCATCATAAACATCCATTTAAAGGCAATTAGTAACATGTTTGAGTTAATCTCGGCCACTTGTATGGCCCAAGATTGTGACCCGACTGATCAAAGTACATGTGTGTGGTGCCTAAAAATAAATTTCCATTTGAATTTCTTATCTACAGCATTGGATTACTTTCAAGTCCCAACCACTCAAGACAGACATATACACATGAGAGACCCAATGGAGTTTCTGGTGCATTGTGTGGTTATCTTTCGTAATCATGTGATATTGTATAATGGCACACGCACGGCACAACGTTCACATTTGTGGCCTACTAGTACAGTGAAGCGGTTGCATCCACCACCATCAATTGTCTCAATTAATACTTAGATCAAACGTTTTATTTTGTTTTCTGCCAAAAGAAATGAATGAAGTTTTATTTTGTAGGCTTCGTAGTTTGCTTTTGGTCCGGGCAATTTAGTGAGAGGTTTTATAGAAAGTGAACAATTCTATTTTGATTCAAAAGTGAGCAATTCTATTTGGTCTAAAACTTATGCACTTTTTATTAGCTGATTTTGATTTTTGTTTCTTTCGCTTATATCCACTGGAGAAATAATGGCGATGCTCATGATCTCGCCAAGAGCTCCAATGGGATGGGGCTTCTTTTGTGGGAGGGAAGAAGACTTGATTGTTAGTTTGTTGTGTTGCTTTGTTTCTTGCGCAAATAAATGTAGGTAGGTGTAAGGAGTTAAAAATATAAAGGTATAACATGATTATTTTAGTAAAATAAGAGAGACAAGAGCGACAAACTACAAACCAAAAAAAGGAAAAAAAAATTTGTCGGTAAATCGGGCTCTCCTATGATGGCACCTAGCTTGGCCCCACTTTCAAAACTCCCACAAAATGCGGGTTTTTTCTTTTTTCTTTTTATTTTAAAAGCCCAAGCCAAGGTAGAACAAAGTTTTAGTAGGTCTGTAAATTTGAGGGTCAGCCTAGGACAATACCAGACCTAGCCTAGCTTATCCCTTTCATTTTCTTATTATAATATATTAATTTAAGACATATTAATATATATTATGAAACTAAAACACCCACCCTTTTCACACGTGATTTATTTTACAACGTTTATTTTAATTATATGTGTAAATGCATGCAATTAACTTTTACAATTATAGTGACTAAATATATAGGTATTTTTCATCTTATTTTTGCAACGTTTTTTTTTTTTTTTCCATCTACAAATATATATATAGAGAAATACTCATTCACATCTATCCCTCACCATATTATGGTGAAGGACAACATAGTGAGGCCAACTTTATGAAACATCCGAACCATTTGCACACATGGGACCCCCTGAATCACATTGGATCCATCGAGCTTTCACCTATCTGAATGAATTGGACCATTTGATCGAGGGTCAAGTCATTTTCTTTAATATAAAGTTGTTAAATATGTGGGCCACAGACGAAGGGGTTAGAGGCATGGGATTGACCCCAAACTTGATGAATGGACCCATGCAAGATATCTCTTTCCATCTCCTCCCTTCCCATGATTAGTGGTGTCATAATTGGGCTCCATTAAGTTTGTCTACACCATATGTTGACAGATGGATGCATACACACACAGAGTACACACATATATGTATGGGCCTGCTCAAGCTTAGGAGAAGGTAAGCTCAAGTTTGTGGTGGGGCTTACCCGGGGACCCACATGGGGATGGGGATGGAGGAACTTCAAGGACTCCCTGGGATCTTTTTCTCTGCAAAAAATCAACCCCAATCGTGATTTCTATCATCTCCATATGAGCCCAAAAGTTTAATGATCAACAGGCCATTTGGATCGATACATAGTCGATCCAATGATCCAGTAAATTCGAATCGAACCGAAAGTTTGTGGTCATGTGCAATTTAGGGGGGGCCATGTGTTTGGTCCATTTGGACCAAAGGTCGGCCCTACAAGCATGAGTTTATAAAATTTTATCCTAAGCTGGAATAGTGTTGGTCTCACAAATCAAAGTTGATTATATTTATTTTTTGCATGATGGAACTGGAAAATTCAATTTTGATTGAATTTATCATGATTTTGGAGACGATCATCATGTAAAAAACAAGGATAATATACTTTAATTTATGGGACTAGTATTGTTTCAGCTTAGGATAAGCTAAGCTTCAGCTTAGGAGAGCTAACCGCATATATATATATATATATATATATATATATATATATATATATATATATATGAGCAAGGCTCTCCTAAGCTGTAGCTTATGTTATCTTAAGATAAAATTGTGTTGGTCCCATAAATCAATGTTGAGTATCTCTGTTTTTGGCATGATGGAACTGGAAAATCCAGTTCTAATTGAATTTATCTTGATTTTGAAGACAATGATTTGAGACAGCTTATGATGGATATGATTTTGCATACTGTTTCAGCTTAGGAAAACATAAGCTAGAGCTTAAGAGATGCTCTTGTGAGAGACACTCTCACCTTACTATGAGAGATAAAGGTGAGGGCCCTCACATTTAAGTTATTGACATTGGATATGGATGTAAGGGCCCCCACCTTTATCTCTCATAGTAAGGTGAGAGTATCTCTCATAAGAGCATCTCCCATATAATATATATATATATATATATATATATATTCAAATCCATGCAATAAAATAGGCTTGTTTTACAATGAATTCCTTTGTATTCCAGTTCTTCGTAAACAAACAAACCCACTTAACAATGACTTCCTATGTATTGAATTTCATCCAAACAAATGGGATTATTTCACAATAAACTCGTATATATTCCAATTTTATGCAAACAACCATACCCATTTGAGATTGCGATGTATTTCAATTCATGTATACAAATATACAAACAGGCCTATTTGAATCAATTACTTTCTATGTATTCTAATTCAAGCTCATTTAAATTAATTACTTCATATATATTCCAATTGTTATGCTGCTTCTTTATCGAATCTGCAATTTCTACATTGTTTTATTATTTTTATGCAATAGATATTTTATACTGCGCCACTGGCCAGCCAACTAAAAAAACTAAATTTGTCACAATGCTTTTTGCATTGCAGTACCAACTACAAGTCTTGGTAAAGAAAGAGGGTTAATATCCTGTTGACACTCATCGTCCAATTTCTGTGTAGAAAATATCTAATTTTGATCTCCAGGCCCTTGACTGGCTTTAGGTTGTAAGGGAAAGACAAGGGCCATTGGTGGACCAGAATTTTTGTTTGAGGGGGGCATATCTTAATAGGTAATTTGGTTTTAAGGGCAAACCAATGATTTTTATGTGGACTTTAAGGGTGGACTCATAATCTTTATTGAATTTTTTGAAGCGCAACGTAGTTTAACGGTGTGACCGCACCCGAGTGATTGTGCTTGGGTCCACCCCTGTTAAGGGCCTATGTAGTGCTAGCCCTCCAAGGGCTTTAGCCTTGGTCCGGCCTAGGATAATGATGGGAGGGTGATGAGAGTCTAGGCCAAGCCTGGCCCTTTTACAGCCATGGTCAAGATGTAGATTTGCACTTTCACTCTTTGTGATTTAGGACATGTTTGTGTAGCACTGATGAGAACATGAAAACCACCAATTTTCCAATTCACTCTAAACAATACGCCCTAATTAATTGAATATGAAAAAAAAAAAAAAAAAAAAAAAAACTAGCTATAACCGTTCAGCTAATTGATCCTTAAGCATTCTAAGCTAGCACAGGTGGGTCACATACTTTAATGATCCAGCTTGCTCATCCGGTGTTATCCACCATGGATCATGAAAAGTGGGATGTGCTTTTCTGCCGGATAATCATATATCAACACTGATAATGGGCTTGCAAATGAATCGGTCTCTCTCTCTCTCTCTCTCTCTCTCTCTCTCTCTAATAATGCAGGATTCCCGCTCTCTGAGCCAGAATAACCCCTACGGACCGCTTGCAAATGAATCGTTACAAGTAATTTCCCCCTGGTAACTCTCTTTCTCTAATAATGCAGGAATCCCGCTCACTGAGCCAGAATAACCCCTACGGACCGCTTGCAAATGAATCGTTACAAGTAATTTCCCCCTGGTAACTCGAAGAGATTTTCAATGCATATTGAAACAGGGACAATATTTCCAGCTGAGTTTTCAATGTAAAACGAGAAATCAAGAATCAATCTTTTTCTTGTAATATTGTGGTGAATTCGAATACCGCTAGAATTGAATTCATAGTGATGTTATTATCGTGGCAATTGTGACAACAGAACTAAGAGGATTTGGAAGCACTTCAGCCCACTTGGTTCAGGATGCCTAGCATGTATCACCCAAGAACCCAACTAGATGGAAACAGACCGAACCATCCAACAAACAGCATAGCTCAATTGAGAATCTGAGATACATCTTCCATTGCCAACTAACAACCATGGACCCTGCCAGAATGGTTGATGGCCCCCACCACACTGTGGGATGCTATCTCTAGTGGTAAACGAGATCAAAGTCCTCCAAGAAAGACTACATTGCTTTGGGGCCATACATACACACACATATATATATAGGAGATATTCAAGTGCATCCATCCCTCACCATTGTGGTGAGGGACACCCCCTTTTGGAGAAGTTTCAAGTACAAAAAAGAAGTACAAAAGAAAAGTACACTTCTCTTTCGTACTTGAAACTTCCAAAAAAGGGAGTGTCCCTCACCACAATGGTGAGGGATGAATGCACTTGAATATCCTCATATATATATATATATATATATAGAGAAATATTCATATGCATCTATCCCTCACAATTTTTGGAGAGGGACACCCCTTTGAGGGTGTTTCAAGTACCTCCCTTTTGTACTTAAAACACTCCTACAAGGGGTATCCCTCACCAAAAATGGTGAGGGATAGATGCATATGAAGATCCCCCATATATATATATATATATATATATATATGAGGCCAGCTCTCCTAAGCTGCAGCTGAGCTTATCCTAAGTTGAAATAAAGCTGGTCCCACAAAATCAAAGTCGATTATGCCGCTTTTTGGATGATGATTGTCTCCAAAATCAAGATAAATCCAATCAGAACTGGATTTTTCAGTTCCATTATGTAAAAAACAGATATAATCAAGTTTGATTTGTGGGACCGACACTATTCCAGCTTAGGATAAGTTAAGCTGCAGCTTATGAGAACCTTGCTCTATATATATATATATATATATATATATATAGAGCAAGGTTCTCATAAGCTGTGTAGAAGTGCTCGGGGGTCTTCCACAAATTTTTCAGATTCCATGGCCTCCACCTTCAGTTAAAGCCCTGATTAAGAAAAGTAGGTTAGATAGGGTAGTTTAGGACTAAAAAAAAAGGATATGGCATGTCACTATCAAATTCTTGGCCCAAAGAGATTAATAAGATTATACATTCATTAAGGCCTTCCATAATTTATTATGAAAATTATGTTATAGTCTATAGAGTGGAATTCATCCTCTGGTGAATGATTTCGATGGCATCATCGTGAGATTTCCATAAAAAGGTGGGCAAAATGACAACAGGCTAGAGAGGGTATGAATTGAACTTTCTAGCCTCTTTGCTGGCAAATTCAATGCTTCCCGGGCAATTTAATAAAAAGTTCGTTGGGGTAGTTGCATCCCCTCTTCCTCTTCTCTTTTTAAGGCTATATTCACCTCTCTCCCTTTCTCATTCCATCATCTTCTTTCATCTTTCATCACTAAATTATTAGAGATTCCATTCCATGACCTCTTTGGGTTGAACCCCACATCTCCATTTCAGCTCAACAACTTGGTGAAAGGATTGCCTATCTTTCAACACCATTTCTGATTTGGGTTATCCTCCTCTTCTACATTTTCCCCCTTTTTGAGCTTTTCCTTCCTATAGTTTTGGAGGTTATATATGCTAGCTCTCAGAACATTGAGCTACATTTAGGCTTCAATTAAAACTCCCAATATGGTAAATTAGCAAATTCCTCTTGTTGGGCTTTCAACCAGATTGGTTTTAAAGTCTAAATCTCTTTTCTTGATCTTCTTTTTTGTTGCCTTTTTTGGCTATTTCTTGACTAGGATAGAATTAGTGTCTCTAAACTTTGTCCCTCTTGCTAGCCAACCATGACGGATAAAAACCAAGAACCAAAAAGTGAAAACAGCCTTCCAAATTTCAATCAGTCAGTGAAGCTCAAGTATGTTAAGTTGGGATACCATTATATGATCACCAACTTCATGTATCTAATTTCAATCCCCTTTCTAGTCTTCATCTCTGTACACCTCTCGACACTCACCGTGGACGACCTCAAGGAGCTCTGGAACCAACTCCAGTACAACGTTGTCACAGTGGTCATTTGTTCAAACCTCCTCATCTTTCTACTAACAGTTTACTTCATGACCCGGCCCCGGTCAGTTTACTTGGTAGATTTTGCCTTACACAAGGCTAGAGACAATCAAAAGTGCCCCGGTGAAGTCTTCATGGAGAGGTCGAGGCTCGCTGGTTTTTTCACCGAAGAGAATTTGACGTTTCAAAAGAAAATCTTGGAGAGATCAGGATTGGGTCAGTCGACGTACTTTCCCGATGCCCTCTTTAACATTCCACCGAACCCATGCATGGCAGAGGCAAGGAAGGAGGCGGAGGCGGTGATGTTTGGCGCGGTGGATCAGGTGCTGGCAAAGACAGGGGTGAAGCCTAAGGATATTGGGATTTTGGTGGTGAATAGCAGTCTGTTCAATCCTACACCCTCACTTTCTGCCATGATTGTGAATCACTACAAGCTGAGGGGTAACATTAAGAGCTTTAATCTTGGTGGCATGGGCTGCAGTGCTGGAGTCATATCCATAGACCTTGCTAAACAGCTTCTCCAGGTTGGACATCTTTTCACCCTCTGTTTGTGCACCTTTTTTTATTAGAGGATGATTTGTATTTATTATAAAAAGAACTGCATACCATGATTTGGGGTATTCCCAAAAATCTATTTGGTGAGGTTTTTTTTTTTTTTTTTTTTTTTTTTTTAAGGTTACATCAGACTCATCTGACCAAAAACTAATTAGAAGTGTGATTGGTTAGTACTCTCCGAAGCTCTAGGGAACCAATCAGTTACATGGGTTTTGTTTGTAATTTGTTTCTTCCCTTGGAATTCTCATTTATTGTTAGTTGTGCACAACCAGGTAACTCTTCTCATACAATTTCTCCCTAGAAAAGATTCCAGTCCCTGCTAGGCTAAAATATGACTAATACAAAATAATAAGTTAGTTACTTGATTGTTATAGTTATTGAATTTGAAACAGATTCATTCAACTTCATTGTGAAAAAAAAAAAAATGTGTCACAGGTGCATCCCAACTCCTATGCCTTGGTAGTGAGCGCAGAGAACATCACCCTCAACTGGTACAATGGCAACAATCGAGCCATGCTGGTCACAAACTGCCTCTTCCGCATGGGTGGAGCAGCCATCCTCCTATCGAACCGCTGGTCTGACCGCCGCCGATCAAAGTACCAGCTAGTCCACACTGTGCGCACCCACTTAGGCGCTGATGATCGGGCTTTCAATTGTGTGTTCCAAGAAGAAGATGAAGCTGGCAAAGTTGGCGTCTCCCTATCGAAAGACCTCATGGCGATCGCTGGGGAAGCTCTCAAGTCGAACATCACCACACTAGGCCCTCTGGTCCTACCCATGTCGGAGCAACTCCTCTTCTTCGCCACATTAGTTGCCCGAAAAGTGTTCAAGATGAAGATCAAGCCATACATACCCGATTTCAAGCTCGCATTCGAGCATTTTTGCATCCACGCAGGTGGGCGGGCTGTCTTGGACGAGCTACAGAAGAACCTTGAGCTGAGTGATTGGCTGATGGAGCCTTCAAGGATGACTCTCTACAGATTTGGTAACACTTCTAGTAGTTCTTTGTGGTATGAACTTGGCTACTCTGAGGCCAAGGGGAGGGTCAAGAAGGGAGATCGGGTGTGGCAGATTGCTTTCGGATCCGGCTTCAAGTGTAACAGCGCTGTTTGGCGGGCACTTAGGAGCGTCAATCCGGCCAAGGAGATGAGCCCATGGATGGACGACATACATAGCTTCCCTGTTCATGTGCCCAAAGTGTCCACCATTCAATCATGATCAATTTTCTCCATTGTGTTTTTCTTGATCCTTCATGGTTAAAGATTTGCACACCTTATAAGGAGTATTTTGGTTTGTCTGTTGCACATTATTCCCAGTTGTTTGTACAAGTGGGAAAATTGCCTTTTTAAGAGTGAATGAACAATATTCATAGCTTATGGAGGCATGTAAAATAACGCAATATAAATAAAGCATCAAAAAATGTTATATTATACTTCTTTTTTTTTTTTTTTTTTTTGTATCATGACACATTGGTGCAGCTTGGGCGAAGGAGCATGCCTGGTATTGACTTAGCCCAAGCCCGGTGTGAATTACATGCAGGTAAAATCAAGCCTGGATGATATTACAAAGTATGTGATAATGTATACTACTTAAAATATGTATATATAGAGAAATTTTCAGATGATCAAGTTTGCGGATGCCTTGGATGCACACAAAGGCTTCCAGCCGTCGGCTTTGGGACCCCCAAATCCGACTGGAACCCCCTAATATCATGATCCAATGTGTTCTACACCAAGTCAAATGGGACTGACTGTTGTGTTGAAATGAATAAAAAAAAGGACCCATTTAAAAATTGTTAAAGTTGAAGCCCCCAGATGATGGGATTTCTTGAATGAGCAAGTAGGATAAAACTCCTGGATTAGCGAATATGGGAACGACCTAATGGACTGAAATTTTGAATATAGACTGGTCCAGGTGGGACTCACAAGTCTGTGTAATTTTTACTTGAATAATCAAGTAGGAACCTGAAAAGCCCTTTGTTCGCGCGTATAAGTTTCATGTATCTAAACACCCACGCCCTTACCTTTTTTTTTTTTAACCCAGCAAAGCGGTTTGGGATCCAAGAGAGGGGTACGCACACAAGGAAAGACAGCCCACTCACATGTACAGGAGCCCGCAGGCGCGGGAAGTAAGTACACACAAGTGGAAATGAAGCCCGCAGGCGCGGGAAGTAAGTACACACAAGTGGAAATGAAGCCCGCACATACAAAAATAGGTGGCGCATTCAGGATTCAAACTTTGGACACTCAAATGATGACTGCTGCTCCTTACCACTTGGATGAGGACCTGTTCTCACCCATCCCCCTACCTGGATGGAATATAGGCATTAATGAGCACGTGCCCCAACCTGAACAAGCCCAGCCTGAACAGCGTTTTAATTCAGGTAGGTTCAGGTGACAGCTTGCGCTCTGCCCAGCCAAAGATGCACCTACTGCACGTGAAACTATTAATATTTGTTTGTGATACTCATGCTAATAGTTCTAGTTTACTCTCAAATCTTCATGATCAGGGGTGTCTGGAATCCGTGTTATAATTCATATTAAGCTTTTGCCACTATAAACACAATCAAAACCGTCTTTCGCCATTGGATTGAAATAGTGCATCAAATAAAAACTGAGTTAATCACGTGATTTGCACTGTTACAATCGACAGGGAATCCAATTCCGATGAGTATAATACTTCAAGGATGTTGTCATTCATGGGGTAATGAATTTGTTCAACGGTCTGGATTTGAAGAACATCCAGTTTCTCTCTAAATATTACTCCGAGATGCACCTCAATTATAAGAGTCAATCCTTTCGTAATTATTTTTTTTTTGGGTCAAAAAGCTGGGATTTAGTTGTGATTTCAAAACAGTCTCTTTATTTTGTATTGAGGGGTGGAGGATACATGAGTAGAAAATAATTCATTACAAAGAATAGAGAAAGAATATTCTTCAAAAGAGGCAACTTTCATGGGCCCAAGCACCACAAAAGAACACAAGGAGAAAGAGATATTGATTCAGTATAATATTCCTTTTCTCTTTTTTGAGATTTGAAATGGCAAATGCCAAAACATCACAATTAGCACAATCTTACAATCTGTTCTGTACAGATGGTGAAGCCAACAATTAAATCTGTTCAATAATGAAAAGACCAGATTTTGCATTATACCAATAATGAAACAGCCAGTCCTTTGTAAACCCTTCAAAGTTCAAGTGGTCTTTCATTCCAGGTTTTGTACGACACCTGAAGCCGTGACTTCATTCATACGTACAGGACTATCATTCACACACAGGTTAGTGGGTGCAGTCGCGAATTAATAATCCTCCAGGCCATTGATCTGGTGACCAGTGTGGTAGGTGAGCCATCCAAAAAACTCATGCGTCAGAAGATCCTACTATTCAAATCTAGAGCAACCAATTGAACAGACAAAAAGGCAACGTAGCAACTGTTCAATTCAACAACAAAAAAGAAAAATGTAGAATTTGGATAGATGGGTTCTCAACTTCCTTGTATCAGCCCAATTATATATATACCAGCAACAAAGGGTAGTGCTAAGCCCGGGCAAAAGATGAAAATATGTTAAAGTTTAAGAGTTCGTTTAAAATATTGTCAAGATAAAATAACAATAAAATAAGCTTTTTTTATCATTTTTGAATATTAAAAAATTTTCTATGTATGAAAATAAATATAAAATGAAGTAAATTTACATAACACGACGGCCCCTTGAATTTAAAGGCATTAACCATTATGACCATCTCATTTACGGATATATTATATATATACATGTCCATATCATCTATCCAAAAAATAAGTCCTACTATTTTTAAATAAAATAAAAATAAAATGTCCCACCATTTAAGGATCTTAAGCCGCATAGGGAAGGGAAGATAGCCAACGGGCTAAACTCCAAGCCAAAAGGCTTAAGGATAGGGATCCATAGGATCCAAAACGTCCTGGCCTCACACCACAAACAAGTAACTAAGAGAAAAACTCAAGGGAAGATTTTATTAATCAATGCATTATCCCTAAAGAGGGATTACAATCCTTTATATAGATTTGTAGTCTAACTTATTCTTGGAAACAACTCTAATTAAAATAAGACCTAAATCAAATAAGAGAAACTCTCTAATTAATCTCATAATTATCCCTAAAATTTAGCTAATACTAAAAATAAAACTCTTGCATGATTTGAAGATCTTTTTTTATGGGCTTGGGCCCAATGAGCTGCTAGACCAAGGATCTGGCCTGCATCAGTTCCCCCCCTCTTGGAGGGAACTCGTCCTCTAGTTCAGTAGATGACCGCCTGGGTCGAAGATTAAACGCACAAACTTTTGATTCTCTTGTGGATCTTCATATGGTGTGTAAGATTCACTTAAGCATTTACTCTACGAAAATTTTAGATATCGCCTCATTTGATGGTGGAATTTTGCATGGACTTGCGCTCAAGCAAATTGATGCTTCGATTTTTGAATTTGTACCATCTGCTCACAATCTTCTGATATCAACGGTCGATTTTCAAAGATGAAATCAATGTGGGGAACCTCAATGATTTGCTCTTCTTTTTCAACCTTTGAAACAATATACTGTTCTTTGGATGATTTAATTGGCTTTTCAGGAATTGAACATATGACGAAATCTACCAGTTGATCGGGCTCTTGGTTGACTACTTTCAATTCATCAAAGTCCGCCTTTTCTTCCTTCGTTGCTTGCACTTCCTGATCATCAATTTCTTTGTCTTCCAATGTACCTAAAGTAGGATCCGGTGGAGGAGTTTTGTCAATCACTTTATCTGAATTTGTTGGGAAATCATGTGTCTTTTTTTTATTCTTCAACTTCAGTTTTGATAATCTCCATGACTGGTTCCACCATAAGGAGTTTTATGGTTTGCGGAGACTTTTCTTGTTGCATCTTAGCTTTTCGTAAGCGAGACCGTTTAAATATGCGTTCAACACTAATTGCTTCCCAATAGGCATCATGAATGATTTCACAGTTATTCATATTTTGCAATATGTTTGGTCTCAAGCCTCTGATAAAGCGATTCAAATCATGGAGCCCAATCTGTTCCAATTCACATACTTCTTGTAGCCTTGAAAATTGATCAGAATATTCGTCAACTGTTCAATCTCCTTGTTTCAGATTAAGGAATTGGTCAAAGTATACCTCATTTGCATAATAGCAATCTCCATATTTATGCTCATACAACATTCTTTGAACATCATTAGAGTACCCAAAGATTTGCATATTGACATCAATGGAAAAATAAAAAATTTAGTGCGTCGCAAAATTGACTGACCTTGATCTTGTGGACAGAAGTATTCGCATGTGAATAGATCGTTGATTGGATGCTAAATGGCCAAGATGTCACCCGTTAAGAATCAACGACTAAGAGTGATCAAGCAGAAAATTTTGTGCTTCAATGGGCTTAGCTCCGTGTTGGTTTGCTGGGGCCTCTTTCTTTTCTTTCTTTTTCTTTTTGTTTTTTTTTTTTTTACTTGCTATTGTTGGTGGGTCGAACTTGACCAGAACTAAGGCCCGAAAGGAGAAGAGAGCCTGTGGGCCACTAGATGACTTCAAGAGAAGCCTACCTCGTGGTCCATGCACAGAAGAAAAAGGGTTTGTTTTTTCAACCCTCTTCGTTGTTGCTTAAAGAGTAAAGGAACATGGAAGTCGATGATGCACGGGCGACTTCGGTGGAGCGGTCCGACGATGGCGACGAGGACGTCGGCGACGGGGACAACGGCGTAGGTGATATGCGACGGCGCAGGTAAGTACTTTTTTTTTTGTTCGCTGTTTGGTCGTCTTCTCTTCTTTGCCTCTCTTTTTATTTCTCTCTCTCTAGGCGGTGGTGATAGAAGCGAGAGGGAGCGAAGGCTAGTGAGGTTCTGGGTTGGGCGCAGGCAGGGATGGGGTGAAAGGAAGGAGAGTGGTGGGCTGGGTCGTGTGATTTGGGGATGTGGTTGGCTGGGGTCTAGGGTTTTGGGGATTTAGGGTTCGATTAGGGTTTGGGTTTGGTGCAGTGGTGCCTGGAGAGGATGGGGTATGCGCTGGGGTCGGATGTGGATGTTCGTGGTGTCCGATATGGTTGTGGGGTTCGATTAGGGTTTGGGTCTGAGGTTTGGTGGAGGCCGGCAGGGATCGTGTGGAGGGCTAGGACAATAGGTGGTGGGAACGATGATGATGATGGACGAAGGCAATTGGAGAGATAGGAATAGTGGGGTATCTCGAATCGGCGATGGGAACGGAACCGAACTGCGATCAGACACTGGATCTCTGCTATGATACCAATTGAAGCAGCGCAGGGAATGGAGGATAGCCAACGGGCTAAACTCCAAGCCAAAAGACTTAAGGATAGGGATCCATAGGATCCAAAACGTCCTAGTTTCACACCATAGACAAATAATCAAGAGAAAAACTCAAGGGAAAATTTTATTAATCAATGCATTATCCCTAAACAGGGATTACAATCCTTTATATAGATTTATACTCTAACCTATTCTTGGAAACAACTCTAATTAAAATAAGAACTAAATCAAATAAGAGAAACTTTCTAATTAATCTCATAATTATCCCTAAAATTTAGCTAATACTAAAAATAAAACTCTTGCATAATTTGAAGATCTTTTTTTATGGGCTTGGGCCCAATGAGCTGCCAGACCAAAGATCTGGCCTGCATCAGTTGGGGCCTGTAGTTTGGTTTCAAAATATACATAAAGTAGGCCCACCAGTTTTACTATATTTGATAAAATAGGCACAGGGCTGCACGTTCCAATCGCTTTAGTGGGAGCCATGTCCCAATTCAAAACCACTTCTTTACTCCTTCCAGCTGAACCACTATCTCTCATGCAAAACACAAGCCCAACCCATTTTGCATTTCATGTGGGTCAAGACATGATAACTCAGGGTTTTGACCAGCTACATGTTAATTCTATTAAGGGTCATTTGCCTTCTATGCATGGAATAGGAAGATGGGTTTTACACTTGTAAATACAAAAATATTATATATGTAAAATACATTACCATGTTTGTGAGAAATGAGTACATCCGACAATTTTAGATATGTTTGAAAAAATTTTATGGTTTCTCACAATTTTATCAAAATCTATGAAGATTTAAGATATGAAACTAAATTTCTTGATGCTTAAAATACATTACCATGTTTGTGAGAAATGAGCACATCCGACAATTTTAGATATGTTTGAAAAAATTTTATGGTTTCTCACAATTTTATCAAAATCTATGAAGATTTAAGATATGAAACTAAATTTCTTGATGCTCATCATTAATATGAGGATATTGAGCAAGTCGGATAATATATTGAGACCCCACAGAAGTGCACAAAATTAGATTTATAGGTTGAAGTTTCTTGGGCAGTTTTCAATTTTTTTTTCAAAATCTAGGAAGTCTCAAGGTAATAACCTTAATGGTTTTGGGGGTTATTAGTTTTATAAGAAAATTGAATGGTTTGGATTATATATATGAGGCCCATAGGAATGAAAAATAAAAGTAAAAGTAATTGATGAGATTTCATCCTGTGCCCAATTGCATCAGTCACCGTATGAAAACTAGCACTTGTCTCTTTTTTCCGAGTGAGAGATATGAAAGTGTCCCACACCTATTTAGGTGTGAAAATGATCTTATTTACAAACTATTTCGCACTTAATTTGCGCATCAAATACGTAAACAAGTGCAAACAAACATGATCGTGTGTAACCATTACACATCTTTTTTTTCTTTTTTTTTGGGTAAGAACCACTATACATGTTAATCATCTACATATACAAGTGAGTGCAAACAAACAAACCCCTTAACTGTTAGTTAAAAGTGATCATACCATTGATCAATATATCAATTAATGGACATGGCTTTTCACTCCAGTGAGCATAATACTTGAGTAATCCTGTCATTATCCAACGGTTTGGATTTGAGGAATAACGTATTCCTCCATAGAGATCTCTCTACTCTACTTAGGGAATGCACTTCAAACTAAGTCATTTTTCCTCGAAAAGGTTTGATTTATTTTTAGCTCAATAAGTTCATTACAAATTTATTGAAGTTCATTTTTAATTATATTATCCTTCTAATGACTCAGCCCACTATCCACATGATATTATCCTTTTTAGCTCATAGGACTTCAATTCAATCTCTCATGTGGGTTAAGGCCAGGTCATACTCGTGCGCTCGCACATACATCTAGTATTAGGACTTGCGATGCGGGACTTATACATTAGTGCATACCCAATCCTTTCCCCCGCCGAACCCAACGCTCTAGCTTCTACAGGGAGGCCACAAGCGTGACACTAGGGATGTAGAATTTACCGGGCCACCTAGGCCCAACATAGGCAATGCTAGACCAGGGTGCCCAGGTCCATGTGCCTGGTAGGCCCGGCATGACTGGCCCATATATTGTCTAGGTGTTTTTTTATGTTTTTTTTAGTATCCCCTGCATGGAAGATATTAATGCTCTTTCAAAGTTCTTAATATTATTTCTTTTTCATTCCAGATGTCTCCATTTCCATTTTGAAAATCAATCCTAAGTCCTCTCCTATTATCTAGTAATTCATCAAATATCTCCTCATTTTCTACATTTTGTTTCATGCCACCCACCCAACATCCAAATAAATTTTCTCCCATTCTCAAGATCTTCACTGGATGTAGTAAAAGGTACACATTCCAGAATCCAATTAACCACTCTTTCGCAACTTTTTCTCTAGTTAAAACTTATTTTAAAAAAAAGTCAAACGCTCATCATTAAGGGGCTCGTGGGCCAGCCCGATAGCAAGCTCAGCACGGCACGACCCTTGCTGTACCAACGGGCCGGGCCGGGGCAAGGCCCTGCCAGCCTGGGCACGGCACTGCACACTGGGGTCATCGGCACGGCCCATTTACGTCCCAAGTTCTCACAAAAAAATAATGGTATCTTTGGGCTTGTTTGGATGGAAAGGTAGAGAAAATTGTCCATAGAACAAATTGATCCCCATGCCTAATGGATGTAGACAAAGATTGCGAGGAGAAAATCTTTAATTACTTCGGTAAAACAGATTTTCACCTTTCACTGCAAAAGAAAAAAAGGTGATTTTTAGTGGTGTAAAAAACCCACTAAAAGTTTTCTTAATCTGATTTGTCCCAAGTTGTTGGCCCTTTTAGTGGCGGGAAATAATGTCCGCGGCTAAAAGTGAGCTACAAATCACTTTTTTTTTTTTTTAATGTTTCATGTATTTACTTTTAAGGGGGGATATTTAATCCTCCTTTCAACAATCTAATAAAAATTAGAAAAAATGATTTTCAAAAGGGTGAAGAAAATTCCCTTTACTTTAATATTTGTTACATTTATACAAATATCTTTAGCATGATGTTCTACCACAATTTTTTATTTTTTATTTATTCTTTATTTTTTATATTTTATATTTTTATTCTTTTTTTTTTTTTTCAACGGTAGCCAAATTTAGATATGCCAGGCTATGTAGATGAGCTCTCAGTGAAAATTTTTAGCCTAAGCCTAGCCCATTTAGTTATCAAGCCATATGGGAGACCCTCTGCACACTTTACGGTGAGTACCCATATGTGTGGGGCCCACTTCAGGCCCCAGCCGGGCATGGGACCTAGCAAAAAAAATGTATGGAAACGGAGGCTCAGATATCACCGGCCCCCACATGAACTACAGCCAACAAGTTTTCATCATCTAAAATGAGTACACGGGCCGGGTAGTCCTTATTTTCTGATCAATTCGGATGAATCAAAACGTGGAGCCCACCACATGTTCCACAGCACACTGGCGCTCAGCTGATCAGGTTGGCCCCAAGTCAAATGGTTATCAAGATTGTGCCAGAAATTAGATTAATTCCGGAACTCTACTAGGTCAAGACAAATAGATACTCAGTTTATTGAGAGAAAATCACATGAATTGGCATTAGCACCAAGTTCAACCACAAAAAAGCCCAATCCACACTATTGGACAATGCACTACTGTTATTGTTACCATCACATTTTGGAAATATACCATCAATTTTTATAGCAAAGGTATATTTGGGAAGTTCTGCTGCGCTGCATGGCCTGCGAGTACAAAGAATAGACGAACCATGTATAATATATATTTCTTACAAATACATTGACATTTGACACAACCGGAAGGCAAAAGTGGACAATGAATGAGGAAAGATTATTGGGAGAACAAAGCAACTTACGGCTTGATCGAAAACCTTGGACATTAATTTTATTCTACAGTACAATTAATTTTCAGAACATTAGCCCATTGAACACATAATAGTCCAAAGCCTAAAATAGGAGTGCATCAATCTCCCATGGAACTGCACTTTCATCCCTCTTGATCCCAGTAAATAAAATATTCTCCTACTCTGAAGATGAGGACCTTATAATTAAGCTCCTCCGTCCATTGAGACAACAAACATATATACATAATCCTCCATACAACACCAACTCCCAACTTGTAGTAGGAATGCTTTGGCTGATGGATTCACCTCAGACAAAAAGTGGAAGATATTTTCCATCCAGCCATCAAAAATATATGACACCCAAACTGAAATACATATGAGACATGGAATAGAACACTGCTTTTATTTATGACGAGTGTTAACTCTCGTAATGGCAACTGTATGCCGTTGTTCTCTGTTGAGCGACCTCTCCGAATGTCACCACCCCCTTCCTCTCCGAATCCTCACCTCCCCCCTCTCCCATCCCAACCTCTATTCCAATCCTCTCCTCACCTTCCCCCTCTTCTAACCCAGCCCCCTTCACCTTCCATCAAGCCTCCAGCATCATCAGACATTCAAACCCCACCAGATCCCACCAACCACCTCCCTTTGCCTAACCCTGTTCAAAATCTCCATGTCCCACCAGTCTCTTCCCAATCCGAGATCAGATATAGGCGCACTCTGGCACTATTGCCGAGATGCAAGGCACTATTGCCAAGAGGTGGAGACCGAGACCCGTGTGTGCTTAGCTGGTACATCTACCGAAACTAAGATAATCTCGGTATTAGGGGAACATCCCACACACCTACATTTGTGAATGTCCTCCATCCAAGAATAGATCTGTGCAAATGCATTCTCGTATGCTTCAGGGATAGGCCTATTTTACGGATCAGACTTTCCAATACCATGGCCTCACAGGGTGCGAAGTTGGGACCACCATTAGGAAAGTATCAATTACCTTGGATAAAATATGAGAGGTTATGTCACCATCCGAGCCCGAGATTTGATTACTCCAGACAAATCCCGAGTCGCGACATTACATACTCCCGTAAACTCCGAATTAACCGAAGTTAAAACGAAGTCTACAAGGGATAAACGTACTTTCACATCTGTCAAATATACATTTTTGCGGAAAATATATTCAACAATATCAAATCACAAATGTACAAGTCCTTTACATAAAAGTAAAGTTCTATATACACAATTAACTCTTTCATATATAAACTACCATCTGCATATTCAAAATACAATGCAGGATGATAAGTATTTAACGTTCCAAAATAAATCATTTCAAAAGTATCTCAAAATATTTCCAACTCATTTCGCACTCAGATATCCAAATCAAATGATATCCCGACCATTCCACTCTATTAATCCTCCTGAAGGAACCTGAGCGGTCTCCTCTGCTGGCGCTGCGGCCTCTGCAATCGAGCCTATAATGCCATCAATAACACTAGTGAATACGACGATTCAGCACTGTATACACAGTTCTATGATAGTATATGCTAATACATATACTGAATTTGTTCAAATATATCATTTAAACAATTCTCACATTCTATATCCATTTCTAGACAATTCGTACAATGACAATAACGTATACATTCAGAGTCTAATAATAACAATTACTAATTAGCAACTACAATAGCATTTCATTTCATTGCATTGCATTTCTTCCAAAATGAAGTATTCATTCATTTATTCAATTATTCATTTGTTAATTTCATTTAATGTAATTCAGTCAATACAATGGGATCTACCAGTGCCAAGGCCAAGGACAAATTAAATCACCACGGAGCTCCGGAACGTTTCAATTCAACGTTATAAATTCCATTCAATAATTGAAATGAATAAACAATAACACAATTTACAATAGACTTGAGATCAACAATATGGAGGCAACTCAATTTAGAGATCTATAACATTTAACATTATTATGTTATACTATTATTAACATGAACCCTAAGATCATGAACATCATGATAATCACGTGTAGGATTTAATCTTAAATAAATTAAAGAGTACCTCCAGACATACTGATGCAGAGAGCTTTCTGATCCTGCAGTCTGGTGCTGTTGCTGATTGATGCTGTGATCCGTCGAGAAAGAGACTATGTGAATGGTTTCGGTTTTTCTTTCCTTGCCTATAAAACCTTAATGTGTTGATTTTCGTGAATACCTTTGTGATGGACGAAAGGCTTTGTTTTATAGGTGAAAAGAATACCGAATTTCCAATCAGGGTTTCCATAAACTTAATCTCAACCATCCATCAAGGTAGAGTTTGTTATGGAATACATCTCATTAAGAAACCTTTTTGTGTAAGGAATAGCATGTATCCTAAGAAAACAGATTTCCTATAATGACCAAAATTCGGGAAAGGAAAGGACTTGTGGTCCAATCAATAGACTTAAAGATAATTTCCTTACAATCTCCCACTTGGTCGATAGGAAGATCCTTTAGTGTTTTTCATATTAGGAATCATAAGGCGCGCATTATATGCTAAACATTTCTTTAGTCGGTTATCATAAGTGTCTTGGCTAATTCGGTGGTCAATGGGAGTCATGGCGTGCACACATTATTTTGCAACATGCTTACTTCCAGGTACTGCAGCATTGACAACCGGCATAACTAGACCGTAATAGGAGATATACGTAATGGTCTCATAATGTCTATGGTGAAAGACTGTGTCTGTTTATCATTCATCCAAACATAAAATGTACACAATGGAAAAACAGAAATAGCAGATGTAGAGTTGCATTAAGAGCTCAATAAATGTCAGATATAGGTACAGAAATAAAAGGCAGAAAATGATAATTAAGAACTATCTTCAAGACCCATGCTTTCGGTATGTCCTTGAAAGGTCTTTGGAGGTAGTCCTTTCGTGAATATGTCTGCGACCATGAAATCTGTACGTATAGACTCAATGACAAATTTCTGTAATCTAACATCTTGTTTCAGTGATAGATATTTAAGGTCCATGTGTTTGGATCCCTTAGATATCCTGTCATGCTTGGAGAAGAAGGTTGCAACTTTATTGTCACAGTAAAGGGTTAATGGCTTAGAGATGAAATTCAAAGCTCCAAACTGAGAGATAAAATTATGCAACTATGTTCCCTGAATTGCAGCCTCGTAACATGCTACATACTCAGCCATCATGGTGGATGAGTAAAGTAACTCGGATTTCTGGCTTTTCCATGATATTGCACCTCCACATAAGAGATACACATAGCCAAGAGTGCAAAGTCTGGTGTTAGGACATCCAACAAAATTTGAATCTGAATAACCAGTCACCTGTAGGTGACTTGATTTTCTGTATGTGAGCATGTAATTCCTTGTTCCCTTGAGGTATCTCAGTACTTTCTTTGCAACTTTACAATGAGTGATTCCTGGTTTACTCTGAAATCTACCGAGCATGCCAACAGCATGACTAATGTCAGGTCTTGTACAGACTTGTGCATACATCAAACTCCCGACAAGAGAAGCATAAGGATATTTTGTCATTTCTTTAAGTTCCAATTCGTTCTGTGGACACTGCGAAAGACCAAGCTTGTCTCCTTTATACAGTGGAACAGGACTAGAGGAACAGGTCATCATGCCAAACCTCTCTAGAACTTTGTCAATATATGCTTTCTGAGACAATCCCAAAATACCAAGTGACCTA
Organism: Umbellularia californica; assembly: GCA_028538565.1. NCBI lineage: Eukaryota > Viridiplantae > Streptophyta > Magnoliopsida > Laurales > Lauraceae > Umbellularia > Umbellularia californica. Next base: position 17,252,757 of record JAPQWN010000012.1, on the reverse strand, counting down.
TCACGGAATATTTCAATTCCTATCACATAGGAAGCCTCAACCATATCTTTCATTTCAAAATGCTTAGAGAAATAGTCCTTTGTTTGATGCAATAAACCAAGGTCGTTGCTGGCCAGTAATATGTCATCAACGTACAGAACTAGAAATATGAACTTACTCCCACTGATCTTGAGGTATATGCAAGGGTCAACGATGTTTTCTATGAAATCGAAGTTAGTAATGATTTCATAAAACTTTAGGTACCATTGCCTCGAAGCTTGTTTCAGTCCATATATTGATTTCTTAATCTTTTTATAATTTTTCACGTTGGTCAATTTTAATCTTTTTAATTGATTCACTAATTATGCCTTGCATGTTTACATTTCTGGGGCACTATCAAGATTTCTGCAGTTACTCCAAGTAAATCAATAGACAACTCCGACTCACTTGTTGAAGGCAACGCTTCAAATATGCATGCATTTGATGGCAAACCATTTCTGAAGTCACTCCAATCCTGTTGTTGATGAAGTTGATTTATGTTCTATGTTGAATTTAAAATAGTTGATGTTGATGTTAAATGTGAATGTTGAATGATCATGTCGGATTTCTTTTTGTCCCATGTTGGTATTTATTTCATGTCAAATGGTTGCTACATAAGTGTTGTTGGCCTTGCTCAGGATGAGCATGAGCATGGTGATGTTGAAGGTGATTAATATTTGTTAATGTTGAGTAAGAATGGTGATGTTGGTGCTGAATCTGAATGCTTGTGTTGATGTTGAGTGTGAATGATAATGTTGATGTTCTTATTTAGTTGATGTCAGAGCCTTGATATTCAATGACAAAAGAATTTGTGGTGATGTTGAATGTCAAAGGTGATGGACAAAAACAAGTTGAGTTTGAATATGAAAGTTATAAGTGAATGGTTGGTTTGATGTTGTATAAGAATGGTGAATGTTGATGTTACAAGTGACGGGAAAAAACGGGTTGTTTTGTTAAAGGTGATGTTGATGTTGAATAAGAATGGTGAATGTTATAGGTGAACAGTCTCTCTGTGCATTGAGTGGCTAGCCCCATTTATCCATCCATTCAAAGTCTAAAATAAGATGAGGAGGGAATGAGATAAACACCAGACCTTACAAAGGAGTTTGTGGCTTCTACAGTTGATGGGATCAAATCTTGACTCCCACAACAAAGAAATCTCACACTCTCACAGACACAATCCAAGATCACTTGGATGAGACAGAACAAAGAGCCTAATCTCTAATACCATGAAACCACTCAAGAATTTTTATGTACAAACCCTTTTTTGTGAAAAATCACTTCAAATCTGGACTCTGGCTTTCCAGTTATGCCATGTATAACTTTAGAATTTTTTTTTTTTTTTTTGGATGTGCACTCAGTAAACCCAAGATCAACATTGATAGGGTCCATTTTATTCTGAAGGTAGATTTGCTGGGACCCGCTTATGCTCTTTAAATTTTCTAGCCTTTGATCAACATCATCTAAATAGATGATCTAAAAGGGTAACAGAATAATCCACTAGTAACAAGTAGAGAAAGTTAAACTATATGATGCAAAATCCATTCATTAATGTCCTAGCAGAAACACTCAAATGCACATAATGATGGGCACCTACTTACATATTCATAAGAACCCACAGAATTTAATGTCTGTGCGTAAACACTCAAATGAACATAATGTCCGTGACAACAAGTCTTGATCTATCTCAAACAGAGCTAAACTACATGAACAAAAAGGTGGGCATGCAGTGCTTCCTTGTCTTCCTTCCTTCTGTCTTGATGGTTCCTTCCTTCTCGGCATATAGTCATGGGACAAAAAGAAATCCAACATGATCACTCAACATTCACATTTAACATCAACTTCAACATCAACTATTTTAAATTCAACATTGAACATAAATTAACTTCATCAACAACAGAATTGGAATGACTTCAGAAATGGTTTGTCATCAAATGCATGCATATTTGAAGCGTTGCCTTAAACAAGTGAGTCGGAGTTGTCTTTTGATTTACTTAGAGTAACTGCAAAAATCTTGATAGTGCCCCTAAAATGTAAACATGCAAGGGATCATTAGTGAATCAATTAAAAAGATTAAAATTGACCAATGTGAAAAATTATAAACATTTTGGTCCACTTGACTCAACTCAATTCATGACAACTGCAACATTCCATTGGTTACAGTTCCACTCTCTGCTCGTGGGATCATTGGGGTTCTTAGATGACCAAATCCCAATACCAAGTTCTGGATAAAAGAAATTCCCATTCAAGGTATATAAACCTTTAAAAGGAGATAAAAATAACGCTAATCCAATTTGAAAAAGATAATGTGAAAACGACTTCATAAAAATTAAAAATTGAGAACCCAACTTTATAATGTTTATTTCATTTTCTGTATTGTTGACCGGAAACAGGGTAGAAACTTCTACATCTATATTACTATGAATCAGCAAATTTATGCCCAATTTAGGCTTTGTGGAATTACATTTTTTTTTCTAGTTACTGAACTTCTTACTTCTCAGACGCCCAAATTTATGCCCAAGTTCTAATGGTGCAGTGAAATGAATACAGTGATCAAATATACCCCATACCTCATATTTGATGCCGTCGAGAGAGGGAGAGGAAGGCTGGGCTGTCGCAGATTGCTAGATGGGGCTGGCAGACGAGGGGGCAGATCTATGATGGATGCAAATCTCGGTGCAGATCTTTGATGGGCGAAAGAGCAAATTATTGACAGAAGGAGGAAGGGAGAGGGGGAGAGCAGTCGATGCAGCAGATGGGGTTGGGCACAGATCTCTGATGTTTTTCGAAGAACAAATGATCTTTGATTGGGCGTGGCGAAGATCTTTGGGGTTCTCATATCTATGATGGGCGCAGGGGATCCAGGAAGTGCAATCGAGAGAGGGAGGGAGGAGATGAGGCGATGGGCGAGTTTTTTTTTTTTCGATTAGGTTAGAAAGAAAGAGGAGGGAAAGGGGAAAAAATGGACGGGCTTCCAAAATGACTTCCCTTCCCTCGCACTTCCCTTCTTATCAAAGAAACCCCTTTTTCAGATCCGGGCGGAGATTGTAGCGCAGAGACGTCGTCAGGCAGCGCTGCAGTGGCCCTTCTTGTCAAAGAAACCTCTTTTCTAGATCCGGGTGGAGATTGCCGCGCAGAGACATCGTGAGGGTGAGGCAGAGAAGAGAACGGTAGAGAGAGCGCTCGATGAGAGAGGGAAAGATGAGAAAACCTCTCTTGGGTCTTCCAAAGATGAAAGAGGGAAATGAAAGCGGGAGATGAAAAATTGATGGCCCATCCTGATTTTGGTTCTCTCATTCCAATAGACACAAGCAAACCTCACGCTGCAGCTGATTTTACTCTCAGCTGCAGCTCAGGAAAGCCAGGACCATATATATACAGGGGCCAACTCTCCTAAGCTGCATCTTAGTTTATCCTAAGCTGAAATAGGGTTGTCCCACAAAATCAATGTCGATTATGCTGTTTTTTGGATGATGATCATCTCAAAAATCAAGATAAATCCAATCAGAATTGGATTTTTCAGTTCCATTATGCAAAAAACAGATAAAATCAAGTTTAATTTGTGAGACCAGCCATATTCCAGCTTAGGATAAGCTAAGCTGCAGCTTAGGAGAGCCATGCTCATATATATATATATATATATATATATATATATATATATATATATATATATATATATATATATATAAGGGCCAGCTCTCCTAAGCTCAAGCTTAGGATAAAGTAAATTCAAGTGTATGGTGAGGTCCACTTAGGGACCCGCATAGGGATGGAGATGAGGGGATTTCAAGGACTCCCTAGGATCCTCTTTTCTACAAAAAAAAATAGCCCCAACCGTAATTTATATCATCTCTATATGGGCCCAAAAGTTTAATAATCAATAGTCCATTCTGATTAATACATAGTTGATCCAACGGTCTAGTAAATTCGGATTTGACCAAAAGTTGGTGGACATGTGCAATTTAGGAGGATCATGTGTTTGGTTCATTTGGATGAACCAAAGGTGGGCCCCACAAGCATGTGCTTACGAAGTTTTTCCTAAGCTTGAGCTTAAGAGAGCCTTGCTCATATATATATATATATATATTTATATATGGGAAGTGCTCCTATGATAGACACTTTCACCAACTTTATGAGAGATGGGTGGGGGCCCTCACTTCCATATCCACTCTCACCAACTTAAATGGAAGGACCCTCAACTTAAATGTGAGGGCCCCCACTCATCTCTAACCAAATTGGTGAGAGTGTCTCTCATAGAAGCACTTCCCTATATATATATATATAGAAATGCTCCTATGAAAGATAAGATGGGGGCCTTCACATTCATATCCAATGCCAACAACTTAAATGTAAGCCCCCCGCCCCCGCCCCCGCCCCCGCCCCCGCTCCTTTTATCTCTCATATAAGGTGAGAGATATCTCTCATAGGAGCATCTCCCATATATATATATATATATAGGAAAATTCTCAAAAACTCCCCTATCTCAAAAGGGGAGTTTTTGCCCCCATCTATTAGCCAATGATTTAAGAGAATCTATAAAATATCCACAGTTTTAGGAAAATATTTAGGAGAGAGAATGGATAAGTGTACCATTGATGACACATATCACACTTTCATTTGCTAAAAGAATGGCCTTTTTTTGTGAAAAACGCCTGGGGAGTTTGCTAGCGTTACTCATACATATATATATAGACGTTTTTATGTGTGGGTTCAGGTCCAAATCCAAATTTTCCTGGATTCAAAAATAGGTTTCATACATGCTTTATTTAGAACTAGAGACTTAGGACACCTAGATAACCCAATCGTATACCCTTTTGCAACCCTATCCATGTGATCTAATAATATACACTTGTGGATCTTCCTATTGCATATGACGCATAAAAGGCCAATTAGTACAAAACTCTTGGAATAGTTAGCTGCTGTAATCTTTTTTGGACGATGAAGGGTGGGTCAAATGCTACTTTACTTAAACTTTGATCATACGAGGTCTCATATTTCAATGCCCATGTCCTGTGATTAATAGCTCTAAAGACCTAACTCAGCTCAGGTCATTTATCCACACTGAGATATCCAGACGCGGGTATAGAGGTGAAAATCTGGGCCGTGCCGGCAGAAGAAGGGCCCAATCGTGCCTCTGGCCTGATAAATTGCAGGCCGTGCCATGCCTGGGCCAAGGCCTCTGGGGTCAGCCCAGCACGGCCCAGGGCACAGCTCTGGTCGTGTCATGCTGGGCCGGGCCCTAGTCGGGCCTGGGCCGTGCAGCCCGTGGGCGGCCCACATATCTCTCTCCTCTTTTTAAAATTTTTTTTTTTTTTTTTAGTTCTTTAAGTCTTAGAGACTTAGAGCCTAGTTGAATCCAAATCACAATTTTTCTAACCTTGGTAGAAACAACTCGATCGGGATCGATCCTTATAATAGTGCAAACGATACAAGCATTTGCCTAAAAAAATGAAAAAAAAGGATACATATATATTGAGTTTTTTATTTTTATATAAAAAACCCAAATTGAAATGTCAGCAGAATTTCAAAGATTTGACCCACATAAGTAGTTAACATTACTACATAAGTTTTTGGGCCACAGTATTAGCCCTTTATCATGGTACAGGTTCATCAAGTTTGGGCCTAACTAAAATTTTGTATAAATTGTGGCTTCTCTAGGCTGAACCATGGGTATGGATTTTATACTGACCCATATTAATACTGGTTTAGGCCTAAGCACACCATCCAACCCCCCTATCTTCATTAAACATAAAAAAACCAAGGAAATGAAAAAAAATCAACCTGCTTGGGCTCTCTGTGGGCCGGGCCCAGCATTGCCGGGCCCCCCATGGGCTTTGGGGCACTGGCCCAGCGTGGTACGGATTTTAATCGTGTCGTGTCAGGCCGTGCATCGGGCCTAGCAGCCCTGGCCCAGCACAGCCCAATGGGACTGTTGGGCCTGGCCGGGCCCAGGCACAATTTTTTCGTGTTGGGCCTGTGCTGGGCTTGGGCCGCCCGCCCAGATTTTCACCCCTACGCGGGTAACAAACAAGGTACACAGGGGGGCAACGTTATGCCGACAACCTGATAGTCTATCATTTACATCACTACTTTTTTTTTTTTTTTTTCCGAGAAGGATACATCACTATTTAAATAAGAAGATATTATTAGAATGTGACATGCATAACACTCGGCTCACTTAAAATACATAACCTCTAAATTAATATAATGAATATAAGAGAATATTCATGTGAATCCATCCATCACCATAGAGTGAAGGATACTTACATAATTGAAAATATTTTTGTGCAAAAGAGGAAAAGCCATATATGGTTATATGTAGAAAAGGAATGTTTATGTGCAAAGAGCATGGTATAAAATTTTGGCTGATACCGGTTTATATCGGCATATATGAACCGATATCTGCCCGAACCGGTCCAATATTTTGGTACGATAAAAAATCGGTATCGGACACCAAAATATCCCCAAAATATCGGATTATCTCGGCCGATATTTTGAAAATATCGGTTTAGCCGATATATTGGCGAGTGGAATAAAATCTTTTTTTTTTTTCTTTTTCCCCCAAAATATCGGATTATCTCGGCCGATATTTTGAAAATATCAGTTTAGCCGATATATTGGCGAGTGGAATAAAATCTGTTTTTTTTTTTCTTTTTCCCTTATTCCCTCATCTTCTTCCTTTTCCCTCATCCCCTTAAAGCAGCCCATCCTCCTTGGCTCATTCTCTTCCATATTTTCACCACTCTTCCTTCAAGAAACCATTTTATTTGATAAGAGAAAATGAACTTAACTCCCTTATTTTTACTATGCATGGTATAAAATTGAGGCCAATACCGATTCATATCGGCGGATATGAACCGATATCTGCCAGAACCGATCCGATATTTTGGTGTGATAAAAAATGGGTATCGGACACCAAAATATCCCTAAAATATTGGATCATCTCGGCCGATATTTTGAAAATATTGGTTTAGCCGATATATCGGCAAGTGGAATAAAATCTATTTTTTTTCTTTTTCCCTTATTCCCTCATCTTATTCCTTTCCCCTCATCTCCTTAGAGCAGCCCATCCTCCTTGGCTCCTTCTCTTCCATATTTTCACCACTCTTCCTTCAAGAAATCATTTTATTTGATAAGAGAAAATCAACTTAACTCCCTCATTTTTACTATTATGTGTTCTTTGTTTTTTTTAGATAAAGCATAGAAATGAATGAAAAGATCATTGACATGTCATTTTTGGGTTTAGTTTGTGTTCTTCTCTTAAATCTACACGTACACTTTCACACTAGATCTACTCATATATATGATTTTGGGTGTAGAATTTTTATTTTCTTAAAAATCTGTTACTTTTTCAAAAAATAATTATTTAATTATTTATGATACTAAATACTAATGGCTTATTAATAGTATGCCGATGATAGATCTACTCATACACATGATTTTGGGTATTTTCTTATTCTTTTATTTTTTGTTTTTTTAATATTTGAATTATAATATATCATTTTTTTTTTGTAATTCCACTATAATACAAAAAGCAATTCAGCGATACATACAGGACTCGTGACTTAAGGTGACTGATATTTTAATTTATTATTGTTACTAATAGAAAAAATATTTTTTTTCTAATATTTTCTAATATTCTAGATTTTCTAGGTATTTTTGCGAATTTTTTTGGATAATTAAGAAAATTTTCACATCGCAACGACTACAACCGTGACCAATACCGATATGATATTGATTTTTTGTCTTAGCCGATATTGTGATTTTGAACTATTACAAGGAGGGAAAGCTTTGTAAGTGTCCCTCACCCTATAGTGAAAGATGGATACAAATGAATGTTCTCCAAGACTATGATCTTAATCTCAATAGCATATTTTAGATTTCAATCTTTGTCAGTATGTCGTTTAATTTGGAGGATACATTGTATCAACAAATAAAAGAGGGAAGATGTTGACAAGGCTGGAAATGTTTCCTTCACCCTTTCTTCTTCTCTTCTTATATTCTCTCTTTGTAATGTCCTCTTTTTCAATAAAAGTTATTCTGATTAAAAAGAAAAGAAAAGAAAAGGGCTGGAAATGTTTGATGGTAGGAGTTTACTGAACTATAAAAGGGAGAAGGAGTGACTATTTTTATTCTTTTATTAATTCTTTGTAATAACCCTCAGTTGGTAAACTACTCTTTTAAGCGAAATAATGGTTGGTCCTCTTAGATCTTGAGCCCAAAGGCATGGGCCTTACACTTGCATGGTTTTGCTAGAACAAGTTTGTTGATTTCAAACCAGACGAATATCACATGGGACAAAAATTAAAGTTGAATTTAGCTTATCTTGGGCATCGACAGCAGAATCGAAGATTCTCAGCAGGTTTTTAGTATAGGACAAGGAATTTAATAGGCTCACTATAAGATACAAAAGACTTTCGAAGATTAGGTATTTGACAAAAGAGAAATATTCAAGTGAGAACTAGTTCTCACATATTATGTGAGAACTTTTTTGTGGGGCCCAATTGTGGGTCTCATTTGGGGATGGGACCAAGGGAGATGGAAAGATCTATGTGAGACTACCCCATGTATCAAGTTTGACCCCAAATCCATGCCCCTAACCCCTTCATCCATGGCCCACAAGTTTAATGGCTTCATATTCAAAAAAATATTCAACCCTCGATCCAACGGTTCAGTCCATTTGGATGTGTGCCAATTTTTGGGATTAATGACTATCAAGGGGTTTCCTATTGGTTGCTAGGTTTAGATGGGTTGCTGGTTGGGCCCCGCAAAAAAGTTCTCACATATTATGTGAGAATTTTTTTGTGGGGCCCAATTGTCGGCCTCGTTTGGGGATGGGAAGATCTATGTGAGACTACCCCATGTATCAAGTTTGACCCCAAATCCATGCCCCTAACCCCTTCATCCGTGGCCCACAAGTTTAATAGCTTCATATTCAAAAAAATATTCAACTCTCGATCCAACGGTTCAGTCCATTTGAATGTGTGCCAATTTTTGGGATTAATGACTATCAAGGGGTTTCCTATTGGTTGCTAGGTTTGGATGGGTTGCTGGTTGGGCCCCGCAAAAAAGTTCTCACATATTATGTGAGAATTTTTTTGTGGGGCCCAATTGTGGGCCTCGTTTGGGGATGGGACCAAGGGAGATGGAAAGATCTATGTGAGACTACCCCATGTATCAAGTTTGACCCCAAATCCATGCCCCTAACCCCTTCATCCGTGGCCCACAAGTTTAATGGCTTCATATTCAAAAAAATATTCAACCCTCGATCCAACGGTTAGATGTCATCATTTGTGAGATTTGCCATTTAGTTGGACCATTCACCTTAACATGATTTTTTTTTTTTTTTTTGTTAGAAACCCTTACATGAATTTTACGAGGGAATTTTCACCCATGATTCCTGTTGGAAATAAAGCTGTAGAAATAGGGAGCGTTGTCAAATTTAAATTAATAAATATAATGAAATAATTGCACCCGATGCTTGAATATTGAAGCCGTATTTTATTGACGAAATGGAAGAGCAGCGGCGACAATTTACGGGTGAGACAAGTCTAATAACGCTCTCTTTAGGACGAATTTCACCCATTGGATTCATACGCAGAATGAAGGTTCTTAATTAGCAGAACCGCACCGCACTTAGGATAGAATGACCTTTACGTAGGATTCAAACTTCGTCGCAGTCCGAGTTCATATGTCAGAATCCAACCAATGCTCAGATATAGATGAGAAGAAAGCATGTCGCCACAGGGAAGTTGTTGCAGGACAACCCTTTATAACGTTAGATTTGTATCATTTTCACAAAGATGGGCGACATTACCCATGTGATTTCGTTTGTGTAGCGGTAACGCACTACGTTTTAGAAAACGAGCAAAAATAGATGGATTGAAAACGTTATAATGGCAAAAATGTAATTTTACTTAAAATATTTTTTTCCATACGGTTTCTAATTTTATATTAGAATAGAAAATTCTACTGGCACACAGTTTTTCACTTTTCCCACACAATTTCTCTCTACACACATTTTTAAAATTTTTTAAGTACATTATTACTTTTCACACACACTCAAACTTCCTAAACTACCCATTTCTCCATTTCCCTCTTTCTTCCCACACACATCCTCATCCCTTTCTTCTCACACACAAATCACTGGACTCTCCACATCACCGGCGAGTAGGTTTCTCCGGCGATCCTCCGGCGTTGCCCGTTGTCTCCACCATCTCCTCTTTCAAAGGTAAATGCATCCCTAAAACACATTACCATTTATTCTTCTTCCCCATCTCTTTTTTACCTCTTTTTTCCATCTTAGATTCCCTTTCTTTCCATGAAAACCTGTTATGGGGCCAAATATATTCTAGTTCAATGTATGTTTTTAGAAACAATGTGAGTGAAGATGGGTGCATTCCGGCTGCAAGGAGTCGATCTGGTCAAGGGTTCTTGAACCCATTTTCGCAATAGGTTCGGTCACGCAAAAGTTTGTTCGGACCTGAAAGTCCAAACAAAATCACTTTGTTTGGACCTGAAAGTCCGAACAAAATCACTTTGTTCGGACTTTTAGGTCCGAACTTTGTTTTTTTTTTTTTAATAATCATGGCTCTTCTATATTTCAAGAACTTTGTTTCTATATTTCTTTTTTTTTTTTTAATAATCCATGTGGCTCTTCTAGTTTTTTGTTATTCTTCAAGAACTTTATTTCTATATTTCAGATATGGACCAGCCAGCCTCTTCTCGGGTGTGACCTACCGCTTCAAATAGGAGGCGACGCCATTGGGTAGAAGAGATTGTAGAAGAACCAGTGGTCCCTGAGGAGGAAGTTAAAGAACAACCTGAGATGGAAGAGCAACCAGCTCCGGAGCCACAAGATAGGTCCTTATTGACCAGCTTTGATACACATATAGCTGGGTACATTTGGATTCAACATGTGTGTTTCACTTGTATCATATCAAGTTTGATTTATTTGTTAATTTCTTCAATAATGTATCAATTGTTGAATGCAGGACCGAGGAGCATTGAAGTATCTAAGCCATGGCCAGAAAGTGTCATTGTGGCAACTAAATGAGTCTGATAGGTTTAAAGAGTTGGTATCGAGATCCAGATTGGCTCTGTTAGTGACTGCATCATACCGCTCTGTCAATAAGATTATTTTATCGGGTTTTGTGGAAAGGTGGCAACCTGAGACGAACACCTTTCACATGCCATTTGGTGAAATGACCATCACGTTAGATGATGTTGCATCCATCCTAGGCATCCCAGTGATGGGGCGGACTATATCTTATAATGAAAGAATGGCATACAAAGAAGCTCAAGCACTCCTTGTTGATGCACTAGGAGTAGAAGCGACTGAAGCACATGAAGAGATGATGCAAGTACGGGGCTAATCTATTAGATTGGAGTGGTTGCGGGAAAGGTTTGCCGGTGTATCTGACGATGATGGGGATGAGATGGTTGACTGTGCAGTAAGAGCTTACCTTCTGTACCTATTGGGCTGTACATTGTTCACAGATAAGAGTGGCACACGAGTGCCGATCATATTTCTTACTTTCCTGGTGGATTTGGAGGCCATACATTCATATGCAAGGGGTACTGCTGCACTATCATACTTATACAGGCAGTTGGGGTTAACAACCCAGCATGAAGTGAAACAAATAGGCGGTTATTTGACTCTACTGGAAGCTTGGGTGTACGAACACTTTGAATGTTTGGCGCCAACTCCAAACATTTACTATCAGTCTGACCAGCCCCGGGTTCATCGATGGGTTCCTCGTAGAGAATCTGCTCCTTTACAAGGATTACGTGAGAGACTTGATTTAATGAGCACTGACATGGTAATTACACAGACTTTTCATGTACATTAAGTTATCTTTCTGTATTATATATTTTCATATCTTATGTTTCGATTGCTTATTTTCAGGTGACATGGGACCCATATCGTGATGTTAGGCAATATCACCCTTTCAATGAGGTAGCATACTACTGTGGATGCATCAAGTGCATGGACGTTATTGAGCCTTATAATCTGGATAGGGTTCTCAGACAGTTTGAGAGAGTTCAGACTATTCATTCACCGCCATTAGCCCCTATTCGCGCTACACGAGGTTCGACTACCCGCGAATACCATATCGCGTATCAATACATCAATCAAGTTTGGGAGGGATGGTCTAATCACCTACTATCTGCATTGAACCGTAGTGAACCAGTTAGGCGACCTGGAGATTGCGCACCCGGTTACATGAAGTGGTACGCACGAGTATCGTGGAGGATATTACAGCATCCAAACTTTCACTCTAATTTTGTACCTCGTCCCCAAGAAACACATCCTAGTGACATGGTTGACTATGAGCAACATAATTCGGATGCACTGTTCATTCTTGATGAAGTGACAGAAAGGGGTGAGGAGCATTGGCTTAAAGACCCGTGGGAACTGTATACCCATGTGATTCAGGTGAGCCATGTGTTACGGGGAGTTTCAATTTCCGATGCTCAACGAACATTTCGACGTCCACATATGAGTTCACAAAGCTACACTCGCACTAGGCCAAGGAGGGGAAGGGACAGCTGAAGGAGTCTGAAGTCATATTTTGATTGACCCTTGACCTAACCAATGTTATATTTATTTTCCTAGTTGGAATGGTTGTTTTAAGACTTTGGAACATCTAGTAGACTATGATTGTACTTGTTAATCATATTCTGGTTCAAAAAATGATATCTTTGATTACTTCAGACCAAAGCTTTCATTAAATGCATTCTTTAAGATTCAACAAAGCATTCATTAAATGCAAGAAAAAAAGTAAAATACATTCCGAAGTCCATCTGACTTCTTCCACCCCGCTCAGTAACTTTATATCTGTAGCGTGCATTGTATATTGTCTTCATTGTAGTTACGTTTAATTCACTTCATTGTTTCAACGTAACCAAAATTTCTTTCTGTCCAACCATGCTCTTGGACATATCAACCAGCAACTGAGTTTCCTCCTTTGATAATCTGCCTGCAAATGAATGTCCCTCTAAATGTTCTACTACCGAATGATTATGCACGCCACATACGACCTCTAACACCCAATCATCATTCGCAATCATCATTCGAGTCTAACTTTATGCCCTTTAATGCGAAAGGGTATCCACATCTATTTGAACCGGTTTGTTTGATCCTTTTTCGGTTTTGGCCCTCTTCATGCTTATATTGTCCACTTCTCTCGCATGCAAGGAGTACTCTAGCTTTGACACCTATTCGAGCGGCATTTGAAACTTTTATCACAATGACAAACCCGTTTTTCCTTCCTACAGCACGAGCCCAATTAATCAACGAATCGCAACTCTGAAATATCTACAATAAACAAAATTAATACGGATTTAGTAACAAATAATTGTAATTTGGATAATAAATTCATAGTTGGACTAACCTCTTGAGTTATAAACTCACTGGTGTAATCCATGACAAAGTCCGATCCAACCTGACTTTCCTGCGTAGAGACCTGCAAAAATAGAAATTGAATATCACTGTCCGGACCTGAACAACCGAACATATGAGATATGTTCGGACCTGAAAGTAGTTCTGAACATCCACCATATGTTTGGTTGTTCAGGTCCGAACATATGAGATATGTTCGGACCTGAAAGTTTGAACACATTGCGATTCTGCAACTTATTCCGGGAGAGAAAAAAATTAAAAAATGAGGCATAAATACAAAGAAAACACAAACAAATAAAGGAACTGACTTCCACTGCTGCTTTAATTTAAAGGCACAATTTGATTGTTGTTTTCTTCCATCATTGCACTAGAAAATGGAGGAATGTGAGTGAAGATGAGTTGCCCAAGAGGATGAAGGAAGTAGAGAGTGAGAAGTGGAGGGTGAGATGAGTTGCTTAGGAGAAGAAAATGCTGATCTGTGAGTGAAGATGAGTTTCCCAAGGAAGATGGAGGAAGTGGAGAGTGAGAACTAGATAATGAAATGGGTGAGAGAGGAAGAAGAAGGGCTTCTCTGTGAAAAGAGAATGGATTTTGAGGTTTTGTGGAATTTTGGATATTTTGGTCATTTCATGAAGGGGTAATAATGTAATAAAAAAATGATAAATTGGCTGTGTTTGAAAAGTAAAAAATGGTGTGCCAATCGCAGCACTCATTAGAATATATGAGTCTAATGGCCCCCATCAGGCTGTATTTACACCTCCCGTGTGCATGTAGTACAACACAAAAACAATTTTGAAGGACATGAGAATACTTATAGCGGCTGCGACTCACTACGGATGTAGGTGGGGTTGCAAACGGAACGATTCCTAATTGGAACCATAGTGGACCTGGACCCATACCCGTTTCTAGATAACGGTTCCGGTTCTGAATTCGGTTTTGACTCGAAACTTGTTTTGTTGGTTCCAAGCCTGGTTCTGATAGGAAAACCTGGATCCGGTTTCAGAATCGGGTTCACCTAGAGGACTGGAATCTAGTTCTAAAATCGATTTCAATTTCTCTTTATTCTTCATTTTTCTTAAAATGAGCATATCATTCGGCTTATAACAATGCAAGTCTACTACCTCCAATATTATACATAAAAATGTCCAAAAAAAGTAGATTTTGAGATATAATTTGCAACATAGAAAAGGCTCATATACCGGGTCCTGAGTCTACAGGTCGAAACCTATATCGACTTGGATCTGGACCCGTTTATCAATTGGAACTTAAATTAGGTTCCGGACCCCGACCCATTTATAAATCGGAACCTAAAATAGGTTCTAGATCCGGTTTTTTACGGGTCAGAACTTTCAGATAATTGGAGAATCGTTTGCAACCCTAGATGTGGGAATCAAGGCAAACACAAAAAAGGTAATTCTACCTACTTTACCAAAACCAAACAAGTAAAAAAATAAAACCTTACTTTTCGGAAAAATATAAAAAACCCAATTTTGAAGTTTTGAAACATAGAAAAAACCCACAGTTCCTGCCTTCAAACCATAGGTAGTTTGACAAGCATTAAGTTGGCTTCTGCAAGCAATTGGACTCACTGTGTTTTGCATATTAGATAACAGTAATCGCAACTTGGGTTGGTCTTAGAACCAAACCGGCGAATGGTTGAGATTGGTTGGGGTTGGGGTTGGGCCTACGAAATCCTTCAACCAAAGCTTGACCTGGTGCTCATACTGACCTAACATGACCAAATCTGATGAACCCTATCAATCTCTCCTAAATGATCCGATTCTGGTTGAAAAAGGAAAAAGGAAAAAGGAAAAATGAAATCTAAGTCTGCACTTTTGTTTGTGTTGGTAGATCTGGTTGGGTACCGATTCTAGGCCTCAGGTTGGATTTGGGTTCACCTTAGATATGATGTATTTTGTTTTAGATTTGTTCAGGTCCAAAACTCAGAGGCCCCAATAGTCTTATCTTTATTTGGACCCAGATTTGAAAAGGGTTATGGAGCCAACTAGACCTGGAACCAAGTCTGAGCCCAGACATATTATTATCTATGCAATATAGATATCATTAATCTATGTTACACTATATACAATATACATTTTCGGTATATGGGTACCCCAGGCCCAACTGGACCCATCAATCAGGTTGGTCCCAAGTACCCAGATTTCTAAGTAAGGAAATTTTGGATGGAGTTTCCATACTCATGAGTCGTACCCCAACTGGGCCTTTACTTTCCACCCTGGTATGCCGAATGTGCACCAATCTCTTTCAAGGATCATGAATAAACCAACACCTTACATTTATCAGTTGCTTCATTGTGTAAATGTTGGCATCTTTCAATGTCGTTTTAGGAGAAATGAATTTGGTAGGTTGGAGACCTTGTACACAAATAAATAATTTTTTGCATGTCCCTTCCATTTCATTATATGCCCCTTGGAGGGGTAGTCATATATGCCCCTTGGAGCTGGATAATTTAGAATGACATTTTTATACAATGACCATCTAATTTCCTTTCCCATTGGCAATTCACTTGTAAAGTGAACTCAAAATGAATGATCACTTCTAAGAGACAAGAAAAGAAAAGGCGTCTTATCAAAAAGTCAAAATTTTCAAAATCACTTCTTCATTTTTTTTAAAAAAACTAAAAGTCAATCTCCCATTCAACTAAAAAATGACCTCTTCTTTTTATCCAAAAAGCAGAAAAAAAAAAAAAAGTTCCTTCACATGCCACAAAATGACAAAAATTTAATAAGGTCGATTTTGAACATTTTTATTTTTTTTTATAAAACCCTTCTTTTTCCTCTTAGAATTGACCCTTTCATTTGAATTCACTTTACAAGTGAATTGCCAAATGGGCAAGTTGCTTAGTAAAACCAAATTAAATGAATTTTAGGGATACTTCCCTAAGATGAGCTTTTCCGGGAACATTTACAACCATTATCAATAAGTAATAAATTAAGAGAGCCTTGTTTGAGATGATTTGAACATAGCTGACATAGGCCAACAACAACCCCATTGAAGCAATTTTTTCTATGCATGTTAATGCACACCAAGGAAAAGAGGTAAGCCATTTACACACACACACACAAAAAAAAAAAAAAAAAAAAAAAAAAAAAAAAGGAAAAGAGGTAGGCAAAAGAGGACATGAATGAAAGTAGTAAAGATAGATATTAAGAAGTGCTACTTATCCGAGCATTTAGCTAGGGATAAATCAGAATGGAGAAACAAAATTTATATAGTTGACCTCAATATAATTGGAATGAGACTTTGATGATTAATTTTAAGGATACTTGGTGTAGACTGTGAAAATCAAAAAGCAAAAAATTTCCTGCCACTTGTTTTGTTGTACTGTAAGGAACCAAAAGGACAAAAGGAACGTGTTAATATTTGGGGCATTTGGGCAGAGGTCCATCAACGGTGATTTTTATTGCAAACGGTCCACAATACTTTATGATATTGACAACAGTCCTCTTATAACTTAAAAAGACAAAAACGCCCTTACCTCCATTCCCAAACCTTCCTAGCTCTGCCATTTGGTAGGCCATAAGCCTTCCATTCCCATCAGGCTGAATGAGTGCATCTTGAAGAATACTACAATCATTGGAATTGGATCCCTGGTCCCTTAATTTCATATTCCCATAGTTTGGGTCGTCCAAGTTCACACCATTTTGGAACCCAGGTGTCGTCCCACCCATGTCTATGTCAGAAATGTGATCAGATTTCATATTTCCATCATATGAGCTGGTCGGGCAATTTTCAATTGCAAATTTCATGCTTTGTAACTCTCCCTATCCTCAGATGCCTTGGCTTCACTCCTTACTTTGGTGGCATTATCTGACGAAGAATTTGAATCCATGTTGGCATCACCGATCTCTTCTTTGTACATCTCTTCTACCATTGGCTTCCAAAGGCGTACACGTGCATTTATGAACCAGTTTGAAAATCAAAATCAGTGTTATCTAATGCTTAAACCTGATAATCTCTACTTTATCACTTCCACAAAACCAGGACATGTTTGGTTTCTCCCATAGTTCCTTGCTCTTGCTCCTTCTTCTCCTTCTGTCAGCTGGCTGAGAAAGAAAACGCGAATAATGAATCACAACCACTGCAATAAGAAAGGAGAGATGGATGTGAGTCGTCGGATGGCACCACTTCACATAGCTATTTGTTTGAAACTCAGAAAAGTTCTTTAAAACTTAGATAAATTTGTCAAAAACTCAGATAAATTTATCTGAGTTGTGCCAGAAACTCGGATAAATTTGCCAAAAACTCAGATAAATTTATCTGAGTTTCTGGCAGAACTTCGACAAATTTATCTGAGTTTCTGTCCAGTTTATCAGAGATTCTGGGAAATTTATCTGAGCTTGACGACACCAAAAGTCGGAATATGGAAAAGTCAGATTCTAATAAAAATCGAAATCCAAAACAAAAACACTTGATAACCACAATCCAATTGAGAAAAGAGAGGGGGGAAACAAGAAAAAGTGCAAAATGCTCTCTTTCAAATCAGTTGTAGAGAGAAATAGAGATTTGGAAGAGACTTCAGATGTAAGAGCAAGATAAAGTAAAATTGTATCTATCTTTGAAGAAATGAAAGAGAGAGAATCGGAAGTCATGGTGGCGACGGAAGGTGCTCTGCAACGATACTCTGCAACTATGGAAAGGAATGGAAAATGGAAAATGAGAGAAGAAGGAAGGAGTTTTCTGGCACAGTTGAAAGAGGCAAATTAGTCATAAAAATACATTGACGTGGCATATTAGGGACCTCTCACTAAAGTATCTCCAGCTGTTTGGACTATAGACATTAGAGAAAAAGTAGTTGTCCTTGATGCCTTAGAAGACTGTGCTCAAGGACTTTTGGCTAATTTACCCTTAATATTTTGGTTATTTCTCTAACATTTTAGGGAAGGAGTAGGAACCAAGATTACGCTTGATACATAAAAAGGGTAAGTTGACATGTCTTATACAAATGCCAAAAGGAACCCTTGCAATTCTTTGGGCCATTTCTCTCTATGGAATTGAACACATAAGAACTCATAGTCGAATATGCTCCAACAAATGATTACTAGAGAAGTAAGGAATGAAGAATATAACTAGGGAAGTATATAGGACCTTGCAAAACTACCTTTTTGGTGGAAAAAGTGGAAAGAATCATGGGGAAACAAGCCTAAGCCACCTATAAGTCTTCCAAGCCTATGTATAGGCCATTTCAAGCTAGAAAAGGGTCGGAGACCAATTCCAAAAATTGGTCAAAGATCCGAGCAATCTAAAAGAAGGAAAAAAAAAAAGAATAAGGAGAAAGAAAAGCTCTACAGTAGGCCCCAACTCAGCTCTCTTAAGACCTCAAAGGTGCCTAGAACCTCTGAGGAACTCCCCTAGAGGAGATTTTGATTTCACAAATGTTATTAATTTCTTTTTGTCTCCCTTGAAAAAATTTGTTTCTTTATCTATTTGGGGACCAAACAACTCCGAATCAAAATTCTATCATGTAAATTGTTTTCACCATGGCAAAAAAAACATAAATCAAAATTCTATCATGCAATATGTTTTCACCATGGCCAAAAAAACATAAATCGACTAAAGTGATGTGATAAAAGGGATTGTGATCGGAACAAAACTCCGACTACCCACGAAGATGCCAACTTTTGAAGCTACACCCAAAATTGACATAGAAATTGAGAAATTACAAGGAATTGGATTTCTATTCATCTCGTGGTCTTCGAGACTTGAAAATGGCTATTCAGCCCTCTTCTATATTTTTGTAGCTTTCTACATCTTGTATTGTAAATTTAGAGTAAATGGGATTTTGCATATCAAAGGATGGACAGGGGAGTCCTGTGTTTTATAAATGATCTGTCACCTACGAGTATGAGAGTTGACTCACAAAACTTGTTAATGTAAAACTCAAAATTTTGTAAGCAATGAAAAATACACCTTCATGTTGTGTTTCCCCTCTGTTCTTTGGTCAAGTACGTTTCCTTTTTGTAAATGCTTTTTATTTTCTACAACGGCATCTCCCATGCCGCCAAAATCATTAGAAAATGAGGAACAATGCGTACATGTTTACAATTGTTGACCCCATGTATCAAGTTTAAACTCTAAGGTAGCATTTGGTTAGCTATAATGAAGGTTTGAATGGAATAATCATTCCTACGAAATGATCGTTACCACGTTTGGTTCGCAAAAAAGTGGCGGAATCACCATTTGTTTATGTAGAGGAATGGTCAATGCATTGAGGAAGTAGAGGAATGGCCATTCCATTCCTTTATAACTTTTCGTTGAGACCAAACTGCCCTTTATCACATTAACCCTAACCCTTCTCCCGATCACTCTCCGCATTTCTGCGAAACGAAAAGCCCTTTGTCTACTCTAGGTCACCATCTCCCTCCTCTCCGTTTTCAGTCCAACGAAGCCGTTGCTGGTGCCACGCCAAGTCAGAGCCCAGGTCCTAGCCACGCTGTCTTCGGTTGCAGATACACAATTTCTATTCTTCTCATTCCATTGTTTCTCCCATTTTTTTATTTTTTATTTTTTTTATAAAACTGCTGCAACTGCTCTTTGTTGAACGCCTAGGCTTGGTCTCCTCTTGGTCTCCATCTCCCTCCTCTCCGTTTTCAGTCCAGCGAAGCCATCGCCGATGCCACACCTAGTCTGAGCCCAGGTCCCAGCCATGCACATTCCAGTGCCAGGTACACAGTTTCTTCTTCTTCTTCCACATTTTTTTTTATAAAACTGTTGCAAGTGCTCAGTTTTTCGCCTAGGCCTAGTTTCCTCTCGGTCTCCATCTCCCTCCTCTCCATTTTTAGTCCAACAAAGCCGTCACCGGTGCCACACCCGGTCGGAGCCCAGGTCCCAGTCACTCTGTCTCCAGTGCCAGGTACACAGTTTCTTCTTCTTCTTCTTCCATTGTTTTTCCCTTTTTTTTTTTTTTTTATAAAACTACTACAACTGCTCTTTGTAGAGCTTTTAATTTGCTGCAACTATTTTGGGCCATGAGTCTAACGGTCATGGTCTTGATCTGTTGTTTGAATCGCCACTCTTTGTTTTTTGAATTGTCACATTCTACCCTGTTGCAGAAGGTCTATAATTGACCAGGAGGCTTGGGAGTATTTTTCAGTAAACATGGATTGAAATTATCTGATCAAAAGGGGGTGGACAAAATTGCATGGATATATTAATTGCATTATATTAACTCTTCTATTTTTGCTAGATTACGTTGGCTAATTAAATATTAAAATGTCTATGTTCTGATTGTGGTTGTTGCCACATTAATAGGTATGGACATGATTGAAGACATGGACACTAACGAGAAAGGGCCAAGGAAGAACAAAAGAAAATTGATTGATGCCAAGGATAAGGAGTTGGTTTATGCTCTTTTTGACATGGTAAATGCCGGGACTCATAAGGCCAACAATGGGTTCAAGCCCAATTTTCTTGATGTCGTTGAAGTAGTGTTAAAGCAAAAGTTGCCTGGAAGTGGAATTAAAATTAAGGCACCCATTGATTCTAGAATCAAGACAACGAAAAAGGACTTTCGTGTTGTGTATGACATGCTTAATGGAGAGAACTGCGACAATTTTGGATGGGATTTACATAAAAAATGTGGTGGTTGCCAAAGATGAGGTTTGGAACGATTATGTGAAGGTATTATCATTTAAAAATCAATTCATAATGGATGAGTAGATTAAATAAGAAATATATTAATGTATCATTGTCTGTCCATTTATTTTGAATATTTTGCTCTATTTGTCTTATTTATATGTTTGTTGTAGACACACAAGGGTGCCGGTCAATGGAGTAGTAGAAGTTTCTCACATTATGAAATGTTTTGCACTATCTTTGGGAAGGATCGTGCCACAGGAAAAGGAGTTGTTACCACTGAAGATGTCTTGGATGAACTGACTAGGAATGAAGAGAATGTAGATGCACAGAATTTGGGCATGGATTTTGTGGAAGTGGAACACTACATCTCCATTGCTTCCACCAATAATGAAGGAACCAGTCAGAAAGGAAAAAGGAGGAGCACCAACAATATGGATGGATTTCAACAAGCAGCCATGATCATTGGCAACAAGATTGATGAACCACTGAGAAGTTTAGTCAAGCTATTGGTGTTGATTTGGATATAGCAAACAAAAGGGATAAAATCAATGAGGAACTTCACAAGCTTCCAAATCTTTCAAAGGCGGAACGCCACAAAGGCTTGATTTCTATAGGTCGTAATCATGAGATGACTGCTCTCTTTTTTTACTTTAGAAAATGATGAGAAAAAAGACTTTGTGAGGGCTTTACTAAGTGGAGATCTGTGATGCAGATGGGTGCAATGATACATTATCTATATTTCCCGTTTGCTACTCTTATCGTAAACATTGCGGATGTTATTTCTAAACTTATGGATGAATGATAACTTAATTACTTTATTTACAATTTTTCATTTTTCTAATATCCATATTAAGGGCACCAAAAGTAGGGCAACTATGCTCCAGTAGTTCCTATAGTTTCAAAACTATGATATATCCATAGCAGGGGCCTCCAGCTCAGGGGTGGCCAGGCACATCTATGGGTTGAAAATCAATCACCCATTTTTAAAGTACAGATCAAGTATGACTGAACTGGTGAACATGTATAAACATTGAATGAGATGCACCAGTTCAGTCAAAGTACAACACTGTGACGAATTTCTGCCAGATTGATGGAGAGTAAAGGAGAGGATCATGATGTGTTTTTTCTGTTGAGGCCTGGGTGTGGGAAGGCAGAGAAGATGATGAGTCGTTTGGCTGCTTGGATTAATTTTTAGTCTGGTGGTTGTGGTTTTTGTGATGTGTGATTTAAGATTGTTGTCTACTGCTATCTGTAGAAGATCTGTTTTAAAGAATGGGGTAGTGAATAGTGATGTTTTAGTTTGTGTTTTTAGTTGGAACTCTATGGATAAGTACTAGCCATTTACCCTGTCTATGGGTTGTGGATTACTTATCCGCTACGTATCAACTGCGATGGAATTGCTACTAATGTAAACTCTAGGGAAGGGGTTTGAATGGTAAAGGATGAACTATCAAAGCACGTGAAATAATGGAAACTCTAAATTTCATAGGTAAATTATTATATTTTGGATAGCTTGAAATGAGAAAATTTCTAAAAATAAAAAAAAATTCTAACAAGGGTATTTTGGTCAATTTTATGTAAATTTTATTCCATTCCTTGCATCATTCCAGCGTATCAAACGCAGGAACAAGAATAAAAATTCTATTACTGGATTGATTCTTTAGTAAAATCAAACGTTGAAATGGAAATGACTATTCATGCCTCATTCCATTCTAGACTCATTCCACTCCAGCCAAGTCACTCTATCGAACTAAATGCTATCTAAGATTTGGTCCAACCCATCTAGAGGGCTCGTTAAAGTTGCCTAGCTAGGGTATGCATGATGATATGAAGTTGAGGGCTTCTATTGGCACCTCAAAATTTACTCTCCCCACCGCACAACAACCCAAAAAAAAAGAAAAAGAGAGAATGTTTTTCTAAACTAATCCCTCCCCCCCCCCCCCCCCCCCCCCTAGGCAAGCGGGTCTGCCGAGGCTTCCATTGCTGGCTCCCTCCTCGCCCGGGGGGGGGGGGGGGGGGGGGGGGTGGTTAGGAAAAACCTTCTTTCTTTTTCTTTCTTTTTTTTTTTTTTTTTTTTTTGTCTTCTTCTAGTGCAGTGGGGAGAGCAAAACTTGCGGTACCAATAGAAGCCCTCTGTGAAGTTTTTATGATAAGATTTGAGAGAGAATAGGATTAAGTCCTCTGTGAAGTTTTTATGATAAGATTTGAGAGAGAATAGGATTAATAACGTCCGTTGTTTTTTTAGCACTAAGAAGTGGAAAAACAAACGAGCTTCTCGTGGGAATGGCAGGCCAGTTTTTATGATAAGCTTGAGAGAGAATAGGATTAAGTCCTCTATGAAGTTTTTATGATAAGATGTGAGAGAGAATAGGATTAATAACGTCCGTTGGTTTTTTAGCACTAAGAAGTGGAAAAAAACGAGCTTCTCGTGGGGATAGCAGGCCAGTCTTCTAATAATTCTCTCTACAGCGACCCCACTCGCGTGGTCTCTGCTGCGTTCTCTGGCTTAAAAGGGCCTAAGCTAATAATCTCTCCCCTCTATCTATCAATCAATCTCTCAGCAGAGCAGCAGAAGAGAAAGGCAAGGAAAAAGTATGGGATCATTGGGTCGGAGAAGTGTTCTAATGATATGTGGAGATTACATGGAGGATTACGAGGTCATGGTACCTTTTCAGGCCCTCAGTGCCTTGGGCGTCTCCATCGATTGCGTCTCCCCAGGAAAGATTTCTGGAGACACTTGCTTCACTGCCGTCCATGACTTCATGGGCCATCAGGTAATCATCACCTCTCTCTCTCTCTCTCTCTCTCTCTCTCTTCCTTCGATTTTGACTCGTGTGAGAGGACTAAGGAGACCTTGGATAAGGTAAAAGAGACCCAGGACAAGGGAAGAAGGCTTTGGGTGAGGTGAAAGAGGCCTCGGATGAGGGAAGGAGATCTTGGTCCAAGCCCGGTCCAAAAGTGTTCTGGGCCTGATTGGACCTGGGCTGGCCTGTCTCATCAATCACTCCCTCCCATACTATTTTCCCATTATTATTCATGATTTGAACCTTCTCTTATACACCACATTTTACATTGGCTAAGTCTGAAAACCACTTTAATTTATGATTCTATCTTCCAAATCTTGAGACTAAAAAGAATACAGTTGAATTATTCCTCCATTTTCGTCAATTATTCTCATTTCAGGCATGTGAACACACACAAGCATGCACGCGCAGAGAGAGAGAAACAGAGAGTCCTCACTTCCATGTGTTAACCATTTAAGGAATTATTTTGTACCTATAGTCTGCCTCCAATACTTGGTAACAGAGTAGATAATTGTTCACATTTAATGGAAATAACTAAGAATAGTTGACATTTCTTGGGCCAGTCAGAGCCATGTTTAACACTTTTTGGAAGGTTTGGCCTGGGCCCAAGAGTTCATGGCCATATTTCAACCCCATTATGAACCATATTTCAACCCCATTATGAACAGGTTAGGCTAGGGCTGACCTAAACCCTGCCTGTTAACCCCATATCTGATGAGTAAAATCCCTCTAACCAGATGCTTTGGATCACTGGGTCTAATTCACTTTGGCGTTATGATCAATCTTTCATGAGCTTCAAGATTGTGGATTGGATCCTGCAATCTTTGGAACCAAAGGTCCAATTAGGAAAAGAAAACTACATCTGTGGCATTAGTCCCCCAGTGATCTCAACAGTTAAATGAATGTTTTCACTTATATTTCAACAGCTATACACAGAGCTACAAGGCCATATCTTCAAATTGAATTCAAACTTCAGTGAGGTGAAACCAGAATCATATGATGCACTCATCATACCTGGAGGCAGATTCACAGAGCTCCTTAGCGCTGATGATAAGGTGCTGGGCATTGTATCAAATTTTGCTCAAGCAGGCAAGCCAATTGCAACAACTTGTCATAGCCAATTGCTCCTGGTTGCTGCTGGATTCATCAAGGGGAAGAAATGCACTGCATTTCAAAGCATGAAACCCCTGGTTACACTTGCTGGAGGTGTCTGGATCGACCCTGAGCCCATCACTTCATGCGTTCTTGATGGTAACATCATTAGCGCGATCGGTTGGCCTGCTCATGCAGAGTACCTCAATCTTCTTCTCCGGTCAATGGGAGCGAAAGTCTCAGGATCTCAGAACAAAGCAATTCTCTTCCTTTGTGGGGTAGGCTTTCTTTATTCTTCTGTTTAATCAGATAGATAAGAAAATTAACCTGAAAGAAGAACAACTTCCTTACAAGTGCCATGACAGTCCATTATCCAGGACCATTCACCAGGTCGATCTGACCTTCAATACATCTCTTCCAAAATCTGTTTTGATGTTTTATATACATGAACACCACCCAAATCTTGCTGTGTGCAGTTCCTTCATCATGCTCGCATTCCAGGGTTGCATCAAATTGCCAGTTGGCGCACACCAAAGCATAACCATTGATGGAAAAGTTGTTGATGGGATCATCTTTAATCATTTGATAATGACATACAATTGGGTGACTGGAAAGGGTGTTGGTTATCAGTGAATATAAGATTGCAATGCACAAAGTAGCATAAGATAACCAAAGGCAGTCATGTAACTTCATTTATGACTAATGCTTGTTATGCACATGTTTTTTACTGTCTGGTTCCAGGACTATGTAGAGGACTACGAGATAAACGTTCCATTTAGAACCATGGGAGGCCTGGGCTGCCGGGTTGAGGCTGCTAGCCCAGGCAAGAAGAAAGGGGACAAGTGTATAACAGCCATCTTTGACTACGAAGACGCTAAGGTGTGCAGCGAGAAGTCGGGGCATTACTTCATTGTGACTTTGGATTGGAATGAAATTTGCGTTGATGACTATGACTGCCTCGTGATTCCTGGAGGGAGATCCCCTGAGTATCTGGTCATGGACGACAAGGTCGTTGCACTGGTCAAGGAATTTGCAGAGAAGAACAAGGTCATTTCTGCAATTGGCCAAGGAAAATGGCTCTTGGCTGCAGCTGGACTATTGGAGGTGATATGCTCTTTACTATTTTGCGGAGTTCATCATTTTCTTTACCTGGGGAGATTCTTCCTTACTACAAAAAAGTTATTAGTAGAATTTACCATTAGGAAAACCTCATGCTGAGTATTTTCTGTCTTTCTATTTGCACTATGACCACCAAAAGTGAGGCCCACTGAGCAGCTGCTAGTTCATCAATCAGTTTTCAGTGTATGACAGAGATGGGCAGGGCAACTCAATTGGGTTTTGGTAAAAAACTGCTCCAAGGATTTTATGCAATGGGTTTTATTCGCGAGGATCTGCGAGGATGAGTGTAAAAGTAGAACTCGTAAAGCTAAGATGGTGCTCTATTGATGATCATGACAAGGTTATTGATTATCACCATTATCGACTTCAGTTTATAACATCAAACTCGGATTTTCTTAAAAAGTAAGAGAATTCAGCTAGATTAGGCTATTGGGAAATAAATTTTAGTGCCCTGAAAAGACATAAATAAGACACTTCATAAAGACATACTAAAACCCTAGAACATTGATCTTCTAGCAAGAAAATCCCAATATGACTACGGACATTTACTTGATTGTTGGTCTCCACTGTGGATTGCAGGGCAAGAGATGTGCAACCAGTTATGGAATGAAGGCTATAGTCAAGGTAGGGGGCGGAGAAGTGGTGGAGTCTGCACCATCTTTGGCTCATGGAAAGCTGCTGACTGCGTGCGGTTGGCCTGCACTCCCCCATTTCATTTCTGATCTTGCCAATCTCTTGGAAATAACTGTAGTCTTTTAACTGTTTCTACTTTCTACTGTCTGTAACTAAAAACAAAAAAAAAAAAAAGAGAGTGAAATGGTACAATGTAATGCACCCAGTTGTGCCCTGTGGTGTTGTTGGTGCCCCCAAGTGGTTCCGTAAGACTCTTTGTGCGATGCTGTGGTTATGAAATTTAAAGTTAATGTTCATGTCCCTCTGCTATGCATCATTCGTCGCTAGTAGCTGCCCTGAGCTTCAATAAAAGAGGAGGGTTATATCTCCCTCATATTCAATTATAAAACCCATATCACACTTTACACAAGTTCTACTTTGATTTAACAATAAAACTCATTCAAGCAACTCTAGATCGATGGAACAAGGCAAAAGTGATGATCAGGAGACTTGTATTGTGAATTCCTTTTTGATGTTTTTGTGTGTTGTTTGTCAGACGAAAGTGGCCCACATGACTACAAGTCTAATAATCATAGGGCCCAACTTTAAGTCAATTTATAAGCTTTCTCGTTAGTTTTGATTTTAATAAACACGCTTGAATTCACTTTAAGAAAGTCCGATCCATTAGGACTCTTATTTGGCTAATATGTGGGTGAATTAATAAAATTTACTTCTAACAAATTTCTTTGATGGGAAGAAATTTCAAGAGAGTTATCTATAAAAGTGGTTTTTTCGGTCTTTTCTCTTGACTCACGACATATTGTATAGTACCCGTCTACTCACGCATATGAGAGTGAGTGACAAGGGAGATAGGAGAAATTCTATTTGATAACGGCCGTTGATCACAAGGCAGGACAAGATTTAGATCAAATCCAAACCACTCATTAGCAAGATCATGGCGTAAGGTACTCCATGAAAATTTCAGATTATTCATTGTTTAATGCATAAGTCAAGACCCATATAAGTTTATTTATATTGCAAACTGTGCGTGCGTAAAAATTATGGAGTTGGTTTAGATGGTAATGGGGGTTGTGAAGATGCTGTTTAGATGATCGGAAACTTCGCCGATTGCCTGAAATCTGAAAGGGAGAAGAAACAGAGGTCAGGGCCCCGGGCTGCTGCCAGCCAAAGGCACTCCGACGCCTGAGTTAGTGCAGTCACTGAACTAGGGTGAAATGAGGAAGAAGATTTGAGCAAGATAGCACAGTGCAGTGTATATTTGCATACCTGTTCATGGCTTACCATGCAAGTATATATAGAAGATGGTGGAAGGTTCCATAGTGGAAGTAAGTGAGGATACTTGTCCCATCAGCCCATACCTAGGATCCTTAGTGGAGGTAGGTGAGGGTGCTATCCCATCGGATCTTTCCTCAAATCCTTTATATAAATGTGGATGTGATCAGCTGATAGGAAAGTGCCCTTATCGATGGCCGGCGGTCACCCTATTTGTCAGGGCTCTCTGCAATGTGGTTGTCCCATCTCATAATGGGGATTAGATGCTCAGCGTTCACCTCGGTTAAGGGACCGAACTGGAGAAAGCGCTGAGGTCGGTCAAGCCTGAAGTCGGACACGGATGCCGAGACACACGAGGCTGAGCTTGGAGGGGGTGGTCGGTACTTTTACCGAGACCAACCCCATCTCGGTACCAGCTGGCACACTGCCGCGCTGGACAGATGTAGTCGAGGCTTTTCCTGATTGGTACTGTTACCGAAGTCAGTAGTAACCTCGATTTCGGTGAAAACACTCCACACACAAACCATATTAGATATTTGGGGGATTCGGCGACGGGTCCCTGAACATTTCATTTTATTGCCTTAGGTCCAAAATCTTTTTTCATAGTGTGATAGGTCATTTTTTCAAATTTGAAGACCTAAAATGTCTAATTTACCCTTTCTTCATAATCCTATCACACGATTAGTGGGATATGCCATTAATAATGGTCAATACCATTAAATTAGCTAAATAAATTTCAAAATATCCAAATAAATTTCATAAAATGTAAATAAATTTCAAAATATGTAAATAAAATAAAAAAATGAAAATAAATCAGAAAAATACAAATAAATTCAAAAGAATGCAAATAAAATTTAAAAAATGCAATAATTTCAAAAAACGCAATAAATTTCAAAAGAATGTAAAGAAATTTAAAAAGAAGTAAATAAATTTCAAAAGATCCAAACAAGTTTCAAAAAATATAAATGAATTTCAAAAGATGAAAATCTATTTAAAAAGATGCAAATAAATTTCAAAAGATCCAAATAAATTAAAAAATATATAAATTAATTTTAGAAGATGAAAATCAATCTCAAAAGATCGAAATAAATTTCAAAAAATGTAAATAAATTTTAAAGGTCGCAAATAAAATTAAAAAATGCAAATAAATTTAAAAAATGCAAATACATTTGCCAAAACTAAGATAACCCAATTTTCCGAATTTCAGAAAAATTTGCCAAAAACTAAAGTATTTTTGCCAAAATTCAGTTAAATTTATTTTAAAAAAATACAAATAAATTTCAAAAAAAAATCATGAGTTTAGTTCAAAAACTCAGTTAAAATTTTCCAAATGGAGATGAATTTATTAGAAAGTCAACTATATTTTTCGAAAAATAAAAAGGTAATGTGCCAAATACTCAGATAAATTTGTCTAGAACTAAGATAAATTTGTTCCAAAACGTAGATAAATTAGCCAAAAACTCAGATAAATTTGTCCAGAACTCAGAGAAATTTGTTTTAGAACTCAAATAAATTTGCACAAAACTTAGATAAATTTGACAAAAAAAATGTAAATTTCAGATAAATTTGACATAAACTCATATAAATTTATTAAAACTTAGATAAACTTTTTTCTCCGGCGATGGCGCAGTACCCTCGACTACGTTTGGATCTCATGGTGGGGTCTAGCCGAAAAAACAACTCGGCTTATGAAACCGGTCTGGTCGAACCTCACCTCGACCCAACCCGGAATAGTTGCAGAGCACAAGCCACCTTTCAATGCAGAACTGGAGAAGGAATGGTAGGGCCGGAATGCTTCGCATGTTGCCAAACAACAGTTCGGACGGCCACCTCCGTCGGAGAAGAAAGGCTGAAGAGCAATCGCTGTCTGGGCTTTGGCGACGGGCAGAGCAGTACAGATCTTCGTCTTACGGAAGACCGACGGCAATAAAGCGGTCTCGATACATCTCTTCTCCGGTCAACAAGTTCCGGTCAACAGCAACGTGCAGCGATACCATGTCAGATTCCGACAATCACTCACCGGAAAACCCGCCGGCTTTCTCGTCCATCTTTTTTCAAACCTTCCTGAAGGATGAAGAGAGACTACCACCAGCGGCGCTGCCGTCTGAAACTTGATATTCTTGAACTGGACCGCATCTCGATTTGCACATGGATAATCTGCTGGTGTGGTTCACCGATTCCACCGACTAGACCCGTCAGAGCACTTCTTCGCCTGGACCACTCCTTTGATAGAGAGACCCCTCTCATTTTTTATCATATGTCCATCTCGTGCAGTCCATTCCGTGAATTTTGTTGTCCCCAGATCTAGTAGTTGCTGTAGCCGGAGAAGACAATTATTGCCAGTGCTCCGTCGTCGCTGCATCACGACATCGGAGGTAAAGAGCAAACCAGCAGGGTTGCTGGGTTTCCTGGGTTCTGTTGAGCAGCAGTGTCTGAATCTGTTGTAGAGATCAAGTCGAAACAGAACCCGAAATCAGTAAAGACGAGAAATCGGTGATCAGAACGAGAGGAGGAAGAGGGATAAATCCCAACCAGATCTCGAGATCTGGTCCGTCCGATCTCCACCGATCAATCACTCAATCACTGCCTAACCGTAACTAAAAGACCACGCTGCCCCAAAAGAAAAGGGATAATCCAAATTTTGAAATTTAAAATTTCAAAATTTTATACCTAAAATGGTTGAAAGGGTAAATCAGTCATGTAAATTGTCTCCAAGGACCTCTGGCTGCAAACAGTCTAGCTGCCCAGAGCCCTTAAAAAGAATTTGCTTAGACTGGAGGCTGGATAGATTCGATTCTAGGGACCTTTCGCTAATTATCTCTAGATATTTCACTGTTCCCATCTTTTCAGACTTCGAACTCAATCATAAGATGACTTGAATTAATGTGGTCCTCTACAAATGCAAAATTATTCAACTCAGATTATCTTTCAAATAAAAAGGAAATGGCAAATGAGATTTCCCCCCATGGGCCGGGCTCCCGTGCAGCGCGTTATACTATAATATGATGCAGCTGCTGCCTTCTCTAATGACATAGGTCCACGTCACCATGAGAATAGGTGAACTCAAACGATCTTTTCACTTACTCCTTTGCTGGCGTCCAGTTTAAAGAACATTTATTTATTCCTAAACTACCCTTCTCTTAGTTTCTCTTTCTCCTACCATCTCATCTCTCTCTCTCTCTCTCTCTCTCTCTCTCTCTCTCGGAACCACTATTCAACATTTAATCCGTCCCAGCTGTCATATGCTTGAATTTTTTTTCGTGGGCCATACAAAATCCTCTAAATCAATTTAATAGAGCTTGAGGTGATGTCATATTTCTTCTATTTTAATCAGTTGAAAATTTATTTAAAATGTCAATATACTTTTTATCATTTAATCGCTTGATTTTTCATTTACACTGTGCCACATATGTTTTTATTATTTAATAAATTAATTATTACTTTAAATTTTCTATATATTTTCATCATTTAATTTTTGTGATTTACAAGAGTCTTCAGTAATAAAAGAGAACAAGGAGTCTTCAATAATAAAAGAGAACAAGAAATCCAAGTTTTAATATGATAAATCCTAACATGGAAATATATGTGTTTTGGATCTCCGTGGAGCTTGAGCTTGTGCTCCATCGATGTGAAATTCAAGGCAAGGATATTTGATAGACCTAATGTCAAATGCAAGCTATGATAGAAATAAATAAATAAGACTGCCATTCCATTATATAAGCCTCGTACAGAACTTTCGTGCGAGGTAGTTTGATGAGCCTAAATATCAAATTTAGGGTCAATTCCATGCCTCCAACCTCTTCATCCGCGGCCCATAAGTTCAATGAGTTCATATAATAAAATTTGACCCCATGATCCAATGGTCTAATCCATTTAGATTGGTGCAAACTCAACAGACCCAGTGTAATTATGGGGGAGGATTTTGATGTTTCATTTTGAAACAGTATCCACATGTTACCTCGCATGGATTCCTCTTTGTAAGTTGTGCACCCAAATATCAGCCAAAAAATGAATATGTTTTTTAACACCATATAGGCCATGCCTTTTGAGCTAATATCAATAATTTATTAGTTTGTTTAATCCTTCTTTGTTTTGTAGTGCCAAAAGTTTTTAAGAAAAAAAGTAATCAAATAATAAAATATAATTTATAATTCTTTATTTACTTTTAAATCATGCAACACATAAACATGGAAAGTGGCAAGAGTACAATTCTAATGGATCTTAAGTTTCAACCCAAAACTTGAAAGTCATAGGGATCATGGCTAAAACCTTTGCATTTTATTTCAATCAAGCTCTGAATTTATGTCATGAAAATTGAGAAACCACTTGATCATAGCAAGTGTAATAACCATTACCTCTGTTGTTTAGAATCACTTTATTGATAGGAAAATCTTTTGAAAATCAGATGACATAACGATGGCCTCCCCATTTCTGAGGTGAGAGATATCTAAAAGCATTTCGTCATTTTATTAGATTTTATAATTACGTACATTATTAGATTAGAAAAAACAGAGTATGTCAATTCGATGGTGGGTCCCAACACCAAGTGTCGTGACTTCGAGCTATTAAGATATTAATTTAGGTTCCATTGGACTTAATAAGGCAAGGTGGATGATCCTATAAGCACCGCCTCTAGATACAAGTTTTTATATTATGTTGAGAGAGACAATGAAAAATTTAAGCTATTAATTAATAAAGAAATATGCTGCACATTTTTAAATAAATAACTATATGATTAAATGATACAAATATGTTATAGAATTTTAAAGATATTTAAGCAATTAATTACTAAAAGGGTATGATATCACTTTAAGATTTATTCATTAAATTTAGTGGATTTTATATGGCCCACGAAAAAAAAACTCAAGCATATGACAACTGGGACGGATTAAATGATGAATAGTGGGCCCCTGCAATTGGGTTCCGCAAGAGAGATGAGATGGTACGAGAAATTATGAGAAGGGTATTTTAAGAACAAATGAATGTTTTTTAAATGGGACGCAAGCAAAGGAGTAAGTGAAAAGATTCTCCGACTTTCATGGTGACGTGGAATAATTTCATTGGAGGAGGCAGGAGTTGTATCATATTAGCGTGTATCGTTGTTGTACCAGAGCCCGGCTCCTAAGGAAAATAGCTGATTGACCGACAGTCAATCCAGATTTCAGAGTAAAAAAACTGGAAAGACAAATGAATGAAGACACCGTCGTCGCCTACCG
Organism: Umbellularia californica; assembly: GCA_028538565.1. Lineage (NCBI taxonomy): Eukaryota > Viridiplantae > Streptophyta > Magnoliopsida > Laurales > Lauraceae > Umbellularia > Umbellularia californica. The sequence goes on along the minus strand of JAPQWN010000012.1, from coordinate 17,219,599 downwards.
ACTTTTCCACTTTGGCTGGTTTCAAGGAAGCTGCTTCGAATACGCGTATGGGGGAAAGAAAGGAGCAGATGTACGTCGCATTCCATTTCATCAAGACATGGTGTTGGGAAGGTCTTGTAATGCTTTACCTACTTGGAAGCAAAATGGCTCAAGACAAGGTGCTGATACAGAGATTTTCTCGGCTCTTTCATTTCTCATATCTCTCAGGTGTTTTTTCTTATCTGGGTTTTTTTTTTTAAAGTGGATTCAGGTAATGTTTTGATGTGTTGTTCATGAACTTTTTATTTTTGGACTTGTTAAATGGATTGATGATGTGGGTTCTTTTTATATTCCGAGTTTGGGTTTTATTTTTGCAAAATTGTGCAGTGACTGGAATTAATTTGTGGGTTATTTCAATAAATCTTTATTCAGATTCTTCATTCTTGTGTTATTGTTGTTTGTTGTTGGTGGTGTTGTTATTTTTTCTTCGGTCATATGCTTCTTGCAATTGGAGGTTCGTTTCCTTTACTACACATAATTGAGGAATGAAGTTGTTATTTTTCAAGATGAATGTGTTTCTGGTGATGGGTTCTCTTACTTGAGTGGTTTGGAGTTATCTTTTGACTTGTGTATATGCCAAGTTTATGTGTTTATTTATTTGTTTTCATGCATTAGTGCTGTAGTGTTATGGTGGAATTCTTGAAATAAAAAAAACTATGTGTGCTGAAGCAGGGAATTTTTGTTTCTTTTAGGTTATGGTTGTCAGTTATGTTCTTGTATGTGGATTTTATTTGTTTATTGCATCTGTATTTTACTCTTCTATTTTTGTCCTTTGTATTGTTCTTTGCCCAAAGTAAGCAATTGAATGCCAAGGTCTAATTCTAAGTCTTTTGATTTATGCTTTGCTGAAAAAATGAAACTAAAAAATTAGTTCTTATGGAGTGAATAACATATTGGGTTCCCCTGTTTAACATGAATTGAATTCCTAGGATATCTATGCAATGCTTTTCTACCAAATGGGTGTCAAAGTGAAGGATTTTAGTGAAGATTCACAAGAAGGTATCAGATAATCTCCCCTTGATAGGAAATGAATTCTCATCCATTACGTTAGTAAATCAAATCCTAGGAAACTGATGGCCCCAAGTCCCAACTACATCTCCACTTAAAAATCTTCACTCCTCTCCTCTCTGGCACTCCTTCAATAAAACACCCCTTTACATTGACTTCCTAGCAAAGCAATTAGAAGTAGGCAAGCAAGCCCCTTGTCTGGGTTCTTTGTTGAACCTCACTGTATCTTGGTCTTGTGAGAAAATGGAGAATTTGAAAAGTTATTGTTACAGGGCTGTTGTTATTGGGTATTCGGTTTGAACTGAAGGATCGTGTTTTTATTTTCTCTCTTTCAGGCTTTTGTGTTGGAATTGGTTAGATATGTAATGCTTGCCACTGGGTGACATGCATCGTGTATTCTGCAGGAATGCTCAGTGGAGGAAGGGATGGGTTTTCTAGAAGGATGCATGTACCACCATGTGATCTGGTGATCAAAATGAATTGTGGAAGAGATGAATATTTTGAATAATTTATTTGGTGTATTTTTGCTGTGAGAAGAGTGAGATATGTTAGTGTCTTGTGCATTTGTATTGACAATTTTGCTTGAAGGGTAAACGATGTCGCTGACTGAGCTCATACCTATTGGCGCTGTTTTGTCTCTGCTGACTAATGAGCTCTTGGAAGCAGCTTCAGCAGCAAAAGATGTTCTCATAGATAAGGAGAGCTTCGCGGCTCTCTCAAAATACCTTTATGACATAGAACCTGTCTTGGAGGAGTTGCAGCGCCGGGAGCTGAATGACTCTGCAGCTGCAAGGCAGGCGCTTGGGATCTTCAAAGAAGATGTCAACAAGGCTAAGTACTTAGTGGAGAAATATAAAAACTGCGGACGTTTCTACTTATTAATCAAGTGCAGAAGCATAGTCAAAGAGGTACAAGAAATTACGAGGAATATAGGAAGATCTCTGGCTGCTCTTTCCCTTGCAAGCACCGAAATACTTACTGATATATCAGAAACAGTGAATAGGTTACACATTGAGATGCAAAAGGCTGAATTTGTAGCCTGCCAATCACAGCTTGAGATCGTAGAGAAGTTGGATCAGGGTCTTTGGGAGCACAAGGTTGATCAGACCTTCGCAAACATCATTTTAGAGGATATAGCAAGAGCAGTAGGTGTGCCCATTGAGCCATCAGAAATAAGCAAAGAACTTGACATATTTAGAAAGGAGAAAGAAGAAGCTGCGGCTCGTAAAGAACAGGCAGAAGTGCTCTTTCTAGAACAGGTTATCAAAGTGCTATCACGAGCAGATGCTGCCAATGATCAGGAAGAAGTCAGAGCACATTACTATCGAAGGGTTCAGAGTATAGAGGGGTTTGACGAGCAGAATGAATACATTCCACCGCTTAAAGCATTTATGTGTCCTATCGGAAAAATGGTCATGGTTGATCCGGTCAGTCTTTGTACAGGAACTGCATGTGAAAGAACTGCCATTCAGGCATGGATTGATAGTGGAAAGAGGACTGACCCTGAGACAGGGCAGTTTCTTGACGACTTGTCTCTGATACCTAACATTGGGTTGTCGCAGACAATTGAAGAATGGCGAGAACTCAACTACTGCCTAAGAATTCGATCTGCGAAAGGAAGGCTTCAATCAGGTAATGATTTGGATGCCGAAGAAGCTCTCAGCGAGTTACGTGAGCTTATTGGAGAGAACCCTATCAACAGGGATTGGGTTGCATTTGGAGGGATTGTCGATATACTCGTGCCACTTCTTGGCAGCTTACACAACAGAAAAGTGAAAATATGGGCTTTAGTGACATTAAGGGTTGTGGTAGAAGGGCATTCGAGGAACAAGGTAAGCAGCTTTAAAATTTTAGTAATTAACATTTAAAGGTCATCATGAAAGGGCATGCTAGGAACTGTGTAAGTTTCTCCTGAAAAGAGATGCAAACTGCAACTTCTTTTTTCTGATTTGTTGAGAAAATGAGAACTGAACATATACAAAATAAAAGATACTAGCTCAGTGTTTTTCATATTGTATAGAATTTCTTTTTTGAAAATGCATATTGTACAGAATTTGATCCAACATTTGAGTAAAATAATCTGGTCTCAGTTCTGACACTTGTATAAATAAAAATTTCCACTTGAGAAAAGATACTCATAAGTCATGACTGCAAGTGGTTTCAATATTTTGGCTTGCAGAAGTTGGATATTTGATACCGTAATAGGGCACGCTACTTTTTCTCCTTTTCTGCCGCAATTGTTATCATAACCACTCACCAGTCACCCATACTGATTTATGGAATAGAATTTTGAATACTGTATCCCAGCCTAAACATGCAAGTTATAACCACCAGTTTTACTAGAACATTCAAACCAGTTGTGATATGGGGTACACCCAATCCAGGGCTTGTCTTAGATTACAGGATACTTTACTTTTCTTAAACAGCTTTTCATCATGTTTAATAAATTTTATATATAAATGCCCAATGCCCAGTTGGATTCCTTCATTTTCTAAAATTTACAAACTTTCGGTGTTAATAGCTTTTTTCTGACTTAAAAATATTTGAATAAAATATACAGGATAAATTGGTTGAGTTTGGAGGCCTTGATCATGTAATTCATTGCCTAGGACGCGATCCAAATGTATCAAAGGCTGCAATTGAGTTGCTATTTGAGCTGTTGCAAGATGGTTCTGGGTGGAATTCTTCTTTGTTGAACTTGCTGGCTCAAAAAAACAGTGCCTTTATCTTCCTTGTTGCACTATTGAACGACACAATAACTGAATCGGCAGCGAAAGCAGAAGCAATACTATTGAAGCTATGTGATGGTAATGATGATAATATTTCTCGTGCAGCTGACGCGAATTGGTATAAACCACTTATCAATCGTCTCTGTCAAGGTTAGATATCCTTTTAATCCAGACCTAGGATGTTCATGTATCTAGGATTTTTCATATTTTTATCATTTTTCTATTCCATTTCTCTTTGAAAGTTGTTATTTGAGCGAGCCGATTATATTAATGCGACAAGTTCTCAACCAACCATTGTGTGTTTGTGCGGGCGCACATGTTTGTGTGGAGCAATAAGTGGGAACACCTCTTATCATTGCTGGTGGAACAACCTCATGGATGGGCTTATCTGCATTTTCTCCAGAAACAAACATCCAGTCACACTATTGACCTATCTAAAAAAAAATGCCTCTAATATACAAATTGGTGAATATCCAAGCATGATATAAGAATGCAATTCTAATCAGCTATGATCACCGCTGTAATGTTTTAACAGTATGCTTTCTTTCCTCTATTTAAGTTTGTTCATATGAGATTGCCTAGTGGATTTAACCCTTAATACCATGGTTTGAGATTTTATCAGGCTCAGTTAGTGCTGGTACAAGTCTCAGGTTGGAAAAACATCCCTGAAATGACCTAGTTGGCCCCAAATTGGTCCCGTCAGATTGATACGGACAAGCACAATCTGAATAAGATGACCATAGGACTGGTACGATTGAGTCAGACAATAACTCAACCAAAAAGATGTATAAGAAACTCATTTTTTTCAATTTGTTTCCCTTTCTGAGTTTGAAGTGAAAGTAATAAGTACTAGCATGGTGCCCAAAAATAGGGATAATGGGGCCTACAAACAGTAATAGTATGGCAGTGAACTATGCAAGATTTATATGGTAATGTAAGATTTATTATGGTAGTTCACAGTACAAGATTAATGATCAATGCTACAGGGGAGTTATCAAAATGACGATGGAGCTGTGAAGCCGTGCAGGGAAGGAGGATGGCCAAAGGGCTAAACTCTAAACCAAAGGGCTTACGGATAGGGATCCATGGGACCCAAAACGTCTTGGTCTCACACCACAGATAGATAACCAAGAGGAAAACTCAGGGGAAAATTTTATTAATCAATGAACTTGTCCCTGAGAAGGGATTACAATTATTTAAATAAGCTTCATACCCTAATCTATTCTTGGAAACAATTATAATTAAAATCAACTCTAAATCAAATAAGATAAACTTTCTAATTAATATCATAACTATCCCTAAAATTCAAATGCTACTAAAACTAAGACTTGCACGATTTGAAGATCTTTTTATGGGCTTGGGCCTAGTGGGCTGACCAATCATAGATCTGGCCTGCATCAGTTTCCCTCCTCTTCGAGGGAACTCGTCCTCGAGTTTAGTAGATGACCGCTTGGGTCGAAGGTCAAACGCACAACTTGCGATTCTCTTGTTGATCTTCATATGGTGTGTAAGCTTCACTTAAGCGTTTACTCCATGAAAATTTTAGATATTGCCTCTTTTGATGGTGGGATTTTGCATGGACTCACGCTCGAACAAATTGATGCTTCGATTTCTGAATTTGTACCATCTGCTCACAATCCTTTGATATCAACGGTCGATTCCCGAAGATGAAATCAATGTGGGGAACCTCAACGATTTGATCTTCTTTTCCAACCTTCGAAACAATGGCTTGTTCTTCTAATGATTTAATTGGCTCTTCAGGAATTGAATTTATGATGAAATCCACTAGTTGATCAAGCTCCCGGTTGGCTACATTCAATTCTTCAAAGTCTACCTCATGGTTACTTGATTCGCAGTTCGACCAATTCGAATTTAAATTCGCAATTCGATAGTTACTCCAATTCGAAAATTTGACGGGGTAGGTTTAACTAATTCGGTTTGCAATTCGCTTGATTCATAGTTCGAGTTCGATGAGTTCGCTAGAATAATTCGAATATATAATACGATGTAGGTCTATATGACTCATATGTACATTCAATATATACATAAATATTTTTTATAAATTAGATACTTTAATAAGTATATAATTAATGACATTTCACAAAAAATGTGATAAAATAAATGTTCATAAACAATGTATATATTTTTTTGGTTCTAGTGTCAATCGATATACTTTTGCTACTCAAAGTGGGGCCCATATATCGAAAACTATAAACTAATTAGGATGAACCGTTGATTCATTTAGTATAGAAAAGTGAGTTCTTTTATAATATCTTATTAAATTATCTTGTAATTGTTTAATCTAATAATTTATTTTAAAGTGAAATTTGATTAATCATATATAAAGGGGTAAATTATTTTAATTGGTTAGGATTCCTTATTGGCCCAAGTAGAGATGCACATATTCAAATTTAACATTAGATAAGTCTAAGGTACGCAGAAAAAAAAAAAAAAAAAAACTGAAAAGATAGACATGCTTTCAAATAGTATAGAGAGGACAGTTTGTTGAGTAACAGTAGCCAGAACGTGTACAACAAGAAAGAGAAAGGATAAGCTTTTAATTGAATGAATGAGTAAGGATCCTCTAAAATTGTAACTTAGAGAATTCATGAGTTAAAAGGATGTAACTCCAATGCCAGGCTCATCTATTATAATCTAATCATTCAAAATTCATACTATGTACTTAAGTAGGGTAACCCTAAATCTTACATGAATCAAAGTTTTTTCAACCGTTGATTGACTGCTTGATAAAAAAAAAAAAACATGATTATCATGACATTTTTAATCTAAATGTCAAACTAACGGGAGATCAAACTCGGATTAATGAATATTTCATATAGATGCTATAAACCAGTAAGATGATTATTTTGTACGGTTCAGATTTAAACAGGTGTTTTAATTTGGGATTTCTCACGATTTATGTTAAGATTTGATTTGATTGCTATGTAAATATGAATTGAAAGAGGGAGCCTAGGAGAGTATATAAGACAGAAAAAGTATATTAAATTAATTTATGGAGAAGTTGGAAGGAACAGAGAAAATATATTAAATTAATGTATTTGGGGAAGTGGGAAAGTTGCATTGACAGAGATGACCTTTCCCCTTCCCCTTCCCCTTCTGCCATCCTCCACCTTCCAAGTTCCACCTTTCCCATCTCCTCTCTCTCTCTCTCTCTCTCTCTCTCTCTCTCTCTCTCTCTCTCTCTCCAGGTTCTTTTCTTTTTTCTTTTATCATCATTAAACTTCATGGATGGAAAAAAAAGGGTGCATCGATCCTGAAATCTTGCCTAGCACCGCACTGTAGGAGAGATTATAGTCGCAGCGAGTCAGAGAACTAATGATCTGGAAACTGAATTCATCCACTTCGCAGATTTTTTGAGCAAGCAATTGAGTTTATGCAATTATATGGCTAGCATGAGATTAAATAGGCATTTTATGATTTGAGTCCTGCTCTATTTCTAAAAACTATTGTTCTTTGTTTCCTCTTCTGATTGAACTTTCTGTAGTCTTATTTTTAATTTTATATTTATTGTTATTTTAATACTTATATCCCCTCTCTCTATTGCAAAAGTAATTCTATTTTTAGGGGGTTTCTGACTTTCATTAGAAATCCCCCGGGCTTCCCAGTTTTTTTGGTAAAGAGCCCCCACTTCCCATTGCATACAACAGTCGTTCTCTTTTCTTGGAAGACGTCTTGAACTATAGCGAACCATACAATTTTCAAAAAGCGGATTTGGACGAATCGAACTGTGATTTATTCGTTTTGTACTGTACGGGATTCGGATCTCGATAAACCGAATTAGGTAACTATGGTCTGCCTTTTCTTCCTTCGGTGCTTGCACTTCCTAATCATCATTGTTAATAGAAAGGGAATCAATTTCTTTGTCTTCCAACATACCTAAAGTAGGATTGGATGGAGGAGTTGTGTCAATCACTTCATTTGCATTTGTTGGGAAATCATTTATTTCTTGCTATTGTTCCTCAACATCAGCTTTGACATTCTCTACGACTTTTTCCACCATAAGGACTTCTGTGGTTTGTGGAGACTTTTCTTCTTGCATCTTAGCTTTTCGGAGGCGATAGCGTTTTATTGAATGTTCGACACGAATCGCTTCCCAAAATCCCTCGTGCATATCTTTGCATTCTTTTATTCATATTTTTCAATATGCTCGGTTGCAAACCTTTGAGAAACTGATTGAAATCAAGTGTCTTGCCCAAGTCACATAAATGGTGTAGCCTTTCAAATTCATTGGCATATTGTTCGACGGACAATTTTCCTTGTGTCAAACTAAAATACTGTGCAAAACGGCCAATGGGCTTCAAATCGGCTTCCACTGGTGGGGAGAATGGATCTCTCTATGTACATACTTGTCCTCCATTAGCAATTTTATTTCCTTCCATGTTGGTGAATGTTGATATAATTGACATTCTACATCTTTCCACCATGCTTGTGCATCTCCTAAAAGCTTTCTTTTGGCATAATCTTTGCATGAATGGCCTTTTATTTCACGCCATGTAATACTCTTCAAGTACTTTAATCCAATTCAAGAAGACATATGGATCTCTATTTCCATAAAAGAAATGGAACTTCTGGTGCTTCTCTATAAACCGTGTTGGAGAATTTACCTTGATAATCAATTATTAGTGATGGACGTTTGCGACTTGATGATGCTGAATGAAGTTATTGCACTCCTTCAATTTTTGGATGATGGATCGAGTTAAGTGTACTGGACCTTGCTTGGCAACAAAGCGGGAAAGAGAATGTAAGTTGGCTGGACCAAATCTAGGCTATAGGTTTAAGCCTATGGCTCAGCTCTTTTTTTTTTTTTTTTTTTTTTCAATCACTGCTTTGAATTTGGGTCAAACCCGAACTCAGGAGCAGATGATTGGCTCAGTCCATTCACATGTAGTGAGACACATTGGGGTATTGGCTCCTTGGGTCTGACGCAATGCAAAACGGAAAAAAACAAAAAAAAAGAAAAAAAAGAAAAAGTTTTTCTCGTCCTTTTCGGTGCTCTTTGATTTGAAGAAAAGGGGAGGAGGTGCAGGGTTGGGAGATGAAGCAGGGTTCTGGTGACGATGATACTGAAATCACCGATGGTCGGCGATGATGCTGTGATAACGAAAGGGTTGATGAAGGAAGGTGACAAGGCTGGCGGTGGCTCTGGTGACGACAATGCCAACAGTAGAGGACCTGAGAGATGGCAGAGGCTCTAGCAATCAAGGAAGAGGAGCGGCCTGCGAGGATGGAGGGGAGCCCGAGCAACTTCGGCGACTGGGGCTGATTGGCGATGATAATGGAGCCGAAACGGAAGGCAGTGTTGCTAGGATGCAGAGAGAGGGCGGTGGCGGCGGAATGCGATTGAGGTGCTACTGATGGCGCGGCGGCGGCGGCCTTGCTGCTGTCTGCTGAAGACGACACAGTTGCTTCTCGGTGGTGCAGGTACGCTCGTAGGGAAAGAAGTCTTAGGAGAATCCAAAGGGGGTGCTCCGGCACAGAAGGAGGCATGGTGGTGGAGCAAGGCCGTTCAAGACAAGATAAGAGTTAAAAGAGAGAGCTTTAAAACTTGGCAAAAGGATCGAAATGCAGCAAACTTGGAAAAGTATAAAGAAGCAAAAAGAGAAACCAAAAAGGCAGTTAGTGAGGCCAAGGCAGAGGCATTTGAGGAGCTATATAGGCGACTTGACACTAAGGAAGGTGAAAGAGAGATATTCAAGCTTGCTAAAGCCAGAGATAGGCGGACCAGGGACTTAAACCAAGTTAAATGCATTAAGGATGATGATGAAAAGGTATTAGTAAAGGACGATGAGATAAAGGAGCGTTGGAAGAGCTACTTCTACAAGTTATTTAACGAAAGCAGTAGTAGTGACATACAATTGGGACAGCTTACCAATTCTAGGGAAGAATCGAATCATATGTTCTATAGGAGAATCAGTAGGGAAGAAGTTATAGAAGTATTGAAAAGGATGAAGAATGGGAAAGCGGTTGGGCCAGATGGTATCCCTATTGAGGTCTGGAGGTGCTTGGGGGAGAATGGCATAAGTTGGTTGACAAAACTTTTTAATGTAGTGCTAAAGAGCAAGAAGATGCATGATGCATGGAGGAAAAGTATTCTTATACCCATATACAAGAACAAAGGAGATATTCAGAACTGTGCGAACTACCGCGGGATTAAATTGATGAGCCATACGATGAAATTATGGGAGAGAGTTATTGAGAGAAGACTAAGAAGAACAACAAACGTTTCAGAGAATCAATTTGGTTTCATGCCTGGGAGATCAACCATGGAAGCTATCTTTCTCCTGAGGAGGTTAATGGAACAGTATAGAGAAGGCCAAAGAGATTTACATATGGTGTTCATTGACTTGGAGAAGGCCTATGACCGGGTTCCTAGGGAGATTCTATGGGGAGTACTTGAAAAGAAAAGAGTGTGTGTCGCTTATATTGAGGCAATAAAGGATATGTCTGATAGAGCCGTGACATCTATAAGGACGACTGGCGGAGAGACTAAGGAGTTTCCTATCACGATTGGTCTACACCAAGACTCAGCGTTAAGCCCGTACTTGTTTGCCCTAGTTATCGATGAGATTACAAGACATATTCAGGATGAGGTGCCGTGGTGTATGCTATTTGCAGATGACATTGTTTTAGTAGATGAGACGAGAGAAGGAGTGAATGCTAAGTTAGAAGTATGGCGGAAAACGTTAGAGACAAAAGGGTTTAGGCTAAGTCGATGCAAGACGGAATATATGGAGTGCAAGTTTAGGGAAATTAGGACACTTGGTAATATAGAAGTAAGTCTAGGCACACAAAAGATTGTAGAGAAAGAAAACTTTAGGTACCTTGGATCGATGGTGCAACATGATGCAGGGATTGATACTGATGTAAGTCAGGATTCAGGCCAGGTGGACCAAATGGAGGAGTGCTTCGGGGGTCTTGTGTAATCGGAAAGTCCCCCTCAGGGTTAAAGGAAAGTATTATAAGGTGGCGGTAAGACCAGCATTGTTATATGGATCAGAGTGTTGGGCAGTAAAGCATAATCATATTAAAAAGATGGAAGTTGCGGAGATGAGAATACTAAGATGGATGTGCGGGATCACAAGGAGAGAGAGGATTAGGAATGAGGAGATTAGGGGCAAAGTAGGAATAGCACCGATTGGAGATAAAATGAGAGAAAATCGACTAAGATGGTTTGACCATGTTAAAAGGCGTCCAATGGAAGCACCTGTTAAAAGGTGTGAAGGCATAGAGATTGCCAAGAGTAGGAGAGGGAGAGGGAGACCCAAGAGAAGTTGGAAAGAAACTATTAAACATGACCTTGCCTACATGGATCTAACGGAGGACATGGCCCTAAACAGACTTGATTGGCGTCTTCAAATCCATATAGCCGACCCCACCTAGTGGGAAAAGGCTTGGTTTGGTTTGGTTTGGTTTGGTTCAACCTCTCTTTTTCTCTTCTTTTTTTTTTCAACCTCTCTTTTTCTCTTCTTGTTTTTTTTTTTTTTGGTATGGGGATGGAAGCGAAGGGTGGGTTTCAGATGGCTTTTGCATGGCCAGGGCAAGTTGGGATGAGGGATTTGGGGATTTGTGGATTGGGGCTTTTCGGGTTTGGGATTTGGGAAATTGGGTTTCGATTGGGATTTTGGATGGATGGGATTGGTGTAGGATTTGGGTTTGTTGGAAGGTTTGGGTGGTGGATTCCAGGTGAACGGGTTGGGTTTTTTGTGGATGGACGATGATTGTGGTGTGCTGGTGGATGAATGGATGGATGTGGCTTGATGACGATGGATTAATGATGGAGCATGGTTCAAAATAGTGGTCGCTACGTAGTGTAGCGCCAGCATTATCGGTCGTAGTGGTCGAGGCCGCTACGCTATTTTGAAAATAGCAGCACTAAGGTCTAAAACCTAATAGAGCCAAGTAATTTTAGTTTTAAACACTGATTTTCCTATTTCTTCTCCTCAATAGTCTTTCCTAAAGTTATCTTTACCCTTATATGGTTTCAAATCACTAAAGAAATACAATATTGTTTGCTATACAAGATTCAAAAAAGTTTGACCATTTAAAAAATTCACACCGCTACACCGCTACACCGCTATTTTGATCATTGTGATGGAAAATATGGGTTTAGGTTTTTTGTTGAGGGCTCTTGGGGGGGCATGATAGACGTAGGGATTCGGCTGTGATGGGGAGGAATGAGTGTAACGATGATGATGGGAGTGATGATAATGGTTGATGATGAAAGGGATTGGGGTTCTGGGAGAGAGGTTCGGTGGTTTCATATAGGTCTGGATTAGGTTTTGATGGTTTGGGATTTTGGGGAAAATTGGTTTAAGGCTTCTGGCAACAAGGTTGAAAATTATGGGGGGTTCTTCTGAAGAGGGTTTTTGTGAACAGTTGGGTCCGTTTGGTGGTTGGGTTTTGGAAATCTGGGAATTTTTTTTTTTTTTTATTTGGTGGATACTGTGACGGCAGGATGGAAGGGGCTTGGATATGATGATAGAAGATGGATGAAGATGAATAGAAGGGGAATCGGAGATCCGGATGCCAATCCGAGATCGGATCTTCGCTTTGATACCAATTGTTAGAGTGCTGGGAAAAAGGATAGCCAACAGGCTAACTTCAAGCCAAAGGGCTTAGAGATCCATGAGATCCAAAACGTCCTGGTCTCACACCATAGGTAGATAACCAAGAGGAAAACTCAAGGTAGAAAACCAAGAGGAACTCAAGGGGAAATTTTATTAATCAATGAACTTGTCACTGAGAAGGGATTACAATTCTTTAAATAAGCTTCATACCCTAATCTATTCTTGGAAACAATTATAATTAAAATCAACTCTAAATCAAATAAGATAAACTTTTCTAATTAATATCATAACTATACCTAAAATTCAGATGCTACTAAAATAAAGACTCTTACACGATTCGAAGATCTTTTTATGGGCTTGGGCCCAGTGGGTAGACCAATCATAGATCTGGCCTGCATCAAGCTAGAGCTCGATATTTTTAGGTATTTTATTCATTGGACTTCTATAATTATATAATAAGGAGTGGGGATGGGGGATTATATTAATAATGATGAAAATAGGTCCAAGCCCAATGTGGTATTGAAGAATTAGTTGCCCCTACGGTCCCAACTCCCAGCACCCAACCCTCAATTAATAGTACGATTTGTAGTTTATTATTTTAATGTTACTAGGAGTGTTAAGTTATAAATAGTAATTTAGTGATATATGTTCCATTCATTGTTCTGAAAATCATAATACTAAATTCGGATTAATGTTATGTATCGTAAATATGTAATACTATTAGATGCATATGGCTGACAAATATACATTTTCTACAGCTATAGGCATGTGCCTGCATTTTCGCATGGTGGGTACACATTCATTAACACTTATCTAATAAGGTTTCATTTTGGGTGAAACAATGCATGTTTTGGCATATACTTTTCTTTCTTTCTTTCTGTCTTTTTTTCCCCTAATCGATTTTTCAAGGTCATTCCTTTGCATTTTGTGCATGAAAATTCAAACTCTACATTTTAAGGCTGCTCATCTTATTTGATGATGTTGATGCGTTTTAGGATCGGAGTCTTCAAAGATATCAATGGCAGGAATCCTTGTCAAAACAGAATTGACTGACCAGAATGTAAAGCTTCTTGGTGAGGAAGGTGTAATACCTCCCCTCATCCAAATGATATCTGGGGGCCTTGAGTCGAAAATATGTGCCATCTCCGCTCTGGTTAAGCTCTCCAGTTGCCATGAAAACAAGAAGTTAGTAGCAGCTGCAGGCGGTGTTCCTATTGTTTTAGAACTACTCTTCTCCTCCCATGTCCCTACACTCGTTAGAGAAAAATGCTCTGAGATCCTCGAAAGATTTTGTTCTGAAGATGGTATTAAGTTTCTCGTTGATGCGGATGGTGCAGGGCCTGAGTTAGACCTATTTGTCACCAACTTGTTGGCCATTCAACAGAACCAAGACTTATACTATAGCATTAGGAAGCCTGCTTTGCGTACATTACTTGCTATTTGCAAGTCTGAAGAAGTGGTTTTGGAGAAGATAGTTGCTAGTTTAAATGGTGTTTCAGTCATCCTTCCCTTATTAGATCACACGGACATGGAAGTTCGTGTAGTCATTGTTAAATTGCTCTCCCTCTTCTCCCAACGAGACCCACATGAAATCACAGAATTCCTTCTTCAACAGAGTAGGCTGAAGGAATTTGTGTGTTTTCTTGAGGATGAGAGTAGAAGCGATGTGCAGATAGCAGCAGTGGGCGTATTAGCGCATCTTCCAAAATCCGATGAGGGGCTCACAAAGAACCTGATTGAATTGAATGTGCTGCCAATGATTTTTAAAATACTGAAATGTGGAAACATGGAAGGGAAGGAAAATGCACTTGGTGCCCTACTCAGGTTCTCAGATCCTGCTAATATCGATGCACAACGACTGATAGTCGACTTGGGGGCTTACCCATTGTTTGTGAGCATTCTCAAGTGTGGAACTGTGACGGCAAAGGAAAGAGCAGCGATCCTGATTGCTAACCTGTCCTTGAGCTCTCCCAAACTTGCTGTTGTACCTGTAATGACCAGTTGCAAGTTTTTCAGGCGAGCACGTATACCTGTTTGTGAGGCTCATGGAGGTCTTTGCACTGTGGCAACTTCTTTTTGTCTGTTAAAGGCAAATGCATTGCCAGATCTGGTGAAGCTTTTGCAAGAGCGTGTTCATGAAACTGCTTATGCAGCAGTCCAAGCATTAGCCACACTGGTTGAAGAAGAATTCTCTTGCAGGGGGGCTACTGTGTTACACAAAGCCAATGCCATCTCCCCTGTGTTGGACGTTCTGAACTGGGGGACAGATGCTTTAAAAGAAGAGGTCCTGAAGCTCTTAGAGAAGGTTTTTGAAGCCAAGGAAGTGGCAACTATGTATTGCTCATTGGCCAAGATCCCTCTTGTTGGTCTGGCTACCGAAGGCCGTGACGATAGACAGCTAGGAAGAAGGGCTGCTAGAGTCTTGGCCTATCTTGAAGCATCCTCCAGCTCCATTTCTGTTGTATAAATGGTGAGAAAAGTCAAGTGGTCACATGTTTAATTATTCATAAGTAATTTATCTGAATACATTGAGATAGTCACCACTCACCACATCTCTGATATTTGGATATCAAGTACCCTTTAACTGTATGGGTTGTATGAATTCTACCCATGTCTTATAAATTGCTACAATACTGGTAAATTATCATATGGGTAGAAGTTTTGAACTGGAATAGAGATCTCTTTCTTTTTAGATCTTCTTATCAACTCTTTTCATCATTGAATGTGTTACTGTACTTGATTTTAGTAAGCTGGATAAGAAGTGGTAAAGGAATTAACAACATTCATGGTGTGCAAGCTGCTGCGGTTGCAACTCTTACATGATATATTGCTGTCCAGAACTAGGGTGGCAATTCCTGACCCAACCTGACCCGCCCGCCTGACCCAAATCCAACCAGGGAATTCAGGGTATTGGGGCATATCTTATGGAGTTAATAAATGGGATGAGTTTGAATTGAGTACATTCTTGCTATTCGATCTGCCACTTGGACCTGAACGCATCCAAACCTGGCTAACTGCACTCTTGACATGTTGACACCCAACCTGAACCAGACCTGTTAATTAAGGGTTTGGGTTGGGATTTCCTACCTGATTAATGTAGGGGTCCAACTCAGGTTGAGCCTTATACATTTTATCCACAGTGTTCAACCTGACCCAACTCCTACAAGCAACCCGCAGGAGAACATCCTCCCTCCTATCATAACGAAAGCAACCAGCAACAGTAAATAATGATAACCAATGATTGCAGTGGCTAGATCTTCCAAATAAAATGTATTGTTGGCAATAGTTCAAATAAGCTGGAGAATCCATGCAGCCAGCAATGTGCCCTACTGATGCAGATCTCTTCTACAAGAATAGAAGAATCTATCCAAGTAACAGATATATCCTAGAATTTTGATGTCTTGTTTTTATGATTCTTGACTAATGGGTTCTCTCAGCGTAGTTTTTGCTAGTGTTAACTGTGCTGCTATCTCCAAATATTTTGTAATTTTCAAAAACTTGTGCAAAATATGAGCAAGTTTTGCTGGTCTATTGACACTTCAGTCTTATTTTATTGCATAATTGGTTCTTTTTATTTAATTATTTTTATTTTGATTCTTATGTCTTTTTTCCAATAAACATTCATGGCTATGTGCTTGTTGGGGTCAGTGTTCATCTGATACCGCTCTTGTGAAATGAAACTAATCAGATTCACTGCATTTGTTAATTACTTATCTTCCCATTCTTCCTAATTTCCTTCCATCATTTAGACTTGGGCTATGACCCAAATAAGGAAATCTTTTGAACTGTTTGTTTTCAAAGAGAACAGGAATTAAATTTCTATGAATTATAAAATAAGTATTTCTAAAAGTAGCTAAAATTGAAGAAATGAAGGTCAATATCCAGAAATGGCTATCAAATAATCTTCCTTTTATCGGAAAATGAATTAAAAGGAGATGTGAAATGAATACCTAGCCATCACGCTAGTAAATCATTTTCCTATCTCTTAATTCATTTTCCATTAGAAGGGTGCTTATTTGGTTGCCATCTATGGAGCTTCACCTTAATTTCTTCAATTTTAGCTAACTTTAGAAATACTTGGAATTCATAGGAATTGAATATGACTTAGAATTCATAGGATCATCCTATGAATTATTTTGCAAACAACAGGCCCTATATGATTTAATCATGTGTCACATGAACTTCTAGATACTCTTTCATCTTGGTTCAAACCGGGGAAAATACTGACTGATCCAACATTTTCGAAAATCAAGATCTTTTTATGATGCCAAATTGCATCTCGAATTATCTTATATTCAACCCACATTAGCAAAAATAGAGAAACACAAAAATGCATCAAACTGGGAATTGAGAAGAAGGCTAATGTTGTTTTGAAGACAGATTAGCAGGTTAAGAAAGCAAACTCTCTTTTCTTTTCTTTTTTTTCCCCGTAACTACTAATGTACTCAGATAAGCACGCTACCTAAATACCCAGCCAATAAAACTACAACTAGTGGATCAATCCCTTGTTATTTCTACCGGGGGAAAAATGGCTCACCACTATAAGTGGATTGACGTAATATATTAAATATATTTATTTATTATCTACAATAAATTTAACCAAATATATTATCATTATCTTTACATATATCACACAGATAACTAATTTTATATCATATATATATATATATATATTGTATATGAATATTATTATATATTATATGCTATGGTATACAAGTATTTGGGTACGGACATGACTAAAACTGGACTGATACGCGACTATTAACTGGGCCTGGACTGTGACCCAATGGAAGGTCCATGCTCAGGTTCTTCTGGTCTAGGATAACTGAAGGTCCATTTTTACCCAAAAAAAGGGCAAAAGAAGGGGGAAAAAGGGAAAAAGAAGGCCCATTGAGATCCCTTCTATTGGCATGTGGGTCATGTGACCTACACATAATGGCCACAAAAGAGCCTTGTGGGCTCATTGATTTAGTCAACCATTTCTTCTGCCAAACATTACACTGAAGGTGGGGATCTGAAAATCCCTGTATGTAGAGTAGAGACTTCTGTGCCCCAGATAATTAGATCAAGTCACGTTGTGCCACCAGACTTTGATGCCATGCACACGCATGTAAATGTTAGTTCAATCAATTGACTAAACTCCTTTCTCCATTGCAAGTCACCATAATAGAGGGGGGATGGGAATAAAAGACTTCAGTGATCAGTTGTCTAACTTGACAAACCTCTCACATGACATGTAATAGGTTGCTTCCCACTAGACCCAAGAAGAGGAGTAGATCAGTCATCCTTGTTAGTAATTATCATGATCCCATTTATTTGGGGTTGGTTTCAAAACTAAGTCAATTTAACTTAGTTTGAAAGAAAAAAATTGCTGGCACTCACATGAAAAAGGTCAGAAATGGAGATAAATCCGCAGTCTAGATCTTGTCGCATGGCTTAGGTGAAACCTTGCTTGGTGGATTCTTACACTAGAGAATTATACTCTATGTGAATTTTCATTCTTCCAAGAAAAAAAAAAATTTTGTACAGTTGTAAAATCAAAATCCTCTCTGTTGAAGAAAATCACTTCATTATTATCTTTTTTCTATTAAAAAAATGCATCACACTAAACGACTGAAAAAAGACCTGCATAAAAAATAGGGTCAATTTCCTTTCTATGGCATATTTCTCTTATCACACAAATGCAAAAGAGGATGGCAGAATTAGTTTGGGTTTGTTTGTTTCATGTAAATGGATTCTTAGAGATTGTAAGACTTGGCATTTGTTTAAGTGATTGGAAATGAAGAATCAAAATAGAATATCTAAAAATGAACGCACATAGCTTCCCCTTTAATGGAAATCGACTGAAGAAATTATGGGAATGAATACCAGCTCATCACCCTAGCAATTAAAATCTTGGGAAAGTGATGATCGCATCCACATCAATACTTTATATATTTCTCCCATCAACTATCTAATAATCCTTGGATGAAGCTCATTGACCATGAATTATTATGTATTCAACTCCTATCTATATTTTATTCAAACGGAAGAGTCATTTTATATTTATTCTATGCAAACACAAAGCGTAGTGCATTTCTTTCATGCAGTTGACTTCCAAGAATTTCTTATACTTGAATTTCTAGAGAGTGATTAAAATGGAAAAAAAAAAAAAATCTGAACATGACCATCAAATGGTCTATCTTTTAATAGAAAATGAATCAAATGAATCGAGGAGAATCAAGGAGTGATGGAAAATAAATAACCAGCTATCTTCACCCTACCAATTCAAACCTAGGAAAGCGATATATCTCCACCTTATGTCCTTTGCCTCTCACCCCTTTAATAATCCTTTCTTCGAGCCCATTTTTCATGAATTTCTAGGTATTCAATTCCACAGAAACAAGCGGGCTTTTCGTAAAATCCCGGTCTCATTCAAACAATATCTATTGAATGAGCAGAACTAGGGGTGCAGGGGCAATGACCCCTCAGAAAGTTTGGAAAACCGCCTTTGTTACAGGGAAATTTATGGTTTCTTTACATATAGCCCCCAAGAAAAAAAAATTACATAGAGACCCCCAATGAAAATTTCCTGGTTCCACCCCTGATCTATTGCCCACTGATAACCGTCAGTTTAAGGCATGGAGCATTTGGTGAGTGAAGTTTCACAGCCATCTCAGCTCTTTGCTGTTCTATTTTCATGAAATAAAATCAGTACTGGGTAAACCATTAACCATTGAAATGTCTATTGGTATGTATCAATGTTAGATTTGACTTGGAAGATCAAACCCACTTTCTATCCCCCAAGATTCCTCACATATACCACGCTCCACTTTCACAGGTTGCTTCTCATAAATAACAATTTGAACCTTGCCCTTAGATCTTATATTGAATTGGACCACTGGCAACATTTTCAACATTTTTTTCCAGGTGTTATTCACTGGGTGTAAATGATTGCACTACCCTGGCTTTTGCAAATGAACAACTTCAAGGAGGGAACCTGAAAAGAGCAACTTCATTTTTTTTTTTTTTTTCTCTAACTGAGGATTCCCAACTCTTTGGATTGGATTTATCTTTCTTGAACTAGAGAGAAGCAGGGTAAGACCCCCATGGCCCCCAAGTGGTAGCACTAGTGGATTCAACCTTCAGTTTTTTGAAAAGGGGGGAACTGAGGATCGATAGCAGGACCTCTAGCTCCAGAAGAGAGAGGAACCGTGGTCCTTACCACTCGCCCACCCCTTGGGGTTAAAAAAAGGCACCTTATGACAATGCTTTCGTATAAGTGTCCCTTCTCTTTTTTATAATATATATAAAGGCTAAACGATCTCCATAGCTGATTTACACCACCTCTTGATATGAACTAAACCAAATTTTACTCTAGTTGGAGTGATATAAAACATTAGAGTATTCATAGGAAAATAAAATTACCTATTTCCATTATGATGAATTTTGCAATACATTGCTCTCCGAGCAGCCTTTTTTTTTTTTCTTTTACTTTGGTAACTAAGTTGGGTTAATGGTACAGTGCATGTGAGACTACCTACGCACCATGGGATCAATCCTTGGGTGGCTTTGTGAGTCGAGATGCCACTTTCCACTCAGGCATTTCTAGTTTCTCCACTCCGAGTGAAATTTGAACCACTGCATATGCACAGGGAAGTGTCTAATTTGAGCAAGTTGAATCACAGAAAGGTAAGCCCCATGTAGGGAAATCAAGAGTAGGTTGACATGAACATCACACTTAGGTTTGCGTCTCAATCCTTAGGTTTGCGTCTCAATACAAAAAACAGTATTACAAATAACCCTGCAATGCCTTGTATGACCCAACCTGTTGTCTCATAAAGATTTTCTTTCGTTCTTGACATTTTTCTCGGGGGGCAGTTACAAGTCTGAATCATAGGAGTTTTTGTATTAAATTAGGTGTTGATCATGGAAAAAACTTGGTAGATCAAACTGAGTTCTACTTTATAAAGTTCGGCCAAACCCAGTTAGATGAAAAATGGTGATTTGAAAATAATGATGATTGTGAGGGGAAAGTTTGAATGACTTGGAAGTGGGATTGAGCCAAAACGGACCCAATCTGCAAAATTAGCCCAAGAAGGAGGATTTGTCTGTTGTAAGACTAGTTCAAACAAAGCCATGACAGTTGGTAGATGGGAGAGAGGCAAGAACGGAAGTGGGGAAGGAACATTCTACGAAAAGGGGCCATGATCTTCTCACATGCTGTAATGGGGAAGGTGGGAAAAGACGTGTCAAGTAACATGAGGAAGTTGGGGAAGAATGAAATAAAAGGGGGAAAAGATGAAGGAAAATGTATGCCAAAATCATATCAAAAAACTAATCATTACATGAATTTCCAATCTCGATGGCTGACTTAAGCATCGGAGGGAACTCGATGGGTCCCACCGATCGAGACTTCTTTCTTTGAATTTTATAGGACCTATCCAGAGGATCTCACTCAAACCAGAAAGGAGGATCTGTTCACATTAACAGGTCAGATTACCTGTCTATCTGAAACCCATCTCAATTTTTGACTCTACAATGATGTGAAGATATGCATGTCCAAAACAGGCCCTTAGTGAAATTCAAATGGACCACCACATCCAGATGCTGAGATGCATGATCCCAACTATCTAATTCTATGTACACTGCTTCATTATATTTACCCAGTTGATGGCTCTGCTGTTTTGATAAAATTGTACTCCTATGGCTACTGTTCTTCCAATTCGAGGCCCCACAACTCAATTGTTCTGAATTGGCCTTCCAACTCTGCTAGAGTTAGAGCTAATAATAGTATTCTTACCCCCAGCAAGCATAATACTACTACATGCTTCTTCCAAGAGCTAGAAAGGAACATTATACTTAAATATATGTTAATCAAACATCATGAAAAGGAAAGGTTAAAATCTAATACTCTCTTCTTAGTGGTCCAATACTCATTATAGCATCTAATAATCAGAGTTAGTGACCTAAAACATCCCACCATGTCACTGTCATTAATAAAACGACACGCACAATGCCCCCCTCTTTATCATTTTAATATTACAGAAAACAATGGCCTTGTCGATGATTGTGATTTCTTTAATCCTCTATTTGCATTTAATAATCTCAGATTTTGTTTGCTTGCCTTTGCAGTTTCCACTAATCCTTCCATCCTAACAGATTTGATCCCCCATCCCACACGACGACAACGACTCGGGCCCACTCGTCTTCATTTCGTATGGGGATCTGTGCCTGCTTCTACAGGTCATGCTCGATTGTGCACAGGGATGCAAGAACCAACCAGAGAAAAAACAAGAGGCCTCCTTGTTGTTGACCAAGTATAACAGTATAATTCAATAAAATTAGGCCAGCAGCCTAAATGCTAACAAGCAGACAGAGGGATGGAATTGGAAAACTATGGGAAGCTCCCTGATTCTTTGAATAGAGTAGCAGAAAGACACATAATTCTGAAAATTACCAAGATGGTGAGAAAGCAAGAGGAAAAGAGAAGTAATGCACTTCATGATTTTATAAATGTCCATTACAATATGTGATGGTCTTAGGAGTAATTTTGTGCTGTGATTTTGTTCTAGAAAAATATGATAAACTTATGCTTTCAATTGTATCATGTTCTAAGGTTTTAGCTGTGCCTAAATAATCCCAAAACTCATTAAGAATGAATATTTTCAAGATTAATTTTCTCAGTATGTATCAGGGCTACTGCAGACATTCATTCAGTTCACACTTTCAATAGTTGCGTATCACAAATTAACCGAGGAATGTTCACCCTTTGAATATTTGCTTATCACAAATTATAAGCTGACATGGATGTTTTAGGTCGAATTTCCTTTTTTCTTTTCTTCATTTTCTTTATTGATTTTAAGAACTATATAAAACATAATATGAAAACGTATTCAGATTTATCTTTGAGACTAGAAACAGTGTCTGAACAGGCAACACCCATTGAGACCAAGTGATTTTATACATATTATGCCCTTGATGAAGTACTAACCTGTTTTTAAAACCTTAAGTAGCTTATAATTTATAATTTTAGATTATTTTTTATTATGTTTTTTATCATCCCTAAAGTAGAAAAGGGTAGCTTTGTCATTTCACTTAATGTTGACTCCATATGTGTACTAACAAACAGAACAAGAATACATAATATTAAAGGTAATATAAAACTCCTTTGCATATTTTAAACAAATAAGTAGCCCTCATCCTCCTATAATAAGTCAGCTGATGCTTCTATTGCCTGTAAAGGGCCAAATAAAGGGAGGAAAGAAGAGAGAGCAGAAAAAAAGGCTCCCTCCATAGCCATGGGGTCAAGACCAGAGAGACCAACCACACCGTCAAGCCCCAAGGTCTTGCTGAACAAGTATGAGCTCGGCCGCCTGTTGGGCTGTGGCACATTTGCAAAGGTCTACCATGCGTGATCCCTGGAAGATGGCTTGGGTGCTGCCATCAAAGTCATCAACAAATCTAGGATTGTTAATGCCACCATGGAAACACTTATCATGCGCGAAGTCTCCGCCATGCATCGTCTTAACCACCCAAACATTGTCAAGCTACATGAAGTCATGGCTACCAAGTCCAAGATATACTTAGTCATGGACATGCCAAGGGCGGAGAGTTGTTTTCACGAATTTTCCATCATGGTCCATTGAAGGAAGCTGTTGCACGTAGATACTTTCAACAACTTGTTTCTGCACTGCACTTCTGTCACTCTAATGGTGTTGCTCATCGTGATGTTAAGCTAGAAAATCTCCTCTTAGACCAAGAGGGGAACTTGAAGGTCTCTGATTTTGGTCTCTCAGCCCTTACTGAGCAATTGAAGGATGGTCTCCTGCACACGGCATGCGGCACACCCGCATACACAGCACCTGAGGTGATCAGACGAAAAGGCTATGATGGGACCAAGGCTGATGCATGGTCCTGTGGGATCATTCTGTTTGTACTTCTTGCTGGGTTCCTTCCCTTTGATGATGCAAACATTGCAATGATGTACCGAAAGATCCAACGGAAAGAACTTGAATTCCCACCATGGTTCTCACGGCCAATTCAATGGATCATCTCACGGCTCTTGGATCCAAATCCTAACACCAGGATCACAATTGAAGCTTTGATGCAGGTTAGTTGGCTTAAGAAGTCCTTCACACCAACACCCCGTGGGGATTTGAACTTGTCGACCCAAAATAATCATTTCAACATATGCATGACACCCAGAGATGGTAAACTCGATTCAAATATGGCAGCTCCTGTAATGAATGCTTTCGATATAATATCCTTATCATCAGGTTTAGACCTGTCTGGTCTTTTCGAGGGAGGGAAGAAGAGAGAGAAGCGATTCACATCAGTAACAGCTGCTGCAAACATTCTAGAGAGGGTGGAAGAGATTGGGGAGAAACTAGGCTTTCGGGTTGAGGAAAGAAAGGGAGGAGCTATTGGGTTGCTCAGGGGGGAGGTTGCATTGTTAGTGAAGGTATCAATGGTGGCACCGTCGCTTTTTCTCGTGGAGGTGAAGGTGATTAGCAGTGATGGAGACTTCAACCTGTACTGGGAAGAAATGAGAGCTGGACTCCAGGATCTTGTTTCTGTTTGGTATGATGATGGGGCCTGAGATAGCTGAAAAATAGGTTCGGCTCAGCAAAGCGATGGAAGATACAGCACAACACTCAGAATGGTCATTGTTTCTGTAATAGGGATAAAAAGATGTTGGGACCAAGTGTCTCCCTTGTTGTAATGTCTCTCAACATTTATGTCCAGTAAAATTGTAGGAAAAGACCATGTCCTTTGAGATACACCAGCTTCCTGTCTAACACAAGCTAACTTGTAAATAGAGGTTCGATTTAGTGTTGATGTCTTCTTGATTAGTTTCTTTGTCCTTATTTTAAGTAACATTTGCCTTCATCCTATTCCAATTTGCGCTAGTAAAGATAGGGACACTCACCTTGATATTGATAGCAGAGCTGCCTGAAGCATATGTAGCACCAGTGCTTTTAACTATATGATTGGTGACGCTGCAGGTTTATCATCATCGTAGTCGTCATCATCAAGGCCTTGTTAGGTGTACCGCAGGCTATCTTTCAAAATTCCAGTTGTAGAGAACATATCAAAGATGTCAAACAAATCCCTGCTTATTGACCTCAAATAGTCAGTCCTTAAACAACTCCTGAAACTTCACAAAAAAGTCGTCTTTTAAGATTTCAAAAGAACTCATCAACATTAAAGCCTGTGAAGGATAATTGAACATAGTTCTATACTACTGCTGGTGATGTTGTTATGACAGTGAAGATTCGTCCATATCTTGAATTATGATGCCTGGAGATCAATATGAGGTCCAATCCTTTACACTTAAAGATATTTCTAGATTGACGAATAGAACCATGACACTTACCAGTAATGGAGTTAGGACTTGATTTGCATTAACTAGGATTTTCCTAAGTGGGGTTGGACCAGGGTGAGGATGGAGGTGAAGAGTGAAGGTCCCGCCAAATATTCAATGTGTGGATTGGTTTCCTTACGAGAGAGATAGGGAACTTGGAATCATTTCCATATTTAGAGATGACATTGTCTATTTCTCTTTCCATCCCTCCCATTTCCACAGGAAAATTATAATTGCAGACATGCACCCTGACTCAAAGTAACCAATCTGGAATATATTTGTTCCAACAGAGCCATGTTACACATCAGATCTTGAATCAAACTATTAACATATAATGGTGAGCAACAGTCATGTACCATTCAAAAGAAAAAAGAAGTCAGCATGCTGGTTCCAAGTTTCCAACTCCTATTACCTCCCTTTCACCCATTTAATCAAATCACTTTGAACCAGCAAAGTCCTATCTCAGGCAATACTTCTAATTTTTTTTTCCTTTTTTCTTCTTTTTTTTTCGTTTGAATGGTCTAATTTCAGGCTATACCATAGAGTTAAATTCTTATACATGATTGATAAATCATTCTGTATCCTGTATCTGTAGCATAAGGCAAATATACAAGATCTGAACTGTTCATCTTTTCCGGTCTATGACGGCCATACTGTAAAAAATCTCAGTGCACCGATAGCGGTAGGACAGATCATCCCAAGGGTTGGTCATGCCCAGGCAAACTAGTTACATCTAGGCCAGAAATCAAACCAAAGATTTCAATCTAAGGACAATACCTGGCCCAACCTAGCCTCTTGAGCATAATCAGCCTAACCATGATTAGCTATGATGCCCAAATACGGCATGGATACGGCACGGACAAGGATTTTACACATAAAAAGTGAAATATTGAATACAATACAGCGCAATACGTTGCCCATTATGAAGTATCGATGCATCATAGATGATCAGTGCTCAATCTATTTGCTCGGGTTTAAGACATAGGATACATCACTTTGTATAGACTACTTAATATCAATGCTTAAGTTATTTGGCATGTCCTACTTACGGCCGTCAATCTAGCCCTTTGACGAGGGCCATGCTTGAGGACCAAGCTAGAACTTGACCAAGCCAAGCCTGCCTCCGCCCTCTTTCC
The DNA here is from genome assembly GCA_028538565.1 of Umbellularia californica. NCBI lineage: Eukaryota > Viridiplantae > Streptophyta > Magnoliopsida > Laurales > Lauraceae > Umbellularia > Umbellularia californica. The sequence goes on along the minus strand of JAPQWN010000012.1, from coordinate 17,193,753 downwards.
ACAGACACACACCCCTTCTACCCGATGTACGATTTACATTTAGAGGACCAAATATCCTAAGGAGGGGGGGTAATGTAAGACCCCGATTGTGACGCCCCAGAGTCCCACATCGACCATAGAGAGGAAAGTTAATGGGATTATATGTAAAGCTTACACCCTAACATTGCATGAGGCCTTTTGATGGGTTGAGGCCCATCAGAAGCAAAACCGTGAGGTCCGTGGGCTAAAGCGGACAATATCATGCATGGGTATGGGGTGGGTGTTACACCAACGTTAATCATGATTAGTTTCCTAATTAATGACGATTGGATGATAATCAAGTTATTTTGTGTGTTTGTGATGGTGATTAGGTAGATTAAATGGAGTTGTGAACCAAACTAGGTAGTTAGGGGACCTTTCTGTGATTTAGGGAGTAAGGGGTTGTTCGTAATTCCAGGAATATGGCGATTTTGGGTTCCTTGGGTAGAGAATTTCATCCCAAGCAATCTTCATTCTCTTCTCTGACTAAACCAATTGGGAGTCTCTAAAACCCATTTCCAGCCCAATGACCTAGAATCATATACCCATTTAATCTTGAACTTGGTTGTAATTTCAGAAAACTCACTCATTAATCCATTCACACCTCAACCGATTCTCATTTCCTGTACCTTCAACTCCAGCTGAGGCTCCACCTTCTCTTCTTCAACTTCTCTTCACTTCTTCGCTTCCAAATCCATAAGAGAAGTCATTGCATGTTATCTCCTTCAAGCACAAGTCATTGTAAAAGATAGGCCCAGCCCACCAAGGGCCCAGGCCCATTACAAGCCTGTCTCACGTAGGGTATAATCAAATCTGTGTATAGCTGATTTCTCTCATTAGTTAGCTGATTTCTCTCTTTGTGATTTCCTTGTATAGATTAAGATTGATTAGGATTGATTCTTTCATTGTAATCTTAACATACTTAGTGCCTTGATTAAGGTAACTATTCTTTATAAAAACAGATCCATCGATGATCAAAATATCATTGAGTTTTCTCTCCAATACTGTTGTCTTCTTCTTCCTCTCATCTCATCACAGAACCTAACATGGTATCAGAGCCATAATACGTTGGAGATCTCATCTACTTCATCAGAGCAACACAGAACAAGGTTCTGTGTCGACTGTTTCCTTACTGTGATCATAGTGGCCCACCTACGATCATCCCGAAATCCTTAAGTTCCTTTCCAGCACTGGTCGACCATCCCTCCTGGTTATTTTGGAGATTTTTTCAGCATTTTTCAGAGATCAGAGGTAGGCGATTTGATCCATCTTGTGATAACTGAGTTTCTCTAAATAGTTTTCATCGCAGCCGCACAAAATCCTCAATTTTGATCCGATCTAGATGAAACTTGAACTTTTAGAAAGGAATTTGCATACTGGTCTCTAGCTACTGATCTGATCACCAATCAGATCCCTCTGTGGGCCCCACGCAAGGATCCCACCTCACTTTTTCAGGTCGTCTGGGCTGTTTAGTGATTTTTTTTTATTCTGCATGTCCTGTTTCTGCTTTGAAGCCTCTACTACTTCTCTGAACTTTGCTAAATATTGCTGCTGTATGCTGTATTGGTGCTTCTGACTGATTAAGGCTGATTACATACTGATCAGAGCTGGTTCTTGCTCTATTAGTGCACTGTTGGTATACGCATTGCCAATTTTGCCTTTTTCTAGCAGATCAGAACACCTTCTTGGGTTGTGTGCTGCTCTCTTTCTTCTTCTGCTGATCTGTTGTCTCTTATCTACTACATTCGTGCTAATGGACAAGTACGACGTCATCCTTATTAAATTTAATGGGCAAAACTATATGTCCTGGTCCTTCCACTTACGGAACTTTGTCAAAGGACGGGGCCTTTTTGGTTATCTTGATGGATCGATAACCAAGCCTCAGATTACAAGTTCTACCGACTCAAAAGGCCTAGCCACCTGGTCCAAAGAAAATGCAAAAGTCGTCACTTGGATTCTTAACTCTATTGATCCCTCTCTTGCCGTGGCTCTTCAAGCCTACACCACAGCAGCTGATATGTAGGCTCATCTGAAGAAAATCTACCATCAAACCAATAAAGCTCGGAAATTTCATCTGGACAGCGAAATTGCCAAATATAGTCAAGGGGATAAAACTGTGCAGGAATACTTTAATGGTTTCCTCACCTTGTGGACTGAAAGAAAATCCAAACGGTCTCTTCTGGATTTCGATCTGAAGCTCTCAAGTTACAAGAATAAACTCATATCAGCCAGTTTCTTATGAATCTACGACCTGAATTTGAATCTGTTCGGTCTGCCCTCATGAATAGGGAGAATACTGCTAATCTTGATACTTGCTTCCAAGAAGTACTTCGCGAAGAGCTTCGTCTCACTTCACAGCGCAATATTCTGGAAGCACCCAAAGCCTTCCTTGCGCCTCTTCCTGCTGACTCAGCTCTTCTGGCCACCCCGAAGCCAACTCAATGTTATGAATGCAAAGGCTTCGGACATATTGCCAAAACTTATCGCAAGAAATTGGTTTGCAGATATTGCAAACGGACCGGTCATGTGATTGATGACTGTCGAAGCCTACAGCAACGGAATGAGACACAGCCTAAGAAGCCTCCCTTCAATATGCCAAGATAGAATGTTCCATCTGCATTTCAGGCTCAAGCCCCCATATCAGATACGGGCAGCACTTCTTCCGGGGCTATATCCATGACTCCTGCTCAGATTCAAGAACTGATTCAGAGCACAGTCACCTCTGCATATGCGTCTATGGGCTTCTCTGGTGGTCGGTATCAACCTCATTCTCATATAGCATCTCCTGCCTTTCATTCTTCTGCATCTCTTTCTTCTTCTATCACCTCCTCCACATGGTTTTTAGATTCAGGAGCCTCCAATCACATGACATCTGTAGAACATAGCTTTACAGATTCCCACCCTTATCTTGGAAAAGAAAAAATTACCACTGCTAATGGTGATCAACTACTCATTTCTGGAGTTGGTACCAATACTTTATCTAGTGTCACTGGCCAGTCCATCACCCTTTCCAATCTCTACTTTGTCCCAAAATTATCAGCCAATTTACTTTCTGTAGGACAACTTATTGATGATGGCTATCTTGTTCACTTTTCTTCCTCTGGTTGTGTCATACAGGGGCGACAAACTGGGAAGGTGATCGCGACGGGGAGTAAACATGGGCGCCTGTTTTTGCTGGACATTGGACATCATTCCTTTTTTGCTTCTTCTAATAATTTCAAAAACTTGTGGACGGTTTGGCATAAACGTCTTGGTCATGTGAACAATGCCTATTTAATTTCTTTGTTTAAACTTGGTTGTTTGGACTCTACAATTGATAATAAAATGATGTCTTCTTTATCTCAATCAAAATGTGAAGCTTGTTGTTTAAGTAAGAGTCATATTTTGCCATTTTCTGTTCATAATTCTCGTGCATTAGAATCTTTTGACATCATTCACACTGATGTTTGGGGCATTGCTCCTACCTTGAGTAGGGCAGGATTTAAGTACTACGTGACATTTATTGATGATCATTCCCGTTATACTTGGATTTATTTCATGCGTTTCAAATCTGAGGTGTTTTCTATTTTTCAAAGATTTTATAACAATGTCCACACCCAATTTAAGAAAGATATCAAAATCCTTCGATCCGATTCTGGCGGAGAATACATGTCTCATGAATTCTCTGTTTTCCTCTCTGATAAAGGAATTCTTCATCAAAGATCTTGTTCACACACTCCGCAACAGAATGGAATTGCGGAAAGAAAGAACCGCCATATTCTTGAAACTGTTCGCACCCTTTTACTTGCATCCTTAGTTCCTCCTGAATTTTGGTGTGATGCTGCACAGACTGCAGTATATCTGATCAATCGTCTTCCTAGTACTGTTCTAGGTAAGACTACTCCTTACGGAGTTCTCTTTGAACATCCTCCTTCATACTCTCACTTACGTGTGTTTGGTTGTTTGTGTTTTGTTCATCTTCCACCGACTGAACGCACTAAGCTATCTCCACAGGCTGCCAAATGCATCTTTCTTGGCTACAGTTCTGAACACAAAGGGTTCTTGTGTTATGACCGGTTTGAAAAACGCATGCGAATCTCTCGAAACGTGATCTTCCTGGAACACATTCCTTTCTTTTCATTGCGTTTAGATCATCATCCTATTGCTGTGTCCTATTTGCCAACATTCCCGGAGTCTGCTTCTGTATCACCGGCTCTCAAGGTCTATGTCCGGCGTAAAAAAGTTTCCTCCTATGGTGCCTCCCTCTCCTGATCCTCTCCCAGTGCCGCCTACTGCTCCTACAGGTAATCATGCTTCTTCTGATAATATCCTTTCTCTGCGACGATCTAATCGTCTTTCAATTGCCCCTAACCGTTATGGCTTTTCTGCTCTCTTTTCATCCTTAGATAGTGCTCCTATACCCACCTCATATTCACAGGCCTCGAAGATTGCTTGCTGGCAAGATGCTATGAATGAGGAATTGCTCGCTCTCGAAGCAAATCAGACATGGGACTTGGTACCGGCTCCTGAAGGAGCCTCTGTGATTGGCAGTAAATGGATCTTCTCCATCAAAGTCCACTCCGATGGGAGTCTTGATCGCTACAAAGCTCGATTGATTGCACAGGGTTATAAACAGGAGTATGGAATCGACTATGAGGAGACATTTGCACCAGTGGCTAAAATGACCACCGTTCGTACTCTCCTCTGTGTCGCTGCAGCCCGCAACTGGCCTCTGTGGCAAATGGATGTCAAAAATGCTTTTCTTCATGGGGATTTACAAGAGACTGTCTACTTAAAGCCTCCTCCAGGATATGCTTGTCCTCCTAAGCATGTTTGTAAGTTGCGGAAATCTTTGTATGGGCTTAAGCAAGCTCCCAGGGCTTGGTTCGATAAGTTTCGGTCAGCCATTCTTCAAGCAGGATTTCGTCAGAGTCATTCGGATAGCTCACTATTTCTTAGATGGACATCGAAGGGCTACACTTTCCTGTTAGTCTATGTTGATGATATGATTATCAGTAGCAATGATAGTGCTAGCATTACGGAACTCAAACTTCATCTCACTCGCCACTTCAGAATGAAGGATCTTGGTCCTCTCACCTACTTTTTGGGGCTGGAGTTCTTGCGTAGCAAATCTGGCATTCGGGTTCATCAGCGGAAATATGCTACAGATTTAATCACTTCGGCAAGACTCGATGATGCTCACACTTTTGATACACCTATGGAGTTGAACAGCAAGATCAATGCGGATGATGGCCCTCCCCTGGATGACCCCTCTGTTTTCCGGCGGATCGTTGGTAGTTTGCTCTACTTAACTATGACTCGGCCGGATATCTCTCATGCTGTTCATACGGTTAGCCAATTTGTTAGCAATCCTCACAAACCCCACCTTGCTGTTGCCTTGCGCATACTCCGTTATGTCAAAGGCACCCATCATCATGGTCTCTTTTACTCTTCGAGCGCTTCTCTGCACTTATCAGCTTATGCGGATGCTGATTGGGCCGGTTGCCCAGATTCTAGGCGATCTACCACTGGCTGGTGTATGTTTCTTGGGGACTCTCTGATATCGTGGAAATGCAAGAAGCAAACCACTGTTTCCAAATCTTCTGCTGAAGCTGAATATCGTGCGATGTCGTCTGCTAGCGCTGAGATCATCTGGCTACGCCGTCTTCTCTGTGAATTTGGTGTCCGTATTAGTGGTTCTACCCCTCTTCATGGAGACAACACAAGTGCTACCAGAATTGCTAACAATCCGGTCTTTCATGAACGAACGAAGCATATTGAGATCGATTGTCACTTCATTCGTCAGCATGTTGTTACTGAGAAGATCACTCTGCCTCATGTCTCTATTCTTAACCAATTAGCAGATATCTTCACAAAAGCTCTCCCCAAAACGCGTCATCATGATCTCACTAGCAAATTGATGTTTTCTGCCTTACCACATCAATTTGAGGGGGAGTGTAAAAGATAGGCCCAGCCCACCAAGGGCCCAGGCCCATTACAAGCCTGTCTCACGTAGGATATAATCAAATCTATGTATAGCTGATTTCTCTCATTAGTTAGCTGATTTCTCTCTTTGTGATTTCCTTGTATAGATTAAGATTGATTAGGATTGATTCTTTCATTGTAATCTTAACATACTTAGTGCCTTGATTAAGGTAACTATTCTTTATAAAAACAGATCCATCGATGATCAAAATATCATTGAGTTTTCTCTCCAATACTGTTGTCTTCTTCTTCCTCTCATCTCATCACAGAACCTAACAGTCATCACCTTCATCTTCTCCAACTACCTTGAGCTCACATCATCTCTATTTCACTTTTCACTTATTCTTCACTCTATTGGTAAGCTACTCTTAAACTCTCCCTAGTGTTTGAAATCAGCCAGATAAGCCTAGATTCATTGCATGCAAGCTCATTCCATCCCATTGTATCCATTCACCATTGTAGGAGCTTGGGTGAGCTAGAGATTTGGGGGGTTTTCGTTTTTAAGCTTGATTTGAGTGAAGAGTAGCTTGGAATGAGCTATAATTGTGTAGAGCACTCTTCCAAGACAAGTAAACATTTACAATGTCAACCATGCAAGTTTATTTGATGATTCCTTACATGATTCATGTGTTAGAAAACCCTTTACGAGCTCAATGTTTGATTTTGTTGACTTCATGAAGTAAGAATGTAAATCCTTTTATATCTACGTATTTGTAGTTTTAAATGAGCTTGGAAAGCTCTATTTGTGCCCAAATAACTGGTACCTAAAGCTTGAATGGAGTGGGAAAGAACCCCACCTGAAACAAACCATTTCAGGTTCGAGCTTTAGAAATTATGAAGGGACCCCTCACGTTTAACCGTGAGACCCTTGAAAATACACTGCGGTGGCTTTTGCAGAACTGAAATTTTGTAACTTTTGTTCTACGGCCAACTGTAGGTGTCCCCACGGTTACCCACAAGGCTAACCGTGAGGTTACCATGGAGCCCATTCGAGTCCCACAGTTGCAAAGACAGAACTATGCAAATTTGGGGTTTTGAACTATGGCTAACCGTAAGGCTAACCATAGGTCACCCACGGCTGACCATGAGCTGACCTTGCAGAGACTGTGAAACTCAATTTGAGACGTAGCTCCCAAGTTATGACTTCACAGCAAGCCATGAGTGACCCACGGTTAACCATGAAACCCTTCACGGCTAACCGTCAGGTAACCGTGAAGCAACCATGAAATCCAGAATTTTTAGGAACTTTTAGGCCTAGTTTAGGACCCTAGTATTGGAACCCATGAACCCTAACCAAAGCCTAATGGACTATGCCACTCATATAGGTGATGTTTGAGCTGACATACACTTACAAGGATCCCGAAACATTGGTATTCGATCATACTAAACCAAAGGTGTCAACCAAAGGCATTCGACGTCCATAAATCCAAGTAACGTGAAGGTAAAGGTAACCCAGAGACATCAAAGGCCCTAGGACTACACTGTTGGATAGTGATGCCAACGGGCACTCTGAACCATTGGATTGGATTGTAATCTACTTCATGACTCAACCTCAACCTATTATACATGCATTTACCATACATTTTGGATATTCACATGATATGTTTGATGCATCTATGTTCTTCAAGTTTCCCATTTATATATCCTGATTATGCATCATGTCTTATACGTTGTTTATTTAAGTCCAACATGTTTTTGTACATTCATTCATTCCTTGGGATACCCCATATGCTTACGACCTATGTTTGGTCAGAGTATTCCTTTGTGTATATGCTTTATGCTCATGTTACTTGACCTGGTTATGTTATTCTTTGAGTCGGCACCACTCAACTTCGATCCTATCACAGTCGAACCTGATTGAGTGTGGGTTTAGATTATCTATTACGCTAGATACAGCATAGTATCTGTCATGGGGGCATATCTGTGCTTCGGTGCCACTTTGGAGACCTATTATGTTGGTCAATTTGTACTGCTTGTGGTACCATCCAGGCTATGATATTTGTTTCATGCTCTCATTATTGGTCATGCGGTATGCAATCAACGTGAGAGAACATAGAACATGCGGACTGCCATTTTGTTAGGACACATTGTTAGACACCGTCACACATGATTCATTATGCCATATGCTTATTCATGCACGATTATGCCAAGTATGCGTTCCATTGACATCTTTATGATCATCTGTCATTTTATTCATTTGATACTACATGTATATGCTCATTATATCTATTTTACTTGCTAGATTGTGTAATATAACAATGCCATACAGGTGACAACGCCGAGGCCTTTGCCTCAGAGACTGAGGAGGTCGAGGAGACACCTTAGGGGGTAGTTGGGTGGAGCCCTGATGATATCCTCTAGATATCATGCTGCGCAAGAGCACGCCACCTAGATTCACCCTTTATGTAGGATTTTATGTTTGGCCATGTGGCCATTGGGATGTTGAACCTTAATCAATGTTTTGTAAACCTAACTTTAATGCTTACGCTACTCTAATACTTTCTTAACTTTAACTTGAACTTTAAGTAATCTATGAATATGTTTATGCTCTTTATCTTTTTCTCAAAATACTATGGAATGTTGATGGATACCATGCCTTTTCTTGTGTTGATTTATGGATTGTATGAGTTATACAAGCATCCGTGAAAATTTTTAACTTGTGATGGATGTGTATGATGCCTCACAGGTGCAATCATGTGGGAACTCACGCATGGGGGATAACCGCGCATTTAAGTCGGGTCGACTTGAATCCCCGTTGCGGGTCACACCTCAAGGCTTGTGCCCGATTATGGGGAACTCGGGCTGGGGGCGTGACAGACAAACATGTTATAAACAATATACAAATAGCAATGGTTTCTTTAAATTTAAATGCGGGTTATGTAGATATATGTTTTATTTTTAATCATCTATTCCCACTTGATAAAGATAATCTCTTTTATCAGTTTGAGAATTTATTAAACAAAACCAGCCCTTCAAAACTTGTTTCCAGAAACAACTTCTTACTTCCATCTTATTCCCCCTGCGACAATCACCCATACAATCTAATGTTTTAGTGACCTAGAGGAGAGACTATGAACCCATCTGAATACACCCAAAGGCCTAGGTAACCTATAGGTGCTCAGTGGAGCCTCTTAAACCACCAACACACACCCCATACAATCTAATGTTATTAGTAGCTCATGTTAATGCTCTGCACTGTGTCTGGGTTGCACTGTGAAGTGTAGACACAAGTTCAGATCAAACAAACTTTGCCAACATAAAAACAGAAGAAGCTACTATTAGAGTAATAAGCATGTCACAGATGGATAGCATGCCTTGACAAATCACCCAAAATTAGAAATGTTAATGATTCATGAATTTCAAATGAGTTTTCTATGAACCCATTGAACTTTATAATCAAATATGAACATCCAAATGGGTTTAATCTGCCGCAAACACAGGTGCTTTGAAATTTGAAAGCTTGCTCACTTGCAATACTTTTTGAACCACACTCCAATATTAAGGAAGCTCTCGAAGTCAGACTGTGGCCTAAAAGGAAGACAAAATAAAGCATGAGTACCCCATGAAACAGCAATTTTTCAAGCTTAAATACGTGCCACAATAATTGCTGCACATGCATGTGTAATTGCATGACTGATACCATTGTACTGATTGTTCAAGCTTAATTAAGTGCCACATGAATTGCTGCACATGCATGTGTAATTACATAAGTGATAAACCATGGTGTACTGCAATGGCATTCGTTATACCTCTCGATTGCATGAACATCATTGGGAAATACAATCACTTTGACCTCTACTCCTTTCTCCTTCAATGCCCGTGCATACTACACATTTCAAACATGGAAAAAGATCTCTTTCAATGATGGTATCAAACTTGAGGCCATTAGATTTCTCTAAAAATATCACACATTAGAAGTCTATAAACTCTCCAAAACTATTTTCAAAGAAATGGCTACACAAACATGGGAAAGCTCAATTGGTAATGGTAAATTTTCGAATATGATAAGACTTTCTCTACTTGAGGCATTATTGTAAAAGCCATAAATTTTACAAGAAAAAAAAATCCATGAATTTCAAAGAGCCACTTCATAAGCTGAATGGTTTTCAAATGACAAAGTCAAAACTACCGTTTGGAATTTTACTTTTAAAATAAAGTGGAGTGAAGTGAAATAAAAAGAGGGAATAAAATAGAAGTGGGTTATGATGGTATTTTGTTTTTAGTTGTTTGGGATGGAATATTTTTTACTTTTTGTATAGGGAAATGGAGTTTTTTTTTTGTCAATTAGTGAAAAGGTAGTTGCTTTTTGACTTTTTTTGAAAAAGTAGGAGGGAGTTTTGAATTAAAGTGCTTTTGATTTGATGCTTAATTTTACCTGACTTGACTTTACTTGACAAGTAAAATTATCAAACGGGCCCGCCTTCGCTCGAATCCAACACAGGTCTGGCCTGGGTCCAAGTGTGTTAGGGTGGGTTTTACATGCATTTGAGTCCAATGGGCCAGACCTGACCCATGTTTAGGGTCTAAAACCCTTAACAGGCCCGTCGGACCCTTAATAGGCCCATTTTTATTTTATATGTATCATGCACAGACCATATAATTAATAAATAATATTAACGTAAAACATGCATATGCCAGATGATAGAAGACTATAAGTAGTTCTTTTCAGGTCCATATGTACCAACAGGCTTTAAACGGGCAGACTCATACTTGCCCATTTCCTAAATAGGAGGATTAGGATCCAAGCTCTATGACCCAACTCAAACTCTTCAAATGTAAACTGACCCGGGGCTGGACACAATACGTCCATACTGAATCTGGCCCGTTGACTGCTTCATACAAAAAGTTAATAATAAAAGCAATTAATGCACTGAAAAAAGCGACGAAAACTCTTCGTCAAGTTGTTCGTTGGGACAACCCATATTTAATAAAATTTTAACCCTTCACCTTAAACCCCCAATAATTTTATCTTTCTAACATTAATTTTTTGTCAGACAGAGAACCTGTTTTTTTAAGGTAAAAATGATTCTATCTAAAAAGGAGAGATAAATTATTAAGAAACTGGGAACATTCCCTGAGGCAGGCGATGACCCCTAGAGGATAACAACTAGGAAAGCAAAACCATCAAAAACCATATCACAAATCAAACTACCCCCCACATGAGCAAACCTAGAGCATCCAGCCGAGGGCCAATCTTTCAAGGCAAATGCAAGGGAAATTCTCCGTAGCCCACCCAACACTATCGGAATACCCTTGGATCAGATGGAAGAAACCAAAACTGGAAGTGTCTCGAACTCCAATTAACATAGTAAGGAATTCAGCTTCATTAATGATCCTAAACCACCAGGCCCACAGAAAAACATCATAACATTTACCCCAGGTTTATAGATCAGGCCTCCTATACCCGAGTTGACAAGAATTCCTAAGAACCAGCGTCAAAGGACGGCTTCCACCACTCTTCCGAAGGCAGAAGCCGAAGAGGAGAGCTTCTCTAACAAGCAAACCCATCATCAATAACCACAATCCAACATTTGCCTAAGGAATCAGGGGACACTCAAAAAATATCAAAGGATGCCAATACATAAGAAAAATGAATGACAAGTTTAAACTCACCACCAATATACCAATGGCCCAACAACCTCTAAACCGAGTCTTGCACGTCTAAAAAGTCACCTTTATAAGTTTAAACTCGCCACCAATGTACCAAGGGCCCAACAACCTCTTAACCAAGTCTTGCTCGTCTGAAAAAGCACCTCTCCAACACATCTCATTCGGCCCATACATCCTTTATTGCATTGCTCCTTGTGCTGTGCTTTTTGTAATTTGTTTTGTACTTCTTAGGTGTTTCCAAAACCCTTTTGAACTCTTATCCAAGGAGGAAGGTGTCAAAGGGTGTGAGCCTCTATGTTGGCAATAACCAAATCCTCATTACTCAAACTGGTCTAGAACAAGGATCAAAATATCGGTTGCGGTGGGCATAGTGGCCAGTGGCCAAAATGCTATGTAGCAGGCGATACGTAGTGGCTGATACATAGCGGGTGATACATAGCGGCATAGCGGTATGAATTTTAAAAGATACATAGCGGCATAGCGGTATGAATTTTTTAAGTGGTCAAAATTCAAAAGAATTTAAATCTTGTCTAGTAGCCAATCTTGTGTTTTTTAGTGATTTGAAACCATATAAGGGTGGAGAAAACTTTAGGAAAGGATATCAAGGAGAAAAAATTGGAAAAACAGTGTTTTAAATTAAAATTATTTTAGGGTCTACTGGGTTTTAGACCGTTGTGCCACTATTTTTAAAATAGCGTAGCAGCCTTAACCACTACAGTCGATAATGCGGCTGCTACATAAGGTACAATATCAATATAAATGCAGGGCACTCCCTCTAAGAGGGTACAACATTTTTCATGCAATCACATATTGCTAAACTAATCAAAAAATGAAATCAGAGCCTTGTTACCAAAACAATTTAAAAAAATAAAAAATGGAACCTAAGATGCTAATGCCACCTTTCACAAATTGCAAAGTAAATGATTTGGTTACATAACAGTTGAAAACAAGGTACGGAATCTAGGCGGGACACTAAATGTAATTTTTTAGTGCCAATAACATATCAGCCAATTCTATAACAATAGAACTTAGTAGTTACTATTATCTTATCTAAAAGAAAAAGTATATCTTACTTGCAATCCATTAGAAACTGGAACTCGAAGGTCTTGAGCTCCCAAAAGGAAAAGGGTAGGTGTCTTGACCTGCAGATACATCAAAAATCAGGTATCAGCAGCAGTATGATAGATGAAAATATTTCCGTTTGTTCCAGCAAACGCAATCCTTTAAATCCAACTTCAGCATGAAGGAGAACTTTTTCTTTCTTTCTTTCTTTGAATTTGAGATCGTACATAACAAGAAGTTGTCAACAAAACAATTACTCTTATAAAGTATAAGCAAGTGTTAAAATTTACTAGTCAGTACTTTTCTGATCACTTCATCTTTTCAAAAGGGCAATATTTCACCTTTAAGCTTAAAAGTTCGCATCAACATAGGTGATCATCACAATACTCCAGACCCTCAAAAGAATAACATATAATTCAACAATCATCAACCTAGGTCCACTACTATGCAACCAAACACAGGATGGTTTATGTTGCAGATTCCGATGGCTATGGTTGTCCACATACATGCTATTCTGGGTACGAACACACAAATGCACAGAACCCTTAACAAGTACTTAAGTCCAGGGATGCAAATGGGTGGGTGCCGGGCCAGAGACAGAGTGGACCCAGAACGGAAATTGGAATTGTTCTGTAAAGGAGGTTATGGTTCCAGATCCGGTTCCAGCTCGGAACCTGTATTCTTGGTTCCAGACCTGGTTCCAATAAAAGGACCAGGTCAGGTTCGAACTTTTTTTTTATTTTCTTTTTTCCTTAAAATAGGGTATCATTCAATTCCAAAATCCAAACAAGGATATCATTCTAACCCAATAACAGTGCATCAACTTTCCGCAAATGATAAATCTTAACATCTTCAAAACTAATACATAGGTTGTTACATGAAGTTTTTTACACTAACTTATACAAAGTTAAGAACCATGTCTTAAGAACACACATCCATAGGCCGGGTCCCAGCTCCATGGTTGGTAACTGTATGGATCCAGAACTAGAGCCATTTAGCAAACGGAACCTAAATTGCGTTCAAATTCCTCACCCATTTATGAACCGGAACCTAAAACCACTTCCAAACCCAATTTTTTACAGGTTGGAAGATCCAGATGATCGAATAATCAGATATTGGTTTGCATCCCTGCAGTTCAGTCAAATAAATTGAGGTGCTTCCAAGCATCAAAAAGAAATTGGGAGGAAAAAATATCCTCTCAATCTGGTTTAAGAAAAGCCTTAGTTTGCAGAAAAATCTATTCCTCAACAACTTGCTGCTTTCAGGATTTTTTTAAATTTAAAAGTTGAAGATAGAACCCTTTTTTGAGGAGTTTTTTTCCTTATTGATCAATCATCCATTTAAAAAGAACACTTTGATCAACTCAGAACATAATGGGAAAAGATAATAGTAGCGATTTAACCAAAAAAAAATTATCGGAGGTGTTTAACCTTATATATGAATCCATTCACCACTATTTAGATTCTGATTCTCCTTTAAACATAATGTTATCTATTAACCCAAGCTGAAGCTTTGGTAAGCACACCTTTGATAGGTGTGAAATAGGAGACTTGCTGTAAAAGACAGAAAGCTGTTCCATTGAGGGTGCCTCTGTGAAAAAAGTCTTCCCTTTGCTACCATAGGCTTCAACATAACACCAATCAGGGATATCTGCAGTGCCAACCATCAGTGCAATATTACAAGCAGGATTTCTGACAGAAGCTGCAACAAAGCGATCTGGTGCCTGCAGCAAAGAGAAGGACAAGATAAAGCCATTAGCATAAACAATATCGCCTGAAATTGGCAACGTCAAAAATTGAAAAGAAAAAGAAAAAGAAGCTATATAATTCAGGTAATGTAGTATAAAAAATTCAACACTGTGTATGTGTACAAACTAAACACACACAACACAGATAAAGCCATACTGTTCAAACAAACAGAAAAAAAAAAAAAAAAAAATCAGATAAAGCCATTAGCATCCACACGGTTCTTATGTGCGATCCACCCTATTTTCTCGGCCACCTGCCCCATATATGATCAAGTTACCCCCTCACACACACTATTTGACACTCATCCATGATCCAACCACCACTCGCATCTAGATTGAAATTAAAAGTAAACACTAAACAGCGCCTTCTAAAAACATCAAACTTGATTGCCATAGATCAAGGGTTTAGGATGATCAAATAGGGTTGACATTTTATGGACTCTTAGGTCACATTGAGATCTTTCCACCCCCCACCTCCCCCATGATTGGTGTGGCCTCATGTGGGCTTCACTGGCAAGTTTGCACCAACCTATGTGCGGATGGGTCTCACCAGAATAGAACACTATATATAAACATATGCAACTCTTCAGACATGGATGTAAAGGAAGTTATCTGACATGGAAATGGGATATCACAGATTTAGAAATACATCATATTAAGTACAAAATTATCACAAAAAAATTTGTGGAATTCAATGTCCTTTTGCTATTTCTCCTGTGGATCAAATGCAAACAAGGCTAACACCTAAACAGAACCAAGGTGCACTGAAATCAAGTCAGTATTATTATATGGACAAAAGGGTGGAGAATATGCGATGGTAGCATGGGATGAAGCACATTAGATATGGATGCACATGCAGGTTGAAAGTAGAGTCAAAATAAAGTTATTGAAGCAATAACCAAAACAAAGCTAATCAGAGAAAAATTAATACTGTGTTTACTTCGGATTTAAGATAAGGGAATGTGCAATATATTAAGATCTGAACTGAAATCAGGACTTGTTGAGAGATTTAAATGGAACAACCCAAACATCAAAAGTCGAATTCCTGTGCACTACACCTGGCCAATCAAGTGAGTTGTCAGAAAACCACCATGTGAACCTCCGAAAACAGCTACTTTAGATGGGTCTGCAAGTCCCCTTTCAATTACATAGTCCAAAGCTGCAAGTACATCACCAACATCCTGCCGACATTAAGCATTTAAAATTCAGTTTGCATAAAATTTCCAAATCAATTTCATGAAACTAGAAAGATAAGCATCTCTTTCTTGAAAAGTGACGCAGTCTCAATTTGACACAGTGGGACATGCTAGAGCCCTGATAAACAAAAACCAGAAATATTCCAACAACTAGACCAATATGCAGAAATCCAGAAACTTTGTGGTGAAGGAACAATGCTGAAAAATCACTAAACTCGCCATAGAAGCCTTCCTCAATCTCTATGCATCATGTGACCATGTGAGAGGGGATAAAGAGAGCTGCTAATGCCACGTACCAAGCTCCTCCTTCCACATCCCTTCTCCTTCCAAAACTTCTCTCTACACACTCCATTGTTCCCAAAATACCCAAACCCCCTTCACCCTCATTTTTTCTTTCCAAATCCCTTCTTCCCCCCTCTCCCTCTCCCTCTCCGGCCACCCAGCCCGCCTCCCTCTCCCTCTCTCCCTCTTTTCCTCTCCTTCTCCCTGTCTCTCTCCTTCTCCCTCTTTCTCCCTTGCTCCCCCTCTCCCAGCCACCACCCTCTGTCCTCTCCCTCTCCCTGCCATCGCCCTTTGCCCACCTCCCTCTCTCCCTCTCCATCTCTTTCTCCCCGTCTCTCTCCCTCTCTCTCTCTCCCCCTCCCTCCCTCTCTCTGTCACCACCCTCTGCCCTCTCTCCCTCTCCTTGTCCCTCTTCCCCTCCGGTGGTGCTGCCCGAGGGGACGGTGGGGGGTTGGGGTGGGGGTGGGGGTGGGGTGGGTGAGTGCAGAAAGAAGTTGGAGAGGGGGAGAGTTTTGATAGATGTCCTTTTAGGTAATTTCACACAAGGATATATTGATCATGCAAAAAAGAGATGTAGAAGGAGAAGCTAGGTATGTGGTAGAATAAAACTGCTGAACAAGACTGATGAAAACAGTTGACCATACATCCCTTTATATAATGATTAAATCATCTCAAAACCATAAGAAACCTACTAATAAGACTCCTATTAAGGTCTTTACAATACTTTCCTAATCAAATCCATAAAGATTACTGAAAGAAACAAGAAAAATAGAAATTTCAGAAATCTGTTTGTGAAAGACACTTTGAAGGAGATCTGGTGTGGAGCCCACAAGGCCCATCTTCTCACAACTCCAACTCCACGATCTGAAAGACAACTCCCTGGCGACTCTATTGGAGTGAAACTTCAGTGGGTTGGACCCTGTTTGGCCCACCAAACATCAGACCCAAACTGCCTGCACGTGAGACACTGTCTAGTTCTGAATTTTCTGAAAAAATTGTAAAACATCCCTATACTTCTGTCTATCCAAAAAAGACAAAGAAACTCATATTTTATCATAATTCCAGGTCGTTTGGGCCCAAGTTTTCAATCAAAGCTCGCCGGGACCCTTGGCGGGGCCATCTTGGGATGCTCCAATTGTTGAAAATAGATTTCAGACATTACAAAAATTAGATCTTCATCAACTTCTGCATCAAGAAGTTATTGGAAGGTCTAAGCATGATTTGATCGTAACATGAAGGGGAAATGATAATACCTGAGAACCAACTTTTCCTGGAAGAGATTGCAATGCCTCCTCCCCAAATCCTAATGAGCCTCTGAAAGAATTAGTGCACACTAAGCAAAGCTGTTTTCTGAGTAAAGCTACCATCTAACATTGACTGCAGAAAGACAACTAGATAATTAATTACACAGCTATGAAAAGTTTATATGCCACCTGTCAAAAATTAGGGTTTTTTATGGTAAAAAATTGAAGTATATATAAACAGTAATTTCCACCAGAGAGATATCTCTTGCGGTTCCTCTGAGAGGTAAAAATCTCAGCCCCTTGTGGACCCACTTGGATGGTTTCCGATCATGGCGTACAGATTGATGTAAAGAAAGCCCTCAATTGGATTAGATTTTAGCCCAAAAAGCAGCCCAACCAGATCATCTTGAACCTTGGTTTAACGGCCTCAAAGTATAACGGTTTCTTAACTCCCATTTTTTTAAGTTATATCCAACAGTGAGTTTACAACTCAGATGAGTGGCGAACCAAGGATGGAGCCAATTCAGGGAGGGGTAGTGTGTGTGAGTGGGTTGGACTGATAATAAGTCAGTCTCACGAGGGAAAGATATTTACCTCTCATGAAAACCATGAAAGGTACTGTAATATCCATGAATTTAAAATTAAGGCAACAACTTGTGTTTAATTTAAATAATGTGTGCTTCTTTATTTAGTTATTATTTATTATTTATGTATTTGTGGTGTGGGACCCATTTATTGTATAGACCTAAGCTTTATTTGATTTAACTTTAATTATTAGGCATTGGTGGGACGTAAGTTTATTTTCTAAGAGATTATAAGTTCTAGCAGGACCCATTACTTTAAGTTGTTAAAAATTGAGTGTGTGAATGCTGAGAAGACTTACTAATCACTAGAGATGGCACCCAATGTTACTAATATTGCGTGCACGAACCAGGTCCCAAAAAGGGACTTGCGCAAGAGTTCATGGAGGAATTCTTAAACAATATTAGGAAAGTGGAGTTTCAATATATGGACGTAGTTCGAATTAGGAAGTGAAGTTAGAATAGGAAAAGGATAGAAGACTAAGCTATATATGCATGTCAACGCATGAGGAGCCTCTCACTCGACTCTCAGTTGAATGCCTTATATGAAATGATTTGATGATTACTGAAGTCTCTAATTAATAGTTAGACATGCTGATTTCTGTTATCCTTCAATTCGACTTAAGTATGCATATTGTCTGGACATTTTGAGCTTCTAGTATAATATGTTGTATCAATATTGGAGCAGGGTTATGTAAACCTGGAATGAAGATATATTATTGTGACGGTTGGCCAAATTTCAACATAAAGGATTAAGGGAGATTAAAATCCACTCAGGTTTTAGGGGCTGATTGTACAGTGTATTGGACTGGTCAGTGAATTTGGATTATTCACAACTAGTTTAAAGAAATACTTCTGTAATGTATGTTGATTCTCCCAGTATTAGCTGTTTCAGTTCATCTAAATTATGAAAAGGGTGGCATTAGGAAGTATGAAATATGAATCTAATAGTGTTGAAATGGTTGGAATCTATGGTGCGAATCTATTAGTGTTTAAATGGTGCACAATCCTATGCTTTTGGCTATTGATGAATTATCATATGTGGTGCAGCCCAGCCACGATCGATGAAGATCAACACCTCCAACGGTGTGATCAAGCCCTTAGACTCAAGTCCTAAGGCCACTTGGATGAGAATACCAAGAAACAACTCACGAGAAAACTGAATATGTTTATTATCAATAGCATGCCTTACAATCAAAAGTTCCTCTCTATTTATAATAGAGGAATGGCCTAATAAGGAAAATGCAATTACTACATGATTGCTGAAATCACTCTAACTAGATCAAATCAATTATTCGCTACCTGAATCAAATCAATCTAATTAAGGAAATCAACTTAATAGAAAAGATTTGGGCCCTCTTCTTCTGATGATTAATGCTCTGTACTTTATTTCTCATGTTTCTTTATGGCATAAGATGTATAGGTTTCAGACCTTTTTATGATTGTTGTATATCTCAAATCTAATGTGGCTAGCGATGCAAACGCTCTAACAGAATCAGGTACCAATTATGGAAAGGGAATGGGGCATCTTAATCCCAGAAATGTGCAAGGGGTTGGTTCCACATTACCTCAACATAGGTATTGAGAATGACAGGAAATTATTTCTAAAGCATGGTTCAAAATCAGAGTCGCAATTGCCATCGTGGTCGACCCTAAAAACCTATATGATGCGGAATCGCATCACAGTTTCGGTCATCACGATCCATCGTGGTGTAGATTTTTATTTTACCCAAAAAAAAAGGAAAAATATAAAAAAAATCCAGAATGTTATAAAATAAAATGATAGAAAATAATATTCTTTTCCATTCGTAAACAATTTAAAGCAAAATAACGGTACCCCCGAGTCATAACATTCTGTCTCACTCGTATTTAATCTTTGACTATTAAATATGCTATGTTTTAGTGTTTAACATTGTGCCCCATCCTCATAATTTATAGGTCCATGAATGTAATTTATATTTAAAATCCAAACCACTCAAAAATAATTATCACAATGTTTGTTAGCTTTATAAAATAAAAAATAAAAAAAAATCACTCTAACCAAAGTTGGGTCCACCGCTAAATTGACAATGCCACATTTAAGAAGGGGGGCATTTATTTTTAGAGCTTTAGGATTTTTCATAAGCAGGCCTTATTAAATGGTGTGAGAATAACAAAAAAAAAAAAAAAAAAAAAAGCTTTTAGCTACTTAATTAAAATTTTTAATACTATATTCACATTAAGTGTGATCGATGTGAAAGAGGGCCTAAATCTTATTGTAATAAAATTTCTTAAGGACCCATTATAGAAGGGGAACCATCCTTTTAGTGGTCTAAATTTTCTTTTAAGTGTATTAAAAGTTATGATTAAAAAATTTAAGTGTATTAAGGAGTTATAATTTAAAAAAAGGTAATATTGAGCTTAGCCATATATTAAAAAGTCTAATGGATAGGTCTTCGCAAAAAAGACAAAGAAAGGGGGACCATGAATTGATGCAGAAATTGAAGATCCAGTTTGTTTGTTTTTTTTCATGGCGATTGAAGATCTAATTTTTGTTATGGAAGAAGCATATTTGCAACAGTGGGAGCATCCCAAGATGGCCCGCAAGGGTCGCGACAAGTTTTGATGGAAGAATTGGGCCTAAACAGTCTAATTCTAAGTATAAAACCCTGTTTCAGGGACTGTTTTATTATTACAGTAAATAACAGGGTGTTGTTTGCAGTTTTCAGAAAATCCCAGTTGTTGAAAGGGTCTCACGTTGCTCTTTTTGGGCCTACAGTTTGGTGGGTCCAACTAAACCCAATCCACATGAGACGAATGTCAATAGGTTTGCCCATGAATGCTCTTTAGGATCGCCGAGTGCTGACTTCCAAAGCATGGCCCATGTGGGACCCACACTAGATCTCCTCCAAAGTGCCTGAGACAACCCAAATTATGGACTTTTCTGATTTCTTTTATTTTTCTTATTAATTTTTGGATATATTCCGATTAGAAAGTTCATTTGAGACATCTATTTGCGGTAGGATTTAACTTAAAGTAGGTTTCTTAGGGTTTTGAGGTGGTTTTAAGTCTTATATATAGGTGTTATTTTCGTTTGTTACTGTTCATGCTACAATACCGTGAATAGTAAATTACAGAAAAGCAGCATTTGCTTTTGTTTTCTTCCCTCTCTCTTGGTCGCAATAGAGATTGAGAAGGCTATTAAGGTCAGATTTTGGTTTTTTTTTTTTTTTTTTTTTTGCATTGTTCCTTGCATAGTTAATTCTGAATTTATTTACTACTTGGTTTCTGCACATCTATTGTTGCCTGGAATTTTTCTGGTTATTGATTGTTTCTCCGATTGGGCCCTTTGCAAATCTAATTGTGTCAAATCAGGATTGCTTCAGTTGGTATCAAAGCGCAAATCGATCCTAAGATTTGTGTTGTGAATCCGTCTCCCTGATAATGCCTCCCCGAAGAGTTGCGGTCATAGGCCAGAGGTTGCGAACGGCGTGCGTCATGAACCATATTCAAGAGATATTGAGATTCGAAATTTAAGGCAGCACGTTGAACGACTGGCCCAACGCCCGGAGCATCTAAAGCTTGTGAATCATCGTGAGGGTTTTAACGATGACACGGATGCCAAGGAATTTATCAACCCATTTGATAGCCGGTCTCCGGTGAGAAGACAAGTAGACGACGGCATATGGGATGTCATGAAGACACTGATCGGGATCTAAATATAAAATTCGGGATTCCAGAGTTCTATGACTGGCTAAACATGGTTGAAAAAGTATTTGCATACAAGGATTTGGCCGATCACAAGAAAGCCATGTTGGTGGCTATTAAACTTCGTGGAAAAGTTGCAACGTTAAGTTGCTTCAACAAAAGCAATTCAGCAAGCAACCGCCATTGAGATTCTGCAGTCTAGGACATCAATTCCACAATCTTCTAAAGATGAGAGTGCATCAAAGAAATTCAGGCAGCAACATAAAGAAGACATTAGAAGTGGTCCTTCAATTCGACCAACTCAGATGGGTCGACAAGCTACTAATGTGGGTGATAAGGGCAAAGGTAAAGCAACCGTCCATTGCTTTAAGTGCAATGAGTATGGTCACATATCCTCAAAATGTCGGAAGAAAGAAATTCATGTCGCTGAATGAGAAGAAGAATCAAACACACCATCATATGTAGTGGATGATGATCGGCCTGAATTTGATAGATTCGGTACCGACGACTCTATCTATGGTGATGGAGGTCAATCTTTGATGATCCATAAAAGATTGTTCTCTCCAAAGACACCTACCGAAGATGATTGGCTTTGCACTAGCATCTTCTGCACTACATGCACTATCAAGGACTACAAATGCCCCTTGATCGTGGATGGGGTAGTTGCAAGAATGTGGTATCACAAGAAGTCGCCGACAAGCTCAAGCTCCCAACAAAAAAGCATCCGACACCGTACAAGCTATCATGGTTCAAGCGCGGCAATGAGGTACAAGTAACTTGTAAAGCATTAGTTTCTTTTTATATTGGTGGTAGATACCATAAGGACGTATGTGTTAAATAGGCCCAAAGCCCATCAGTAATCAGAGGCCCAAAGCCCATCAGTAATCAACCCATTGTTATATCTCACGTGGAATTGAATTGGGTCAAATCTGGAGACAGTTGTAGCCTTCTTTACTTAGAATAACAATTGCTGTAATTAGTTGCCTTCTTAACTTAGATTACTGATTGATGTAATTAGAGAGTTTTCCTTTCTTAGAGCTTGGATTAAAGGCATGTAAATACCTATATATTGATGTATAATCTCCATAGAAAGATATACAAATTAATACATTCTCAAGAGTATTCCAAAACTCTTTCCAATTGTGAGTTTGTCATGGTATCAGAGCAAGGCTCAAGGCAGTCTTGATCTTAGACATCTTCCAAAGCTTTAAGGGAATAGAGATAGAGAGAATAAGTCTCTCTCGTGCATCACATAGATCCAGAATCTATTTTTTCTTCAGCATTACAGTGCCAGCAACGTCTAGTTGGTGGCCCACTCTTGATCATAGATGAAACTAGCGGCCGCTACGAAGCGTGGCGGCCGATATATCGGCCGTGGCGGCCCAGGCCGCCACGCTAAATTGAAAAAAGTGGTCTTCTGACCGCTACGGCCGCTACAGGGCCGCTACGGGGTGAGAAAATTTTCTATGTTCCAAATTTTTTTAAAATGCATAATAAAACTTATTTTTTTTCTTCTTCTCTCCAAATAACATTTCTACACAACTCTTTTACCCTTTTATGTTTAAAAGAACACCAAAAAGCACATGATCTCGCCGAATTATAGTCGATACAAAGAGTTCTTCTCAATGATTCTTCTCTAAGTACATCCTATTAGACACTCCCTTTGGTATATGCATTTTTTTCTCTAGGTACTCTTAAGTCTTGACTTCATGACATAGTTTGTTTTTATAAGCCTTTCATTAGTTTCTAAGTTAGCATAACTAAGCAACATGAACACATGTAAAAAAAAAAATCATTACTATTATTTTCTATTTATACAGCGATACAGGACCTCATATAGTGAGGGGACCGCTACGCCCCCTTACCTTAGTTACTTTTGCAAAAAAAATACATTTTCTCTCATTTTCCAATATTCTAGATTTTCTAGAATTTTTTCAAATTTTTTTGACTATTTTTAAAATCGCACCGCTACACCGCTACGTAGCGCCCGCTACGTAGCGTTTTGGCGGCAAGCCGCTACGCCCACCGCTACCGATATTTTCATCCTTGCTCTTGATCGATCAAATCAACCTCAGAACTCACCCACTCATGGTCGCCCAATACTTCTAAGTATTTTAGTGATTTTTCTAGAATTTTTTAGAGACTCAAGGTTGGTGTTTTGCTCATTCTCAAGTTTTTCCAGAAATTTATATTGTTTTCATCAAGACCGTCCAGAGTCTTGGATACTCAGTAGAATCAGTTCAAACTTGGTTCAGTAGAAGCCAAAATAGAGGAATATCAAACATATGTTGTCTGATCTGGGGCTGGATCCTTAAGTGGGACCCACGTAGTGAAAAAACAGGCCCTGTCCAGTTCGTCTGGGCTGTTTTTTTCACCAATTTATTGTTGCTTGTGTTTTCTCTCTCTGCTTGGTTGGATTGTAGTTCCTACACACAGGGAAGACATCCTACATATTTTCTCTTGTCTGTAGCTAGTTCTTTTTCCATACAAATCGATTTGTTTCCAATTTGGTTGCAATGAAAAAATCTGAAGTCACGTTGATTAAATTTACGGGAAAGAATTACCCTGCCTGGTCTTTCCAATTTCAAATATATCTAGAAGCAAAGGAATTATGGGGATTTGTTTCTGGCACGGACCCTAAACCCACTGAGGATAAGAAGAAGATCTCCTCTTGGCATACTAAAGATGCCAAAATCAAATCCTGAATTCTGGGATCCGTTGAGCCTCATCTAATAATGAATCTCAAGCCTTACCCCACTTCGAAAGCCATGTGGGGGTATTTGAAGAAAGTATACCATCAAGATAACTCTGCACGACAATTCCATCTTGAATGTGCAATTGCTGAATATACACAAGGGACTTTGTCTGTCCAAGACTACTATTCAGGTTTCCGTACACTGTGGTCAGAATACGATAGTATTAAGTATGCGGATGTGGCTGACAATGTGTTGGCAGTAATTCAAGAGCTTCAGGCCTCTAGTCAGCGAGATCAGTTTTTGATGAAACTGCAGAATGAATATGAAAGTGTCCGATCTGCTCTGATGAATCGGACGCCCCTACCTTCATTAGATGTCTGCTTGAATGAGCTCTTACGCGAAGAACAGCGCCTTACGACCTCGGCTCATATTGCTTAACAGAAGACTGAAACCTATTCAGTCGCGTTCTCGGCCAATAAAACTTCTCAGCCTCCGCCTCGAGACTTGAGCAAAACCCAATGCTACAGTTGTCAGAAATTTGGGCATCTTGCATTTCAGTGCAAACAGAAAGTCCGCAGTTATTGTAAAAAGTCGGGACATATCATCTCTGAATGCCGCCGCCGTCCACCACGTCCGTCAACACAGTATCAGACTCCACAATATCCGACTCAGCAGTATCAGAATTCACAGTCTCAGACTCCACACGCATATGTGGCTTCCTCGGTTATGCCTCCTCCTCCATCTGCCTCACAGCTTGGGCCCTCATCATCTTTCACTCCTGAATTGGTTCAACAAATGATTATCAATGCCCTCTCTGCCTTTGGTCTCTCAGGTAAGTCACCTTCATCTTCTACTTGGTTCATTGATTCCGGGGCGTCTAATCATATGACGTATTCCCACGCCCCTTTCTCCAATATGACAAGTTACAATGGCCATCTTCAAATACAAACTGCTGACGGTGGACATATTCCCATTACTGCTGTCGGAGATATCCCTGGTCTCATCCCATTGAGAAATGTTAACCTTTGTCCTAATTTAACTTCCAACCTATTGTCAGTAGGACAACTTGTTGAAAATAATTGTAACATCTCTTTTTCTTCTTCTGGTTGTGTTGTGCAAGACCAGATGTCCGGGAAGGAGATCGCGAGGGGGCCTAAGTGTGGACGCTTGTTTCCGCTGGATTTTTCTAAAATTTCAAGGAATCAATTTGACAATAATGTGTTTTGTTCTTCTCTTAGAGATAATTGCCGGTTGTGGCATAATAGACCCGGACATCCTAATTCCAAGGCTTTGTCCCTTATGTTAAATTCTGGTTCATTAAATAAATCTCCTGGTTTATCTTCTTGTGTGCCTTTTGATTGTGCTACTTGTAAAATGGGAAAGAGCAAAACCCTTCCGTTTCCTCATTCCACTTCACACACGAGCAGTGTTTTGATTTAGTTCATAGCGATGTATGGAGAATTGCTCCAGCTCTTTCCCACGCTCACTATAAATATTTTGTGACCTTTATTGATGATTTCAGTCGGTTCACATGGGTCTACTTTCTGCATTCAAAATCTGATGTTTTTAATGTTTTTAAAATCTTTTTGGCTTATGTTGAAAATCAATTTTCGACCTACATTAAAATCTTGCGATCTGATTCAGGCGGGGAATATATGTCCTCTGATTTTCAACGGTTTTTGCAAAACAAAGGCATTATTTCTCAAAGATCTTGTCCTTATAATCCACAGCAGAATGGAATCGCTAAAAGGAAAAATAGACATCTCCTTGATGTCACTCGTTCCCTTCTTCTGGAATCACCGGTTCCTACTCGTTTTTGGGTTGAGGCACTGGCTACAGTAGCTCATCTTATCAATCGTATGCCATCAACCTCCATTAAGAATCAAAGCCCATATTACCGTTTGTACAAGACCGCTCCATCCTATGAGGATCTTCGTGTTTTTGGCTCCATTTGTTTTGTGCACTTGCCTTCAATCGTGAGTTTGTCAGTATGGTGTGATGTAGCCCCCATGGATGTTACTCATATATTATTAGGTAGGCCATGGCAGCATTACCGTCGGACACATCATGATGGCTATAAAAAAAACATACACCTTATACAAACACAATGCAAATATTGTCCTTGGACCTACTCGCAAGAAAACTAATACGAAACCTACTTTGTTAGGGGATGTAAGCAATTTCTACGGTGATATATGTGATGAGGACACTCAAAAAGAAGAAATTATGGAAGATACTGATGTTGAGAATGTTGTAGATGATTTAAATTCACCTCCTATTTGATGAATATGTGGAAAATGATGTTCACGAAGTGAGTTTAGAAAATCAGATTCAAAGGCCAAGATGAACAAGTAGCTGTAGCTGAAAATCAAGTTGCGATAGAATTTGTGCCAAAGCCAGAGTGCATTCTGCCAATGGTAACTGTCGCATCAGAATTTGTTCCCAAGCAAGAATGCAAACTGCAGTTTGCGACCCTTGAAGATCGTCTTAATTCTGAATATGTTGATTCATTTTGGGAAGCAGTAAAGTGGCAACAAGAAGCATCCAAGAAGGTAGGTGAAGTTGCAAATCAGATTGAAAACTCAATTCTGAATGCAGTCGTAACTTATGGGACTCTTAACACATAAAAAATAAAAAATCTTATGTTCATGACGCCCCTTTTTTCGGTACACAGAACAAGCCCTTGAAAAGGGACAAAACATTGGGAACGAGTCGAAACAGGAGGGGGAAAAAGAAAAAAGAAGAGGGAAAGAGAGGAGGGGAGGTGAGGAGGACGAGGGAAATAGAGGAGGAGGAGAGGCGAGTGACGTGCAATGGTTATCAGGCTTTCAGGCCCAAGATGATTAAAACAGGCTTCTAGGCCAGAGTAATTTAAACTGGTTATCAGGCTAGACACTTTTCCATAACTATAGGTTAGACCCCTATTATTCCGAGGCATCCAAGAGATGTAAGAGACATGGACCAGTGTACAGGTGTGGTTAGGTGGTCGTCCGAAGGATAGATTTAGAAACCTCTTACAAATTCTAATTTTCAATTTTTGTTATTATTCAGTAGCCACCTGTTTTCTTATTATCACAATGTTGCGCGCACACGTAGAATTAGATTTCTATTCACTTAGTGTTACTAATATGCGGATGTCTGCCCCAATCCCAGGTAACAAGAACATAGAAAGTCAGGAGGATCCCGACAATGAAGCAATAGGATTCTATATCTGCAGCTAAGCGTCAACGGGAGACACAAATTAATTAGAGCATTAGTTTATTTTATTTTGGACTGTAAAAACTATTTCATATGGATGTTGTATGGTTTTATTTTCCTTCGTGCAGTTTATTCTTCAACATTGAGTTTTTTTTATTTTATCATTCTTAATTATAGGTTGGAACTTTTTAGGTTAAATGCTTGATCTATTATGCTGATGTTGATATGATGCATGATGATGTATTGATGCCTACTACACACAACATGGAATTCAAAGGGCCACTGATCTCAATTTTCACTACGGGTGTTCATGGGGCGGGCTGAGGTATATCCGGGCCCAGACGACTTCTAAACCATAGGCCCAAGCCTGACTCGGGTCATTAGTGACTGGTTTGAGCCCAGCTTACTTGACAGAGCCTAAGCCAGCCCGCTTGAGTTAACTTTATATATAAAAGCGCATCTTTAAACATCATCCAAACTGTAGTTAAATTGGTTCGTTCTCATGTTTGTATATGAGATGGTTTGTTTTCGACTCCCAGCTCTGTCTTTTTGTGTAAGTTTTTTTTTTTTTTATAGTCTGGTCGGGCCGGCTTCGGGTTCTTTACTACTGAGTCCAAGCCCAGCCCATCTATTAAACGGGCCTAGTTACAAATTCCGAGCCCAGCTCGATTACTAAAACCTAATGCCCAAGCCCGGGCCATTGGACTAGGCCGGTTTCGGGCTCAGGCCAGCCCGGTCCATGAGCACCCCTAATTTTCAGGTCGTGACAGGTGCCTCTTAGGCGAAAGCTTTTTTGTGTGTGTGTGTGTGTCGTGACAGGTGCCTCTGTGTCTCACCAAAGAGAGAAATCTCAAACTCGTTTTGTCATCACCTCATTGACTGTGAATACTGAAATGAGTCATCACTTCTTAGGCATCAAGGGCTCCAAATATTTCACATTAAAAAAAAATAATAATAATAATAAATAAAAACCTCATGTGAAACAACAAGCAAGTTGCTCATCAGTCTAGTTGAAGATTCCCTTTATCGAAACAAATCAAGATCACTCTCATTTCTATGAATAATGATGAGTTTTATAAACATGGCAGAAGTAGAACTATAATTTGGAGCTTTTAGCCCTAAAGAGTAGAACCGGTTCTCAACTTCTAGAGAGGATGGAGGGCCCTCTTCAAATATATTTGTACACGTTAAAATACCCAAATGTGGGTATATTAAAGTTCTGTGAAATTTTTTAAGCGATACTTCTCATCAAACTCAGGATATATCTGAAGAAGTGCAACCTATCCAAGGATTTGGCTTAGGATAGATCGGAATGGAGAAACAGAATTCGTGTAGCCGACCCAAACATAGTTGGGACAAGGCTTTGATGATGATGGTGACTCCTTGTCAAACTCACACATCAAAATAAGCAAAAAGATGATCACAACTATAAATCCAAAAAATGTACCTACTAGCCACATTAATGATTTAAATTTCAAAAGATATGAACTGAAATGTTACTCCATAGCCTCTGACTTGCATTCCACAAAAGTTCAGGCTTTTTAGTTTTGTTTTGTTTCTTTTCTTTTTTTTTCCTTTTCTTTTATGGATTTTTTGTCAGTAGATCTTACATAAATTTTAAGGGAGAGAATTTAACAGGTCATAAAGGTAATGCATGAATTATGAGAACTACAGATGCATTAGTTGATTCCTTGCTAGTGGAAAAATCAACATCAAAGCTTTAGCAAAAATGAATCCACCTAGAGCAAAGATTAACATGCTTGTAGACATGGACCCTCCTTTCTTGTTTGCTCTCTTCAACCATTCTTCGTTGTCACTATTTTGTATAAATTAGTAATTAAAAGGCTAATGAGTCCCTTCAAAACTTATTAAATGAAAAGCTTGTGACACATTAAACTTCAATCTTGTGCTTCACTAAAGATGCATCCTATAGAAGACCACACATGTGAACATCATATGTATGGACTTAAAATTTTCAGTGTTTGTGTGCCATAAGTAGCATATCATTGAGATACAATTACGAGTTAATTGGGGCTTGATTAGGTATTGCTTATCCTTGCCAACTTACAAGATCTGAATCAACTCCTAAGCTATAACACCCGGATACTTTGAAAGGCAATGTTTCATGTTGCATCGTATCTGATACTTCTATTTTATGTGCAAAATCTGTGTCCCTGAACTATCCATGCCATTCCCTACATATCCATCTGGTATCTGGGCATCATAATTCCTAAGCCTTGTCAAAGGATTTCTATTTATGTTACTTCTCATAGACACAATTAACTCATGAGTCCTTCACACATGTTTGATGCTCAGAAGTATTCTCTACACAATCTACAGCAAGAATATGCTAAATGGAGAGCTGAAGATTTTAGCAAATTACATAATATTTGATCTATGGAGACAGACTTCATTTCTGATGGAATTAAACGAAACATGAATGCCTGGAAATGATATGGAACAATCCTATACTTAATCAATAAATAAAATCAAGAGCATAGAACTCACCTATAGTTCACTAGAAGCAAGTTAAAACCCAATGCAGATAGAAATGCCAGAGACTTTGAGTAGCTTGATACTGAGACTGAATGGGGTCCACCATGAAGGAATAAGATTAGCGGATTACATGGTCCATTCTTTCGGCAATCTTTGCATGATTCATCGGTCTGGGAGTTCGAATGAGAGACGAATATGGCTTCAAAAGGTTTTCTGGCACCTACAAATTTTACTTACAATTATATTAATGAATAATATTTTTCCATGTAACACAAAAAATACAAGCAAACAGCTTGGAGTTCTATCTGTCCAAAAGAATCCATTTCAATAGACCGGAACAGAAGACTCAAATGTCCACAATGCCCATGAAATACTAGCATATAATGGTTCACTTTAACAGAAATCAGTACATAAAGGCCAATATGTTACCTTTTGAAAGGTTTTCAGAAGCATTTTTGACAGGAATCTTCATAATGCTACAATGAAGTGATGACAACAATGATTTGGCCTGCAGAAGAAAACAGTACAAGATTGAGTTATATTTTATGCCAACATATGCATTAAAATGTTACAATTTAATGTATGTAAACAGAAAAATGGAAAGATTAAAAAACTGAGGTCGTCAACCTTTTCAGAGTAACTCAAAGGACTTGAAACATCTAGCCAATTCCATTCAACACTTGAAATGGACTGCTGCTGTTCTAGAAAGCATCCGTATTTGATTTGAGGAGGGTCTATGGGACTGCTAGAAACTTACATGGAGAAGCAAACAATCAATTTAAGATGTCCATAACATTTGACATGGGATCCGAAGTAGATCTGGGAGTAAGTTTACCCGCAAGGATATTGTCCCCATCTAATGCAAGAACATTCCAAGACGAAGCTGATACAGAAGGGCTGACTCGCGATATTCTACATCTGCATAGAAGAGATAAGTAATTAATATTTAACCATATGGTGAAATCAACAAATCTTTATCGGTTACCTTATCACATCAATAGCAAGTATTACTTCATTACAACCCCAGGTGGAGGTCAAAATCATAGTAAATCCATCAGAAAGCCATGGCTGATCAAGTAAGTTGGAAATGTAAAGCCCAATGTAAAGCCCAGGGAAACCACCATCCTCAGGACACATCACAATTGGGACCTAAAAAATGCTCATAAGGACACCGCTACTTGTAAGCCAATTATAAAAGAACAGGTAAAATGTATGATGATATGAAATAAAAAGAACATTTATTGTCAATAAGTTAGGGCATGCAAAACTCATAAAGATGAGCATGAAGCGAATTTCACACATAATTCAAAGACGAGAAAATTATTGCATACACAAATCAAATGCACAGTGAACACCCAGAATCCTCTCATGGTCGTGACTTAGAATGTCACCCACTCTATATACTACGTGCATGTCTCCAGTTCCCCAAAGTTTAGAGATGGATCAAAAAGATGAGAATTGCTAGCACACTCCAGAACCAGACTGTCTTGTAACAATATTTAGGATTTCCCACATAAAAAGTTTACATCCATACAATGAGGTTAGCTATTTTCAGCATGGGCATATATGCATATATGGCCAGCATACAAGAATCATCATAAGAACTAACAGAAGAGAAAACAAAACACAGAAAACTAATGTCATCAAGTTGATAAATGTCGAAAGCAAACAATGAGATGCATGCATCACCAGTTCACTACAATATGCACTATGGCTTCACAAGATATCAATAGGTCAATTTACGACAAACTTTTACGGCTTTCCCAATGAGCTGCTTACCACATCAACTATGCTTATATCTGGGCATGGATTTCCATCAGTAGGCCAATCCATTTTATGAAGAGAGACAGTAGCACAATGCGCACCACTATCCACAGCACGTTTTGCAGATAAAAATACAAGGAGCTTTCCATCTGGACTGTTTAAGTGTAAAACAAAGAAGTATTAATCAAAATCAGCTTTTTACAAACAACTTCTGTTGATGGTTTCAAAGATGGAACTTATTCCATTTTGTAATTAAACTATTGCATTACCTTATGCAGATGTCAATGTGGAACACTGAATGACAGCACTATCAATAGCTATAACTTATGAAACAATATGCACATACATCGAAAAGGGGACCCAAAAAAAAAGGTCAAACAAGAGGAAGATGACCAAGAAGCAAACTGAAGACCAGAACACCACTATCGTCATTCATCAATATATATATATATAACATTAAAAGAAATTATGAGCCATATTCAGATCTGAAACATTAGCTAAATGAAACAAATCAACAATAGTTGAGACCTGAGCTGAGAGTAAAATCTCTCAGTAACTAAGAATTTTCGTTAAAGAGAATATAAATGCAAAAGGCTTTCGTTAAAAAAAGAGCTTTGGCTTTCCTCTCTTGTCGAAGACTGCAAGCTACTTAATAGTGATTATTCTGCCATTCTTGGCAATGAGTTTAAGGGTGTGTTTGGTTCAACTCTTTAAAAGAGCTTTTTTGGGCTTCAAGCTTCTCAAAAGTCCAAAGCCATTGAAAAGCCTGTTTGGTTATTGGACTTAAAAGAGAGCTTTTTAAAAGGTTAATAACCCAAATCCGCTTTTTGGAACAGCCCACCTCGTCAGATTTCGCGTTATAAAGTAACTTCTCACTTATGCGGAAAACAAATGTGCTGAGAGCGGAACATAAATTGAGCGTCCGGGAGTGAAGTGGAACTGTTTTTTTTTTTTTCTTTCTTCTTCTTCTTTTTTACTTTTTTTACTTCCTCCCTCCCTCCCCCCCCCCCCCCCCCCCCTCTCTCTATCTCTCTCTCTCTCTCTCTCTTCATTTCTTATCTCAACACTACCATCTACCCTATCTCCCAATCTATCTTTCCTCTTCTTCTCTGTTTCTCACTTCATTTCTCTTCAATCTCTCTCTTTTCCTCTTACTCTCTAATTCTATTTTCCCCCATCTTGACACAGGCTTCCTCTGCCCTTCTCTCTGTCATTCCCTCTTCCTGTATCTTTCCCCCCCACCCCCCCTCTCCTTCCAATTTCTCTGTCACTGTTAAATGCCAAGATGACATTGACATAGCTGGGTTTCTGTAGACATGGCTGCTGTCTGTATTCTGATTGTCTCCACATCAAGCACCCTAATACTCTATTATTTTGCCCCCTAAATTTACTTAATAAATGTTAAATGTTTGTTTTCCTGTAATTGTATTTTTTTTTTTCATATTTATTGTTCAGATGGTTCTAATCAGCCCTAGATGAGTGACAATTTTTAAGATCAAAATTCTGTTTACAACACCAAATAATAATCTGACACTATAGTTGAGGTGTTGCATTAATTTGTATGTGGAAAATGTTTTAGTTTGTTCTTGCATGCAAAAATCCTTTTTGTTGCTTATATAGGTCTCTTTTTGTCATATTCTTCATCTAGAAATGATAATGCTAACTCCTTGGCCAAGCAAGAGGTTAATAGGGTGAGGCCATTTGTTGGTCCTTTGATGTAATTCTTTATTTTGTCTTTTAGGTCCATGTGTTCTTTTGTATCAGATGGGCTCTTTTTGACTTTTTGTAAGTGATAAGATAATGTTTTCATTTCTTTTTTTCAATATTATTAACATTAACATTGTATTACTGCTAATAAACGATTATCTTAGCTACAAGTTGTAATATAGCTATAAGCAGCTACCAACCAATTGGTCAGTGCAATTCTCATGGACATTGAAACTTTTAATTAATATCTTGAAACATATTTACTCAACTTTTTTTCTAAAATACATCCACATAAAAACTAATATAATATGAAGCTGCTTAATTATTGTCAGAATTTTTATTTTAAATCAACTATGAGTCCTAAATATTCTCATGATCAAATATCATATTTTCGTATAAAAATCACACAATCCTCATATGATCTTGTATATTGTATATAATAATTTAATTATATTATTTGATTATTTATGCTAAAGCTACTTTTTATAGCATAACCAAACAATTTTAGTGCTTCTGCTATTAAAAAGAAAGTGCAAATGTTGTTCTTACCAAACAACCTTCTGTGCTTAATTTGTTTTAAAAAAAATGTTTTTTTACGGTACTTTTATAAAAGCACATTTAACTTTTAAGAAGTCTAACCAAACACACCCTAAGGCAGTCTCGGCACTTACTCCTAGACCCTGGTATACTACATCATTTTATCAGAGCAAATAAAAATCCCAGCAGTCTTTCTCTTGTGGTCTCCATCTTCTTTTCCCCTTCTTTATTTTCTTTTCAAAAGGTTTCTTATTTTATGAACCCCAGGGTTGGAAATGATGAATCTATTCACAAAAAATTAGTCCCTAATAAACACTTTCAGAATGAACAAATTCTGAATGCTATCTGCGGCCTTCTGAAAGTAATTGTTTCACTATTATTGATTTCTCTTGTGCCCCACTAGTAATACCAATACACTAAGTCATTGTAGTGGGTCTAAAGACGATCGGCTAGAAATATTTTTCTAGTTTTTTTTTTTCCAGGGAAGGGGGTGTGTGGAGGGGATTATTGCGAGTTAGAAACAGTTTAGCAAAAGCCATGCCAACGAAAACCCAAAATTATTCATTGTGCCAACTATAGTACATGATAAACTTAAGTTTCATAGGGTAGCACCCTGAAGAGAACATTCCAACTTCTGTTCAAACCTAATAGCACAATTATGTACCCATCACCATCCTCTGATCTTTAAATCTATTTCAGCTAGCTAATCAAATACAGATCTCACATGCCATTTTATTTTCAATAAACTGTTCATACCCTTTCATTCACCCAGAAAAACTACAGAAGAAAAAGATGAAAAAAGCGATGGTGAAATGATAGGTCAAGCACTTGATATATAAAGTGGGACAAACACAAAAAAGAACCCTATCTTCCATTTCAGAAGAAAAAAAATGGAAAAGAAAGAAGAACTAATTATTTATTAAGTGCTCATCACAAACATGAAGTTCATGAAAACCTTTCAAGTTTCAGTTCTTCCCCGGCCAATTCTTGAGTAGGCATCCTATTTGCCTTGTGAAGTTCCAGGATACAGCCTTAATTATTTGGAAACAAGACAAGCAATTACTTAAGAACAAAACTATTGAAGAATTGGTTCACTGACATCAACAAAAGTTAATTGTAAATACCCCAACAAAGAAAGTTGAAACTAAGTAAAGGGAATACAAAATACCTGAATCGGGGAGAGAAAGCACTACTTATGCATTGGGTCAGATTGATCGCAGTTGCTAAATCTTCAGTAACATTACCCCTGGAAAGTTATAAGGAACCCAAAGTTGCCAAAAGGCAGAGCAGGATCAAACACTAATTATAAAGATCAGAGGGAAAGTAACATAAAATGAAAATTTCTTAAGCAGGCCCACTTCATTCAAGGTCCATCTACTCACAATTCATGAAATGGAGCACTGACTGCGTACAATGCACAAGGTCTATTGTAACAGTACTTTATACCAAGCTTTCGAGGAACTTGCTCTGGGCCATTTTTTGATGACCACCCAACAAATACCAAATATTTTTTTGAGCTGGTCGAAGATGATGGTGCCCATACAACTTGGCCAACACTCACAGACTCCTCGATTCCCTCAACAGCTCGAATAACACCACTGAAAAGGTAAAGGCTCAAAAATTAAAAACTAGCTCACATATCCTGCACAATGGATCTCCTCAAAATTCTATTGACATATAGCTGGACACAGAAATAAGTCAGAAGGGACCTGTTGACGTTGAGAACAAATAGTGCAGGTTTCCTTTTCCCGGAGTAGGTTTCACCCCAATCTTCTTCCCAATCTCCTTGACCTTTCCAGATCCCAAAGTCCTTGTCAGAAGCTCCTTTTTTGTAGCCAGAACCATCAAAGGTGGGCTTAGGTGGAGATGGTTCTTCAGCAACATAAGCAACGAGAGTTTCATCATAGTTCCAAGAGATACCCTCAAACCTAGCAAAGCAGAAGCATTTTTCTCAATTATTAACTCCAATGCCACTATAGCTTGGCCAACACAATTAGCAGATATGACAGTCTCTAATAATAATACAGGCTAAGATTGAGATACTTCTTCAGCAGATCAAGCAATGAGAAATTTTTCTTTCTTTTTTTTTTTCTTTTTCTGGGTAGTTCTTTTTAATTTATAAAGTACATTCCTAAGAAGTACCATCCGCTTAGCACCCCACAAATAGTAGACATGACAGCCTAACAATGACTAAGGTATATATTAGTGAGAAAAATTGAGTTTAAGTTGTCAGTGGCTCTATCATACACGTGGCGCATGTGCATTGACATCTAAACTCTTCACCTTGTGGGCCCCACAATTGATGCAGCCTGAGATGGCTGTGTAATCAGAGTTACAGAGTAGACGTAGTCACGTAGAGACACTGGAAACCCGTATCTATTGAGAGGAGACTCTAACATTCATTTGATTGGATGGATAGTGGACTCAGTCAACACCACTAAACAAAGATTCAAATGCCGGATTCTTGCTTAGAGGAAAATTCAGACAAACCAATGATACACAAGTCAAGGGTTATTTTCTCTAAAAGGAAGATGATCATCTTCTTTATTTCCAAAGAGACATATAACTATATATACAATGCTATTAAGGCATCTTAGG
Source organism: Umbellularia californica (assembly GCA_028538565.1). Classification (NCBI taxonomy): domain Eukaryota; kingdom Viridiplantae; phylum Streptophyta; class Magnoliopsida; order Laurales; family Lauraceae; genus Umbellularia; species Umbellularia californica. The sequence goes on along the minus strand of JAPQWN010000012.1, from coordinate 17,157,366 downwards.
CAGAAACTGCTAAAAGAGCCATATTAAAAATAATAATAATTATAAATGAAAGGATAAACCAGGCTAAGTTCAGGCATCCTGAGATGCTTCTTCAGCAGATCAAGCTATGAGAAATATTTCTTCTTTCTTTTCTTTTTCTTTTTCTGGGTAGGGATTTTTAATTAATAAAGTACATTGAGATGAAGTATCATCACTTAGCACCCCACAAATAGTAGACATGACAACCTAATGACGACTAAAGTATATGTTAGTGAGAAAAGTTAAGTTTAAGTTGTCAGTGGCTCTATCAGACACATGGCGCATGTGCATTGAGATGATGAGATCTAAAATCTTCATCTTGTGGGCCCCACAATTGATGCAGCCTGAGATGGCTATGTGATCAGAGTTACAGAGTAGACGTAGAGACACTGGAAACCCATAGCTATTAAGAAGGGACTCTAGTATTGATGCAGGCCCTAGGGTTAGGGCTTGCGTAGATGCCGAAGCACGTGTCAAAGGACACCTCAAATTATCTCCGCAAAGATTTCAACACGAGGAAAAACCTCTCCAAGGGAAAATCCGAATTTTATTCAATTCCAATTCTGAGATTATCATCTCTACAATGTAATATAAATAGGCAAAGTAAACTTAGGGCTTAAGAAAACCTAATCTAATAACGGAAACTATCCTAATTAAACTAGGAAACCAAATAAATCAGCATACTAATCCTAATTACAATAAAACTAAGAAGTTATTAAAAAAATAAACATCTGCTCTGCATCAAGTATTCACTTGATTGGATGGATAATGGACTCAGTCTACACCACAAAACAAATATTCACTTGCCACATCCTGAAGCCAGATTCTTGCTTCCAGGAAAATTCAGTCAAACCAATGATACACAAGGATGATCATCTTCTTTATTTCCAATCAGACACATAACTATATATACAATGCTATTAAAGCATCTTAGGCAGAAACTGCTAACAGAGCCAAAAAAAAAAAAATCTAAATGAACGGATAAATTAGGCCAAGTTCAGGCTTCAAAATAGAGATTGAGGGTAAATTCGTCAATCTTGGCTTAAAGATAAGGCTTTGGCCCCACAGTCATTCTTATGGCTACATCATTATCCCCAACCAAGAGAAATTCATTCTTGAATTTTTCATAAGGTCCTTTTGAAGGATTCCAGCTGATTGAGTCTCACTTTAGATGGAAATACATATTGCATATTCAAAGTCTGGCTTCATTCTTTCTACGGACAAGGTGTTGTTGGTATGGACAAAGAGTTTTCTTTGAGCCCAATGGCAGATGGTGAATCAACATGAACCACGCATCAAATCCATCCAATCAATATGGACTATGGAGTGTTCTCAGTTTTGGGTAGGGACTTGACATCGCATAGTCCATGTTCTGGTTTGAATTTTGATTATTGATAGGAATCAGGTATGCAAATTTGTTTGGGTGAAGGGATGGTAATAGTGCTTTTGTTTTGCAGCTGGTGAAGATATGGAGTTGGGAGATGTTCGGTAGGGGTTAGAATGTTAGATGCAGGGAACAAAGGTTCGTGTTTCACAGCTAAGAAATGGATCGGGTTTGAATTAAGATAGAGAATTTGAACCATTCAAAAAAAAAAAGAACGGTTACAGCAGCTAAAAGGCCTTGGATCTGGTGAGTTTTAGTGAACTGCCCAAAAATCACACTCACATAACAATTCTAACCCTTTGATCGGAAAATTTTCTATTAGAAAAGAAAGTCAATGGAATTTTGTTCAACTTTTTGCAACCAACCATTTTAACTCCTTAAAAGCACGTTTCTTTTTGTTTGGGTAAAAAAACACCTTAGTTAAAAGAGTTATGAATGTCCATTTCCCAGTCAGTAATATTCTTGAGCTTTCATCCAGTTATGATAAGGTCTGCCAGATGGTCAGTTTGGATCTTGTATCATGTGCCAAATGTATGAAATGATTAAGAGTCAATGATAGCAAAAACAAAAACTGCAGTTTTTCCCTACATAGTTCTTCATCTCAAAATTCTAAACATAATCATCCATCAACAAAAACAGAAGTATAGAGAACATCTTACCATCCATCTGTATAGATTGAACCATGAACAGAATGTGGGATAGGAATTTCCTTTAGCAGCTGAGAGGGCCCCCATATTTCAAGCAGTACTGGGGATCCATTTTCTCCATTCTTAACTACAAGGAGCTTCAAACCTGAAGGTGATGGCACAATTGTGGACACACCTGTCATCTCGATAGGAAAAGGAGACCATTGAAAGCTTACAGAATGGTTACTTTGATTTGAGATAAAAGCGGATAGGATGTTTGTCATCCTTTTATTCCCTATGAGGTTGCTCTGACTAATGGAGAACATAATCTGGGAACTATTTCCTGCAGTAGAAGATTCCATAAATAATATTGTTGAGCCACATGGTCAAGTCGGCCAGACACAAAAGCGATAGACAAAAATTAATTGGCAATCTGATGCCAGAAAGATAAGTGAAAGAAAGCAAGAAGGAAATATTGACAACTTTAAATGTAGTAAGGACGCAACACTTTCAAGGGTTATGCCATGTCAACATACTTTTCTGATACAGACGGCGGATCAATGGTCAGGATTAAAACAACCAAGTAAAAAATAGCTTAAAATACAAATAAACTCTAAATAATAGAAAATAACATAAAATGAATCGGCAGGGGCCAAAGGCTTGGTCAAGACAAATGGGCAGGGCCAATTGGCTGGTCGACCCATAGGGACCATGGGTCTGTCCTGCATCACTTTAACAGGGATAAAATGTAATTGAAAACTCAGCTCTTAACATGAAACTTGTTCTCCGAAATAATAATGCTAAAATTAGTATCAAACAATATTAATAAGTAACTTACACCTTTTTTTTTTCATTTTTGTATTATAAGAGCAACTTACAAATAGTTACAATATACTGTTAAAGCTTTTTTATATGAGCAATTTCATTGAGTTAACAAAAAAATTTTGAATAGATAAAAGAGAACAAAATAGAAGGATCCGTCCATCAAAATTATGGACGTCCAAGAAAGAAACAAAAGTGTGTGTGTGTATATATATATCAAAAAAGAAAGACAGAAAACAACATGATTGCAACATAAAATCTTCCCTGGATGCCCTTAATTTAATTAGCATGTCCACTAGCACATTCTCCACCCTTTTGACCAGAACTCTAATACCAGAAACTCTCACCAGACAACAACCAGAATGGGGCTCGATGTGGTTTACACTTCTCCAATCACCAACACCAAAATATTGTTCAATCATCTTTAACATTTAAAGGGCCATTGAATGAATCCTTGAAGTTTCAAAGCCATTCAGCATCACCTGTCTCCACCAGTTGCCAGACCCATGATGGAAAAGGCAATTTGATATATGTTGTAAAGAAATTTAATAATTAAATACACATTTACAAGTAAAAAATACTTTCTTAGAAAATATAGTATATTTGTGCAGACATGCAGGCACATCCACCACCAAAATTTGTACAGACATGCAGGCACATCCACCGCCAACACAGGTGTCCATGTTGAAGTTACAAGTTTTCTATTATATAAAAATAGAGGTTTACACTTTTATTAAGTCAAAAGGCCATACCGTTGTTGCACTTAAAAGTCCAAGCCTTCTTGATGGTAGAAAAATTAGTGAATTCTTGAAGTAATTTAGCCTGAGAAGCATATTCATCCTCATTTGTTGCATCGATACTATGTGTCATCTCCTTTGGCAAGACAGCTGCAGGAGGTTTCATAGCTGATGAGTTTGACAACTTCTGGCTATTACTGAAAGACAAGAGGGAAAGCAATCAGCAAACAACAAAGCCACAGATGAGAATTAAACAGAGAAGGAAAAAGGAACAAGGTGACGCCCCTCAAATTACATCTACTTTGCTGAATATGCTTTCCAGTGTTTCTGGACTTTCTATCCAAAAAAAAAAAGATTCTATATGAAGCCTGGAAGAAAATTTTACATTCTTAAGCCTTGAAAATCAAGTGAACAAAAAAAGTCAAGTAACAATATTTCAGGGTCCAACCTGAAATGCAACCACTTGCACTTCTAATGTAATTGCAGCAGAGAAAAGCTGCAAACACTAGCAAGCCAGTTGCTTATCTAGAAATGTGCACTGCCCAAAATGGCAACAAGAATGAGTTAAATGCATGTTACATGAAAGTCGCCGCTACAAAGTTGGAGGACGTCTGAGTAATACATTTAAGTATGACTTAAGTGTCCAGCTAGTGACAATTACCAACTATTCTGTCTACTGCAATTCTATTCAAACAGCAGAAAGTCGTTGAACATATCAAAATCTGGGGTTTCTGCATCAAAAAGTTCAACTTCATAAACATGACAGTTTTTATTTTATGCATTAAGTGGATATTGTTAGAATCACCAATATCTAGTTTTTACATGAAAGATACACAGGGGTACACATTGAACTGGAGTAACTGGATACATGATATAACTATTCAAACAATATAAACCAAATTTGTGAGAAAAGTATTTCTAAGAAGACACGCTCAGACACAACAAGATATCTAACATTGTAATGCTTGTCCCTATAAAGCAAGAGGAATCAGATGTTTCTCAAGCCTATATGTAGAGTATTCTAAAGTCAATTATATATGCAGGACCCACAGCTTTGGTCACCAACAGTGTTTACGCAAAAGAACTTTGACCATGGATGGATAGATGGATCATATTGTAGAAGACTGACATTAAGTCCAGAAGCCCATTAGGCCCATGGAGATAATAATATCATACGAGTGATATCTGAGAGGATTTAGTCAAAATTTGTATAGGTCTACTTAGGAAATCTTGTAAGCTAATATAGTAAGTAGATATTCTTGTTTATTGTAATTCTCATCAATTGTAGCCTTAATTAAGGCTATTCATGTATATAAGTATGCAGGTTGGCCCTCCATTGAGGATACGACCAATTCCTCCAAAATCTCTTTTCTTCTTCTTCTCTATCTCTCAGGTTATTTCAATGACCTTACACATGTCAAAAATCTCTCAAATGGGTCAACCCTAAATATTTAACTTCTGGCTTGAAAATAATTTAAGAAAAGAATCCAGCAAAGATTCATATTCAGCTGAAAAGGAGGAAAACGGTTATACGGGTAATATAGTCTTCCAAGTTGGGAGATTTTGTGGCTGTGATCAATATACAGTCAGGTCATCAGATCAAAACGCGGATCACAGAAGACAGAACCATGTTACCACGTGAAGAAACTGAGAACTCAAGGATAATGTGCATATTTTTGGGACAAGGATGTGTAGTTACCAATTAAAACATCATAAAATAAAATAAAATAAAATAAAATAAAGAGGGTCTGCAGTTACTGTCGTACAAGGACAGGAAATCAAAGAGATTATAAAGCAGTACGATAATAAAGCTAAAAAAACTTCAGGCAATAGTCTTTCACACTCAAATCCATAAACAGGTAATCAGCCATGGATAGTCTACTAGAATCTCTACTGCTTCGGTGGATAGCAGGAGAAAAAGGAAATCATAAAAACAACCATGAGAATACCTACCCAAACTTTCTCATCAACTCCTACCCTTGGGATAGACACTTCTGGCCTGCCTAAGAGATCCATTAGGCAAACCATCTCATCTTCTATCGAGATTTTCCAGAGTGAGCCTCCATACTATCTCACAACACTCTCCACAAATCATTCGCTTCTAACCACTACCCTTTCGACAATCAACTGAGGTGTATAAAAATTGATTGCCTTGTTGAAAAAAAGAAACTAAAAAAAAGGGAACCAATACCCACAGACACTCGACGTCAGAAAAAAGAATGGGACTCGTGGACTCAACTGAACCAGTAGAATACATTATTTGAGTTCATCTCCAAAATTCTATCATTTCACAAGGATGTCTACAGATCCTACCAACTAGGAGCTGAATATATTACGGAATTTGGTAGTGCCTCAGATTGCCATCTTTAACCTTGCAATATTCCATGCAGTTATTCATATTCAAAAGATATAGGGGCCTCAAACATTCATTCATTCTTTTCCTTTCAAAACCGTCTCTTCCTTAAACATGAAAACATTTACACTTATCAAAGCCCTCCTTAGTTGCATGCTAATTTCTCATTCAGAATTATCATAACTTCATCAACAAAATCTAATTGTAAGTAACTATTCTTATAACTCAATCTAGAACTCCATAGAACCATTATTTTCTTCCTCATACATGTTCCAAATAATACCAATCTAGACTGGTGTGTAATGGTTTTAGGGACATCTATGGGATGTCCAAAGCATGTTTCTATCAAAAGGAAATTCCATTCCTCTATATCATACTAAGCTCTTTCAAATACTAACATTCAGGTGTTTTACTTGTTGCAACTATTAAATAGTCAACTTTTTAAAAAAATAAAAAACCTACTAAATAAGGATTGTCATCCAATAACTTTTTTGTTAGAAAGGTACCCAAATAAAGTATTACTTATCGGTTGAAAAACACCTCGTACTGACAGTAGTCCTAACTTCCAAGTACTTTGATAATATCTGCAAAATCTTGGCCTGATAACTTTAAATAGGAATATAGACATTAATTTAGAGGTTAAAAGACTAAAAACACTCTCATTAAATCACACACACGCACAAAAAATCTGTAGGTATCACTCATTTCTAATAGGAATGACTCTGTCTGGCTAGAAGTTTTGTGTCAAAAGCATATAAAACCATCCACAGTCACAGTGTAACTGTTAGTTGTATTGTTTAATATAGCTAACAATTAGACTATATACCTAAGAATTATCAAAAGATATGATGCACGGATACTTCAAAATAGGCAACATATCGTGTCGTGTCATAGCCGATACTTTTTTATGTGTAAAATCCATGTCCTGTTGTGTCTACGACGTGTCCTTGCCGTATCCATGACGTAGTGCATCATAGATCAAAACTAAAATGTTCTACATAATAATATAACAATATTGAACCCAATCACTTTCCACCAAAACAGTTACATGGCAGCAAATATTTTGTTCTCTAACATTAACTGCTAGGTATCAAGACTAGTAACAATAGTCACAGTGTTTAAAATGTTGTTTCAATTTATCATATCACCCCCTGCTTTTTGATACTTCACTCTACAATGGCCACTTCTTTTAATAAAATAATCTTCAAAATAGGATCAACATAATCTAATTGAAACTCCTCGTCACTCAGGCTCTGCAGCGTAGCTTCACCTTTTCACTGGACATAATGTAGCGGCCGGTGGCCAAAACACTATGTAGTGGGCAATATGTAGCAGCGTAGCTGTGTGAATATTTTAAGAGGTCTAACTAAAAACATCAAATCTTGTGTAATGGCCAATCTTATGTTTTTTTTCGTAATGATTTGGAAACACAGTAGGGTAGAGACAACTTTAGAAGAAGGTATTGAAAAGAAATAGAAAAAATAATGTTTTAAATTAAAATCAACTGGCCCCGGCCCTCGCCCTATAAGGTTTTATACCGTAGCACCGCTATTTTCAAAATAAGCTTCAACCGCCACGACCGATAATGTGGCCGCTACAGTATTTTGATTGGTGATTGAGTAATTGAGTATTGTGTGTCTGCACTATTAGTACTAGTTTCATGACATAAAGTGTTGATACTAATGGTTAGTTCAAAATTATGGTTGTAATGCAAACTTGAAACAAAAATCACAAGACAAAAAGTGCAACTATATTTCTCCATCAAAGATGGATTGAAAATACATATAATAACCAATAGTGGAACACTTTGTTTCTTATTCTCTTTACCCGTACCAGGGTTTGTGGCTCTCTCTGCAACCTACGAGTCCTTGGAAAGTCTCCACCAAGCCGTGCTCTCTCTTCGATCACAAGTTCTGGGAGGCACAAGAGTTGATAGGTTTTAAAGAAAATCTCTTTCCTAATCTCCATCGAGCCTTCCTGATTTGTTCTCGTTTAGTTCAATCAATGATTCTGTTTCCTTTTTTTTTTTTTCTGAATGTAGAAACATTCCTCAAGTGGCTATAGGCTCTATGTATTTGGAGGGATTTTCGGGGGAGGCCATGGCCCCTGCCAAGTGCCAGCACCCCCTGGGCCCTGGCTCGTGGGGATAGGATAGATCAAGATGGAAATGTGTCTTTCCAAACTATTTGGAGGGATTTTCGGATACAAGGAAATCTAGGGCGGATGCATTGTCCGTACAGATCATGTGGTATGACCCAGTTTACACCCCTACATTAGGGATGTAAATGGGTCTCCGATTATCCAGAGGTTCCGACCCGTTAAAAACTAGGTCCTTAGTTAGGCCAATGGGTCCGGGTCCGATTCAACCTTGGTTTCGACCCGTGGACCCGAGACCCGACATATTATCTCAATTTTTTAAAAATCTCTCTTAAAAACTATATTTTTTTAATATCATTCTCTACCTAAGTCCGGACCTGGATCTAGACCCTTAACCATTCCAGTTCTGGGTCCACCATGGACCCGGACCGGAACTGACCCACTTACAACCCCACCCTACATACACCACGTGAGCACAAATAAGTTTTGTCCACGCAACCATGGCCTACAGGTGTAAATTGGGCCGAGCCACCCAGGTCCAGCACGAGTCGACACATCAGTCAACTTGTTGTGGCCTAGCCCGGCATGCCCCAACCCGACCCAGGCACGGGCCATCCTAGGCCAAGGGGCCATGGCTCGTGGCACTGCCCAGCACAGCCCACACGTCTGGTCAAGGCATGACACAGCCTAACAGGGCTAGGCATTGCCCGGTGGCCTGGTCAATGAGTTATGAGCCTTAGTTATGAATCCAGATCCACTGTCTCGTTGAAACAAAGAAACACTGTTTCATCCAATTCACATTGGTCGCCTGTATAAAACAATGTATTCATTTTTTGCTTCGTGTTTTTATGCTATGATATATGAAATTAGGGATTTTAGTCAAGTGGTGAATGTGGATTAACTGAAACAATGATAATCTATTTCAAAGAAACAGGGCATCCAAACACCTTAGTTATTAGTAGGATGAAATTATGGGAATTATCTCTCCCAAGATAATCCATACGGTATAATTTATGGGTATTAGCATTAATTCATATGGATGTAAAATCTCTTTATTTTTTTCATTCCAAGGAAGCAATTAAGATGGTGCATTAGTTGGTATAAGATTTTACAAAACAGGAGATCCGAACTCATTAGAATTAGAGGCTACTCTTTTTTCCAACGCAAAGGAATTATTACTTACCATTAAAGATGGAGCATTGGGAAGGTATTTTTTCTAATCCACATATAAAATTAAATATAAATTTTCAAATTTAAAAAAAAAAAACAAAGAAAGAAAAAAGGGCATGTGCACCAGCCCAACCCGGACCTGCCCAACCCGGCCCATGGAGGGCATGGCCCAGCTTGCGCCTGTGGGTCGGGCTGGGCCGAGCCCCTGCCAACCTAGGCAACACACGGCCAGTTTCACACACCTTTAACATGGCCACTACTTTCAGTGGTCCAACAAATAAATGGGCTCACCTCGGACATACATTGATAGCTCCTAATGGGCCAATCTAGCCCAAAGGCCTAATAGTATGGGGTTCGATCTCATCTTGGTCCAGACCGGCTGGAAGCCAAGGCTTGGGAAGCATTTTTAAACTCTCAATTGAGGATGGCCTGAGAAAGATCACAAATTAGGGGAGAATATGACGAGATGGAGGTGGGCCGGTTATTTTGGCCCAATTGCTTTCACCAAAAACTTTGGGCCAAGCTTCATATGGTCCAGGTCAATTGACAGCCAAACCTGGGATTTATATGTTTTCAATATATTGTCAACGATAATGTGCAAAAAGTTACATGTTTAAGATAACAATGCCACAAGAAAATAAGTTAGTTGCATAGTGGGTACATGGGTTACAAATGCTCAATAAACTTGTGGAGGTCTGGTTTTTTACTGGAATCCATAGAATCCTTGTATGTAGAATTTTGAAAATGATGCAGCAGGGTAAGCATAGTGTTCCAAATGGGTGCTGAATGCTTTTTGAGATGTAGGTGTTTTTGTGGGAGAAGTTATGCATAAAAGTTTTGGAGAGTTTGGAGGACTCAAAGTAGCTGTTAAAATGTGAGACTTGGTGATAAGAAAACATTCATAACTTCACTTCCATGCCAATTAATTCCTCAGGTATCCCTCCAGGCATATGGCTACCACCACCAGGTCACAATGTTAAGCTAAATTCTGATGGCTCCTTCAACCCCTTTTCTCAATGCGCAGGAATTGGAGGCATCATCAGGAGTTCTGCGGGGACTCTTATCATGTATTTTGTAGGGAAGGTAACGACGACAAACGCCCTTGAGGCTGAACTTCATGCTCTCCTAGAAGGGTTGGAGATCTGTAAAAAGCTAAACCTCCAACATATATAGTTTTTGAAGGAGACTGCCTCACAATTGTGAATTCGCTGGAAAAATATGGGAAGCTCTCATGGTCATGCATGATTATTTGGAAAAGGGTAATTCAAGCATTGATGAATGTCCAATGGTGGCAGGCTAAATACTGCAAACGGCCAGCAAACAGAGTGGCAGATACCTCATCAAATCACCAACTCTGTTCCCAGCTTCTCTTCCCTTGGATGCTCAAGAACAATATCTCTAAGATTTGCAGGCTGCCATAAAGTACCATGACCTATTCAAGTTCTCTCAACAATGTGCTTAAGGATACAGGGTCCACTTCCAAAGGACCTTCTGAATGATACAGGGTCAGGTCAACTTCCAAAGCTCTGTTTCTTTTTACGAGATTTTAAACTCATTTAGTGAGAGAAGACACTAGCTAAAGCCTTCCTTTTTCCAAATCAAGTTTCTGTGAATTCCTATGAAATTTCATTAAATAGTTAGAAGAGCAAAGAACAATATGCATGAGACCAACGCATGTCCCATTTTGATAGGAAATGGGTATTGGCCATTCATAATTGTAATTAATTCAAGGAACAAAGGCCCATTGTTGATTTCCAGCCTTGAACCTCTACTCTTCACTCCTTTGAAAGAAGCCCTTCTCAAGGAATTAACATCATTCTGGTGGTGAGAGCCACATCTCACAATCAAACAAGGATTCCATTTACTGTATTCAGGAAGTGACTCTGCCGATTCGGGTTGGTCCTAGGATCACTCCGCCCCAGCCCATTTAATAGTTTCTTCAGACTGGGTGAGCTCACAGACATTAGACTATAGTTAGGGCCAAGCCATCACATTAACAGAGCAGTAAGCCTGTTTTACTTCAATTCAGTCAGATCTCTAGGTGAACAGACATATCCTGTCCAATTTATTATAGGACCTAACATTTAGACCCGGACAAAGCCCACAGACCAATAGACTTCGCCCAAGTCCAATCCATTGTATGGGCCTTGCCAAGTTGCATGCCTACCTTGGCACTGACACTGGAGACACAATGCTCTGCACTGTATCTGGGTTGCACTATGAAGTGTAGACACAAGTTCAGATCAAACAAACTTTGCCAACATAAAAACAGAAGAAGCTACTATTAGAGAAATAAGCATGTCACAGATGGATAGCATGCCTTGACAAATCACCCGAAATTAGAAATGTTAATGATTCATGAATTTCAAATGAGTTTTCTATGAACCCATTGAACTTTATAATCATGTATGAACATCCAAATGGGTTTAATCTGCCGCAAACACAGGTGCTTTGGAATTTGAAAGCTTGCTCACTTGCAATACTTTTTGAACCACACTCCAATATTAAGGAAGCTCTCGAAGTCAGACTGTGGCCTAAAAGGAAGAAAAAATAAAGCATGAGTCCCCCTTTAAATAGTACTTTTTCAAGCATAAATAAGTGCCACAAGAATTGCAGCACATGCATGTGTAACATGGGTGATACCATGGTACTGATTGTTCAAGCTTAATGAAGTGCCACATGAATTCCTGCACATGCATGTCTCAATACATGAGTGTTATACCATGGTACTGCAATGGCATTCATTATACCTCTCGATTCCATGAACATCATTGGGAAATACAATCACTTTGACCTCTACTCCTTTCTCCTTCAATGCACGTGCATACTACACATTTCAAACATGGAAAAAGATATCTTTCAATGATGGTATCAAACTTGAGGCCATTAGATTTCTCTAAACATAGCACATATTAGAAGTCTATAAACTCTCCAAAACTATTTACAAAGAAATGGCTACACAAACATGGGAAAGCTCAATTGGTAATGGTAAATTTTCGAAACAGATAAGACTTTCTCTACTTGAGGCATTCTTGTAAAAGCCATAAATTTTACAAGAAAAAAAAAAAGCCATAAATTTCAAAGAGCCACTTTAATGATTGTTCATAAGCTGAATGGCTTTCAAATGACTATGTCAAAACTACCAAGGGCCGCGGCTTGAATCCAACACAGGTCTCGCCTGGGTCCAAGTGTGTTAGGGTGGGTTTTACATGCACTTGAGTCCAATGGGCCAGACCAGACCTATGTTTAGGGTCTAAAACCCTTAAAAGGCCAGAACCAGGTCTAGAGTTGCAAACCCATCGGACCCTTATTACGCCCATTTTTATTTTATATATACCATGCACAAACCACATAAATAATAAATAATATTAGCATAAAACATGCATATGCCAGATGATAAAAGGACTTTTTTAAGTAGTTGTTTTCTGGTCCATATGTACCAATGGGCTTTAAACAGGCAGACTCATATTGGCCCATTTCCTAAATAGGAGGACAAGGATCCAAGCTCTATGGCCCCACTCAAACTCTTCAATTGTAAACTGATCGGGGCATGGACACGATACGTCCAAACTGAATCTGGTCCGTTGACTGTCTCATACAAAAAGTTAATAATATAAGCAATTTATGCACTGAAAAAAGAAGACAGAAACTCTTAGTCAAGTTGTTCGTTGGGACAGCCCATAAAATTTTAATCCTTCACCTTTAACCCCCAATAACTTTATCTTCCTAACATTAATTTTTTGTCCGACAGAGAAACTTATTTTTTAAGGTTAAAATGATTCAATCTAAAAAGGAGAGAAATAAAGATATAATAAGAAACTGGGAACATTCCCTGATGCAGACAATGACCCCTGAAGGATAACAACTAGGAAAGAAAAACCATTAAAAACCATATCACAAATCAAACTACCACCCCACAGGAGCATACCTAGAGCATCAGCAATAGATTTAGCTCCCTTGGAGTTCAATTCATCAAGTCAAGGACCAATCTTCCGAGGCAAAGGCAAGGGAAATTCTCCCTTGCCCACCCAACACTAGCTGAATACCCTTGGATCAGAGGGAAGAAACCCAAACTGGAAGTGTCTCGAACTCCAATTAACTTAGTAAGGAATTCAGCTTCATTAATGATCCTAAACCACCAGGCCCAAAGAAAAACATCATAACATTTACCCCGGCGTCATAGATCAGGCCTCCTATACGCGAGTTGAGAAGATTCCCTAAGAACCAGCGTCAAAGGATGGCTTCCACTAATCTAATATTCCAAGAAAAATAAAATTGAGTGGGCTAAGACGGATTTTGGGGATGTGAGGATCCAAAAATCTAATATTCTAGCAGAAATCCAGTCGCTGGATAAAGAGGAGAGAGGCCAGTTGTCCCTTAAAGAGAGGAAGAAAAGAATAGATCTAAAAGAAGAGTTTCATAGAAAGCTAATAGAGGAGGAGATAAAGTGGAGGCAGAGGTCTAGATACAGTTGGTTGAAGGAAGGTGATAAAAACACGAGATTTTTCCACGGGATGGCATCCTCAAGAAGAAGGGTAATTAGGATTTCTTCCATTATGGATGGGCAAAGAAGATTGGAAAAGAAAGAGGAGATTATAAATCACGTAGAAGATTACTTTGCTTCTCTTTATGCTGATGAGGGCTGGGAGAGGCCATCCTTGGACAACATGGCCTTCAATGGCATTGGGAATCATTGGGCTCAATGGCTGGAGAGGAAGCTTGAATAGGAAGAAGTTCATCAGGCAATTTTCGACCTTGCACGTGATAAGGCTCCAGGCCCAGATGGATTGCCATTGGAATGTTTTTGGGTGGTGTTGAGGAAGGATATTCTAGCCTTCATGGATGAATTCCATCAAAGGGGAAAGCTTTCTAAAGGCATGGGGGCATCTTTTACTACGCTTATCCCTAAAAAGCAAGGGGAAATTGGTATTAAGGACTACGGGCCCATTAGTCTTCTTGGAAGCATTTATAAAATTCTAGCCATAGTTCTAGCATGGAGAACTCAAAAGGTCTTGCCGGGTATAATTTCCAAAGAGCAAGGAGCTTTTGTGAAGGGGAGGCAGATTTTGGATGACATCCTTGTGGCTAATGAGTGTGTGCATTCAAGGTATAAGGATAGGCTTCCGGGGTTATTTGCAAACTGGATTTGGAGAAGGCCTATGATAGAGTGGACTGAAAGTTTCTTCAATATATGCTTAGAAGAATGGGATTTGGTGAAAAGTGGAGAAAGTGGATTCAGGAATGTGCATCTTCAGCATGGATCTCTATTCGGATAAATTGGTCTCCAAAGGGTTTCTTTCCAGCTGAAAGGGAACCAAGACAAGGGGACCCTTTTTTCCCTTTCCTATTTCTAATAATGGAGAAGCTATAAGTAGAATGATAAAAGGGGCAGTGAATGCAAGTTTATTTGAAGGTTATAAAGTGGCAAGAAACACCCCCACAATCAACCACGTGCAGTTTGTAGACGACACCCTCATCTTTTGTGGAGACAATGAAGACCAGATTAGAAGTGTAAAAGCTGCTTTTATCTGCTTTCAAGCTCTGTAAGGCCTTAAAGTTAACGTCTTCAAAAGTGAGCTAATTGGGATAAGAACTGAGAAGTCTATTCTTCTCAAATATGCAAATATCTTAGGTTGCAAGGTGGGAGATTTGCTTGCTTCTCATTTAGGGTTGCCTTTGTGTTTAAGTCGGCTACTAAATTGATGTGGAACCCAGTAGTGGAAAGGGTTGAGAGGAAGCTGTTTGTATGGAAAGCTGACTACTTGTCCATTGGAGGAAGGGTCACCCTCATCGAGTTAGTTTTGTCGAATTTGCCAGTACATTACTTTTCCCTCTGCAAAGACTTCAATTATTAAGCGAATAGAAAAGTTGCAGAGAGAATTCTTATGGTAGGATAACAGTCTTCAAAAGAAGTATCATTGATGGATTGGGATTAAATTTGTAGATCTAAGGAAGTAGAGGGTTTAGGGATCAGACCTCTTAGACCAATGAATCAAGCCCTTTTGGGCAAATGGCTTTGGAGGCTAGGAGAAGGATTGGATGATCTATGGAGATAGGTATTGGAGGGGAAATATAGTCTCCCTAGAAATGGATGGGATGTCCAGGATGCCCTAATAAGACGTCGGCAATATGAAAAGGAACCCTTTCAGTTAAAAGGTTCTTCTTAGAGAATATTAAATATCATATTGCATCGAGGGAGAGAATTCTTTTTTGGCAAGATTGGTGGGTTAGGGATAGGTCATTGGCTGCCCAATTTCCGAATCTATTCAACTGTGCCAAGGAAGCAAAGGTAAAATCTTATATGTCAAGAGCTGGTGCTCAGGTGGTTTGGAGCCCCATTTTAAGGAGGAATTTAAAGGATCATGAGGAATCTCAATTCATCTCGCTCCTTAACCTTCTAAATTGTATGTACATTCCGGAAAGAGGGGAGGATGAAAGGGTGTGGACTACCTCAAGCGATGGATCCTTCTTAGTTTCTTCTTCTTCTCGGCTATATCTAACAGATCGAAGGAGAGGAATGTGGTGAGTAGCATTTGGAAGATTAAGGCTCCTCCGAGGGTGGTAATCTTTGGGTGGATGGCTCTACGAAAAAGAATTCTAACCATGGATGACTAAGGAGGGGAAGGATTGTGGTCAATAGCTGCCCCATGTGTTTCAGAGATGAGGAATCAGTGGACCATTTGTAATATTCTGAGTTAGTTGGGCCCAAGATTAGTTTGGCCCAGGTAGGATCCTTAGTTGTTTAACTTATTTTTGAATTAGAAGGTCTCACGTGAAAGGTTTTGGAAAGGGAAGGAGTTGCTAATTAGGAAGTATGAAAGGACTAAGACGCTATCTCCTCTTTATATATAGACAACCAACGAGACCTTCTCTGTAGTATATACTTCTCTTTCTTTGTTTTGAGAGAAATCTGAGAGAGAAAGTTGGTGACTGGAAATCTAGGGGAAGAAGAGGAAGGAGCCAATAGGTCGGAAGACAATCGTTGAACGTCATTTTTGCGTCCGCACACCGCAAAAGCAACGATCGCGTATTAAAGGTGAGTGAACCTTCTTAATTAATCTCTAATGGTGCTCTAGACGATTGATAATGTTGAATTGAATACATAGAAGCATGTAAAACCTATTGATTAGAGTGAAATCTATTTTGAATGCAAAGGAAGCGTGTTATATGGCTGCCGGAATGATATAATTGATAATGGAATGCAAATCCAGGGAAATCCATCGAATAGGCATGGGTTTGTGGAACTTAGAGGCATGTCCTTACTAGACATAATACTGTTTTGAGGATTGTGGGGCCCCTTGGCCCACTGTATGATGGATCTAAACCATGGAATGGGGAGCATACATATAGGCGACCAAGGTGGTGCTGGTCCTATAGGGAGTGGACCCCGTTTGGGCCACCATCTACTTGATTTGCATGTTACAGGCGTGAGTTGGAGGCAAATAAGGCTGAATGTCGTCAGGGGTTGTGGGACCCATTAGTGGACCTAATCAAAGATCAGAACCCCACATCTGAAAGGGGACCCAAGGGCGACCCTTGTAGTGGTGGACCCTTAGAGAGTGGGCCCCATCTGACCGTACACTCTGTGGCTTTTATTATAACAGGCGATGGTATGGTATAACAAAGGGGAGCCTCTGTGTGATCTGTAGACTACAGGAAGGGTTTGTTGATGAATCCAATCCAATAGGATTGAAGACCATCCCTGGGCGAGCATAGAAATCAAGGACATCTGGGGTTTGGGAACAGTGGGAACCACTGTCCAGTAGATGCAAATAACCCAGGCGTGACTTGTTGTGGATATTTTAGAAACCTGTTTTGGATCTATGGGCCCCAAAGAATGCTCTGATAATGAATTAGATTCATGGATATGATACTTCAGCCTTAGGCGACCACAGACATCAAGATTGATCTTGGATTAGCCAAGTGGGACCCACCAGTTTGTTATCAATGTATATCAGGCGTGAAACACTTGTCTTTCCTAGGTTCTGGGTAGGTATATGTGACCTGAATGGAATCTATGAAGGAGGACAGCCTTGGGACTTGATATATGATTGAAATCTAACCTCTCTAATTAGATTAATCAAGGTATTGTGTGGGTTAAAATTAAATTATGTGGATTATGTTTAACTATGTGGACTGTTGTATTGAAATTTTAAGGTGATGCAGCGTAATATTCTATTTATGATAAAGAGTGGGCCACCCCTACATTTATTAATATCAATCATGACTAGAAGTGGGGTATCAACAAGTAAATTGTGTAGGGGGCTGGGTCCACATTACTGATTATGTAAATTTTTAATAATATTGAATTATGGTTGCTATGTGATTATGAAATTGTGCATTAGGTCCCAGACTAGGGATGTTGGACTTGTGTCCGAATGATTGATGGCCGTTGTGTTGGCTGGTCCTTAGTGGATGTGAATGGCCATTGTGTTGGCTGGTCCTTAGTGGACGTTTCAAATGAGACAGGGTCATGGTGACCGGTATACATGTATACGATAAGCCTTGGAAGTGTGGTAATGTGCATGGGCACGGATGTGTATATGGATGTACTTCTAATGATAATTGATCTATTGATTCAGATTTATTGATTATGTGATATTATGTTGTATACGATAAACCTTGAAAGCGAGGTAATGTGCATGGGCACGGATGTGTATATGGATGTACTTCTAATGATAATTGATCTATTGATTCAGATTTGTTGATTATGTGATACTATGTTGTATGCTGTTTGTGTAATTAGGAAAAATTCATTCACCAGTAATATTGATGTTGTATTGCCTCCTTCAGGTAATTTTATTGCGAGTGGGCCAGAGCAGAATAATGTTTAGCATGTAGATTTCGGCATGCGTGGCTGAAGGGAGAGAACGAGAAAAGTTCAAATAGTTGATGGAGGGATGAGCCCTTGTTTAGGAAAATTTATTTAATGCTTTAAGCACATTATTGATTTGAGTCAGGACATAAGTTTGATTACTCAAAGATTATTGATATTTATAATTGGAATTATATTTGGAACTAAATGCCTGATTCGTTGCGAAAATTATTTGATGAATGCATGGTGAATATTGCTAAATAATCACGATTCGGATATCCGATAGGGCCCCGGAATTTGGGTCGAGACACCATCTCGTGCTGAATTGTAAAACTGCTCAATTTATTTGGAATTCGGTGTTGAGTGGTTTGATTGCTACTGGGTTTTGCCAAGTCCCTCCCCAAACTTTTTTAGGCTTGGAAGGCTCCAATCGGGGTTCCTAGAGGTAAGGAGTTGAGGAGATTGACCTTTCTTGCAGTCCTATGGACAATCTGGAAGGAAAGGAACTCAAGACGCTTTGAAGGAGATGGATCCAGTGATAGCTGCTTGGTGGAAAAAACTTAGTTTTCAGTAGCTCTTCGGATGTCCATCAATCCATCTTTTAAAGGATATTCCACAGAACAGATAATGATGCATTGGAAGGAGCTGGCCTTTTCTTTTGCAGGGCCCAAGTAGTTTTGTTATAAGGGCTCTTCCCTATTTCTTTCATGTTTTCCCCTTTTTCTATTTTAGCTTGTTAGTATACATCTCTTGTACTGCCTGCCTTTGTTAATAAAACTATTAAAAAAAGGATGGCTTCCACCACTCTTCCAAAGGCAGAAGCCGAAAAAGGGAGCTTCTCTAAGGAGCAAACCCAACATCAATTACCACAATCCAACATTTGTCTAAGGAATCAGGGGACACTAAAAAAATATCATAGGGCACCAATACATAAGAAAAATGAATGGCAAGTTTGAACTCACCAGCAATATACCAAGAGCCCAACAACCTCTTAACTGAGTCTTGCACATCCGAAAAATCACCTCTCCAAGACACCTCATTTGGCCCATACATCCTTTATTGCATTGCTCCTTGTGGTGTGCTTTTTGTAATTTGTTTTGTACTTAGGCATTTCCAGAATCCTTTTGAACCCTTATCCAAGGAGGAAGGCGCCAAAGGGTATGAGTCTCTATGTTGGCAATAACCGAATCCTCATTGTTTGAATTGGTCTTGGACAAGAGCCAAAATATTGGCTGCAGCGGGCGTAGCAGTTAGTAACGAAAACGTTATGTAGTGGGTGATACGTAACGGTTGAGGCAATATATAGTAGGCGATACATAGCAGTTGCGCAATATGTAGTGGTGTAGCGGAATGAATTTTTTAAGTGGCCAAAAGAATTTAAATCTTGTGTAGTAGCCAATCTTGTGCTTTTTAATGATTTGAAACCATGTAAGTGTGGAGACAACTTTAGGAAATGATATTAAGGAGAAGAAATTGAAAAAACGGTGTTTTAAATTATAATTGTTTGGCTCTACTAGGTTTTAGACCGTTACGCCGCTATTTTTAAAATAGTGTAGTGGCCTCAACCACTATGGCCAATATTGCAGCTGCTACATAGTATTTTGAACCATGATCCTGAAAGCAAAAGAATTCCAAAGAATATCCACCTCCAACATCTACAGGGATTGGTGGCTTCAACTGATGGGCCTTGGGAGTTGCTCAGATGCTCCAAAAAGGACCTCCACACTAGTGGGTAGTGTGAATTTGAATGTGGATGGAACCTCCAAAGTGACCTCAGGACTTTCAAAATAGGGTGACCAGTAATAAAATCAAGTAGGAGTCACAGTTGTCTTATCAAAGCCATTTGATATTGGTTGGTCAAAGCCCGCTGAAGTACTACCATAGGGTAGGACTATGTGGAGACAGTACCAATTCCGGTACATTGGCGGAGCATGATACCTTTACAAGAGCAACAAGACTCACTCCTAGATAACTACTCGTAAATTAGTTTTCCCAATCTACTCCTGTACTTACTCTTCCTGTAAGCCCTTCCTAAAGGGTATTCATGTAATTGTACATTGTACACATCAATATAAATGCAGGGCACTCCCTCTAAGAAGGTACACCATTTTTCATGCAATCACATATTGTCAAACTAATCATAAAACTGAGATTGCATTGTCAAACAGTGGAGAACGATTAGAGGAACATGTTATTATGGGTCAGCAGGGAGGTTAAAGAGCCCTGCCCCTTCTATATGTTAAAAGAAATCAGAGCCTTGTTACCAAAACAACAAAAAAGAAAATAAAAAATAGAACCTAAAATGCTAATGCCACCTTTCACAAATGGCAAACTAAATGATTTGGCGACATCACAGATTCACAGTTGCAAACAAGGTAAGGAATCTAAGTGACACGCTAGATGTAATTTTTAGTGTCAATAGCATCTCAGCCACTATTATCTTATCTAAAAGGAAAAGTATATCTTACTTGCAATCCATTAGAAACTGGAACTCGGAGGTCTTGAGCTCCCAAAAGGAAAAGAGTAGGTGTCTTGACCTGCAGATACATCAAAAATCAGGTATTAATGGCAGCATGATGGATGAAAATACTTCCATTTGTTCCAGCAAATGCAGTCCTTTTAATACAACTTCAGCATGAAGGAGAACATCCTTTTAATCCAACTTCGGCATGAAGGCTATGATGCACAGATATGGCATGGATACGGCAAGGACACGCCATAGACATGGCTGGGACACGGATTTTACACATAAAAAGTGAAGTATTGGATACAATACGACACCATACGTTGCCCATTTTGAAGTATCCGTGCATCATAGCATGAAGGAGAACTTTTTCTTTCTTTCCTTCTTTCTTTGAATTTGATATGGTACGTAACAAGAAGTTGTCAACAATTACTCCAAGTATAAGAAAGCATTAAAATTTACTAGTCAGTATTTCTCTAACACTTCATTTTTCCCCCAAGTGCAATATCTCACCTTCAAGCTTAAAAGCTTGCATCAACATTGGTGATCATCACAATACTCTAGACCCCCATAAGAATAACATATAATTCAACAATCATCAACCTATGTCCACCACTATGTAACCAAACACAGGATGGTTTATGTTGCAGGTTCAGCGTGGCTATGGTTGTCCACATGCACACTATTCTGGTTATGAACACACACATGCACAGAACCCTTAAAAAGTACTTAAGTCCAGGGATGCAAATGGGTGGGTGCTGGGCCAGAGACAGACTGGACCCAGAACGGGAATTGGAATTGTTCTGCAAAGGAGGTTCTGGTTCCAGATCCAGTTCTAGCTCGGAACCTGCATTCTTGGTTCCAGACCTGGTTCCAATAAGAGGACCAGGTCAGGTTCGAACTTCTTTTTTATTTTTTGTTTTCTTTTTTCCTTAATATAGGGTATCATTCCATTCCAAAATCCAAAAAAGGATATCATTCTGACCTAATAACAGTGCATCAACCTTCCGCAGATGATAAATCTTAACATGTTCAAAACTAATATATAGGTTGTTACATGAAGTTTTTGACACTAACTTATACAAAGTTAAGAACCATGTCTTAAAAACACACATCCACAGGCTGGGTCCCGGCTCCATGGTTGGAAACTGTATGGATCTGGAACTGGATCCGTTTAGCAATGGGAACCTAAATTGCGTTCAAATTCCTGACCCATTTATGAATTGGAACCTAAAACCACTTCCAAACCCAATCTTTTACAGGTTGGAAGATCCAGATGATCAAATAATCAGATATTGGTTTGCATCCCTGCAGTTCAGTCAAATAAATTGAGGTGCTTCCAACCATCAAAAAATCAATTCCTCTCAAACTGGTTCAAGAAAAGCCTTAGTTTGCAGAAAAATCTATTCCTCGTCAACTTGCTGCTTTCAGGAATCTTTTTCAATTTAGAAGTTGAAGATAGAACCCTTTTTTGAGTGAGTTTTTTCCTTATTGCTCAGTCATCCATTTAAAAAGAACACTTTGATAAACTCACAACATACTGGGAAAAGTTAATAGTAGTGATTTAACCAAAAAAAAAAAAAAAAATTGTCGGAGGTGTTTAAACTTATATATGAATCCATTCACCAGTATTTAGATTGTCCTTTAAACACAATGTTAATAGTTAACCCAAGCTGAAACTCGGTAAGCGCACCTTTGATAGGTGTGAAATAGGGGACTTGCTGTATAAAACAGAAAGTTGTTCCATTGAGGGTGCCTCTGTAAAAAAAGTCTTCCCTTTGCTACCATAGGCTTCCACATAACACCAATCAGGGATATCTGTAGTGCCAACCATCAGTGAAAGATTACAAACCGGATTTCTGACACAAGCTGCAACAAAGCGATCTGGTGCCTGTAGCAAACAGAAGGACAAGATAAAGCCATTAGCAAAAACAATATTGTCTGAAATTGGCAGCATCAAAAAACGAATGGTTATGAAAAGAAAAAGAAAAAGAAGCTACATTATTCAGGTGATGTAGCATAAAAACTTCAACAGTGTAATTGTACACACTAAACACACATGGATAAACGCTTACTGTTCAAAAAAAAAAACAGATACAGCCATTAGCATCTACATGGTTCTTATGTACAATCCACCCTATTTTCTGGGCCACCTAGCCCATATATGATCAAGTTACCCCCTCACACACACTATTAGCCAAAGAACTGGTACAAGCCCAAATTTGACACTCATCCAGTCATCCTGTTGTAACCTTGATACACATTGTTACATCGTTCTCTATCAGTTTAAGCTTTTAGAGCAAGTGGTTGTCAACATGGTATCAAAGCGGAATGTCGAGTGTGTGAATCCCTGGGGCTGTTGTGCCTTGTATTCTCCCAAGAGGGTGTGATTCCCGTGCGGAGCCCCATGTATTCTCCCATGGAGGGTGTAACTCCCATGAAGGAGCCGCACGTGCACGCGGGGGGAGGAAGGGAGGGTGGTTGGGGTTGGGGTTGGCTTGTAACCTTGATATACATTGTTACATCATTCTCTATCAGCTTAAGCTTTTAGAGAAAGTGGTTGTCAACACATCCAACAACTACTTGCATCTAGATTGAAATTAAAAGTAAACCTTGCCTCCTAAAAACATCAAACTTGATGACCATAGATCTAGGGTTTAGGATGATCGAATAGGGTTGACATTTTGTGGACTCTTAGGTCACATTGAGATCTTTCCATCCCACACCTCCCCCATGATTGGTGTGGCCTCATGTGGGCCCCACTGGCAAGTTTGTACCATGCTATGTGTGGACGGGTCTCACCGGAATAAAACACTATATATAAACATATGCAACTCTTCAGACACGGATGTAAAGGAAGTAATCTGACATGGAAATGGGATGTCACACATCATATTAAGTACAAAATTATCACAAAAATTTGTGAAAATCCATATCATTTTGCTATTTCTCCTGTGGATCACATGCAAACATGGCCAACACCTAAACAGAACCAAGGTGCACTGAAATCAAGTAAGTATTATTAAATTGACAAAGGCTAGAGAGTCTGCGATGGTAGCATGGGATGAAGAACATTAGATATGGATGCACATGCAGGTTGAAAGTAGAATCAAAATAAAGTTATTGAAGCAATAACCAAAAAAAAAGAAGATAATAATCATACAAGAGCCCATAGTCGAGTATGGGAGTTGGGATTTCAGCTAAACAAAGCTAATCAGAGAAAAATCAATACTGTGTTAACTTCGGACTTAAGACAAGGGAATGTGCAATTTATAAAGATCTGAACTGAAATCAGGACTTTTTAAGGGATTTAAATGGAACAGCCCAAACATCAAAAGTGGAATTCTGTGCACTACACCTGGCCAATCAAGTGAGTTGTCAGAAAACCACCATGTGATCCTCCCAAAACAGATACTTTAGATGGGTCCGCAAGTCCCCTTTCAATTACATAGTCCAAAGCTGCAAGTACATCACCAACATCCTGCCCACATTAAACATTTAAAATTAAGGTTTACATAAAATTTCCAAATCAATTTCATGAGACTAGTAAGATAAGCATGTCTTCCTTGAAAAGCGATGCAGTCCCAATTTGACACAATGGGACTTGCTAGGGCCCTCATAACCCAAAAGCAGAAATATTCGAACAGCTAGAACAATATGCAAAAATCCAGAAACTTAGTGGTGAAGGAACAATGCTTAAAAATCACCAAACTCGCCTTAGAAGCCTTCCACAATCTCTATGCATCATACAACCATGAGAGGGGATAAAAAACAGCATAACAATGCTATTTTTCATAGAATAAAACAGCTGAACAAGACTGATGAAAACAGTCGACCATACAACCCTTTATATAATACTTAAATCATCTCAAAACCCTATTAAATGAAACCTACTAATAAGACTTCTATTAAGATTAGAAGTCTTTACAATACTTTCCTAATCACATGCATAAAAAAACCAACAAAAAAATTTCCATAAAGATTACTGAAAGAAATAGGAAAAATAGAGATTTCAGAAATCTGTTTGTCAAAGACACTTTGGAGGAGATCTGGTGTGGAGCCCACACGGCCCACCTTCTCACAACTCCCTGGCGACTCTAGTGGAGTGAAGCTTCAGTGGGTTGGGCCCTGTTTGCCCCACCAAACACCAGACCCAAACTGCCTGCACTGTCAGGTTCTGGATTTTCTGAAAAATTTGTAAAATAGTCCCTATACTTCTGTCTATTCCCAAAACAGCCCCTGAAACTCATATTTTTTCTTTGGGCCCAAGTTTTCAATCAAAACTCGTCAGAACCCTTGTGGACCATCTTGGGATGCTCCAATTGTTGAAAATAGGTTTCAGCCATTACAAAAACTAGATCTTCTTCAATTTCTGCATTAACAAGTAATTGGAAGATCTAAGCATGATGAGATGGTAACATGAAGGGGAAAAGATAATACCTGGGAGCCAACTTTTCCTGGAAGAGATTGCAATGCCTCCTCCCCAAATCCTAATGAGCCTCTGAAAGAATTAGTGCACATTAATCAAAGCTGTTTTTTGAGTAAAACTACCATCTAATATTGGCGGCAGAAAGATAACTGTATAATTACACAGCCATGAAAAGTTTATAGGCCACCTGTCAAAAATTAGGGCCTTTTTAATGTTAAAATTTGAAGTATATATAAACAGTAATTTTCACCCGAGAGATACCTCTCGTGGTTCCACTGGGAGGCAAAAATCTCAGCCCCTTGTGGGACCCACTTGGATGGTTTCTGATCATGGCGTACAGAGTGATGGAAAGCTCTCATTTGGATTAGATTTTGTGCCAAAAAGCAGCCCAACCAGATCATCTTGACCCTTGGTTTAACGGCCTCAAAGTTTAATGGTTTCTTAACTCCCATTTTTTAAGTTCTATCCAACAGCAAGTTTACAACCCAGATGAGTGGAGAAACGAGGTTGGAGCCAATTCGGGGCGTGGACTGATAATAAGTCTCACAAGGGAAAAATATTTACCTCTCATCAAAACCATGGAAGGTACTGTAATATCCCTAAGTTTAAAATTCAGGCGAGGACTTGTGTTTAATTTAAAAAATGTGTGCTTCTTTATGTAGTTATTATTTATTATTTATGTATTTGTGGCGTGGGACCCATTTATTGTATAGAACTAGGCTTTATTTGATTCAACTTTAATTATTAGACATTGGGGGGACCTAAGTTCTAGTAGGACTGTAGGACCCATTGCTTTAAGTTGTTAAAATTGAGCATGCTAATTGCTGAGAAGACTAACTAATCACTAGAGATGGGACCCAATATTACTAATGCACACAAACCAGGTCCCAAAAAGGGACTCGCACAAGACTTCATGGAGGAATCCTGGTACCAATCAGGTACCAATCAGGCTTGGACTGAAGTTGTGGGTGATTTCAAGGTGGTAAAGGTAGCGGCATCGTTGGCTTTGGCTTTGAAAAAAGAAGTGATTAATTCTTTTGTGGGAACTGCTTCTTGTCTGGATGTAACTGAGGGAGATATTCTTCGCTGGTTGACTTTGGAGGTGAAAGTGCAAGCCGAAGTGAAAAAATTACACTTTTGTCTATTCTGGATTCATCCAAGGACAGACTTCTCACAGTTGGTGAAAATGGGATCAGTTATCATTGATAAACCTGTTCAGAGGTTGGATAGTTGGACGGAGGTGATTGGGCCTGTTCTACAACCTATTTGGGTTCAGTTCGTTGGCGTTCCTTTACATGCTTGGGACAAAAAGGTGTTCCGATGTCTTGGTGAGTGTTTGGGTGTAGTTATGGAGATTTATGATGAAGCCAACACCAAACAGAGACGTCACAGGGTATGCTTAATGGTTATGTACGATCCTCAGCGACGATTGCTGTAAATCATACCCCTGGAAGTCGAAGGTGTCAGGTTTCCTGTGTCTGTTATTGTGGAGGATAGTTGCTAATGCTGCAAGAAGATGGAGCTGTCGGAATTATGCCGTCGGGAGAAACCTATGTCGGAGAAGCAAGATGCGATTTTTCCGGAAGGTGATGCACTGATTGATGGCGGTTTTCAAGGTGATTTGAATTTCAAATCTCACATCCAAGCTGTTAGCGATCCTTTCGCAAGAGATTTGGAGTCAGCACAAGAGAAGTTTGCAAGGGAGGCAGGAAATGGAAGTTTTGATTGCTCCAATCACGGCGACGAAGGTGTTTTCGTGGCGGAATCAGAGCGACAATCCCCCTTTTCGCTGAACGCCAGCGAAATCAAATGCGTGATGACCTATTTGCCCCTTCTAGTAATCTTATATTACAAGAGAACTTGGAAGGCCCAGGTATTGCTGATATGGATGGTTTGGCGACCCCAAAAAAGGCCCAGGTGCATTCAGTTAAGGGAAGTGACCCTTATATTGATGGAGCTGACACTCAAATACAGGTTATAGATCATGGTTCCAACCCTGTTGGGCATGATTCTCTGGAAATTATTAGGAGGAATGAGGATCGGTGTTGGGGAGATCGTTGTTCAGACAGTGATGGTATTTCCTACGACAGTGAGCATGGTGCCAATCCTAAGATTCTAGAAGATCAAGCTTTATTGGTGGTGGATTCGATGGATAATGTTGAAGCTCTAGCTGTAGGTGTGCCTAATAATGACTGTGAGGTAGATAAAACCAGTAGCCTTATTGAAGAAAAAATGCTTGAAATAGCCAATCTGTCGGGAATTTCGATGGATGACCAGTTAGGTGGGCTGAGAAGCTTAATTCGTTATATGATGGAGGAGAAGAAGGGAAGAAGTACGGGAGGCCACAAAACCAAAAGAAATCCAAAGCACATAGAGAGGTAGAGAAATTAGCTTGTTCTGTTAATTATGATAGTCCAGATAAGCGTATGGGTGTGGCATTGTTGGAATTATGAAGCTTTTATCTTGGAATGTTCATGGGATGAACTCTGTTTCCAAGAGGGTGGTGTTGAAAGGCGTGGTTCAGTCGTTTAAGGGAGAATGTCTGTTTCTTCAGGAGACTAAGATGGAGGTTATTGATATTCAGATAATTAGATCTATTTGCCCATATTCAAATAGTCAGTTTGCTATGTGTCCTTCTATTGGTGCTTCAGGGGGCATATTATTAGTCTGGAATGCGGTTTATTGGCAAAAGATGGATGATTTTGTGGGAATGTTTACTGTTTCTGCTTTATTAAAAGATGTCCGATGTAATTCAGAATGGGTAGCAACATCTACGTATGGGCCATCATTAGAGTATGGGCCAACTTCTTCTAATGATAGGGTGGAGTTTTGGATAGAACTTTCTCGGGTAGCTGGTTTATGGAAGCACCCATGGGTGGTGGGAGGGGATTTCAATAGCATCAAATTTCCATCGGAAAAAAAAAGGAGGCTCTGTCATGACTTCAGCTATGAGGGATTTCAGTGATTGGATTAGGAGTAATGATCTTGTAGATTTACCCTTACGAGGAGCTGATTTTACATGGTCTAATATGCAGAGGGACCTGATTATGTGTCGGCTGGATCGGTTTCTAGTGTCTTCTGATTGGCTGGATATTTTTCCGGATTGAATTCAAAGAGCATTGGCTAGACCAATTTCAGATCATTGTCCTCTCCTTGTTGAGACTGATTTGGAAGATTGGGGTCCTCCGCCTTTTTGTGTAAAATCTGTATGCCTGAACTATCCATGCCATTCCCTACATATCCATTGGTATATGGGCATCATAATTCCTAAGCCTTCTCAAAGGACATGATATTTATGTTACTCCTCATAGACAGTTAACTCATGAGTCCTTCACACATGCTTGATGCTCTGAAGTATTGTCTACACAATCTACCAGCAAGAATATGCTAAATGGAGAGCTCAAGCTTTTAGCACATTACATGATATTTGATCTATGGAGACAGACTTAGTTCCTGATGGAATTAAACGAAACATGAATGCCTGGAAATGATATGGCACAATCTTATACTTAATCAATTAATAAAATCAAGAACATAGAACTCACCTATAGTTCACTAGAAGCAAGTTAAAACCCAATGCAGATAGAAATGCCAGAGACTTTGAGTAGCTTGATACTGAGACTGAATGAGGTCCACCATGAAGGATTAAGATTAGCGGATTACATGGTCCATTCATTTGGCTATCTTTGCATGATTCATCAGTTAGGGAGTTTGAATGAGAGACGAATATGGCTTCAAAAGGTTTTCTGGCACCTACAAATTTTAAATACAATTTTATTAATGAATCATATTTTTGCATGTAACCAAAAAAATAAAATAAATAAATAAATAAATAACAGCAAACAGCTTGGAGTTCTATTTGTTCAAAAGAATCAATTTCAATGGACCGGAACATAAGACTCAAATGTCCACAATGCCCATGAAATAATAGCATATAATGGTTCACTTTGACAGAAATCAGTATGTAAAGGACAATATGTTACCTTTTGAAATTTTTTCAGAAGCACTTTTGACAGGAATCTTCATAATGCTACAATGAAGTGATGACAACAATGATTTGGCCTGTTGCAGATGACAGTACAAGATGGATTTTATATTTTACGCCAACACATGCATTAAAATGTTACAGTTTAATGTATGTAAACAGAAAAATGGAAAGATTAAAAAAACTGAGGTCGTCAACCTTTTCAGAGTAACTCAAAGGACTTGAAACATCTAGCCAATTCCATCCAACACTTGAAATGGACTGCTTCTGTTCTTGAAAGCATCCATACTTGATTTGAGGAGGGTCTATTGGACTGCTAGAAACTTACATGGAGAAGCAAACAATCAAAATTTTAAGATGTCCATATCATTTGACATGGCATCTGAAGTGAATCAGAAGTAAATTTACCTGCAAGGATATTGTCCCCATCTAATGCAAGAACATTCCATGACGAAGCTGATACAGAAGGGCTGATTTGAGATATTCTACATCTGTATAGAAGAGATACATAATTAATATTTAACCATATGGTGAAATCAACAAATCTTTATCAGTTACCTTATCACATCAATAGCAAGTATTACTTCATTACAACCCCAGGTGGAGGACAAAATCATAGTGCATCCATCAGAAAGCCATGGCTGATCAAGGAAGCTTGAAATGTAAAGCCCAGGGAAACCACCATCCTCAGGACACATCACAACTGGGACCTACAAAAATGTTCATACGGATACCGTTACTCATAAGCCAATTATAAAAGAACAGGTAAAATGTATGATGATATGAAATAAAAAGAACATTTATTGTCAATAAGTTAGGGCATGCAGAACTCATAAAGATATGCGTGCAGCGAATTTCACACATAATTCAAAGCCATGAAAATTATTGCATACACAAATCAAATGCACAGTGAACACCCAGAATACTCTCACTGTCTTGACCAAGAATGTCTCCCACTCTAAATACAATGTGTATGTCTCCAGCTCCCCAAAGTTCAGAGAAGGATTGAAAAGATGAGAATTGGTAGCAGCACTCCAGAACTAGCTGTATTATATCAATATTAGGATTTTCCACATAAAAAGTTTGCATCCATGCCACGAGGTTAGCTATTTTCAGCAAGGGCATAATATGCATACATGGGCCAGGATACAAGAATCATCATAATAACAATAACAAAACAGAAAACAGAACATAGAAAACTAATGTCTTCAATTTGATAAATGCTGAAAGCAAACAATGAGATGCATGCATCAAGAGTTCACTACAATATGCATTATGGCTTCACAAGATATCAACAGGTCAAATTATGATAAACTTCTACGGCTTTCCCAATGAGCTGCTTACCACATCAACTATGCTTATATCTGGGTGTGGTTTTCCATCAGTAGGCCAATCCATTTTATGAAGAGAGTCTGTAGCACAATGCGCACCACTATCCACAGCACTTTTTGCAGATAAAAATACAAGAAGCTTTCCATCTGGACTGTTTAAGTGTAAAACAAATTATTAATCAAAATCAGCTTTTTAAGAACAACCTCTGTTGATGGTTTCAAAGATGGAACTTATTCCATTTTGTAATTGAACTATTGCATTACCTTATGCAGATTGCAATGTGAAACGCTCATGACTGAATGACAACACTATCAATATGTATAAATTATGAAACAATACGCACATGCATTGAAAAGGGGACCCAAAAAAAAAACGTCAAACAAGAGGAAGATGACCCAGAAGCAAACTGAAGACCAGAACACCACTATCGTCAATATATATAACATTAAAAGAAATTATGAGCCATATTCAGAAGAATCAGAACTGAAACATCAGCTAAATGAAACAAATCAACAATAGTTGAGACCTGAGCTGAGAATACAAGCTCTCAGTAACTAAGCATTTTCATTAAAGAGAACATAAATGCAAAAGGCTTTGGTAAAAAAATAGCTTTGGTTTTCCTCTCTTGTCAAAGACTGCAATCTACTTAATAGTGATGATTCTGCCATCCTTGGCCATGAGTCTAAGGCAGTCTAGGTGCTTACTCCTAGACCCTAGCATACCACATCGGTTTATCAGAGCAAATAAAAATCCCAGCAGTCTCTCTCCTGTGGTCTCCATCTTCTTTTCCCATTCTTTATACTTTTTCCTGATAATTGAAAGGTTTTAATGTTGAAAATACAATACCCGACCTATCCCAAAATCCTGTCCAAGTTCAGTCCCTATAACCCACCCCTTCAAATCCCTTGATCTTCCCCTATTCTTCCGTAAAACCAGCCCTTCATACAACCCTGATTCAGCCAACAAATCAGTATCAGTCATTTACAGAATCTGACCTACAGACTATCCTGTAAATAGAAACCGTCACAAGACCATGATCTCTCATTAGACAGTCCATAACAGGCCCTGGTACAACCTGTAATAGTGTCCCAAAAGTATCCCACAGTCCTTAAAACGTCCATTAATCCTGCCAGTAAGCAGTCCCTATATCAGCGTCTTAACTATCCTTTAGAACAGCCCATGTACCTGTTCAAGTTTCCAACACAATCAGTTGTCTTACACCCAGAATCAGCCCCAACTACAGCCCAATTTCGGGCCCATTTGAACCCCCATAGTGTCAACAAAAACAGGTTCAAGGATGTCCATTAAAGGTGGTCAAAATTTCATCTTAATACCCCCAAACCATTACTGAGATTCAGACAATACTGACCAAGATATCGGTCTACTAGGTTGATTAAATATCCCTAATCACATCCCAGAAAAAAAAAAAAAAAAAAAAACAGCTTGATCCCAGCCTTACCACGTGGGCAGACTTCAGTCTGACAATCCAACACCTATGTCCTGCCCAGATACAAACATCAGATGGACCAGATCTATACGCTCAGCCATATCTGCCCAAAGTGACCAAACCCAGAAAAGATGAGAAACCATCATCTGGAGAGTTTCTCATGAAGATGGCATGAAACTTGATTTCATTGACCGAACCATATCTCATTTAGAAAGAACCAGGAATTGTACAAATCAAGCTCATACTGACCTAATACAAATCAAAATGAGGTGGAGATTACTAATCGACAACTGCATATCACAGTAGAAAATCTACAAGGGAGGACCTATAGATGATTCGTAGAAGCTCCTTGGAAGGAAAATTCTAAAACAAGCCTCTTGCAAAGTGCCAAGAAAGATGAGAATCCTATGACAGTTCTTAGTCCACAAGTGGAAGAACTTGCGTCCAAAGAAGACGAACCGGATCAACCAAAATGATAGTTAAATGTCTGAATCCTATGATGCTTAGATATGGATAAAGTATGGGTATCGAGGATATGGCTCAGTACTTCCTGAAATCCAGGGCGTGGATACGGATATAAGTTACTATTCATAACATGAAATTTCATATTTTATAGTAAGACTTTTACACAAAGAACCCACTTTTCTTTACAAAATTTCTAAATCAACAAAGCCAACTGCTTGCAGTCCTTTCTCACATTTCTTATATTGATATGTTAAGAGAACTAATAAAACATCATGAAATAACAGATTAGAAATTCATGTAATAGATTTTCTTTTCAAAAGGAATATTATTTTATGAAGGCCAGGGGTGGAAATGATGAATCTATTCACAAAAAATTAATCCCTAATAAACCTTTTAGAAAGAAAAAATTCTTAATACTACCCGCGGCCTTCATAAACAAATTGTTTCACTATTATTGATTTCTCTTGTGCCCCGCTAGTAATACCAATATCACAAAGTCATGGTAGTGGGTCTAAAGACAATGATGGGCTAGAATTTTTTTCTAGGTTTTTTTTTTTTTTTCCTGAGGAGGGGGTGTGAGGAGGGGAATATTGCGAGTTAGAAACAGTTTAGCAAAAGCCATGCCAACGAAAACACTAAATTATTCATTGTGCCAACTATAGCACAGGATAAACTTAAGTTTCGTAGGGTAGCACCCTGAGGAGAACATTCCAACTTCTGTTCAAACCTAATAGCACAAATATGTACCCATCACCATCCTCTGATCTTTAAATCTATTTCAGCTAGCTAATCACATACAGATCTCACGTGCAATTTTATTTTCAATAAACTGTTCGTACCCTTTCATTCACCCAGAAAAATTACAGAAGAAAAGGACGAAAAAAGCGATGGTGAAATGATAGGGTCAAGCACTTGATATATAAAGTAGAACAAACACAAAAAAGAACCCTATCTTCCATTTCAGGAAAAAAAAAAAAGGAAAAGAAAGAAGAACTATATATTTATTAAAGCGCTCATCACAAACAGGAAGTTCATCAAAACCTTTCGAGTTTCAGTTCTTCCCCGGCCAATTCTTGAGAAGGCATCCTATTTGCCTTGTGAAGTTCCAGGATACAGCCTTAATTATTTGGAAACAAGACAAGTAATTCCTTAAGAACAAAACTATTGAAAAATTGGTTCACTGACATCAATAAAAGTAAAATGTAAATACCCAAACAAAAAAAGTTGAAACTAAGCATAGGGAATACAAAATACCTGAATCGGGGAAAGAAAGCACTACTTATGCCTTGAGTCAGATTGATCGCAGTTGCTAAATCAACAGTCACATTACCCCTGGAAAGTTATAAGGAACCCAAAGTTGCCAAAAGGCAGAGTGAGGTGATCAAACACTAATTATAAAGATCAGAGGGAAAGTAACATAAAATGAAAATTTCTCAAGCAGGCCCACTTCATTTAAGGTTCATCTACTCACAATTCATGAAATGGAGCACTGACTGCGTACAAGGCACAAGGTCTATTGTAACAGTACTTTATACCAAGCTTTCGAGGAACTTGCTGTGGGCCATTTTTTGATGACCACCCAACAAATACCAAATATTTTTGTGAGCTGGTCGAAGACGATGGTGCCCATACAACTTGGCCAACACTCACGGACTCCTCAATTCCCTCAACAGCTCGAATAACACCACTGAAAAGGTAAAGGCTCAAAAATTAAAAACTAGCTCACATATCCTGCACAATGAATCTCCTCAAAATTCTATTGACATATAGGTGGACACAGAAATAAGTCAAAAAAGGACCTGTTGACGTTGAGAACGAATAGTGCAGGTTTCCTTTTCCCGGCATAGGTTTCACCCCAATCTTCTTCCCAATCTCCTTGACCTTTCCAGATACCACAGTCCTTGTCAGAAGCTCCTTTTTTGTAGCCAGAACCATCAAAGGTGGGCTTAGGTGGAGATGGTTCTTCAGCAACATAAGCAATGAAAGTTTCATCATAGTTCCAAGAGATACCCTCAAACCTAGCAAAGCAGAAGCATTTTTCTCAATTATTAACTCCAATGCCACTATAGCTTGGCCAACACAGTTAGCAGATATGACAGTCTCTAATAATAATACAGGCTAAGATTGAGATGCTTCTTCAGCAGATCAAGCAATGAGAAATTTTTCTTTCTTTTTTTTTTCTTTTTCTGGGTAGTTCTTTTTAATTTATAAAGCACATTCGTAAGAAGTAACATCCGCTTAGCACCCCACAAATAGTAGACATTACAGCCTAATGATGACTAAAGTATATATTAGTGAGATTAATTGAGTTTAAGTTGTCAGTGGCTCTATCAGACACTTGGCGCATGTACATTGACATCTAAACTCTTCACCTTGTGGGCCCCACAATTGATGCAGCCTGAGATGGCTGTGTAATTTACAGAGTAGACGTAGTCACGTAGAGACACTGGAAACCCGTATCTATTGAGAGGAGACTCTAACATTCATTTGATTGGATGGATAGTGGACTCAGTCAACACCACTAAACAAAGATTCAAATGCCGGATTCTTGCTTAGAGGAAAATTCAGACAAACCAATGATACACAAGTCAAGGGCTTTTTTCTCTAAAAGGAAGATGATCATCTTCTTTATTTCCAAAGAGACATATAACTATATATACAATGCTATTAAGGCATCTAAGGCAGAAACTGCTAAAAGAGCCAAATTTAAATAATAATAATAATAATAATAATAATAATAAATGAAAGGATAAACCAGGCCAAGTTCAGGCTTAAAAATAGAGATTGAGGGTAAATTGGTCAATCTTTGCTCAAAGATTAGGCTTTGGACCCACAGTCATTCTTATGGGTACATCATTATCCCCAACCAAGAGAAAATTCATACTTGAATTTTTCAAAAGGTCCTTTTTAAGGATTCCAGCTGATTGAGGTTCACTTTAGACTGAAATGCATATTGCATATTCAACGTCTGGCTTTGTTCTTTCTATGGAAGAGGCGTTGTTGGTATGGACAAAGAG
The DNA here is from genome assembly GCA_028538565.1 of Umbellularia californica. Taxonomy (NCBI): domain Eukaryota; kingdom Viridiplantae; phylum Streptophyta; class Magnoliopsida; order Laurales; family Lauraceae; genus Umbellularia; species Umbellularia californica. The sequence continues at coordinate 17,122,205 of JAPQWN010000012.1, read as the reverse complement.
TTTCTTTGAGCCCAATGGCAGATGGTGAATCAACATGAACCATGCATCAAATCCATCCAATCAATATGGAGTGTTCTCAGTTTTGGGTAGGGAATTTACATCACATAGTCCATGTTTGGGTTTGATAGGAATCAGGTATGTGAATTTGTTTGGATGAAGGGAAGGAGATAGTGCCTTTGTTTTGCAGGTGGTGGAGATATGGAGTTGGGAGATGTTCGGTAGAGGTTAGAATGCTAGATGCAGGGAACAAAGGTTCATGTTTTACAGCTCAGCTATGGATCGGGTTTTAATTAAGACAAAGAATTTGAACCACTAAAAAAAAGGAATGGCTGCGGCGGCTAAAAGTCCATGGATCAAGTGAGTTTCAGTGAACTGCCCAAAAATACAGAGTCAACAATGCTAAGCCTCTGATCAAAAAATGTCCTATTAAAAAAGACACTCAATGGAATTTTGTTAAACCTTTTGCAACTAACCATTTCGACTCCTTAAAAGCATCACTTTTTATTTGGGCAGAAAAAAAAAAAAAAGCATTTGGTTAAAAAAACAACTTAGTTAAAAGAGTCGTGAATGTCCATTTCCCAGTCAGTATTATTCTTAAGCTTTCATCCCGTCAAGATAAGGTCTGCCAGATGGTCAGTTTGGATCTTGTATCATGTGCCAAATGTATGAAGTGATTAATAATCAATGATATAGCAAAAACAAAAACTCTAGTTTTTTCCTATGTAGTTCTTCACCTTAAAATACTAAATCATCCATCAACAAAAACAAAAGTATAGAGAACATGTTACCATCCATCTGTATAGATTGAACCATGAACAGATTGTGGGATAGGAATTTCCTTTAGCAGCTGCGAGGGGCCCCATATTTCAAGCAGTACTGGGGATCCAGTTTCTCCATTCTTAACTACAAGGAGCTTCAAACCCGAAGGTGATGGCACAATTGTGGACACACCTGTCATCTCAATGGGAAAAGGAGACCATTGAAAACTTACAGAATGGTTACTTTCGTTTGAGATAAAAGCGGATAGGATGTTTGTCTTCCTTTTATTTCCAATGAGATTGCTCTGACTAATGGAGAACATAATCTGGGAATTATTTCCTGCAGTAGAAGATTCCATAAAGAATGTTGAGCCGCATGGTCTAGTCGGCCAGACACAAAAGTGATAGACAAACATTAAATGGCGATCTGATGCCAGAAAGATAAATGAAAGAAGCAAGAAGAAAATATTCACAGCTTTAAAATGTACCAAGGACGTTACACTTTCAGGGGTTATGCCGCGTCAACATATTTTATGATGCGGACAGCAGATCAATGGTCAGGATTAAAACAACCAAGTAAAAATAATTTAAAATAAAAATCTAAATAATAGAAAATAACATAAAATGAATGGGCTGGGCCCAAAGCCTTGGTCAAGACAAATGGACTGGGCCCATTGGCTGGTCAACCCATGGGAAGCATGGGTTTGTCCTGCATCACTTTAACAGGGAAAAACACATTGAAAACTCAGCTCTGAACATGAAAATTGTTCTTCGAAATAATAAAACTAAAATTAGTATCAAACAACATTAATAAATAATCTAAACTAAACATTTTAAAAAATAAGTAATTTACACTAATTTTATTTTTTTTCATTTTTTAATTATTAGAACAACTTACAAATAGTTACAATATACTATTAAAGCTTTTTTTTATATGAGCAATTTTAATTGAGTTAACGAAAAAAACTAATAGATAAAAGAGAACAAAATATAAGGATCCGTCCATCAAAACTATGGACGCCCAAAAAAGAAACAAAAGAATATATCCATATATATATATATATATGAAAAAAGAAAAAGCTAGAAAACAACATGAGTGGAACATAAAGTTTTCCCTGGATGCGCTTAATTTAATTAGCATGTCCACTAGCACATTCTCTAGTCTGTCCACCCTTTTGACCAGAACTCTAATAACAGAAACTCTCACCGGACAACAACCAGAATGGGACTAAATGTGGTTTACACTTCTCCAATCACCAACACCATAATATTCTTAAACCATCTTAAACATTTAAAGGGCCATTGAACGAATCTTTGAAGTTTCAAAGCCATTCAACATCACCTATATCTCCGCCAGCTGCCAGACCCGAAATGGAAAGGCAATTCGATATATGTTGTAAAGACATTTAAAAATTAAATACATATTTACAAGTAAGTAAAATATACTTTCTTAGAAAATATAGTATATTTGTACGGAAATGCAGGCACATCCACCACCAACACAGGTGTCCATGAAGGTATGAAGGTACATGTTTTCTATTATAAAAAAAATAGAGTTTACACTTTTATTAGGTTAAAAGGCCATACCGTTGTTGCATTTAAAAGTCCAAGCCTTCTTAATGGTAGAAAGATTAGTGAATTCTTGAAGTAATTTAGCCTGAGAAGCATATTCGCCCTCAGTTGTTGCATCCATACTATGTGTCATCTCCTTTGACAAGACAGCTGCAGGAGGTTCCATAGCTGACGAGTTTGACAACTTCTGGCTATTACTGAAAGATGAGGGAAAGCAATCAGCAAACACCAAAGGCACAGTTGAGAATTAAACAGAGAAGGAAAAGGGAACGAGATGGCGCCCCTAAAATTACATATACTTTGCTGAATATGCTTTCCAGTGTTTCTGAACTTTCTATCCCAAAAAACATAATCAAGAAACTATATGAAGCCTGAAAGAAAATTTTACATTCATAAGCCTTGAAAACCAAGTGGACAAAAAAAGTCAAGTAACAATATTTCAGGGCCCAAACTGAAATGCAACCACTTGCACTTGTAATGTAATTGCAGCAGAGAAAATCTGCAAACACTAGCAAGGCAGTTGCTTGTCTAGAAATGCACACTGCCCGAAATGGGAAAAAGAATGAGTTAAGTGCATGTTACATGAAACTCACCGCTACCAATTTGGAGGACATCTGAGTAAAACATTGGAGGACATCTGAGTAATACATTTAAGTATGATTTTTAAGTGTCCAGCTAGTGACAATTACCGACTATTCTGTCTACTGCAATTCAATTCAAACAGCAGAAAGTCATTAAACAAATTAAATCTGAGGTTTCTGCACCAATAAGTTCAATTTCAAACATGACAGTTTTTATTTTCTGCATTAAGTGGATATTGTTAGAATCACCAATATAAAGTTTTTACTTGAAAGATACACAGGGCTGCTAATTTAACTGGAATGACTGGATACATGATAGAACTATTCAAATAATATAAACCAAATTTGTGAGAATAGTAATTCTAAGAAGATACACTCAGACACAACAAGATATCTAACATTTTAATGCTTGTCCCTATAAAGCAGGAGGAATCAGATGATCCTCGAGCCTATAATACGTAGAGTATTCTAAAGTCAATTGTATATGCAGGACCCACAGCTTTGGTCACCAACAGCATTTAACGCAAAAGAAGTTTGACCATAGATGGATAGATGGACAATATGTCGAAAATCTCTCAAATGGGTCAACCATAAATATTTCACTTGTGGCTTGAAATTTGAAAATAATTTAAGAGAAGAATCCAGCAATGATTCATATTCAGCTGAAAAGGAGGAAACGGTTGTATGGGTAATATAGTCTTCCAAGCTGGGAGATTTTGTGGCCGTGATCGATATACAGTCAGGCCATCAGATCAACAGGTGGATCACAGAAGACAGAACCATGTTCCCATGTGAAGAAACTGAGAACTCAAGGATAATGTGCATATTTTCAAGACAAGGATGTGCAGTTACCAATTAAGACATTAAAAAAAAAAAACAGAGAGAGAGAGAGAGAGAGGATCCGCAGTACTGTCTGTACAAGGACAGGAAATCAAAGAGATTTATAAAGCAGTATGATGAAAAAGCAAAAAAAATTCAGGTAATATTCTTTCACACTCTAATCCATAAACAAGTAATCAGCCATGGATAGTCTACTAGAATCTCTACTGCTTCGGTGGATAGTAGAAGAAAAAGGAAATCATAAAAACAACCATGAGAATACCTACCCAAACTTTCTCATCAACTCCTACCCTTGGGATAGACACTTCTGGCCTGCCTAAGAGATCCATTAGGCAAACCATCTCATCTTCTATCGAGATTTTCCAGCGTGAGCCTCCATACCATCTCACAACACTCTCCACAAATCATTCGCTTCTAACCACTACCCTTTAGACAATCAACTGAGGTGTATAAAAATTGATTACAGTGTTGAAAAAAAGAAACTAAAAAAAGGGAACCAATACCCACAGACACTTGACGTCAGCAAAAAGAATGGGACTCATGGACTCAACTGAACCAGTAGAATACGTTATTTGAGTTCATCTCCAAAATTCCATCATTTCACAAGGATGTCTACAGATCCTACCAACTAGGAGCTGAATATATTACGGAATTTGGTAGTGCCTCAGATTGCCATCTTTAACCTTGCAATATTCCATGCAGTTATTCATATTCAAAAGATACAGGGGCCTCAAACATTCATTCATTCTTTTCCTTTCAAAACCGTCTCTTCCTTAAACATGAAAACATTTACACTCATCAAAGCCCTCCTTAGTTGCATGCTAATTTCTCATTCAGAATTATCATAACTTCATAACAAAATCCATATTGTAAGTAACTATTCTTATAACTCAATCTAGAGTTCCATACATGTTCCAAATAATACCAATCTAGACTGGTGTGTAATGGTTTTAGGGACATCTATGGGATGTCCAAAGCATGTTTCTATCAAAAGGAAACTCCATTCCTCTATATCATACTAAGCTCTTTCAAATACTAACACTCAGGTGTTTTACTTGTTGCAACTATTAAATAGTCAACTTTTTAAAAAAATAAAAAACCTACTAAATAAGGATTGTCATCCAATAACTTTTTTGTTAGAAAGGTACCCAAATAAAGTATTACTTATCAGTTGAAAAACACCTCATACTGACAGTAGTCCTAACTCCCAAGTACTTTGATAATGTCTGCAAAATCTTGGCCTGATAACTTTAAATAGGAATAAAAACATTAATTTATTTTTTTGAATAGTTAATTTCATTAAAGCAAAAGGACAAGAGACTTGTACTGAAAAGAGAACAGCAGCATCGGATCCCCTAAAAACAGGGCCCAAAGGGACAAGCCCTAGTAGACACATGGGAACAGGTAACCCTAAACAGAGCTACAACATAGCCACTTCCTTCCAATTGTATAAGATTTGGTCTACAGAAATATCTCTAGGATATATTAACACCCATTGAGCCAGAGAAAATTTGATCTTTCCACAAATCAACTCTCCATTTGTCGCGGTTCCTTCGAAGCATCTAGCATTCCTCTCCTTCCATATAAGCCAAATAACTACAAGAAAGGTGAGCTTCCACAGCTCCTTCCCCGTATGTGATCTGATGGGAAATTTCCAGGCCATGAACTAATCTTGAATTTGGTTTGGGAGGACCCAACTGCAACCGAACCAGCTGAGGACAGTATTCCAAATCTTCACAGCAATCTTGCACCATAGGAGGAGGTGATCTATTGTTTCCTCATCTTTCAAGCACATAGGGCATGCATTTACCACAATCTTACCTCTTCGTTTGAGGTTGTCCATAGTAAGAATCCGTTTCCGGAGAACTAACCAACCAAAAACCACAATTCTTGGTGGGGCTTTGAACTTCCAAATACTTTTTATCTGGGATCTCCTCTCTGATGTTGTGGATTTTGCCGAGTAGAATGATGCTACAGAAAATGAGCCGTCTTTCGAAGCTTTCCAGATCCTAGTATCCTCTCCTTCTTTCGGGATAAGCACATCCTTAAGAAGGTTAAGAAGATACAGAAACTGTCTTTCCTCAATATCCCTCAAGTTCCTTTGGAATATGGGGCTCCAAATCACCTCCTTGTTGTTGCCTTTTCCGTAATAGCTTTTAACATTAGCATCCTTCACTAGAGCACATTTAAACAGTTCTGGAAATTGCTTTTCAAGTGGGCTCTCCCCTATCCATGTGTCTCTCCAAAACAAAATCTTCTCCCCCAAACAAACTTGGTACTTAATGTTTTACATAAACTTATCCTTTACAGATGTTATGCCTTTCCACATTGGCGAGAATATATACCTGTTGTCTTTAATCTCCTAGCCATCCCTTTGGTTGCCATATTAGGCAACGAAACCTTCCTCCATAGGCCTTCCAAATTGTCTCCCAATCTACAAAGCCATGTCCCCAGCCGCGCCTCATTTATGTCTCTAAGGGATTTAATGCCCAACCCTCCTTCCAACTTGGATAAGCATACTGAAGCCCAATCCACAAGATGATATTTCCTTTCTCCATACCTCCCTTGCCATAGAAAGTTCCTTTGCAGTTTCTCTGTCCTATTGATCACTAATATTGGGCACTTTAGAATGGAGAAGCAGTATAGAGGAAGATTTGTTATTATTGCTTTTATAAGGGTGATTCTTCCTCCTATAGAGAGGTAATTGGATTTCCAACCAAATAATTTTGCTTCCATCCTCTCGACCACCAGATTCCAAACCTTTTTCTTCGCCACTCCTAAGCAAATAGGGAGACCCAAATATTTTCCGGGAAAGGACCCCACTTTACAGCCCAGGATATCTGCAAGATGGCGCAACCTAGAGTCTTCAACTCTAATCCCAATCAACTCGCTTTTGAAGAGGTTGATTTTTAATCCCGACATCGCTTCAAAGCAGAGAAGTATGGCTTCAACGTTTCTAACTTGTTCTTCAGACACTTCACAGAAGATGAGGGAATCATCAACAAATTGTAGGAGGGATACTGATGGAGCGGTAGCAGCCACTTTAAAACCCGATATTAAGCCCCAGGCTTCCGCCGCCTTCACCATCCTATTCAACACCTGAACTACAATTACAAATAAGAAAGGTGACAGAGGGTATCCCTGCCTTAGCCCTCTTTGGGCTTTAAAGAAGCCCTTTGGGGTTCCATTGATCATGATAGAAAACGAGGTTGAAGTGACGCATTCCTTGATCCAATTCCTCCATTTTTCCCCAAACCCCATCCTCTGTAGGAGATATTGCAAGAAGCACCAGTCCACTCTATCAAATGCTTTTTCTAGATCAAGCTCACATATCATCCCTGGTTTTCTTTCCTTATCTCTTGTATGGATACATTCATTTGCTGTGAGGACTCCATCCAGAATCTGTCTTCTTTTAATGAAAGCTCCTTGTTCTTCCTAAACGATACCTATCAGGATCTTTTGAAGTCTCGCAGCCAACACCTTAGATAGGATCTTGTAAACGCTTCCAATCAAGTTGATAGGCCTGAAGTCCTTTATACCAATGTCCCCTTCTTTTTTTGGAATAAGAATTATAAAGGAAGCTCCCATGCCCTTAGTTAACTTCCCTTTTGCATGAAACTCCTCCAAGAATTCAAGGATGTCAACTTTTAACAGATCCCAAAAACTTTGGAAGAAAGCCATAGGGAAACCATCGGGCCGAGGCGCCTTGTCCCCCGCACAAGAGAAGACTGCCCAACGAACCTCCTCCTCTTCAAATTTTCTTTCTATCCATTGAGCTTTCTCATCTCCTATTCCGGCAAATTCCAGGTTATCTAAGGATGGTCTCTCCCACGCCTCCTTAGGGTAAAGGGAGATAAAGTAATCTTCAATATGCTTAGTTATGTCCTCCTTTGTTTCTAACCTTCTGTCTCCATCCATCAATGAAGCTATTCTATTTATTCTCTTCCTTGAAGACGCTAACTTATGGAAGAAGTTAGTGTTCTTGTCCCCTTCTTTCAACCATTTGCACCTTGATCTTTATCTCCACATAATCTCCTCTTCCCTCACCTCTCTTTGAGATTAATTCTTGCTGTTTTTTTCCTCTAACGCCAGCTGCCCAGCTTCCTCTTTCCTACCGAGATTTTGAATCTCTTCTAGTACTTGTGCCTTCCTTGCTCCCACCTCTCCATTATAGACATTAATTTAGACGTTAAAAGACTAAACACTCTCATTAAATCACGCACGTGAACAAAAAAACTGTAGGTATCAGTCATTTCTAACAGGAATGACTCTGTCTGGCTAAAAGTTTGTGTCTAAAGCATAAAAAAGCTCCCACAGTCAGACTGTAACTGTGAGTTGTATTATTTAATATAACTAACAATTAAACTGTATACCTAAGAGGCATCAAAAGTTAAACATTCCACATAATAATATAACAATATTGAACCCGATCACTTTCCACCAAAATAGCAACATGGTAGCAAAAATTTTGTCAGCTGAAAAGCACGTGAAACTTTTTGAACGTTAACTGCTAGGTACCAAGACTGGTAACAATAGTCACAGTGCTTAAAATGTTATTTTAGTTCTTAAAAGTAGGATCAACGTAATCTAATTAAAACTCCTCATCACTCGGGCTCTACAGCGAGCCTCACCTTTTCATGGGACATCATGCTTACCTGGAAACGGATAATTTATAGCCACCAAAGTTTCAGTGAATGGAAAGTGTCTTTCTGTGGATGGCAAATACAATTGCAGACGCACTTGCAAAACTTGGCCCGCCAACCTTTTCCTTCTTCAAGACAGATTTACCACCTGACATGCAATGGTTATATTTGCAAGAAAAGTGGAGTAGCAGAGGTGCAACCAGGCGACATCAGGAGTCCCCCACTATCAACTTGGAACGGATGTCTTACCCAGTACTGCTGCTGGGGAATCATTTTGTGACCTTAATAGTTAAAAGTCTTTTGTTTTGGTTTATGTAAAAGAGCGACTTGTCCTTAAACACTACCGTAATGAATATCATCCTCCTTTAGCAATAAATTAATTAATAATCTAATTGAAACTCAATTAATAGAATGGAGCAGATTTCAATAAAAGAATATATAACAAAATCTTCACCTATGAGAGGAGGGCATATTGTAATTATGCAGTACAGCGGAACCAGGAATTTTGTTTAGGAGGGCCAAAGAAAAAAAAAACAGAACAAAAGTGCAACTATATTTCTCTATCCATGATGGATAATATTTAGATTGAGTTGAAATTTTATGAAATAATAGAACGCAAATAGAAATGGATTTTGAATGGATTAGATTTCAATATGAGCCACAAACATTGAAAATACATAATGACCTATAGTGGAACAGTACATCTACCCAATGTATATAAATATATATACATTGGGTTTGTGGCTCAAACCTGGTTTGTGGCTCTCTGCAACCTAAAAGTCCTTGCAAACTTGCTCTCTCCTCTCTCCTCTACCTCTCTTCTATCACAAGCTCTTGGGAGCGCAAGTGTAGATAGGTATTAATGAAAATCTCTTCCCTAATCTCCATCAAACCTTTTTTGTTTGTTCTCCTTTAGTTCAATCAATGATTTTGTTTCCTTTTTCTGAGAATCAAAATGCTGTAAAAATATTCCCAAAAGATGGATGGGCCATAGCATATATTTGGGGGATTTTCGGGTCTTGGGGGCCCACTGGCTTATGGGGCCCCACTTTGATGCAATCCTATGTATGGGGATAGGATAGATGGAAAGGTCTCTTTCCAAATAAATTTGGGTCATGCAAAATAATAATAATAATAATAATAATAATAATAATAATAATAATAATAATAAGTCCAGTCAGATTATCCTAGCCCTTCATTTAAGGGCCTTTAAGTTTAAGAGTCTTTAAACCATAGATTTATTTATAGATTCAATCCAACTGTGAGCAAGAGATCAGATTAGCACAAAATTGGGCATGGAGGCATGGAGCCCGATCACGGAGGGATAAGAGTGTGATCGGAGCTGCACTGATCAAAGGTGGGCCCAAGTGGGGCGCATAGAGCTGTCTCAAAGGAGAAAATGCTTCTATAATTTGATACATGCTTTGATCAAAAGATGACTGTCTGTTCCTAGAGATAAAACGTGGAAAAGACAACCTAAGCGAATTGGATGCTTCGTACACATGCTATATGAATCAATACTGGAAATCACTGGATGCTTCCTAGACAAAAGATGATACATTGCCAGGCGCCAGCCAAAAGAATTTATTGCAGCATCATCTACATGCTATATGAATCAATACTTAAAATCACTGGAGCCACCCCCCAAATTTCTACAATCAAAACTAATGCAAGTTAAGAATCAACCCAGCACCCCATTTCAACTCTCCCACTCAATTACCCGATTCTCCCAACTTACTTCAGTAAGAGATAGACCATCCCAACTTCTTATCCGAAAAAAACCCATTACAAATGACAAGATAAATCTCAACATCTGAACTTTTGATTAAAAACACTTCTCAGAGAAACTTCAAACCCATAACGGATATGAAATCAAACAAAAACCATGTACTTTTTGTTTCTGTTTCTATCAAAAACCAGCCACATCAAAGAGAGAGAGTGAGTGAGAGAGAGAGAATTACTTGAAGGGTGAGAAGGGCTTGACAGGAAAAGTTGGTAGAGAAGGCTTCAATGGAAGAAATCTACGGCGTATGCAGTGTCCGTACAGATCATGTGTGGCCACACAGACTCTCGTCGCCATTACCAAATTCCACGAAGAGCATCTTATAGAAAATGTGCTCTTAAAAAATATGCAGAGAAACATACACCGCGTGCGCACAGATAAGTTTTGTACCTGCAACTTTGGAGCAGAGGTAGTAGGGATGTAAATGGTCCCCATTCTGATGGAGGTTCCCACCGGTTAAAAATCAAGTTTGGATCCTTACCCAGTTAAGTAAATGGGTCTAGGTTAGGGTCCTTTTTATTTACCCATCATCTAAATAGGTCTGATTTTACATTGGTTCATCTCCGTGGACTTGGACCCGGGACTCGACACATTATTTTCAATTTTCGAGAATCTCTCACTACAATTAATATTTTCCCATATCATTCTTAACCTAGACCCGGACATGCCCCATATATGGTTCTGGTTCCAGGTTCAATTCCACCTTCCCCTTAATGGTTTCGCGTCTGGAACCAAGAAACTGGCCCCGAGATAGTTCCGGGTCTATGTCCACCTTCTCCTTAACAGTTCCGGATCTAGGTCCACCATGGATCTGGACCAAAACTGACCCGTTTTGCATCCCTTCCTGTAGGTGTAAACTGAGCCGGGCCACTTAGGCCCATAACAGCCCAAAACACCAGTCGACATGTCACACCCCAACCCGACATGACCCAGCCCATACCAACACGGGCCATGCCCTGGCCCAACACATCTGGACACAACATGGTTGCTTGGTCAAATTAGGGATGGCAACGGGGTGGGTCGGGGGCGGAATTAGGTTGCCCCGTCCCCTCCCCGCACCTCATGGGTCCCCGCCCCACCCCGCAATTCAGGGTATATTAAATACCCCGTCCCCGCCCCGACATGCCGCGAGGCCCCGCCCCGATGTGGTGCACTGTTAGATTTTTTTAATTTTTAAAAATTATCTAATATTAATATTATAAATTTTTCTTTTCCTGAAATTTTACCTATTTAAAGTGAGATTTATTCTTTTAAGATTTTCTCTGAGCCATTGAAGGCCACTAACTTACACTTGAAAGGGGCTTGCTATTGGCACACAGGAAAAGTCTTTTCCCACACAGTTTCTCTCAACACACAACACAATAATTTAAAATTTATATTTTTTCTTTCCCCTCACATCAAATGTCCCCATTTTACCCCCTCTCCATCGTCCTCTTTCTTCTTTCCACACACATATCTTTCTCTTTCTCTCCACACACAAAATCGATCGAACTCTCTCTCCTTCTCCGGCGTCTCCGTTCTTCCGGCGTTCCCAATCATCTACACCATCTCCTCTTCCAAAGGTTGATCTCTATCTCCACCATTTTCATTTCCTTTTGCTTCACCATTTATTCTTTACCATTGTATCCATCTTAGATGACCCTTTTTTTTCATGCAAACTTGTTATGGGGATAGATTCTCATTCAATGTAAGATTTTAGAAACAATGGTATAGTTTTTTGATGCATTGGGTCGGTTCCCATCCATCGTCTTCTTCCTTTTGTTGTTCCCAGAAACCGCGATGTTCGGATCTGAAGATCCGAACAAATTTGTTTTGTTCGGACCTGAAGGTCCGAACAAAATGTTGAGTTTTTTTTTTTTTTTTCTTTTGGTAAAAGTGTGTGGAGTTAATGCTTGTTTTAAAGACTATTTTTATTTTGATACAAGTTATTTTGATTCAATATTTTCAGATCACTTGGTACCCATATCGTGATGTTAGGCGCTATCACCCTTTCAATGAGGTTTCATACTACTGTAGATGCATCAAGTGCATGGACGTGATTGAGCCTTATCATCCGGATAGGGTGCTCAGACAGTTTGGGAGAGTACAAACTATTCCTGCACCGCCATTAGCCCCCATTCGCGCTACGCGAGGTCCGACTGCCCGTGACTATCATATCGCGTATCAATACATGAATCAAGTTTGGGAGGGATGGCCTAATCACCTACTGCATTGAACCGTAGTCAACCCGTAAGACGTCCTGCAGATTGTGTACCCGGTTATATGGATTGGTATAAACGAGTCTCGTGGATGATATTACAAAACATAAACTCTCACTCTAGTTTTGTTCCCCGTCCCGAAGAAGCACAGTCTAGCAGTATGGTGGACTATGAGCAGCGTAATTCGGATGCACTGTTCATTCTTGATGAAGTGATGGGAAGGGGTGAGGACCATTGGGTTGAATACCCACGGGGACTATATACTCATATGAATTAGGTTGCCCATGTCTTGCGGGGAATGTCAATAGCCGATGCTCAACGAACTATTCGACATCCGGCCATGAGTTCACAAAGCTATAGCCGCAGCAGGTCAACGCGGGGAAAGAACAACTGAAGAAATTTGAAGAAGTTTGAAGAAATTTGAAATTTTGTATTTCAATCAAGTTGTTGGACTTTCGATGGTTATACTTAGGAAACTTTTCAATTGAATGAATTACTTTGAATGAATCAAGTTTTTCTACTTTTGAAAACTGTTATCTTTTTATTACTTTGGACTATTGAATGAATTGTTACAGATGTAGATGTACATGGTGAAATATCAAATGTATTGTTACAGATGTAATGTTCAGATACACAGTTCCAAACAAAATCATCTGTTCGGACACACAGGTCCGAACAAGTCCTATTTGTTCGGACATACAGGTCCGAACAAGTCCTATTTGTTCGAACATACAGGTCCGAACAAGTGCTGTTTGTTCGGACATAAAAGTCCGAACAAACTGAGTTTGTTTGGATCTTACAGTCCGTACATATGGGGGAGTATGCAACTTCGTAGTTGAGAAAAATTTCCCTAAAATGGCAAAAAATACGAACAAATCACATTGAAATGGATCTTTCCACTGCTGCTCTGATTGAGATGCACGATTTCATTGTTCTTTTCTTCCTTCATTGCACTAGATAGATCTAATGAAAAAAGTTAACTACAGGAAGAAGGAAAGACGAAGGAGATGGAGGAAAATGAGTTGGCTAAGAACACAAAATGGAGGAAGATGAGATGCCAAAACAACAATGAAGTGGAGAATGAGATGTGGAGAAGATGAGTTCTGTGTGGGAGTACATAAAGGGAAGAAGAAGATCAACTCTGTGTATGAAAAGAACAGAGTTTTTGAGTTTTGGAGGGAGATTGGATATTTTGGTCATTTCATAAAGGGGTAAAAATGTAATTAAAAATTATTTAGATTCCTTATGTGGGAAAAGAATTATTTTGTGTGCCAATAGCAAGCCCCACTTGAAAATATTATATAACATTCTTTATAAAAAAGACAATATCTCACTAAAATATCATAAACTCCATCAATAAATGGTTTTACTTCATTTGTAGTATTGAACTCCACTCACTAATAAAGAGGTTGATTACATATAATTAAAATTTATATAATTTATAGTGTTGTTAGTATGATTAGAATCATATTAAGTTACTAACTATAATTTACCTTGCTATTTCTAATCATATAAGTTATTATAAGCGTACAACATGATATATCTTGTAATGTTATATCAAATTAGTATAATTTATATTGTTATTAGTATGATTAGAATCATACCAATTATAATTTACCTTGCTATCTCTAATCATATATGTTATTATGAGCTTAAAGCATAACCTATCATTCTATTATATTCATTTTATTTAATATGATTTATCATGTCGCAATTTAACATTATATATGATTAAAGTCAAATAAGCTTAGATAGATTTTTTAACAACTTTAATTTCATTAAATTTGAATTAGAGGGAATGGAATCATATTATATGCTTTTATAATGTCTAGGGTTCAATCAATTACATGTTTAACTTTAAAAAAAGTCTTTAATCAATCTACTTAACCCTTAATAACAACATAAAATCAATATATACATTTAAATATAAATATGTTTATTTATTATATAAGAAATCTAAAATATATATATTTAGAGGATTATTAATTTCGGGGAGGGTTACAGGGCGGGGCGGGGCGGGGCGGGGCAAGAAACAGACTCATCCCGCCCCGCCCCGCCCCACCCCAGATTCGGGGTAAGTTTTTTTGCCCCGTCTAAGAATTGGGGCAGGGAAAACCCGTACGGGGCGGGGCGGGCACTCCGGGTTAGAGCGGGGCGGATTAAAGATGCCATCCCTAGGTCAAATGAGTTATAGGCTAAATTATGGGTAGGATGAGATTATGGAAATTATCTTTCCCAAGATGGTATTAATTAATATGGGTGTAAATAGGTATCGGCATTACTTCATGTGGATGTAAACTATTATTCTCAATATGATAATCAATATATTATTATTATTATTATATATATATATATATAATGACAGAAGCCTCTTCGCGGAAGAGGGACACATGTGCTCCCTCTTGGGCTTTTCCAACGGCATGTGGCACACCCGTTGCAATCCTTACAGATAACTCATGTATTTTGCTTTTTTTTTCTTTTAAATTCAAATGAGAGAAAACCTTAACTTTCATAAATTATATCAGTTTTTACAAATTCAGCCCACAGTTTCCTAAAATTTAGTTTACCCATGGTTTCCTAAAGTATTTCAATCCCTACCTATGGTTTCCTCAAATTCCTAATCTCTACAAATTGAGCCCCGCTTTTTAACTTCTACACCATTTGGATTTTCAAGTTTCAAAAGATTCATCCCTTCCCTCACTATTCTTCCCTAAGGCATAGCATATGATACTAACTTTTCTTTGGACCTTCATAAACCCTCAAATTATTAAATTAACAAAAAGAGGAAAAAAGTAACAAAGGCCCTTTGGCTTTGATAGTAGGCCCTACAGGCCGATGAAGATTATAGATATCAAGTTGACTATTATTTTTATGATAGACGGCATGTATGTGTTAAATTTTATTGTAGATCAGTTTGTGGGACCCTCATGTGAGAACCAAGTTGCAGAAATTTGGGGCCCATTTATAGATCACAATCGGTTTCATCTTTATTGCTTTTAATCAATCTGTGGTGCCCATTAAAAAGGCAATTTTTATTTTTTTTTCATTTACATTTACTAATTTAATTAAATAAATCTATAGGTTCCATTGTAAAAGCCAGAATTTTTTTTCTTTCCAAACTCACAATGAACAGGGCCACTTTATAGGCTGTATTTACTACTTTTTCCTCCTTATTTTCCGTTCAGTATTCGATAGGATTAATCTATGGGTCCATTGCGAAAGCCAACTGGTTTCAAAATTCACATTTTATTTTGGAATTGACACTCAATTTATGCCTAAGAACAACTAAGAACAACTATAATTAAATAACGGTCTTAAAATCTCTACTATTTACTTGATCTTCACCTAAGATCTATCAGCTTCGTAAAATTGCTCAGATGAGTTTCCATATTTATCATAATTTTGTTATTATTATTTACATTTACTAATTTAACTAAATAACAAATATGTAGAATCAAATGAACCATAAAAGGCGGTAAATCAAGATGTTGAACCAAATAATAGATAGAGTCTTTCAAGCATGAACAATTTTCACAAGTTAATTCACTCTTCGTACCATCAATAATTCAAATTGGTTATTCTTTTATATGTTCTCTTCTTCATCATATGTTATATTATTCATAATTACTCTTCAAGTTTTTCATTTTCTTTTACGAGACATTCTTTCAATATCACATATTAGATAATTTGATTACATAATTTCAATTTAAATTGTATTTATATTATAAATTTTATATTAATATTCATTTATAACTTATTTAAATATTTATAAATACTTCTATTTAAGTTTTTAATTATTTTTTATCAACGCGCGGGCCTATTGCACTAGTAATGGGTATTAGAATTGGAAGCTACTCTTTTCTCCAACCCAATGAAATTATCACTTACCATTAACAGTGGAGCATTGGAAAGATATTCTTTCTAATCCACATATAGCATTAAAATTAAATTTTGCTATTGAAAAAATAATGAAAAAAGGCATGTGGGCCAGCACGGGCCAGGCCTACCCAATCTGGCCCTTGGAGGGCATGGCCCAGCATGGACGGCCCAACTCGTGTCTATTGGCCATGCTGGGCCAAGCCCCTGCCAACCTGGGCAGAGCACAGCACATGAACTTGACAGAAGCACAAGATAGAAGAGAGTTATATAAAAGTACATAAACTACTCAGCCATATTATCACCTCTCAAACCTACACATATATCTAGTAAGTTCTTTGATATTATATTATCATGTGATACCCCAAAAGAAAACATACAGTTACATAAAGGAAGCGCAATGTGCTATCAAATAGATAACAATATTTTAGTCTCTCTCTCTCTCTCTCTCTCTCTCTCTGATTTCATGTAATTAAGGATTTGTAAGTATCATGTGATAGTAGTTGTCACAATGTTTGCCCCCATGTCTATTGAACAAATCCAATTTGGATTGCTGTCCAACACCCGAGTCTGATCACTGAAGGTATTAGTATTTATAATATTTGGCTTCTTCTTTGAGAAAGCCCCCTAAACCACTCTTCATAAGCTGAAGTGAACTGGAAAAGGAAACACACCAAACAACTCTAGGAAGAATGATCAAACCACTCCAGCTAATGTTCAAATGGATTTCTCATCTGACCAACACTGGAAGCAAGCAACAACAAATGTTTGTTTTTATTGAGAATCAACACTTCGATTTTGTAGGAAAAAAAGCATAAAGCATTTACTTCTGAAGCCTCTCTAGAAGAAAATTGAATGGATGAGTAAGAGGAAGATTGTAGAAGGCGTTAAGCAAGGAATGAAGAAGGCTTTTACTCATAAAGACCCCAATGTACCTATCTTCTGATCCTTCCCGTCCAATGGTAGTACCACCCCTTTTAGGTCCTGTTTCTTTACTAGAGTTTTTGACAAGAATCTATCATGTTGGATATTTTTGGACATGATCTGACATCCTATACCATGGCATTTGCAAATGTCATGTTTTTTCACAAGCATTTCAAAACTTCAGCCACCTAAATGGTCTCAAATGACCTTTGGAAGTCCTAGAATTCCAGTCCCTTTGCTTTTGGTAGAACTCCTTAATGCTGAAGTTCCACCATGCCTGAGAATTTCGAAATCCTGCAGACAGGATTTCCGGTAATAAAACAGACCCTTAGATTTCCACAAGCTCATTGATCATTTGTAACCCATGTGTACACTATGCAAATAAGTGGCTGAAGTAGGCCTTGTGCACTTTGATCATTTCTCTTCATCTTCATGCCTTCAACTTCTACAATATAGTGGTTGTACATGGAGAAATCTGCTACTCGCGGTATTCGCCCTCATGCTATTCGGTACCTTGGACAGGAGCACAAACAGGTACACCACATGTACACATCAGCTGTAACCTTTTTCTTGGCAATCTAGTATGAGGTCAAGCACTACTTCGATATAAGAAATAGACTCAGAAATGATTTCGCAAGTTTTCATTTTGTCTGTCTGTCGGACGCCAGCCCTCTAAGTTTTTCTTGAGTCTTAAGTCCAGCATAAGTCTACAATTCAACATGCTTGATGTTCATCTTTTCACAGGGTTTTTAGGAATAAAAAGGATTTCTTCCATCAAATTGTCAGGCAGCACCAAACCAATGGAATCATTTCCGAATTCACCAAAAATCATTACATGAACATTGGCCTTCTTTGGAACGGTGGAAGAGACTCCTGTCTCGAACAATGATCTCCCGGTTCCAAATTCTAGCAAGTAACTTGATTGCAGAATGGCATCTTTGCACAACCATAAATTCTTAAGGACGTGAATAGGCAGATTATTTCATAATTTCATGCTTCCAAAGGCAACATCCATCTTCTCACTGTGACTGTCTTCCTTTTCTTCCTCATCTAAATCTAGCCACACTAGCGACGTTCCTGAAATCATTAGAATCATTCCAAAATCAAAAGAGAGGTATGCAATTATTAAAAAAAATGTCTAGAAAGTAGTGTTACATATTGAAAACAGATCATTAAGGGAGGGAGAGATGTGTCAAAAGATCAAATAAGACAATGAGAAATGAAATGGAAACTGCTTGTAGGAAATAAAAAACTAAATATATAAAATATGCTCAGAGAATGTTGGGGAGTTCGAAACAGATGACCACAAATGGGACAGCTGTGATCTTAGTCCGGTTTTTGGACTATGCTTTGTGCAACAACACAACAGAAAACATTTCTAGTCTGGTGGGTATTTTGCCTTTCCTAGTGGAAAAGAACCGAGTTCTATATATTAGAAGACATGGAAGATGATTAAAGAAGAAACTATTAAACATAGTTGGTGCAGGCCCGGATCTGTGGTCGAATGGATCGATGCCAAATTGGGCACGATCGAATCCAATAAGGGGATTGGCCCTAAGGCACAACCACGAGAGAAGAGAACACACACATCTCCAAGAGAAACAACCCAGAATTTTATTAATGAAAATGGAACACTTTCAATGAGACACTGATCAACCTTACATAGAAACATAACAGTGGATCCCTCTCAATTGAGGAAAGTCTTGGGCAGCAAGATAATCCTAATACTTCTCATGATAGAAATAAAATTAGGAAGCAAATTAGAAAACTAATTATTTTCTACTAATCTAAAAACTATCTAATTAAGGGATAAGGATCTCTGATCTTGGACAGATCTTTGATCATGTGGGGCCCATCAAGGCCTGCGGGCCTGTGATCTGAGCCCAACTGTGGGTCTGGCTACATCAATAGTCCTTTATGATTGAAACTAAACTACCACTTCAAACCACGAATTAAATACAAACTTATTATTTTCTTTAATAGGCAACACATGCACATGAAGTAAAATATGGTGGAGTGGCATAAGGCATGGGTTTGCTCCCTACGTCCAGTGTTCGAAACCGCCCTAGATTTTCCTGGAATGCATTTGTGTGGGTTTACCAAAAATTCATTGAGAGAGAGAGAGAGAGAGAGAGAGAGAGAGGGTATACCTTAGAAATCTCAATGCCAAAAGTACAAATTTCATTAAGACAGAGATAAGAATTGAGAACTACTAACGTTCAAAAGGGTTCTTCTAAATGGCCAACAGTTCTACCCAAAAGGTGTTGGCATGTGGGCCATTCAGGGCCACAAAAAGCCTCACAATTATATTGACTAAGTCTTTCAGTCAACTCAAATATCTCCAACTTAACCAAAAATTCCACCATGCTGAACTGACTGTTATGAGTATACTAGAAACAGTCTCAACGTATCAAAGTTGCTAGTGATCACTGATCACCAACCTAAGTACCTAATGGCATCTCTCCCCTGCATAACATGCTTGATAAAATCTTCATTGGTAACAGAACTCAGGTTATTCTCTAATCACCAATCACCAGCGTTGTTGAAGAACCGAACAGAACAAACAAAGACCAGAAGAAGAAGAAGGGTTGCAGTTGCAGACAGGATGAGACCTACTCTCAGGCCAACCAATAGCCCCCAGCAACGACCCAGGGTTAGAACTGAGAAGGTTTGAAGAAGAAGCCTTTGTTCTTTTCTTAACCTTTTCACCTTCTCATCATCAACCGAAGGTTTATTGATTTATTCTATGTGATGGTCTTCTTTTTTCTTTTTTTTTTTTTAAACCAATAGATGATAGTGGATGAGGCCCGCAGTAGGATCCATTCTAACTGGCAAGGAGAGGTAGCACTCTTGATTTTATGATGTGATTTGAAAGAAACAGTGACATGAGATTCTTTTTAAGTAATTAATTTATGAAATAAAGAGAGCAAAGAAAGATTGGATTTATATTTGAATTTTTAATTTTGTTTAGCTTTGTTTGCCAGGATCTATGGAAAGAAAGTAGTTTGAAAAACTCATTTCCCATCATATGATATCTTTCTAAATGCTGATGAACAGAATCGAAAATTTTCCATATGCATTTCTTTTTCTCTCAAATAACTGCAAAAAGATTTCACGTGTCCAATCAATTCCACTGTTGTTTAATAGAATAAATTCAGCTATGCTGTAGTTTTCTGAGCTTCTTCATTCCATATTTTGGCCTCTTTACTTGCTGAATTTGACAGAGTGTGTAGATCATGCTTGTACTTTGTAGTCCAGTTGCCACTAGGACAAAGCATTTAAAAACATTCACATTTATCTATGGAAAAGTCTCAAAAAAGAACATATAATATCAGATAAGGATAAAATATAACTATTTAAGCCATTTTATATCTATTCCACAAATACAATCTTCACTCTCAATGCACTCACCATTTTTTTCAAGGAGAAGTTGGTTGGGGTTCATTTGGATTGGATGTACCTCAAAATGCAAGCAGTTTGGGTGTCTTGGCAAGAACAGAAGGATTAAAGTGTTACCTCAGTCATGGAATTGTGTGGGTATCCAGTAATCTTGAACATCCATTGATGCAGGATGAGAAACAATGGCTGCTAAACAATGCAGTAACGACCACAGCTTCATACCCCCTTCAACTGTGTCTCGATATTTTCCAACATGAAACGGATTTCTATATGTTGTGGGTGTGAATCATCCCCTACCAGAAATTCATGGACCATTACATTCACCTCTATTAAGCTGCACCCAGGCGACTTCCTCATACCCATGTCTTTCATTTCTTTCCGCAGCCTCATTACCCCATCCCACTTGCCTGCTTCTGCATACATGTTAGACGGCATTACACGCACCTATAGATCATAAGAGTCCAATTCAAGAAGTCTCTCAGCTGCAACTTCACCTAGCTCTACATCATTGTGAACTCGGCAGGCACTGAGTAAAGCACCCCATATGACTACATTGGGTCTCATAGGCATTTCCATTATAAGATCATTAGCTTCTCTCAAGCGCCCCATTCGACCAAGAAGGTCAATCATACATCCAAAGTGCTCTATCTTAGGTGTGATCTTATACACTTTCTCCATTGCATCAAAGTACTGTCGCCCTTCATCTAGTAATCCTGCTTGGGCACATGCATTTAGAACTCCCACCAATGTAACATCATCAGGCCTGATTCTTGCAATGAGCATCTGAGTGAAAAAACACAAGGCATCCTTGGCAAGTCCATGCATGGCTAGTCCACATATGATTGATGTCCATGAGAAAATATCTCTGCATGGAGTCTTTTCAAAAACTTGAAGTGCGTTCCCAATGCTCCCACATTTGGAATACATGTCAATCAGGCTAGGATCTAGGGAGCCTTCTAAATTCAGATTGTTCTTCTCTATATATACATGGATCCAGGTACCCATGTCCAAAGCACCTAGGCTAGCCCATGCAGAAAGTACACTCGACAATGTTAAGTTATTTGGTTTCACATCAGATGATTATTCCATCTCGTGAAACAAAGACAATGCATCCTTAAATCGGCTCGCGCGAGAAAACCCATTATCATCGTGTTCCATGACACAACATCTCTACCTGGCATCTCCTTGAACAGTTGATAAGCGAGGTCCAGCTTTCCATTCTTTGCACATTGATGAATTATGGCATTCCAAGCGAAAACATTTTTCCCGGGCATCTCATCAAACAACCGACAAGCAAGATCCAAACTCCCACAGTCACCATACATGCTCAACAACCCACTATTCACATATTCATCAACATCAATTCCACTTTTGCTAATAAACCCATGCACCTTCTTCGCCACACCCAAGTCCCCCAACTGGCAGCAAGCAGAAACAACAATAGCCACACCAACAGAGTCAATATCCAATCCCTTCACCCTCATCTCATGAAAAAGCTCCAACGCCTCCTTCGGACAATTCCCACAAACATATGAGCGGATCATCGCCGTCCACAAAACCATCCCCAGTTCAGGCATTTCATCAAACACTCGTCGGGCACTCTCAACAAGATGAGATTAAGGCCTAAAGAGTATAAATTTGGATTTGATCGATCCCAAATCATGGGGGAATAAAAGTGTAAAAGGAGTTTCATTGATCAAAAGTGGGCCCAAGTAAACCCCATAGGGTTGGCTTGTAAAAGAAAATTCTCCTATACTTTGATACATGATTTGATCAAAAGATAACTTGCTACATGAATTGGATACTTTGTATCACATCGCGGGCCAAAAGAACTTACTGCAACATATTCTACATAGCATATGAATCAATATTTAAAACACTGGAGCCACTTCCTTATATGGATGGCAATGGGTCGGGTTTAAATGGGGACCGTCTCGGTCCGCTCCTGTTAGGTGCGGGTTTGATAGTGGTTTTCTTGGAATTGGATAGGTTTGAGTTTTGTTGATATAACCCGCCCTGCCTTGTATGTATAATATATATTTAATTATTATTAGAAAATATAAACAAAATTTATATTGTGCAAGTGATGTTGTGGCATTAACTTAAGACATGTGTAAAGATAATAATGTGTGTTCAAACTCTACCACATTCTTTCCCGTGCATTTATACATTTTAAAATCTTTACGCTTTAAATTTGATGAGCCGAGTCAGATTTGGTTGAAACAAACTTGAAATCCAAACCTGCCCTGTTGCCATTCCTACACTTACTCAATCTAAGATCATATATTTCTAAGGGTTAAAAAAAAATTACAACAGTCACACAATTCTACAATCAAAAGTCAAAACTAATGTAAGTTCAGAATTACCCAGCACCCCATTTCAACTCTCCTACTCAATTACCCGATTCTCCCAACTCACTTCAGTAAGATAGACCTTCCCAACTTCTTAGCCAAAAACCCATTACAAAGACAAGATAAATCTCAAGAACGCAACAACTCAACCGTCATAAAATATATAAAATCCACAACTAGGGGTGTAAAATGAGCCATGCCGTGCCTTGCCAAGGTTGACAGGGGGTCGACCTAGCACGGCCCACCGGCACAACTTTGATCATGCTGTGTTGGTCATCCCGTAATTCAGGTTGGCCAACTAGCTCCTTTTTATAAAATGCTTTTAATCTGTTTTTAAAGTAAATTTTATTATCCCATAATCCAAGATTATAAACCCTCCGCAAAGTTGTGCATCCACTGTTTAGGTCTTTCAGTTTAATCTCACACTTATTTTTATTGTCAAACCCACAACCTTAATGTTGCAATAAAGAGCATCTTCTCACTCTTGGTGACAACACATTCTCTTATGACTAACTTTGAAGTATTTGTTGCCATCTTTGATTGTTAAAGAAGACTAGAACTAAAACGCATCACCGATAGTAATTAGAAAAATATTGAATATGATATTTGAGGAGATTTAGTGGAAATCTGTCATTGACTTTTTTTTGGGGTACGAAATCCTTTATTGACTTGATGGCCATAAATTTATTTTTAGGGAAAAGACTGGATCACAATCATACTTTCATTGGCCACATTTCCTATCGACCTTTTAGTTTTTACGCCCATTTGCTTGTTCGTATTCATATCCTAAGAATTTAATGCCCTGCTTTCCCATCAAAGTAGCTAAAACAAGAGAAGTAAAACTTAAGGGGATGTGCTCCTATGAAAGCATCTCTCACCTTAGTATGAGAGATAAGGTGGGGGCCCCTCACATCCATATCCAATGTCAACAACTTAAATGTGAGGGCCCCACCTTTATCTCTCATAGTAAGGTGAGAGATGCTCTCATAGGAGCATCTCCCAAACTTAACATCTGCAAGAAATTAAGAACCCTCAAATAGCTTTACCTGATGATGGTATCATTGTTTATCAGACCAGGATACAGCCCAAATCAATGTGATACAATTTTAAGTAGATGAACTGAAATGGCAATGGATATTGGTTCCAATAGAAGAATGAGAAAGACTAAAAGTGGCTACCCCACAAAGACAGAATAAAAAAACACCTTTCCAATAAATTTCAATAGGAATGAACTGGGTCTTACTTTCAATACAATAATAAAGCTACACAAGCAACATAAACAAACAAACTGCAAATGAACATGAAAATTTTAGAACGAGACTACGGGAAAATGAAATTTTTTCCACAAATTTGCTAGAATTCTACTTAGTCACCTGTGCAAAATCATTGGGACCACAGAAGAATCAAAAGGGAAGAAGAAGATGATGATGAAACAATGAACCTCGTATTCAATCAAACTAGAACTCTTGATCAATCAAGATATCCAAACCTCAACACAACTGATCTGTTCAATGCCGAATTCAAAGAGAGGGAAGCGATCAAACCTCAAAACCCTAAAAACGAAAGAAGGGTATGGAGAGATCAAAAACACTACATGAACGCTGGCTTCAAAGAGATCAAAACTCCATGAATGAGCGAGAGAGAGGGAGATTTGGGGATTAGGGTTTTTCTTTAGGGATTTGGAGAGAGAGGCAGAGCGATGGAGAGGCGTCGTTTGTGTGTAACGATTAGGGTAACATCGGGGGCATTAAACGATTAGGGTTTTAAATGACGGTCCCGCTGCTGTATCAAGTAACATCGCTGCACAATCACATGGGGGACCACTTGAGGACGAAGGATCGACGGCTGCGAGCCATCGAAAACCAAACGACTGCCATGGCCGTCGTTTTTTTTTTCTTTTTTTAAATCTTAAACATCGGAAATCCGCCTTTTTGACGTAATGGGTGTGCATGTACTCAAATAAAGAGAATGAGATCATTCTTTTCTACATAATCCAGTCCTTATCAATATAATGTGAAACTATTGAAATATAATGGAGAAATGTGCTACCTGCGTTATCCACCCTCATTCTATTTGGTACCTTGGCCAGGAGCACAACCAGGTGCACCACATATACACATCAGCTGTAACCTTTTCCTTGGCAATCTAGGGTTAGATCAAGTGTTGCTTCAATATAAGAAATATACTCAGAAATTAGATCAAGTTTTCATGGCTGTCTGTCTGGCTGACGCTGGTCCTCCTCACTTTCTCTTGGGTCTTAAGTCCAGCATAAGTCAGGACACAACATTTGGTAGAAGAATACAATCATATTCCCCAGTCCAGGTACTGTTATATCCCAAACAGAAACTACAAATTTAGGACTAAAAGAATGTTGGCAATAGTCTGCAATTCAACATGTTTGATGTTTATCTTTTGACAGGGTTTTCAGGACTCAAAAGGATTTCTCTCCCAAATTGTCGGGCAGCACCAAAACAATAAAATTATTTGCAAATTCACCAAAAATCATTACATGAACATTGGCCTTCTTTAAAATGGTGGAAGCGACTCCTGTCTCGAACAATGATCTCTCGGTTCCAAATTCTAGCAATTAACTTGATTGCAGAATGGCAATCTTTGCACACCCGTAAATTCTTAAGGACGTGAATAGGAAGATTAGCTCCTAATTTCATGATTCCAAAGGCAATAGCCATCTTCTCACTGTGACTGAATAATGCATCTTCCTTTTCTTCCTCATCTATATCTAGCGAAATTTGCGATGTTCCTGCCACATAGCCCAACAACTTCAATCGCTTCACCATTTCACCTATTATTGCTTGAATTTCTTTGAATTGAGGATGTGATCTATCACCCGCAATAAATTCATGTACATGTCCATCCACCACAATAGAACTACACCCAGCTATCTTTTTGATCCCCCTGTCTTCCATCATCTGCCTAATCTCTGCCGCATTTGCCCACCTTCCTGAACTAATATATACATTGTATAAGAGCACATAAACGGCATCTTTGTCTGGCTCAAGATTAAGAAGATGCTTTGCTGCCTTTTCAGCTAAATTAACATCATTATAAACTCTACAGGCACCTAACAGAGAACCCCATATGACAGCATTAGGTTCGATTGGCATGGTTTCAATGAGTTCTTCTGCCTCCTTCAGATAACCGGCACGACCTAGAAGATCAATCATGCATCCATAATGCTCAACTTCTGGTTCTATGTTGTACTTTGATATCATTTCATTGAAATGCAGGCGACCCTCTTCAACAAGGCCTGAATGGCTACAGGCATTCAAAACCCCAATATACGCCACTGCGTTTGGTCTGACTCCTTGCTTCTGCATCATTGAAAAGTGGGAAATAGCAGACCTCCCACTTCCATGCACTGCAAGGCCAGAAATCATTGCTGTCCAAGCTAACACATCCTTCTTGGGCATCCGATTGAAGACCAGAGTTGCTTGATCTATCTTCCCACATTTTGCATACATGTCAAGAAGTGCAGTTTCTAGAAAAACATCCAATTCAATTGAGCTTTCTTCAATATAAGCATGCAATAACTTACCTTGATTTAGCGCGCCTAAGTTGGAACAAGCCGTGAGTAAACCGACATATGTGAATTTATCCGGATTCAAACCTGAAGCCCGCAACTCTGAAAACAGTAACAAGGCCTCCTTATGTCTACTTCTATGGACATAACCCGTGATCATAGAATTGAACGTGATGAGATCTCGCTTGACCATTTGATCAAAGCGGAAACGGGCCTCGCATAAATCACCTAATTTACAGTACCCATCAATGATTGCATTCCAAGAAGCTAGGCTCTTCCTATCTGTATAATCGAAAACTTTACGAGCAGCATCTAGATCACCACATTTAGCATACATATCAATCAAAGCCACGGAAAAATTTCTACTCATGCAGATTCTCTCTCTATCAACAAACTGATGAACCCACTTACCCAAGTCCAAATCCCTCAACTGAGCACAAGCTGAGAGCACCGAAACCAATGCCACAACATCTGGCCTAATCTTTTCAGCCAACATCCTTGTAAAATACCCAACAGCTTCTTCAGCCATACCGTTCTGAGCAAAGCCCGCGATCATACTAGTCCAAGAAACAACATTTCTCTCAGGCATTTCGTCGAACAATCTACGTGCCTCACCCATGGCCCCAATCTTCACATACCCACCAACAGCCGCCGTCCACGA
Organism: Umbellularia californica; assembly: GCA_028538565.1. Taxonomy (NCBI): domain Eukaryota; kingdom Viridiplantae; phylum Streptophyta; class Magnoliopsida; order Laurales; family Lauraceae; genus Umbellularia; species Umbellularia californica. The sequence continues at coordinate 17,095,078 of JAPQWN010000012.1, read as the reverse complement.
AACCACATTCTTCAGGCCCATTTCCTCAAAGACCTGTCTCGCAACATCCGCCCATCCAAACTCCGAGTACATATGAATCAAAGCATTCCCCACAAAAACATCGGATTTATCAAACAACTTGGTGAAATTTCCATGAATCGCTTCTCCTCCCCGGGTCAAGGTGCATTGACTGCAGGCCTTGAACAAAAACTGGAATGTGTAATTGTCAGGAAGTGCGTCTTTTCGGCGCATTTGGAGGTACAAGGATATCGATTCCTCTGGTTTATTGTTTCTAAAACAGGCCTTGATAATGGTATTCCATAGAAAGGTGGATGGTTTGGGAATCTGATGAAAGACGGCGACCGCATACGGGAGATCGCCGTCGTCGAGGTCTGCGAGGGATTTCAATAGGCTGGCGACCACGCGAGGATGGGAGATGGTTCCAGTTATGATCGTCTGTGCATGAATTTGGGTGCATTGTTTTAGAGATGCAGAGGTGAGGGATTGAAGAAAGGTAGGTGTGGAAAGGGCGAGCATTCGATGGTTTCCCTTTCGATTTCAAGCTTGTGTCACACCTGTCACTCTGCATCCACATGCAATCGATATATTTGTTTTTGGTGGAAATCGTGGAATTTGGTGGGATGGGGAGGGAACCCTCCTCAGAGATTGGATAGCAGAGTCAATCCGAGACGGAATAGCGAGAGTTCGGTCCATCCGGTGGTCGTCGATTCGTCGGATGCGATGGAGTCCGGCGTCGTCGGCGAGCGTCGTTCTCAGGAAGTCCGGGCTTTCAGGAGGTGGTCTCCGTGGCTGGTGCCGCTGTTTTTGGTGGCGAATGTGTTGGTTTTCTTGGTTACAATGTATATCAACAACTGCCCGAAGAATTCGAGTTCATGTGTTGTGAGGTTTCTTGGGTGGCTGTCTTTTTAGCCGTTTAAAGAAAGAGAAATCTCAGGGGCGGACAGGAGCCTGTGTTTTTGTTGCTTCGGGAAACGTGCGCGTTTCAAACATTTGTTCGCAGCTTGTCTTGAGCCGTATGTCCCTAGTATTGCTCTTAAAGAAAACCCACTTCTGGAACCTTCATCTTCGACGCAAGAGTTTGATCATCCGGGTGTGTTTTTGTTTTTTAATCCAAAAAAGCAACCGAGAGAGTGCATTAGCTGGTATGAGATTTTGTACGACCGACGAGTGTTGATAAGATGAAACAATATGATCTTATTTCAACGAATCAAGAGATCTGGACTCATGGATCCAAGTACCAGCATCCAGAGCAACTAGGCTAGCACATGCAAAAAGTACACTCGACCAAACGTTTGGAAATAGAAAAAGTCTGTACTGGCAAACTGGGTGTTCGGAAAATGGAACCGATCCCAGTGGAGGACCATTTTGGAACCTCCTCCATTTTGAAAAAGTTTATAATGTATTTTTTTTATAAATATTTTACCTCCTCCACGTGGGATCGGTCCCAAATTTGGGACAGACAGTCTGTCCATATAGACTTTTTCTTGGAAATATCCACACTTGAATCAAAAGAGGAGCATTTTTGCCTTTAAACACTAGGATGTGTTCTTTCTATGAATTTTGATAAATTGCTTTCACAAAAGAGAAGGGTCATAAATTCCTACAGTGAAATCAGTTGAATTAATTCAAGCAACGATGAAGCCAGGATTTTCCCTCAAGAGGGGAAGCTATGTTCGACTAATGGTAGTGGTTTTTTATATTAATTTATTGATTTTTTTTTCACTTATCATTTAGAAACACACATATTTATTTTTTCCAAGTTCTTTAAAAACATCGAAAGGAAAAGCCCTAAAGTTAAAAATACTAAAATACTTTCAAAGAGATAATTTCTCAAAACTATGAAGATAGTTAAAATAAAAAGTACTATGGCTCACTAAAATGAACCCAGCCTGTTCAAAATAACCACTTACTCTTTAATGTAAGTATGAGAGCTGTATTTCTCTTATAAACTAATCTATCCATAATTACTTAATGAATTGATTGGATATTTGTGACTGTTTAATGGCTGATGATGCCTATGATAGACATGGATAATTGAAACTCCATTAATTGTTTTCTTGTAATCAATGATGGATCAAGAAGCACAGCATGCAATAGTATAGATGATTGAGAGCACACCATTGATGATCATTCACTAATGTCATAAAAGGTGAACAGAACAGCCAATGTGTATTAATATCTATTATGTTGACCGAACTAGAATTTAGTTATCGATTTTATTGAGTGGCCTGGTCCAATCTTTACTAGGGTTGTAAACGGGATGGTTCAGGATCGAACCATAATGGACCCGGACCCGTTTTTAAATAACGGTTCCGGTTCCGAATCTGGTTTGGAATTGGAACCTGTTTTGTTAGTTCCGAACCCGATTTCAATTAGAAAACTCGAATCCGGTTCCGGAACCGAGTCTACCTAAAGGACTCAAATACAGTTCCAAAATCAATTATATTTTCTCTTTATTCTTCATTTTTTCTTAAAATAAACATATTATTCAACTTATAAAAGTGCATCAAGTCTATTACATCCATTACTGTACATGAGAATGCCAAAAAAAAAGTTAATTTTAAAGTACAGATTGCAATACTAATGACTTATATGCCGGATTCCGGATCCATGGGTCGGAACCTTGATGGACTCGGAACTGGACCGTTTATCAATAGGAACCTAAATTAGGTTTCGAACCCGGACCGTTTATCAATAGGAACCTAAATTAGGTTTCGAACCCGGACCGTTTATAAATCGAAACTTAAAATAGGTTACAGACCTAATTTTTTACTGGTCAGAACTTTCGGAGAATCGGAGATTTGGATACCCGTTTACAACCCTAATCTTTTACCATTAGGAGGACTGATTGATTGATAAAGTTCAACACCCAAATAGGTGAAAATGGTCCCCATTTTTGGAGCATGAAGAAGTTTGGAGAAGTGTATCAATTAGGGTCAGGAATGGCCGGCCGAGATCTCATGCACGTGCAACACGTGAGTGCTGTACTTTTCTCCTTAATTCAGCTGACCATCGAGAGCGAGATATCTGCATCAACCATCATCCATTGGTGAAAAAAATCACAGACAACGAAATCAAATCGAGATGCAGATCTCTGCAGCTTCTTCTCTCTCCATCTCTTCTCCAATTCCAAAAGCCTTCTCATCATCTCCATCTACTCTCTCTTCCTGCAACTCGGTTTTCTTCAGCCATGGCAGAAAAGATCTCTTCACGAGGAATAACAGCAGCGCCAGAGCCTTGGTCATGACCAGAAACAGAGCTCAAAAGGGTCTCAGCGTTCGCTGCTTGTTTGGGCTGGGCGTGCCCGAGCTCGCCGTTATAGGCGGAGTTGCACTCCTCCTCTTCGGCCCCAAGCAAATACCCGAAGTCGGTCGCACAATCGGAAAGACTGTAAAGGGCTTCCAACAGGTTAGTATGTGTTTTTTTTTTATTCTGGGTGTTTTTATTCTTTTTCTGGGTTGCAATTATTTTGTGGGTTTTTATAGATTTTCTTCAAAAAATCTTTTCTGGGTTAAATCTATGCTGTTTGTGTTGTTTTTATGAGGTTTCTCTTTAGCTGGATTGTTGTTAGATTGTTACTTGTTAGATTGTGGGTGGCGTTAGATGTGTTTTATTAAAGGGAGATTTTGATGATCTTTGGTAGTTTGTGTTGCATTTTTTTTCTGGGATTTTATTGATGTAAGTTCCAGATGTTTTGGATGGGTGAGTATTGTTATTGGTGATAATGAACATGTGTTGATATTGGTTCTTATGCAGTTGAAAATGGATCTGTTTTGGAAAAAATTGTTGATATACTAGGAAGATCTAAGCATGAGGTCTCTAATGACTGCAGCTTACAAGTTTATAGAATGAATCTGAGTGAGATCAGGGTCCTCGATGGGCTGTTTTGGTTTGACAGAAATCAAATTGTGAAATTTCGCAGTTTACTATAATGGATGCTAGTTTCAATTAACCGAATCAATGCATAGCGGATGTAAACAACCAATCAAGATAGAACTAACAAATAAATCTCCCAATCACACACCACAAGAAGGCAAACACAAATTTAACGTGGAAACCCTTACCGGGAGAAAAACCACGATCAGAAAAACCAATCACTATTGAATGGTTATAAGATATATTCACAACTCCTTTATCCCAATACATCAACCTAAGGGCGGTAGTTGTTCTTGCACAACTTCTCCTGTTGCCACGACTTCCCCACCATGCACCGCTCCATGTGCTTGATCCTCCTTCAACACCTTGAGACCAAGATGCACAATCTTCTACAAAGAAGTAGAAGCTTCAAACCTTCTAGAGTAGCCTTTCAGAACAATCTCTAAATGGCTCTAGAGAACAAGGATATCTCTCTTAGGATATTCAAACCTTGGATCAAGAGAGAGAATTAACTTCTTGTCCTCTGTTATAGGGTTGAGAACAACACCCTATATATAGCCCCAAATTTGTGCCTTGGAATAGAACACAAATAGGACTCAAAGTGAGAAACCCAGTCTCAAAAAGGAAAAAATTCCTACAGCACCTTCTGGAAACTTCCCGCCATCTGGTCCGATCGATCGGTCCTCTGTGGTTCGCCTGGATTTCTTCTTTTGCTTCTGTTTCTTCGCTTCAGCTCTTCCGGCGAGACAACCACAATCTATTCTAAAATAAAATAGAAAATACAACTCAATGGACCCAAAGTTTTGTCCAACCCATGAATTAGCCAACATAAATATACTAACAAATTGTTGGGTGTGCATTAGGGTGGCCCCTTCTCTTTGTAAAGATTAGGCGAGTAGGGCGTGGGTCTCTTCTATGTTTTGTCTTGTTGTAGATTCGAGTGTCTGTTTGAATAGCTCCTTCGCCATCTATTGATCTTTTGATGTCACTCCAATGCCCAGAGTAGGAGGCCTATGCATCAAACAGGCAGTTGGCTGAAAAAAATTTCTAACCAAATTTGGAGTCTATTCTCATCAAGTGAAGGAGTCCGGCAGGCCATTGCATTATCAGAAGAAAAAAATGTTCTAGCCAATGATTAAATGAGAAATCAAATTGTTCCTGCTGTTACAAAAATAATTAAATTGTGGAAAATATGCTTAAACCTTGGGTTCACAGTTTACACATGAGTAATGACTTAGTTTGGCCTTAGAACAAGTTGACAACAATGGACTTTTCAGGCCTTTATCAACAGGAATTAATTGATTAATCTCCTGAGAATTTGCCTCAAGTAGATAAATTCAGATCAAATCTAAACCTGCAGCATGCAGGCCCTTTCTGATCTCTTGCAAAGATGGTGTTTATGAAACAACAGCAGTTAGCTGGAAGTGTTAGATGCATAAATAATCGGTGTTAAAAGGACATGGTATGCGAAGAACACAAATAATGCCAAAACTGAGATGGTATATCCTTAATATTATGGATAGAGTAAAAATTTCTTCAGTGCGGTTTCCCCTTATCCTTGTAAATTGCGGATGCGTGCCATTTTTGTCAAAAACAGGAGTACACAAAACCAGTTATCCAGTGTTAATGTTTGTGCCAATTAGTGGATGAGCCAACCTTTTTGGACAGTGCAATCCCTTCCATTTTATTGTGTTGCTAATCAGCTCCATGGAGAATGTCAAAAAGCATAACTTCTACTAATTGTAGGGGGCTAAGCAGGGTCTGATTCTGTTTTGTCCCTTTCTTATATGGAGGTGGGATTGGGCGGAGAGGGAGGGTGTTTTCTTTATTTTTTTTATTTTTATTTTTGTATGGGTTAAGTGCAATCTAAATTGAATAATACAAATAGACTCATCATCATCATCATCAAGGCCTTGTTCCAACTATGCTGGGGTCAGCTACATGAATTTTGTTTCTCCATTTCGATCAATCCTGTGCCAAAATCCTCGGATGGATTGCACTTCTTCAGATCTATTGATACTACTTTCGTCCACATCCTCTTCAGCCTACCCTTTCTTCTTGGTGGGCCATCAACCTGCATAGAAAAACTTTTTCTATCCGGCGCCGTTGCCGGCCTGCATTAGACATGTCCAAACAATCTCAAATGGGTTTCTCTTATTTTATCTCCAATTGATGCTATCCCTAAATGCTCTCAAAAGAACTCATTTCTGATTATATCCTTCCTAGTTTTACTTTGCATCCATCTCAACATTCTCATCTCTGCTACACTCATTTTGTGCATACGATGCTTCTTGATTGACCAACTTTCTGCTCTATAAGTCATAGCTGGTCTAATATGTATAGACACTTCTTAATCCCAATTTCCAATGCTATTGGTCGTTTGTCCAGTCCCCAACTTGAGCATTCAAGTGGGTACTTGATGTAGATGCCGCTTGAACCACACACACCCCACAAACCCCCACCCCCCCCCCCCCCCCCCCCCCAATTTTTTGAAATATCCTATCTTAATTTAAAGATTGACATGAGATATATTACACCTTTCCCACGATACCGTCTCAAATTGTTATGAAAAAGCTCAAAGAGCTTTAAGTGGAAAAGTTGACTAGCAGTGTCTCTCTCGTCACATTACCCTTGGTTTTAACTTTTATCATTGCCTCTCTTGGTACATTGGAAGGAACTTGTAGTTTATAAGCCATTTTCCAATTATCAAAGAGGAAAGAAATCTCCAAGTTTCTGTTTTCTGAGATGTTGCTCATATAATTGTGTTTGTTGATTTTTCTTCCACAATCACTGGCAGGGACAAGAAATGAAGGAAAGACATAAGTTCTTCTATCAGTGTTTGCCATGAACACTGCCTTATATTGTTGACTGGTTGCAGACTAACCAAGTAGTTGGGGCCTGGGGGTAATAGCATTGCCCATGTTATTATGTATGTTTCTAACTATCTATTTATACTATCTCTATATTTTAATATCTGATCTCTTTTTCTCAGAACCAGATGCCCTAATGCTTGTGTTTAATAGAAACATAAAGTTTACAAGCAGCAATTGGAGAGAATCTCCTTCATTTGGACTTTCCAATTGGAAGGTGATGTGATATGTTAACCTCCAAGAATGTAGAGTGTTAAAGTTATAGACTTCCCTTTTTGGATAATCCTCACAGGAAAAAAAAAAAAAAAACTGAGTCCACACTAGTGGTAGACATTCAAATTTTTACTGAAAAGGCTTAGGAAATAGCATGCTATCAGCTGTGAGCCTGTGACTTTATAGTTGTGTTCCTTGAGTTTCCTTCTCTGAGAGGTTCCCATGTTTCAGATTTTACTTCTGGAAGAATGCATAATTGATTAGCTTTTTCCCCCATAAAATACTTTACAACATGGCATGATTGCAGTGCGGCGTTGTGCCAGTTGTGCTCCTTGAGTTTCCTCTGAAAGGTGCTCAATTTTCAGTTTTGCCCTTTTACAAAACTTAGTTGTACAGCTCCTTCCTGTTTGAACCATGAGAAGAGTTCCAGTAGCCTAGTCTGATGCCTATATCAAATGTTAACAATCAAATCCTTGATTCTTCTTGGTACACAATGCTGATGTTTGGGTTGCTACTTCTAGTCTTTGTGTTTTCAGGGTCTGCCTCAGTGTATAGGGTGATGAAAGATGGACAGACTACCTTATCCAACTATCATTTATCCTCATTTTCTTTATTCTTTTTTTTCCTTTTTTCTGATGGCTTCCACATTTCTCGTAGATTGATTGTGTAGTGCTTCAAAAAACACTCTACATCTAAAAGTTTCCATTTTTATTTCTTGTTGAAATCTGGTGTTTGGTCTTTTTTCTTAAATGGTTGACTCTAGTATTATATGATTCTGAACTTTTGGTATTTCGAGCTTGAGTCTTTCTAAGATAAAAAAAAAGAATGTCTTTCACGTAATCTACTTAAAAGGTCATAACATGGATCTGACTGCTATTCTAAATCATAGGGACTTGTAGGCTCCTACTACTGATTTGCCCATTCTGGAAAAAAGTGGGTCTATGGTTCAGTCATCAAGACTTTTGATAGAATGGGCCCAAGTTGGATTGGGATGCTCCTTTAGCAGGGACAGGGTCCTGATGTGCCCGTTCTGTAAAAGCGGGCCCATGGTTCATCATCAAGACTTTTGATATAATGGACACCACTATCGATTGGGGATGCTCCAAACTTCTTCCAGTTTGCAAGATCCTCATGATCTATGATTTTATCATTTATCTTCTCTGGACCTTTGCAGGTATCTATTCATGGGACATAAGATTGGATTGCTAGGATCTTTTTATCTCTAGGACTATTGGGGCAATGCCCTCCATGAAGCCCACTAAATTGGCTGAGGTTCTGTTTGACTGAACTGTGGGTAGCACTTCCTCTGATAGGGCTTCATTTCATGGCGTCAAACCATTTGTGGCACTTTAGAGTGGCATATCATGATGCTTGTAATGTCTGATGTATTGCTCATGCTTATAAATCCTAGGCCAGTGATGCTGAAGTTTACACGATTGAGCTATTATTGAATCTAGAAGGTCTTATGCACAGCCTATGTTAGATCAGTGTTTTAAAACTTGTCGGAGTTATTTCATCAGGACTATCTAATGAATATGTGTGTGTGTGTGTGTGTGAGAGAGAGAGAGAGAGAGAGAGAGAGAGAGAGAGAGAGAGAGAGAGAGAGTTATGTTAATTTATGTGTGGAAAGCTTCCTATGGGCTGGTAAATACAAAAATTATAGATAGAGATAATTACCCCCAATAATTACATTACCTCCTTTATTATCTTTCTATCTATGGAAAACTTCCTATGATATCTGAATTTACTGAGAGTCTTCAAGCTGAGAATGAAGGAGGAACTATCTATCCAGCCAATCTATTCATTCACATTTCCCCCAATTGTAGATGGAGATGATTATAAAGTCTTTAGTATTCCCTATGGGCTGGTAAATTAGTTAAATACAAAAAAATTTAAAAAGTGAAATAGTAAAAAATGGGCATGCTGCCCAACCTAATACTGGTCGAGTCGGGGGCCGAGACTGAGTTTTGGAACACTCTGTTGATCCCTCAGAGTCAGTGGTAAGGATTAGCACAAGTGAACTTATATAACTGATCTTCTAGATTTGTGGGTAGCAAGTCGTTTTCAAGCCCGAGTACCTCTCAATTTTTGTTGACTTTTTTTTATCTTGAATTTTTCAGGCAGCTAAGGAATTTGAGACAGAACTGAAAAAAGATCCAGAAGCCTCTTCAGTTGTATCATCTGAGGAGAAACCCACAGCCAACAATGAAGGCGAGAAACAAGAACTTGAAGTCTCTGGTACAAAAGAGAGTTTGTAATACCTTTAAGGTCTTAATCTCTGACCATTTCACAGACAGGGATGTGCATTTACTTGAGTTGCAGTGTTCTAGCAATGGGAGTGGGACACACTATTTTGTTCTTTCTTCACAGTGATATTTATATTACTGATTGAGAAGTTGGATCTATTTAGATCTTAAATGTAGATTTAAAACTGTGTAGCAGTGTTAATGACTCACCAACTAAGTTTCATGGGCTGGCATTTAGAAAACAGGGATAAGTGTCAAAAGGCTGAATTGATCTATAACTCGGATGATACAAGTCTTTACCAAGTTTTTCATGCATTTAGCATGTATTGCTGATATTGACTTGGCCGTGAGGTGGAAAAGGAATATGAACACTATTCAATCTAGAGTTCTGCATTTGTGTGTTTACGTTTCAACATCATTTGGAATTGGACTTGCATGTATTGCTGATTTTGCCTTCATATGGGTGGCTCATTCCTACTTTCTGCAAGTTTTAAGTTATCACATTGGCCTATTTGCCTTTTTACTGACTTACACAAAAGTAGCTTGTTTTCCATTTTAGTTTTACAGGGGAGGAATGGTAAGCTATCCTAATCCTAAACTAGGCTAATTTATCACCTGCTGACTCCTGTGGTGCTCCATTCTTTTGCCTTGCAGTGCTCCACCAGAGTGCTCTTTCATAGGTGCTCTCTGCCAAAGATTTTTCCTTTTTTGTTTGGCCTATTGTGTGGTACTAAGGTGCCAATACCACTCAACCAAGACTCCAAGAGTGTGTTGGCCAAGGAAACATTTCATTTTGATCCATGCTTCCCCCTTGTATTTCATTTTAATTAAAACGAATCATCGCCACTTTTTTTTTTTTTTTTTATACATTAATCTCTGTCGTGCAATTCCACTGACAGGCATTGCTTTTTTGGAGTGTTGGTGACCTTATGAAAAAAGAAAAAAAACGATTTAGGGCTTGTTCCTTTGGTAGAATTCCTGGAATTTGTAATGTTGAAAATTCAAAGACGATGATGTGATGTCTATCCTTTGGAATTCCTTGTCGCGGCATCTTTTTTTTTTTTTTTAAAGAAATCTGAATTTTAGTTGGAAAGTTTGGAATAACCTCTATGATTTTCAGAATTCCAACATCTTAAGAATTTTTGGATCCTCCAATGTAGAGGACGACTCAGGATTTCTACTAGGATACAGATTTTGGAGAATTTACGAATTCTCCAAACATGAGTTCTTGGAATTTTGTTAGAGGAACAGGGCTTTAGGGCTTATTTGTTTGGTTAAAAATGAAGATGAAATGTAAATATCCAAAATATGTGTAAATAACTTTTCCTTTCATGTAAATAGAATCCAGTGGACGAAGGGATATGAAAACCCAACCATCAGATTAATAATTCAAATCATACTAAAATAAAGTTTCCATCTACATAGTCACTTTATGTCTTTCACCCCACATATATTTAATAATCATAAAGATGGAGCTTATTTAAATATGAATTCCTATGTATTTAATCCCTACATATTCTATGTAAATAAACTGGACTTTAGTGGCATTAAATGGGATGGTGAAACAGAATTTATTTAGCCAACTTGAATATAATTGGGACAAGGATTTGTTGATGATGAGTAGTGAAATTTGAGTCCCTGCACTACGAGTAGTACTTCCAACATCACTGGTGGGTACAGGGAGACTGAGTTGCCTTGCCTCCCAGTGAACTCATAATTGGTCGTTCTTAGACATAAAGGACTATTGGTAAATGGAGAAAAACACAAGGACTTCCAGTTGATGGTGTGAACCGATTAGTCAATCTATTTTTTTTTCCTTTGTTGTTGGTGTTATTTTTAAAGTATGCACCTAATGGACTGTCGGATCCCTTTGGCCCAATCTCTAATGAGTAGGATGGTTAATATAAAAAGAAACAGCTCTACCTTTACTTAAATCACTGATTACTGATATAAATACCAGCCCATATATTAGTCAACCTTGCACTTCATTTATAGATAATCACAATTGTAGGAATTGTAAGATCTCTAATGCAAAGGGTGGTTAAAATTGAAGAAATAAAAGTGGATTTTAAAAAACGCACATGAAATCATCTTTTTTTTTAATGAAAAATTAATCAAGGAAAATGAGAAATGAATACCCCACCATCACTCAAGCAATTCAAATAAAAAAAAAAACGGAAGATTGCATCTACATTTGCACCTTATATCCCTCACCTCTTGTCTCATATCTGTCACCCCTCACCTTTTTTATAAACCTTATATGGAGCTCATTTAATCATTTCTCTGTATTCTACGCAAACAAACATGCTCTAAATATAAAAGCAAATATCTAAACCTTGCAATTGGCAATCTCATTAGAATTTTGATAAGTAGGCTTTTGAAATACTCAACAAGAGTTCCTCAAATTCTTATTATCAAACTGATCCATAGGCATAGGATGTGTCTGCCCCTACAAAAATCAATCTGACCCATGAGATGGGTCTGCCCCTCCAAAAACTCGGATCCTAGACTTGAGTCCGGGTTACCCGACCCAGTATAGAATCCAGATTCCAGCCCCTACTACATCCAAGTAAACTGGAATCCAAACGGATAAGGAAAACGACTCCCTCCATCCTTTCCCCAACCATGAAAATGCAGGGAAAACGGGAAAGCTGGAAAACCCCTAAACCCTGCAACATACCCAAATGGCTCTTTCTTCTTCTTCTACTACTACTTCATCTCTTTGTTGTTGTTCTTATCCCTCTCTCATTGCAGCTCCTTCCGTTTCGTATAAACCCTACAAAGTTAGCGTTAGATCTCCGTCCCACCCGAGGCCCAAAACCCTAGCTTTTCTTCGCATCAGCAGAACCCACCCGAGCCTTAGAAGCTCCACCAGATTAAACGCTGCTGGATTGACTGAAATCGAACCTGATCTTCCCGAAGAGAAATTCGATCTGTGGGGGACCGGAGGCATCAGCTCTGTAAGCTCAATTGCATCTCATCACTTTCAAAATTTCATCTTGGTGGAGTTTTGGTCTTTGATTTTTTGATTGATTTGGTTATCTGATGAGTTGCAGGAAGAGTTTGTGTATGGAGAGTATGATGGACATCACACCTATTACGAAGGCAACGAAGGTATGGTTTACCCAACTCTTCTTTTGTGGCTTTTGTTTTTGCTTATTTGAATTCTGGTTCTCTTTCTGCAATTCCATTAGTTATGATCGATAAACAAAACGCTGTAAAGATTGTGAAATTGATTTTAGGGATACCGCCCTTTTACTTTGCAATTGCCCGAAGTCAGTTGAAATTTAGATAGTTCCCGCAGAGCTATTCGAACAAGAAAGGACACTCTAAAAATGATGATCTTACCCTTTAACCCTGCACACCGTCCATATCTCAGGGCTATAGGATATCATCAGTTAAAATTTAGATAATTCCCGCAGAGCTATTCGTACAAGAAAGGATACTCTAAAAATGATGATCTTACCGTTTAACCCTGTGCACTGTCCATATCTTGGGGCTATAGGATATTGCACCATCCGATATCGCGCAACCATAGGATATCACACAATGTCCCCTTCCTGCCCAAATGGAAAACACACATATTCACCCTGAATTTAGATCTCTGTTTTCTCTTCGTTATTTTTGAGCTCTTACAACATGCACCCCGAACTTAGTGAAATGGCTTTGACTGCTGTTCTTTCTTTCTCTCTTTGGTGGAAAGCAACAACTGTTTCTTCTCTTTTCTACAGAAAAGGAAGAGGGTGAAGTAAATCTGGATTTTTGTACGATATCCTACAGCATTGGGATAGCACACTCTGCAATATCCTATAGCGCTAGGATATAGTATGATTTAAGGGTAAAATCATCAATTTCAGAGTGCCCTTTCCTGTACAAACAGCCCAGTGGGAATTATCTAAATTTTGACAGTTTTGAGGGCAATGGTCAGGTACAAAGGCAGCCATTAGGTCAATATCCTTTGTTTTTAAGTTAGTACTCTGACAGTGACATGACTGTTGTGCACGTAATAGGATTATGTATCAAATTCCTCAGATGAGCGTGATGTGAATGATATGTGGCTTGTTTCGTATCAAAGATGTAAACAGCTTGGATATCTACTTTGGGTACCAAACCAATGCAGCAATCCTTCCTGGAACAATTATATTTCAGGTCCTTCATGAAAAGTGTAATGGCTAATGATTTGGGACAGAAAATGGTTTAAAATTATATTATCTCAAATGCGGTTTGAGTTTTCCTCCACGCATAAGTTTGGACCTAGACCTGATTTCACACTTGGACCAAAGTCCACACCCAAAACAAAACTCAGATACAATTAACACTTCTGAAATGAATTTTCTAACATGGCACAGCAATAACAGCACACATTTTCTAAAAGCACGTCACGATCAGGGATATCTTCTCTTGTCATTTCTTGCTAAATGTTGGCTACCATCTGCTTGTCAATTCTTGCCTGTTCCATCTAGGATGAACTCAGATTAATGCTTGTTCGCTTGATTTAAGCCGGACTCCACAGTCTAACATGTCTTTCCCGATGACTTCATTCCGGGTCTTTATTGATATCTTCCTGTTCTTGCCTTTTTTTTTTTTGCGCTCTTAAATCATCAAAAATGGCATTTCTTGATTGTTTCTTCTGTTGGAACTTCCCATAAGTTTCTCCGTTTGTGTCCATTCTTAAATTGTATCCTTTCTGGCAACTTCACACATCCATCTCAGCATGTGCATTCGTCGTCGTCGTCATCTCTTTACTCCTCCATACAAAGCAAGCTTTCCACCATGTATTTTAAAAGGTCTTTGAAAACCCTATCAGTGACAACATTGTTTCCCAGATACCAGCTCATGTTGTTTTCAGCTTTGAAAACCCTATCGGTGTACTTCTTTTCTCTTTTGACCTTTCTTCTTAGTTATGTAAATGACCATCTCGAAATTAGTAGATGGCCATGCTGACTTAGTTTGACTGATACCTAAGTACCAAGTCCGGTATCAAAAATTTTCAGCTAACTTGGTGTATATACTGAAATTTGTTGGGAACAGTGTCATGCATGTTACCCATTTTTGCAACATTGTTGAGCTTTACATTGACGGCTGCATAAAAGTCCAGAAACCTGAAGTTTTATTTCCAACCTTCTAAATAATGAAGAAGTTAAATCGAAGTTCCAAACATTGCTTCTAATCTGACTTTACTTTTTAGGTACATTCTGGGAAGGACTTGTAGCAGATTATGAAGCTGCAGAGCCCCCTAAGGGATTCCAAGGCATAAGATTCTCACCTCACACTTGCTCATGTTTATTTACTTAGCTTGTTTTAGCGATAAGGTTAGGCCTGATGTTGGGTCAGTACTTCCTGTGCAGGTTTTATTTCATGGCTTTTTCTTCCAGCCATAGTTGCTGGGTTGGCATACCAAGTTCCGGTAATGAAAATATGAAAGTACTTTTGTTTCCATTCAAGCATTTAAAGTCGTCTTTTACTAGAAAATGACAACACTTCTTTTCCTCTTGGTCGGTTAATTCACTCTTTTGTCTGATTGTGCACTGCTTTCATTAGGTAGCAATATTCATAGGATCTTTGAACTTTGAAGGCACCATGTGTCGGTGTTTCATTTTTCGGTCTGTTAAGTGTTGGGATGAATTAGAAATCAATTCTGACAAACCAGAAAGGATCTTTCCATCATGTTGATCCCAAGAGAACTGGTCTCTTTATTCTTTTTTGAATAACTACTTTTTGGGCAAACCAGTGTTTTCCGCTATGGTTGTATATTTGAATGATTGTGTTTTAGTAAAAAGAAGTGAGCCCATACTATGCAATTATGGAAGCTCTATCCATTCCTTGTTCAGGAAATCTTGACGATATCTGTAGGAAAATTTACAATTTAAGATGAAACCGTCCTTGAGTAGCTGTTTTGCTTTTATCCTAGATCATATTGTGACACGCGTCATTTGCAATTACCAAACCTAGAGCATATTGATCCAATGAAAGCAGCATTCTAAACACCAATGTTAAGTGTTTTGCTTTTTCTGGAACTTTCGATTGACCACATTCCTAAGCAACCTCTCATCTAAACACTACTATTATTTGTACAGGGGGAGTACTTATACATTGGTGCAGCTATTTTTGTGGTGGTATTCTGTGGGATTGAGATTGCAAAACCAGACAAACCTCATCACTTTCCACCCGAGATTTACAATATGGAAAGGGAAGCGCGTGACAAATTCATAGCGGAGTGTAACACCATGGACATATGGGACTTCAGTGATGAACTCTGGGATTTCACAGTGAAGAAGATAAACGACTCATCCAAGGATGACTAGCAACAAAATGCAATTGCGAAGTCAAATAGCAATGAAAAATGTTAAAAACCTTTCATTGTATCCATTTTCTTTGTAAATCAAATATGTATATCACGCATTATTCTGAATCTTGATCTGTATGGTCGTCTGCTGCGTGTTTTTCACTGAGTGGCAGGTTCATTGGCAGGAACATGCTAGGCCATGAAATTCCCCCGTTAACATGAAATAGCAAGCAGGCCTTCAAACCTTACAAATCAAATTTTTAGTCTACCTTGAACAAAATCATCACTCCACCTAAATTGTAGGGAAAAAGGTCCAACAGATACTTGCCCATGAGAGAAATTGTTGTTGTGATTATTGCAAATACAGTTATAGGTAGTTGTTTATTGATTATAGTTATAGGTAGTTGATTATTGCAACTACAGATAACCCAACTTGCAGTACATGCAAAATTTGCTTTGCTATACGAGAGTTGAACTCAGCTGTGGGTGAGCACATGTGAAACATGTGACTGCTTTGTTTAGTTATTTCATGGAGTTTTGTACAGTAATAATTTTGACTGAGAGCCCGACTCTTATAGAAATGAATTTTGGCCAAGACTCATGAACCAAATACACACAGACGTCTTTTTTTTTTGGCAATTTGATTTCTCCAATTTGTTACATCTAATCCGGTCTTCATTTTACCATCAGTCATGATCAAAGAGATGTTGCCCGAGGCAGCAGGAATTCTCCTTCTAGGGTCACTGACACCTCAAGCACATGGCAACTTTATTCATAGGAAAATTCTATTTGCACCCACTCAAAATGCTGAGTATACTCACATACTGAGCTCACCCACTGCAAGAACATAAAGTCCCTTTTTCTACTGAGCCTACCCACCAAAGATTACAACCTTGCCCTTCTTCTTCCTTCTCTTTCTTCTTCTTCCGTTCTTCCTCATTTCCTTCCCTACAAGAACGACGTCATTTCCGAGCTGTGGTGAGTGAAACGTTTGAAGGCGGATCATCTTTTCTTCTTCGTGAGCAAAGACAGATCATCTTCATCTCCCCAAGCACCTCTTCATCTTCAACTTTGTCCATTTTTGTTTTCTTCATTGTTAATTTTTTTTAAGGTAAAAATAAACATGTAATGCAAATGGATTGAGTGCATGCAAATGGAATGGAGTGTGTAGGTTGTAATTGTGATTGAATGGAATAGATGGGAGAGTGGAAAAGGGAAATTAGTGATGGTTGAGATGCAAAATGAAAAACATGATTCACGTCCTGCACGGAAACGCAGATCCGTGCACATTACAATTTGCACGAAAACGCAGATCCGTGCACATTACAATGTGCATGGAAACGCAGATCCGTAGACATTGATTGTGCACAGAGAACAAAACCCGTGCATTGTGCACGGAAATACAGAGCCGTGCAATACACTTATGCACGGAAATACAAAGTCGTACAATACACTTATGCGCGGCTCTGCAAATTCGTGCAGGACGCGAATGGAAAAAAAAAATGAAAGCATGTGTAAAAAAAAAAACAATACCTTCTCTTCATATATGGTCATTTGCTTGTTTATATTATAGATAGCTTCTCTAAAACACAATGTGGTGCCTCGAATTGGAAATGTGATGGCTTATATAAGATGGATTGGGAGATGAGTTCTTCCAAAATGGGACCTTTATAATGATGAGAAAGAGTATAAGAAGAAGTATATGCTGTTAAAGGAAAATAAGTACAGAAGAAGTAAAGATGAAAACCTGAAGAGAGGAGGAAGATGAAGTGAATAAGAAGCAAAAATCGACTAAGGAAGAAGCAGAGGGCTTGAAGAGAAGAGGAATATGAAGGCAAGGGTAATTAGGAAAATTCACAGATGGGCATTCTTGGAATTAAAAAAAAAAATTAAATGTGGGTTGGCTCAGCAAAGTGGGTGGGTGCAAATAGAAATTCCCTTATTCATATTTTTGTCAGGGTAATATTGGTGGTCAAGGTAGTATTGGAATTACTTCAATTTTGCTTTTACTTTTATTAGGATGATAATAGAAAGTAATGTTAAAAGTAAAATATTTTTTTTTTAAGTTAAAAGTAGATATGATGTTAAATATGAGTGCATGCTCCCTTTATTTAAAAAAAAAAAAAAAAAAAAACTTGGGTTTCATCATGATGTTATTGCAACATTGTCTAACATTGAGATAAATTTATTTTGAGATTTTTTTTTATCACAATAGTACTTTGAAAGGGTATTTTAACAAAATATTAAACAATATAAAAATAAAATTCAAATTTAGGAGATGTTTTTTTCATGCATGTTACAGAGTCTAGATCTTCCCAACACAGGAGGCCCAATCTATTGGAAATTTAAATTTCTCTAAAATCTAACACCTTCCTCTTGTATGGATGTGACATTTACCTTTGGCAAATAAATCCTCATCAAGGATTCTTTACCATTTTTTTCTTGAGGATTTGAAAATTTAAAGTTTGGTAATTGTTAAGCCTCAAGGGTCTGTTTGGATAGGAAAAAAACAGAGTAGAGTAAAGTTAAATAGGCCCTAACCGTCTAACATTTCAACTCTATCCCATCTGAATAAATCTAGCCCTATAAATGAAGTAATGTTGTAAGACACATGTACTCAATTTCATTTCGACTCTAAATACTTCTATTTTTTTGAATAAAAGTTGATTCAACTCCAAACCTTAAAAACATCTGAAATGGAATTAAGTGAAGTACTTTACTTTAACTTCAACTTACTTCTTTTCGCTCCACTCCATATATGAAATTCATTTCATTTTATTCCACTCCTCATTTATCCAAACTGCCCAATGCCCAAGGATTTGAACCACCAGAAATACTCAATGCCCAAGGATTTGAACCACCAGAAATACTCATGTTTTTAGAGTATTCAGGTCCAATCTCCCCTCGTGGGATTGGAAAATCCCCTTAGCAAGTTTAATCTACTATGTATTAAGCCCTAAAAAAGACGAATACATTTACCGAAATACCCTAATCTTGAATGTAGTAATTTTGCTGGGAGCTCTCTCTCCTCTGCAACTCGTAGATTAGGGTTTTCGATTTGGGATTTGAATTCTGAATTCAACTTACAAAATGCTCTGCAACTTCCATGTTGCAAGTCTGCACCTGTTGCTCCGGTTCGGGGACGTTGTAAGCTGCTAGGGTTTCCCATCCAAGGTGGGCCATTCCGTGCAATTGATTCTTTACATGCGTTTGATTGGTTTTCTGGTATAATCCAGTCACACTCCGGTTCCCAAAAGTGATTCAGATTTACGTGTTCTATCTATACATAATCAGTTTTCTTCTCGCAACAGGAAAGAAAAGGTTTGAATTTGAAAGGCAAGCATAGTATCTTGATTGCGCGCTATGCTTGGGATTTCGTATGGGGAGCTGTTCCTCATACTTGGAGCAACAGCTGCTTTAATCGGTACTAGAAACCTCTGATTTTCTCCTCCTTCTACTTGGATTTCTGTTTCCATTGAAATATTCTTCTTTGCACTCTTCTACTCAGATTTGGGTTTTCATTGAAATCTTCTGCTTCTTCTTCATCTTCTTCTTCTTCTTCTTCTTCTTGACTTAGAGGAACTTTTTTTGTTGTTTTGAATTTTTCTGAATTTGGGTTTTTTTTGTAAAATTTAAATTATCCACATTTCAGGTCCTAAGGATCTACCGATGATCGCTAGGACTGCGGGGCGGTTAGCCGGGAGAGCTATTGGGTATGTTCAAATGGCTCGGGGGCACTTTGAAAATGTCTTGCAGCAGTCTCAAGCCAG
This sequence comes from Umbellularia californica, assembly GCA_028538565.1. NCBI lineage: Eukaryota > Viridiplantae > Streptophyta > Magnoliopsida > Laurales > Lauraceae > Umbellularia > Umbellularia californica. Next base: position 17,075,817 of record JAPQWN010000012.1, on the reverse strand, counting down.
TCAGGTTCTTCTTCTTTTCTATTCCTTGGATTGTTTTCTGTTTTTCCCCCATGATTCTGTTGTGGAAAAGTTTTGATATTTTGAAACATTATATATTTTTATACATCTCATAATGGATTTTGTTGTATGAAGACTAATTTGTCCCAATACTGCATTTTTATTGGTTGAGGTTAGGTCGAAAATGGGCTAATCTTTTTCAGGGGATCTAGTCTGTTTATTTGGTGGGGCACATGATAAATGGGTCATGCATTGAGTTTCTAACTTGTTGGAGAATTTTAGAAAAGGGATTGTTGGATTTATTTCCCACTTACTGCATAATGCTTTTTGAGCTGTCTATGTTGTTGCCATCAATTGCATATGTAACTCATTCACATTTTGCAGTGGGACATCCCTGGGTTATTGTCTGGATCACTGAAAGCTGGTAGTCCACTTAGATGCTTGAATGAACAAGAAAAACCATGTCTTTTGATTGTCAGAGAATTCCTTGAAGTTTTTGCCACAGATGGACCCCTTTTTTTTTCTTTTAACATGTTTAGTTTGTAATTATTTATCATGGGATTTTTGTGGGAGATTTTTGCAATGAGTTTTGGTGCGGCAAATGTTTAACATGATTGGAATCATTGATTTTTTTCAATGACATAAAGTGAGAACAAACAGTTCAAACAATTTTGAGCAGAAAATCGAGCAGTAGTCTATAAAAAATTCCAATTACCTTTTTTTTTTTATGGTATATAGCCCATCCAACGTTGTAGTTAATTTTTTTTTTCCTCTGTGCAAGCTTAGTGACTTCGTTCTCTCTGAATTACATGATTGAAAGACTTACCTATGTTGTTTTGTTTGTTTAATGTTTATAGCATCGATGGTCTATGTTCTTCGGTCTGCCGGTCGCCATAGATTATTCCACCCGTTTTGATAGCTGATCTATGGAATCTTAAAATTTGTAAAACTAGCCAATTTAATTTACAGTATTGCATTTTCAGTTTACTTGATACTGTTTGATGAACATTTTCCGAATTTAATTCCACATTATATTTTTATGTATCTGATTCATTGTCAACAAAGGAACAAAAGATTGAGGCCTTTCTTGAGAATGCTACACTCGATATCCTTTATGTCATTACACTGAATTTAACCTAAGCCAAAAACTAGTTTTAATGATTGAGGATGTCATAATATTTTAAAGAGTTGAAAAATATCTATATTATTCTTCTTTATCTTTCAGGTGCACAAAGAACTTCAAGATACTATGGCACAATTAGAAGCAATTCGCTATGAAATTCGAAGCTTATCTATCATGAATCCTGGTCCGATGACGAGGAGGCTAATGGATGGTGTAGAGCATGCACCTTCTACCAGTGGTATGATCAATTTCATATTTGTTTCAATTTTATGACTGATATATATCCATTTTCAAAAAGGAGTTCATACTTGCGAAATAACTGGAAATTTTATGGACCATTAGGTAGCAATACTGCTGAGAAACTTGTTGAGGAGAAGAAGACAACAGACTCCATCTCCGAGGTTTTACTTTGCCTCTCTCATGCATACATAAATGGAAGCAATCCTTTTGGATTTCTTATTCAAACTGTTCATATGATGGGGCCTATTTTGGATTGGCAAAAAAAAGCGCCACATCAGATCATCCTAACCATAAAAATTTGCTCCAGTTACATGGGGGTCAATATCGAGTGATCCATTTGTAACCAATCGGCTAACAAGATGAAATAGGGGGGGACTTTTAGCCACCATCTCATCATGTGGCAAACCATGCACCGTGGAATTTTTTTTTTTTTTTTACTGTAGAATTAACTAAATTTTATTAAGGAAGTAGAGAAATAAATACAAGAAAAGCCCTCTCTACGGGAGATGGTGGGCTGCTGCCTCTGAGCTATTGGCTTGGTCATTCAATTAATTGATCTCTCGGAATGTGGCCAAAAGTGGCAGTTATCTGAAAAAGATTTAACATCCTCTATAGTGTAGAAAAGGCACAAGGCATTGGAGATGCTGAGAATGTACATAATGTACCGACAAAGAAAAACAAAAGTTGTTCCATTTCTTTTTTTTAATTGAGCTTTGTAGTAATGTAGATTCAGTTTCATGTTATTTATATTTTTTTCTTCATTCTTCAGGATCATAGTGCTACGACCATAATTTCAGCTACTATGCATAGCCAGGCAATGGCATATGCAAAGTTGGCCGAGTCTGCAACTCTAAAGACTGCCTCTTTAAAGGCTGGTGGAGTGGTAGAGAACCTTAATGATGATGATGGCCTTTTTACAGTTCTTCCTGTCTCTGCAGAAAGCACTGGGCTGCTACCAAATCACAGGGGTAATAATCCTTACTAATCTTCTACTTTTGATACGTTTTATCACCTCAGTTTATTACTAGTTTGGCTAATTGCTAGGATTCTTGCATGTTTGCAACATGTACATTAGTACACCAATATGGCTGTGGATGAAGATCATTGGATGCATATATGGCTGTGGATGAAGACTATAGGATGCATTTACGAAGTAAAATTTGGTTGTTTTTCTGTAATTTGGTTACTTCTGAAAGGATTGCAGCTAATCCTAATTTTATAAATTAGGTAATTATTAAGTTTTTAGGAAGAGGGATGTATGCGTCTGCACACATCCATTTGTGTGAAGAACTGTCTCTACTATTGCTGACATCACACTGTTGGTTGTATGCTTTGATCCCTCCTGCAATCCCTTTTTCTTAATGTATGCCTGGATGCTCTGTAATCTGTATGGTGTCCGTCATCCATGTAAGACGCTCTTACATTGAACCTGCACAGGTCTTGGTCTAGTGATATGTTTCCTGTTAATTAGGAATGAAGTCATATTAGGTGATAGGTTAACTTTTAAAGAACCTTAGTTGTTATATTAGTCTTTTGTCAGGAAGTCATTTAGGTATATAAGGCTTGATATGAAAAAGTCTTTTATCAGCAAGATGTTTCCTGGTGGATCATTTACCAAGTTGGTATTCTGTGGTTGTTATTAAAATTGGTTGCATTGGATTTCTCAGTCGTATTGTTGTCTGGCAAGGTTCTTATCTCAGAATTCATATTTGGGTTGTGACAAAATTTTACGCTGACTGTAGCCCATTTGATACAACCCTCCTCTTTTACCCGGGCTTGGAACTGGCAGTAAAAACATGTAGCCAACCCCAACATAGTTGGGACAAGGCTTTGATGATGATAATGATTGTTATTTGGCAAGGTCTGAAGTGGTCATCTATTAATGTATGCTTTGATCACAGCAGCATTATTTAGTGATTTCTATGCATGAAAGCGCATCAACAGTTGCTACATAGAACTTGGTAGTTGGTAGTACATCATCAATTGGAGGAGGCGGTACATTGCAAAAAGGGAAAAGTACTATATGAAAGAGGAAAGAATTTTCTCTAACAACTACAATTGTCCTGCTACTTTATGTTGTTAGGCTGAGCTTGGGTTATGCTTACTGTACAGTCTATAATATGTTTCTAGAAACTCATTGGATTTTCATCATTAGCCTGATCAATTCCTATTAAATATTTTTTCCACCGATAAAAAAAAAAAATCACTTTTTGTTGTGTACTATCCTCAAAATCATATTTATTTGTCATTGCTGATACCTTGAAGCGTATTGAAACTGCTTGTAAATTGTATTATGGGCATCTTTCACCTGTCATATGTATATGCTTTACATATTTACATCCATTTTCTCTTAAGAGTATACATCTCAAATGCACACTTCTCTCTATCTGTCTGGAGCATTCTTAATCTCGCTATCCATACATATTCATCATTAATTCACTTTGTTTTTCCCAATTATATGTTTGCCATCCATAAACCCTTGTCATTTTTTTTAATGTTGATTTTGTTTCATCTTTACCATTAATGTCTTGAACCATGCCTCAATTTCTGTATATGTCGTGTTGTGTGCAGCAGTTCAACTGCATTTGTGTGTTCTTCCAGCATGTTCTGAATTTCACTTCTGGCATGCGATTTGAACCCTTGTGCAGTTGTGCTGGCATGAATGTGGCACGGACATGCTTGCATTGTATAGATTTCATTTAAGTTATTAACTGTTTGATGTAGCAGGTGAAGTAAAAGGATCAGACATTGTGCTAGAGGCAATAGTGGAAGCAGAGATAGCACACAAAGCCAAAGACTTTTTTGCGCAACCACAGAACCAAATAAATATGAATGATAAGGTAAAATGGTTAAAACCTCTATCTTTGCCACTGACCATGTGTTTTAGAATTCTTTGGGGAAAAAAAAGAGAGAGGACTAATTCTCATTCTTGGATTTGTTTCTGGTAAATTTGACCTATGACCGGTTTTGTTAATTCATTTATTAGTCATGGGAACAGCGAAAATTTGAGGTAGAAGCCTGTTATATCTTGGATAACATTTTAGTAGACACTTCTCTGAAATCTTTCAAAACATTGTAGGTTGAATTAAAATTGGAAATGGACCTCTCTCTTGGGATCTGTTACTTTTCTCACGGTTTATTACTTATTTTTTGGTGAAAAATGAAATAATAGGACCATCCTAACCCACCGAACAAATATTTTATATTTGTACAACCTGAGGGACTGAGTTTTGGTCCAAAATAAGTTCCAAGATAGGCCAAATCTGTAGTCATTGGGTTGACCTGTCCTATTGACAAGATCCAAGTCATTACTTGGAAGCTCTATGTTGGATAGGAAATAGTCTTAAAATCATAAATTATGGAAAATCTTAACCATTTGATTTATAGGACTTTTGAGGAAAGAAAATAGACTGTTAAGAAAAATCATGCCATCATTCCTTTACCAAATATTCTCTAATTGAAGGGTTGGGATTGCCCAGTCTGTTGAATGGTGTGGTTTTTGTATGTGTGCCACACCATGTCTACAAGAATACGGAGTTATATAGATAAGAGTAAAAATGGCCGTCATTTCAGTTTTCCCCTAACAGGTTTATTGGATTTAGTTTGAATATGCAATGTAGAAATCCACATTTTAAGCATTTGGGGCCTATTTGTTTCCATGAGAATTAAATACATAGGAATTCATGGTCAAATGGTCTCCAACAAGAATATTAAAGAGGTGAGAGATAAAAGGATATGAGGCAGAGATGTGGATAGGATTTTGACTTGCCTAGTATATGAATTGATAGCGTGATGATTGGGTATTCATTTTTCATCTCTCCTTGATTTATTTTCTATTATAGGAGAATTTTTTGATGATAATTTTGGTATTCACCTTTGTTTCTTCATTTTTAATTGCTTTTAGAAATACGTCTTTGAATTCCTAGGGATTCAATTACATGAAACAAATGAGGCCTTAATCTGTTTGTTTTGATGTTTTCTTGTTCTTTGGCCCTTCTATGATCACAAAATGATTCTGCAGATTTTTTGACAGTTAGACAATATCTTGACAGGCTTAGCCACATCCAACACAGACATACTGGACCCAAAAGGAAAGGAGCATTTTATTATGCATCTCAGACTGATTGATTGCAATGACAGTTGAGTTCTTGTGGTCGGTGGTGGAAACTTGCTTTACTTACCATACTTTTTATATTGCAACTTTTAATCATTCAAGAGAAAGCTGTATATTTTATGTGTTGCGGTATGTTGTCATAGTTTTGTTTTTTGTTCTCTTTGTTTTTTATTAATTTACATTTGTCCTTGTATCACACTGCATTATTTGTGAATGAAATTGAAGGTTGGAGTCCTTTGGTGGTGATCCCAACTATATGGGGTGTGGACCCACAAGTCAAATTATCCTCAATGTCATCTATTTTCTCTTTTAAATTAATTAGAATAGAAATTTTTAATTATAGAATTTTTTTTTTATCTCCATTAGGATTTAGTTCCCTTTTAACAATTAAAGTTTGAGATTTAGTAGCAGATATGTTCGCACTTCTATATAGGGGTGTAAACAGACACTTGGAATTGTTTCTGTCGTTGAAATAAAATCTATTTTTTGTCATTTCTGCAGAAGTCTTGTAGTTGGTTTCTTTCAAAATGTTGTCTGGTGCACAATGAATCCAATCCCATGTACCTCTGACATTGTATTCAGCCTTTTCCTTTCGAGTTAGCTGTATTCTCCATCTCAGCATGATTTTCTCAATTCTTTGATTGACCAGAAATGGATCTGCATCAAGAATGGTGGGAATTGAACAAATATTCTACTACTGTAACTGCATCTCTTAGATACATTTCTTAATCTTCTTTAAATCTGCAGCTTGAAGATGTATCTTGGGACCAATCCATCAGTGGAAGAGTGGGACACGCGCAGCCGCTAGAAGCCAACCCGGGATTCATCTTTTCACAAGACGTAATTAAAAAGAAATTTGTTTTCGGAGTCGATCTCCTTTTTAATGGAAGCTGGGCTCTGGACATTGGCGAGGCTTGCTGTTTGATATACAGGTAACAGGGCAGTAATCCAGACCCTGCCATATATGCAACAGTGAAGTAATCATGATTCTTTGCTTTCCCTGGGTATTGGATGAAGATATGATATATGCATTCAAGATATAGATATTTGTTTTAGGTAGCCACAAGTTGGTAGGTGCATCACACATCTAAAGCAGTATCTTGGCATGACTGGAGCTCAGCTAATCCTGTGGTAGCCTATTGGGCTTGACATTGGCTGTGGTCGTGTGGTCATGGTCGATCTGAGTCAATCTCAATCAATCCATTCCAACCCAGTTCTCATAGATTGGTCGAGAACCTGTCCCATAGCCCTGCATCAGATTTGGTATTGGAGCTTATATGATTGTAGCCATGGTTATGGTCTACTAAAAGTACTTTATTATATAGGAAAGGCTGAAGAGCCTGCTGAAGATAAACAAGAATCTCTAGAGTCTCCATCTAAAAGACAGTACTAGTACTGGTAGTTTGTTTTCCATGGAACCAAGTCATTGATGATCCTTTCTTTTATGGTAAAACATAGTTGAGATTCCATCCAAGGATCTTCTGATTGGAATAGTGAGAAAATCCTTAAATGGAATGGACTGGTGGCTTCAATCTTTGGGCCGCGGTCGGGTCAAAAACAGCTGGGCCTTAAACCATGGCCTGACCCAGATGCATGTTGTATCCCTTGGCCAGAAAAACATATTTTCTTCTGTTTAGGGGGAAAAGACCAGTGTCCTATCCAAGCAGAAAGGAGGCTTTCTCCTCTCTTTACGTTACTAAAATGCTAAATTGGAAAAGTGATTTCTCCACTTTTTTTTTTTTTTTTCTTTTCTCCAGTTTATCCAGCTTTATATGAATGAGATTCTCTTGTCTGACCTTTTCCTCACTTTTTTTAAGTAGGCTTCCCTCCCTATATGTCTCTATCTCCTCATCTAGAATCTCTTAAATGTTGTAATCAATCAGGGGTTTTAAACTTAACCAGAGGAGAAGAGGTATTGGGCTGGGTTAGACTGGGCAGAAGATTGTCTGTGCCCTCCCATTTGGCTATTATTCCTTATATTCCAGCCCGAACCAGCCACAGGTCTTAAAGTCAGAGTGAGGTCCGGCCCATTTGCCATTATGCAACCCTTTATGCAAGATTTCTTGGGCCAGGCTCTTCAAGTATATGGGCCAAGCCCTTCCCATTGAACTATCAGGCGATTAATTTAGCGCGGATCCAACCAATGGGAAATCGTGTATAAAGGAAAAGTGAAAATTGTTGGAATGATGTAACATAAATTTCAAAAAGGTGAGAGATGATTCATCACATCAAATTGCATTTATTGAGAATAAAGACCGCAAAAAATTAGAACAATCTACATATTGGTCCTTCATTAGTGGTAGATTGTATGACATGTATAAGAAATATAAATAGTTAAAGGGAAGAGAAACAAAAAATTCCCTAATCATATTCGACTTAGCTATGTTCTAATCAAATAGCAAAAGAGGTCCCATGCTGAACACAGGCCATAAAAAATTATCATTATTTTTTAAAAGATAAAAGATTTATATAAAGTAGATATATAAATCATGAATATTTAAATCATTATAGTTCCTATGACCCAATCCCTTCCAATCAATGTGAAGCAGAACAAAAGTGAGACAAAATAAAAGACCAATCAATATAACATTGAAAATCATTTTTTCTTATTTGATCATAGAAACAAAGAAGACATTGAAACACATTAAAAATAAAGGAGAGCTGACGAAATGAGATTTTAAAAAACAATGTCCATGAATAATGAAACCAATAGATTATTAACTCACTCCTTTTTTTTTTCCTGTCAATTTAGGTTAAGTTAACTGGAACTTTAGTTTTTTCATTACTCAAATCCAATGGTAACTTCTTTAGAAATTTCTACACCACCATGAGATTAACATTTTGGAACCAAAAAAAAAATGTGAAAGAGCATCTATTACACCCAGTAAAAATAAATAAAATCACAAAATCAAAAGCATCTTTGGAAAGCAAAAGCGAAAAGAAGATCCAAAATGACCACAGAGGGAGAGATAGTATCTTCAGAATGGAGATAAAAAATCGATTTGGCCGTAGCCATGACAGAGAGAGAACCTGTGATGATGGGAAAGGGGGCTGATAGAGGAGTCATCTTCACAAGAGAAAAAAAAAAAAAGGGACCGTGCAAGAAAAGTTGGAAAAGAGTTATTAAGAAGTGAAAGAGAGATTTAGAAAGTCGTTGGAGGGAGATTAGGATTAGCATCTGAAAAAAAAAAAAAAAAAAAAACATTTGTTGCATGAAACGACATTGATATCACATATGCGATAAGGATGGAAACCAATTATTTAAGAAAAGTTTTAGTTGAGATGATCGGGATAAAGATTTTGATAAGGTGGAGTTGAAGTTGCCATTTGAGGATGAAAATCTGCTGAGATGAATGATTGGCCCACAAAGTTTAAAAGCAAAGTGCAATGATATGTGTCACGTGTCGCTCTTCCACGAAGAGGTAGGCTGTCATTATATATATATATATATATATATATATATATATATATATAATTTGAGATACAAGACTTTTCTAATTTCTACAAAGGTTCTTTTGGTTACATGACATATTCTCTTAGCCATATACATTGGTGTAATTGCTTTAGAATAGTAGCCACTGTGGAATTGTAGAAAATAGGTACATCACAAATGGAATGAAAACCAAATGTTGCTGGCCAATCAGCACAATAGCAGATAACATCTTTGCAATGCATAGAGTTTGAAAAAATCTTGAATCAATTGGTCAATGGGCATGTGGCAATCTACTTTTTTGAATGATTTTTAGTATGAGGGTCCTCTTTAGAATCATCAGCTTTGAAATACAATAGCCAATCTGACTATTTTTATGAGATGCAAATATTTAAGCCTTTTGTGCGGCCAAATTGTATGAATGTACAGGCATAGGGTGATGAAAAGGTATTATTCTTAATTCAATTTGAAAAATTAAAATGAAGGAAAAAAAAAAAGGCCTGTCGAATTGTCCTAGCCCCCAATTTAGGAGACCAACTGGTTGGTGATGGACCGATGGTGGTCCCACAAAGGGCTGAAATAATTATCTTTTATATTATTTCGTGAGAAATATAGTAATGATGGAGAGATTGATGAAAATACCGATCATATAATAAAAGCGAGATAGTTGAAGTGAAGACTTGTCTTTTGAGTGCTTTATAAACGACTTTAATATAACTACGACAAGACTTTTTAGTAGGTTTTGAAGCAAAATGGGCATGGAGTGTTAGTTGAGTACATACAGATTTAGTTTAGTATTGTAAAGACTGGGTACATAAATAAAACAGTACACTACCAACAGAATATAAATCTGAAACTGTGAATCCACTTACAGTATGAAGGCAGAAAAACAGAGAGTAGTTGTTCAGACTGTGTACTTCGGAAATCTGCAGAAGTGAGATGATCAAGGTTAGTGTTTGACACTATATCCTTACGACAAATTTCGCCCCCGCAGTGGTGCTTACGAGCTTCTGTAACATTTGTTTCCCAAGATACAATGATTGCAGTAGCAGCACTACAGATTGTATGACCGGCGAACTCTAGACTCCGACCGAAGACCCAAATGCAATGCAGGGAATGAATGACCAGAAAAATGTATGACAAGAGTTTCAGTTTGGACACACGTCACACACCCTTTCCAAAAATATAAATGGATATTGGGCCGAGTTAAACCCGACTTGTGCATGAAGCCCAAGCTCAGGCCCTACTCGATTTGGGGTGGGCACATGTGTGTGGTGGTGAGCCCACCTTTGTCTAGGTCCTTCCTCCCTACCTCCTCCACAAAAGTGGGATGCCAAGGCACACATATTTATATCCAAAGAATCTTTAGTTCTCAAACAATGTGGGATGCAAGTTTACCACTTCCATGTGTTATCATATTCAAGTAGTGGTGTTAGGAGGTAATTTCTCATTCACTCATTAATAGATTAGATCAACCCAATACATATTATTAATCTACTCATGGAGTAGAACATTCCCATATAATCTCACCTAAAAAGATAAGTAGGGTCCACTTTTATTTTGACTCAAACTTGATAAAAAACTGTGGATGCTCTATCCATTTTCCAACACGGAGTTGAGCGCTTTAGAGTGGGATCCAGTTGGGTCAGGGTGCAGGTACTGAGGTGAGGTTAAGAAACATTACCCATATGTGCATTGACCCCTTGGGCATCTTCGGTCAGGACAAGTAGATAAGAGACTGGATATGAAAGCCTACGCACCATAGTCTCTATCTTGGACAGTGGGGACCCATGTCTGTTGTGCAGGATGATTTGGATAGAGAGGATCCATTACAGATGACCCAAACAATGTGGGTCCATTACAGATGACCCAAACAATGTACCATGAGCAAATGTTTCAAAAATTGGTCGGGGTTCAAGTGGAAAAGATACCTTCACCAATCACCATTCTAGTTAGACTCAAAGCTGGAAAGATTCCAATCCATTGTTTACTCAATGGCCAGGCACCTTTCTTTCCACTGAAAGGACTGGACGAAAACAAAAAAGTTGGGCCCATCACATGTTGTACAATGATTTCTGACATCACTGTTGAACTGGGTTAAACCAGATGATTAAATAGGTTTGGACCGAGTTGTTCAGTCCGCCGATTAAATCACTTTCATTTCAACTTTTAAGAATATGTTTGTGCAAATGTCACGAAAAAAAAAATCTTGCAGCTTTTGGAATCTGACTTTTTAGGGTGGAAACAGATTTCCTCGAATGCGTGGAAAAATAGGCGCCTTCTCCTAAAAGCAGTTGTGCTAAATGCTGCAACCATGGTTTAAAATTGCCGTACCTAATGACCTAAAAAAACCAATACGGCATCGGTTTTGGCTGTAGTACACAGTCCGCCGAGGTCGTTGTGACATGAGTTCTTTTATCGTAAAACAAACATCAAAAGAAATTAAGAATAGTGAAAAATGGTTGAAAACAATGTCTTTTTTCATTAGTACACAATTTAAAATAAAATATATGTCCCCTCTAACTCACAACATCTTGTATCGTTGTTTAATTTTTAACAATTAATTATATTAAGTTTAGTGTGTAATATCTGGCCCCATCTTTATAGTTTCTAAATCATAAAATGTAAACAAATCTTACATTCAAACCACTCAAAATAACTACCAATTTGACAAGACCAATATGACTCTAATATGACTTAGCCCATTGTTGGATTGACCACTCTAAAAATCTTAACTTCTTTTGAAATTTTATTCATATATATTTTTATTGATTAATCAAATAGTATACCTAATCTTAATTTGACTAAAACCTATTGAGCCCAACTCCTCTTTTATTAAAATTTATTAGGGGTCCATTCAAGAAGAAGAAGAGTCAAATTAGAATCTATTATCTCATCAGGGTCTAATTAACAATGGGCCCATCTCTTATTAGGGTCAAATTAAGTTAGGGCCCATACAATAAGGGGATATTTATTTTTAGTGGTTTATTTCTTTAATAAGTGGGCCTTGATATAACTCTTTAAGAAGTCGTATTGATCAAGGTCCAAATATAAGATGGTCCGGATGAAAATAAAAGGTCTGGGAGGCAAAAAAGGGAAGTTTAGGTCTTGCTATTTCGCCCCTGAGGAAGGAGGAGAGGACAAAGAGGAAACTTTTAGGGCACGTTTGGTAAGCATCCATGGTAGAGAGGGTATTCTATGCTCCAGAGGATTCCTTTGCTCCAGTGGAATCAAGCCATCCTCATATAGGATTTGTAAAGAGAGCTCTTGGTTTGGCATTGAAAGAGGATTCCCACCATTAGTAGAATGTGATACAATAGTTATAAGTTTTTTTGGAAATAATTCAAGATCTATGACGAATCAGGACCTCAACTTTTTCCTCAAAGTTAATTTGGGCCATCTAGAGTATTTGAACGGTTCGGATCATGCAACAGGGCCCCACAAAAATAAAAAATTAATAATTTAGAATCTGGACGTTTTTGCAAATATCTCAATATCTAGACATGATCAACGGCTGAAATTTGATCAACTGGCCGTTTTTGACCTTTCAGAGATAAGTCACGGTTTAGATCATGATTATGGGCCCCACAGGAACCAAAAAATTGAAAAAAAAAACACTGTTTTTCATCCCGATTTTTGCCTTGTGTGAAATCAACGGTCAATAGTTTTTGGCCAATTTCTTATGACCCATATTGAATCAGGCTGCCAAATTTGGACCTAGAGCCGTTTTAGGCATTTTGAAGAGATTGGACGGTTTGGATTTCGCAAATGGGCCCCACAGAATTTCAGAAATTGCCATCCAAAGGTTTGGACGTTTTTGTAAATATCTCAAACTCCATGAACAATCAACGGTTGATATTTGATTTCTTAGCCTTTTTTGGCCTGTTAAACAATACTACCGGTTCAGATCTTAATTGTGGGGCCAAGAAAAGGTCAGATTTTGAAAATAACGGTGAACCCTATATTACTGCCATGCACACTGGAGCAGCGCCTTTCTGCCCATTCACTGATTCTGTCTTTCAGAGGGGGGAGGGTCTGACATGGGAAATACACAAGAATGGTGATACAGAGATTCCTTGATGAAGGTTTCCTTGCATTACCAAACGTGGGTTTTCCACGGGAGCACAGAAAACCTGCAAGGAATCCTCACCAAGGATGCTTACCAAACGTGCCCTTAGGGAAAGCTCAACTGATATCACCAATGAGAGCTGCTACTTGTCCCGACTCCCCTCCCCCCCCTTTCCATGTAAATCGGGCCCGACTCCGGGACAGAAGTCGGGACAAGTAGACTTTTTCTTCACCAATATCCACGTGTGATGTTTTGATACAACATGTATATGCAAGGACACACCATGCAAATGGGAGGAACATAAATTTTATACGTAGAAGGACAAGTGCTGAATATGAAGATAAGATACGTTGCCCAGTTTGAAACATAAAAATCATTGATATTCAAGAACGGCTATTTATCCGAGAGGTAAGGAGGGTCAGTCTTTATCTAGCTACCTCGAGTTCAAACTCTTCTCGCTTGTGCGGGCTCTTTTCCCACTTGTATGGGCTTTTTTCTTGCTTGTATGGGCCTCCTTTCCATTTGAGTGGGATACCTTCCCATATGTATACCGGCTCCCTCAGAGGGCTGGATACAAAAAAGAAAAAAAGATCATTGATGGTCCTTGTGGGCTTTATGCGTGATACATGAGTAGCAAAGGTGCGACTATGAGTTGACATCAAATCATATTATGAGTTTGATATTTAAAGTTATATTTACACATGATTAATCTAATAGTAGGCTCAATTTTGATCCAGGTGAAACCTAGCAATGACAATGTGTCGGAACGAGTTTGAGTTCCACTCATCTCAAACCTGACCTGAATGGGACTCTACATGCTCATGGACAAGTTTATAGTTTATATATGGTGCTAAACCCACCCCATCAATAAAATGAGTAAGGTCAGGTTTCCTATGCAAGTTTATTTTCTATCTAATATTCATAAAAAAATTCATTTGATGGATGAAAATTTATTTCAACCACGACTCAAGTCAAAATCTAAAATCCCGCACTCACCCGTGAACTCCACCAAACTAGATGGATTCTGCTTAAACCCGACCCATTGCTGTCCCAAATGAAACTTATCCCTTATCAAAATGCATGAAATATTAGGTGGACTCTTCCATAAGATCTGGTCTACTTCTGATTTTTTATCGTGCTCTTTTGGGAATCTGTTTCTTTGTCATCGAGTGGTCAGTAATTCCGGAATGGATCACGGACTTGTAGATTCCACATACAAACAACAAATCTACATCACCAACGTCCAATTTCAGATATGGGCCCATCTGACAATTTGAATTGTTGGTATGCCTACGGCCTCTTTTGTCCTTTCTTTACACTCCTGTGTGCATTCCAAAGAAGGCAGTCTTCAGTGACGTCCACTTTCACTCTCTATTATGTCCCACGGTGATCGGTTCAATGCTTGACACACCTGCTTATCACTAGAATCTAACACACACCTACTTATAATCAGAATCTAACTCAATTTGGTAACGATCTACCTATCATCCACCCTTGAATTTGAGTGCAAGAACTCTATTCCTACACATGTTTGAAGGGGCAGACCTAAGTGCATCCATATGGAGGCGGTTGCAACCGTTGGACTTAGGTCCACTTCTAAATTCATAATGAAAATTTTGAATCGGCGTAAAAAAAAAACTTCTTATAGAGTCTATTCCTACACATATGTGAGTTTGGATTTTTAATTAATATTGTCTATTATTCTCCTCACAGTACGAAAACTCATCAAGTGACTCTTGACTCAGTCGATTCATTGACAAATTGTATGCACTCGGCGTCTTTGATAGATAGATTTGATTTTAACCAACTAATGTTGTTTACTTGTAAGCAACTAATGCTTGAGGTTTAGTGTTAGCAATTTAAAAATAACGATTGAAATGTAATTGAAAATCTTGTAGTTTCAATAATTGGACCTTTTTAAATCGCTTATAAAAACATACATGCGCACATAGAAAGAAAAGCCCACACACATGGAAAGGGCCGGCATATCAAGGGATCAAACTCTTGATATTTGGGTAAGAGTGGGGTTTGCTAATCAATTGAGTCACCCTAGTTCTCATGCATGGACTTAAAATTAAGTAACGTGCAATACTTACTTTCTTTGTATTTCCTCGTTCTAATATATTTTTCTTTCAAATATAGAAGCATTCGTTCGAATGGATTGTTAATTAATACATGTAAATACAAGTACATTTAAATCTTATAAGGACAATTTTTTCCACCACACATGCACACTGCGTATTTTTCATCAATGCCATTCATCATGAAAGATCCGAAGAAATTCCGGGGTACCCAACCATCCATGTAATCACACTTCCACCTGAGAAGATTTTTTGTAAAAAAAAAAAAAAAACAACTTCTTGTAAAAGCCGGTCCAGTGGAGATGAGTCAATAGTTTCCTTTCCTTGATCCTGATATCTAGGATGGTCAAGCATCCAGGTGGGTCCCAACACCCGAATGAGGTGGGTTGGGTTTTTCATTTGTTTTCCAGTGGATATCCTCATCATTTCTACAGGACCACAACTAACCCTAGCTCACTAACCATTCAACCGTACATCACATGGTTAAAACCCCCTGGGGCCCCACCATCAAAACTATATAAAGAGAAAATGGCCCTGGCCGCACTCAAAAAAATATCCTCTTTCCCCTCACCTTTCTCTTTCCCTTCTCTCTCTCTTATAAACGCGACTAGCCATAGACAAATCCAAAAAAAGCGTGCGGAACGGGTAGCGAGAGGGACTGCCCAGAACTCACTACTGCTCGATCTCTTCCTCTCTCTCTCTCTCTGCAAACTACATAAAAAATACACCCCCCTCGGTACCCGAAATCTCCGTCGTATCGGGCGCCGAAACTGATATCCACTTCCCCGACAGAATCGGGTTTCGGGGAAAACCCTAAACCCTAAACCCTAAACCCCTTCTCCTCCTCCTTTCCATGCCCTTTATAAACCTTGCATCTCATTTCAAGTTCCAACCTTCGCCGGAAAACTACCTTCTCTGCCATCTCTCCTTCCTTTCTCCGGCATGGCGAACCCGCCGGAAGGGTTATCAGACGACTTCCTTGAGCAGATTCTCTCCATGCCTTCCTACCCCGGTACTGAAGGGAATTTGGCGGGAACAGCGATGGGGCTGCAGCTCGGCTCCGGAGACGGCTCGGGCCAGGTCGGTTATCAGGGGCCGGTTTTCCCTCTCGGGCTGAGCTTGGAGCAGGGGAAGAGCGGTTTCTCCAAAACGGAGGATGCCTCCGGGAGCGGTAAGCGGTTTCGAGAGGAGGCCGAGGGGAAAGCTTCAGGAAAGATGGTCAGTGGAGTCTGATTCTTGCTTCACGGTTCTGCCCCTGGTCTTTCTGTGATTTTACAAAATCCCCCCTCCCCTTCCCACGGGGGGCAAGATTGTCATTTTTTGGACTATGGCAAATTACAAACGGGTCCTCCATTCCGTTCGTGGGTGTTTTTAAGGAAGGGGAAGGGGGCGTGTGTAAATATTGGCAAAGATGAGGGGTATTTTCGTCCGACTGTCACTTATTTCTCTCTCTAACTCCTATCCAGCAGGAAAGAGACTCCGTGCATTTGGCGAGTTTGTTTCCGCCGTTTGGGCAAGTGCAGGCTCACTCCGTTCGACCGAATCCTCCACAGGTCCGTGCATATAATTGGAAAAATCGCCGATTTCTTCGTTTTCCGCGGCATTTTTTGTGTAATTGACAGAAATGCCCCGCTCGCGCCTCTGAAAGAGACGGGGAGGGCATTTATGTTATTTTTGGGGAATCGGGGGGGTTTTTTTGTTTTATCGATACCGGGGATGGGACGTTTCTGACATCCACGTCAGTGTGGTGTCGGGGTCCGCGTCGCACGCGTGGCAGTATCTCCGTACACGTGTGCTTTCTGCACGTTCGTGACTTGTTTGGGCTTTTGAATATGGCAGGGGTAGAATCGGTAATTTTGCTTCAGCCGTTGGTAATTCAAATGAATGGGGTTCTGTTTTTTTTTTCAGCTGATTAACTGCAATAAGATTTGTGTCTCTGACAGTTGAATTGATGTGTGTATTTTTTTTATTTTGACTGGGTCAAATTGAATTGATGTGTGTATTTTTAAATTTTGACTGGGTCAAAATTGTATTGAATTGAATTGATTATAACTGCAAGAAATGAATGAACTGGGTGTTGATTCTTGTAAGAAAACTGAATTGATTAAAGTGGAAAAGTTGCAGGCTTTCCACAGCCAAGGGACTCCGGGGACTGTTGCAGTGGTCCCACACCCACCTGCCATCCGTCCAAGAGTGCGGGCAAGAAGGGGACAAGCCACTGATCCTCACAGCATTGCCGAGAGGGTATGGACACTGGACTGAATGCTTCATTTTTTTTTTTTTATAGTTTGTTTGTGTGTGAATTGTACAAGTATCTGATTCACTGTGGAATAAGCACCCATGAATATTATTACATCAGGATACAGACCCACCTCTTATGGGTCCAATCTGAGTGCATGGTAATCAAGTGCCCAAGCATGTGGATGACTAGATTTGGATGTGGATTAGAGGTGGGTACAATATCAGTCTGATTAAATGATTCTAACCATTTAGTTTAGGTCCTCAAAGTTTTTGTAGAGCTACTGGGGAATAGTGAAAATTTCTTTCTTTTGCTATAACTGATTGGTGTCAAGGGAGGACCAGTTCCAATTCAAGGGGATTGGCTTTTGTGAAGAGATTGAATTGACCATAGCGGTCCAGTGAGTGGGCATGGTGCGGGACTTGCGTTAGTTTCACTTGGATGTTTAAAATAATAATAAGTAAACAAGTAAATCACTAAACTCTGACTCTGTGTAATAAATACTACATTGGTAAAAAGGACCTATTTTGATGATTTTACATGTTTCTGTCTTAACCCATGTTCTAACTTTTTTTTTTTTTTTTTGTTGCATTTTGTTCCGTGGACACAGCTACGTAGAGAAAGAATAGCAGAAAGGATGAAGGCTTTGCAGGAACTGGTTCCAAATTCCAACAAGGTGATTGATGTAGACATTTGTCTACTCTATCTTCTTCTCCTTTGGTTGCTTTTTTTTTATGATGTCAAGAAAGTTGCCTGAGATTAATATCAATTATCCATGGTGAGGGAGTACTGCATTTTAAGTGGCAAAAATTCTGTTATTTTCATGGAAATCTGGGACAGTTTTTTTCCCCCCTCTCTCAAAAATTCTGTTTTACATGCTCTTTGGTTGCATTTATTTTATGATGTCAATAAAGCTAGTAGTTGCTCCTGTCCTCATTATGGCTGGGGGGCATTTCTTCAACTCTGTGAAACTGCAAAACAAGGGGCATGTTAAGACTTAAGAGTACCTTGCAACCATGTTGATGTTACTGAATATTGAAATCTTTCCACACAGCCCTTGTGTTTTCTAGTGCTTTTAGATGTGAGCGTGCGGAGGCTCTTATCTGTTTCTTCTAATGAAGATAGTAGTACCAAATGGCCTTCTTTAATTTGTGCTGTGTTTTTTTTTTTTTTTTTGTTTTTTTTTTTTAAACAGTTTCAATGTTACCATGGTCTAACAAATTAATCTTTGTCCGCCACTATCCCAAGTGGGAGACAATTATGCTCGAGTCACATGCCATTGAATTTCTGTCTAGACTGATTGTAGATGGACACATTTTTAGTAAATGAGGTGAGCCCTCTTTTCTTTCTTTTGCCTTCTTTCTCAGAGATTTCAAGGTAGTGGCTTTTCGTAATTCTGTTAAGACTTGAGACGCTGGAGGACCCTTGGCTGATTGCTATTGTGGGCAAACCTGTCTTATTTATAAAGTATTGTCTCATGGAGTGGATAGGGTTCGGTTAAAGTGCTGTGTTAGGAGATCACTTAAATCAAAAACAGTCATGTGAGAAAGTTTGGATCCCTTGACCATGAGTGCTGGGAGATGTGTCAGTGTGCTATTCTGCAGGTAGGAATTGCCAAGACCTTTTTTTTTTAAGCTGTGGAGATTCTGCTATTAAGAAATGCATGGGTTTCCATGGCCTATATTGGTGCATTGGTGTAGAAGGCTTTATGGTTGAAAATAATATATGTTGGGATCCCAAAGCTGGGTGTGGCTTACATGCATCTAAGGCAATGTTTGTTTTGCAAGTGGTAAAGTAAAATCTTGTAATAAAGTAATCCCACTGTAAACTTTTGATACCATGTTTGGTTGGTCAAAACAAGTGGGAAAGTAGAACTTCAGCCACCAACAAAGTTACTTTTACTCTTCTAGAGCTCAAAAACCTTTGCCTCCTAACAGACAAGTAAAGTGGTTACTTTACCACTTGTTGACTTTTCATATCGCTTTACCTTACTCTACCTCATGAAAACAAATGCATCTTATCTTTACCACGAAGTATTCTTCACCTTAACAAACCCTTACCTTTCCCATTAATTTGATATTTACTTTATCAGTGCAAATATGAGCATGGATGGAAGAGAGCTACAACATTCTCTTCTTACAACAGGAAATAGCAGAAACTCTATTAAAAACATAGAGGACAAAAAAGGAAACAAAGGGATAAAACTAAATCTCAAGATGTACAAATATTGATTCCCTTCTTGTAGTTTTCTTTGTTGGCTTTGGGTTGTCATGGTTGTTTCTAGCTGAGCAGCCTTTATGTTTTTTTTTTTTTTTTTTTTTCAAGTTTAAAACTCATAACTGAGAATTAAGTTGTAGTGAGAATGATGTGCTTCCTCTTTCATTACCCTATTGTTTATCCAGCATTCAGATCATATCATTGAGTAGTAGGAAGCTGTAAGTTCTGAAGAAAAGTAGTCAGCCATGCCCTGTAGTTCTCCAACTAATCCAAGAGAAGACTCATGGTACATAACATATTAACATGTTTCTAGTCAATTAGGGGAAGCTGCACTTTCATGAAGGATTAGATCTGTTTTCTCTTACTAACTTCTTTTTGCCTAGGGTTGCTATTGAATCATGCACCCTGGGAGGAGAAGGTACGAGCCAACAAAGTACAACCTATTTCACACCTTGGGTAAAAGACCTTGCAGCAATTTCACATCATGAGGCATCAGCATTGGCTCTCAGGACCCACCTGTTTATGGTTCAGTCCTGTGTGAATCACACCATAATGAAATAGAACTGTGATTTTTTCCAACTTTTGTATTCCATTACTATATGACAGGTTATTTGTTAACTTTATATTTTGACAAATTTAAAGGTATTTCATTGTTTTATACTAAGTTTGTTGGGATTGCTCCTGTTCTTGGGCCACCTGATATTGATAGGAAATACGTTGTTTAGTCCTCTTTCCATTATTTCTATTAATCTCTTGCATTTACTTGTGCAGACAGATAGAGCAGCTATGCTAGATGAAATTGTAGAGTATGTGAGGTTCCTAAGGCTCCAAGTCAAGGTAAATTACTATTGTGACTCTTTACTTCAAATACAAACGAACGTCAATCCACTGGTAGCCCAATGGTGGGGCATCTCCCCATCCATAGATACAACCAAGGTTCCATTCCTGGCTCTGTTGTATAGGGACTTTGACAAACTCACGATGGGAAGAGTTTTTGGAATGCTCCTTTGATTGTATTATTTCTGTATCTCTTTTTATGGAGATTATACCTCAATATATAGGTATTACATGCCTTTAATCAAGGTCCTAAGATAGGAAAGCAACTAATTACATCAATTAGGATTCTAAGTTAAGAAGGAAACTAATTACATCAATTAGTATATCTAAGTTAGGAAAGCTACTAAAGAAAGGTATATGTACAACTGTCAAATATTGACCCAATGTGTTCCACGTGAGATGTCTGGGCCTTGGGCCTGTTTAACAGACTTGAGGGTAGCATGAGTGTGTCAGTACTTGGGGGTAGCATGAGTGTGTCGGTACATGGACCAAGAGGAGACTATAAAAAAAGAAAAGAAAGAGAAAACAAACATTTTACATTCCCATTGTTTTAGGAAACGAAACTTCAATCTCAAACTTGATGACAATATCGGGCCAAATCATTTTCGTAAATTGGTATTTTTTTTAAATGGTGACTGAATTAATTGGTCAATGGTTAGAACTCTTCCTAGTATGAATTCATCCGTTCTGACCATATCATTAGCTATTTGGGTGGAGCTGAACATCTCTCAAATGGAATTTATTTGCTCACCTGCACTTGGCGCGGTGGCAAAAGACACTAGAGTCCTTTCTTTGGGAGGGCAGGAGTGCCAGTCTGGTACATGTGGTAGGTCAACCAGTGCGCTTTCCATGAAATAGAATACTGCTGCCACTAGGGCAGTTACCCAATAAATGGAAGTATTTGCAGAATTCAATCTATTCCCTTGGAACTATTTTTATGATTACTCATTTATGCTTGTCTACCTTTATGCAACTTCTGCTAACACAAGTATAACAGAAAATAAACAACTCCTGCCAATTCATATCAACCTGTACCAAACACATACCAACCTTACACCTACTTCCATACAAATCCCCTTCTGACCTGTCATTTGGGCTATTGCTCTCTGCTTGCCTCACAGTTCTAGGAACGAAATTACATGGCTATCAAATTCTGTGTAGTGTAAGACCTATCAGGTTCCACCCGATGAATATCTGTTTCTGATCACAGTACCCTTCAGCCGTATTCCAAGCTGAAATGTTGATTTTCTCACGAGGAGCTATCCATATCAAGGAAGCAATGGTATGATCATTTCGAGTAGTTTGCAGAAATTAAGAGTTACTGAAGCACCATGACCGAGTATTATTGGGGTTCTGGACCCTCTTTGGCTTGAGTTTGAATCTCCAGCCTGCTAAAATGAAAATGGAGCTTTGAGTTATGAACTTGGCTTGTCGCCGTGTATTTTTTTATTTATTGGATCCACCATCTTGAGTTCTTATTTTTCCTCATGTCTTCTTGTTCATTTTGTAAATTATCAGGTCTTGAGCATGAGCAGACTGGGTGGTGCTGGTGCAGTGGCACAGCTAGTAGCAGACATACCACTGCCGTCTGTTGAGGTAATTATAGTCATCCATCTTAATCGTGTGCCCGCTATGTTGTGCTTAATCTTGCTTTTATCTATGTTGATGATTGATTTTGTGTGTTATTTGTAATGGATCAGGGGGAGGCCAGTGACAGTGGAAGCAACCAGCGGACATGGGAGAAGTGGTCAACAGATGGTACTGAACGTGAAGTAGCAAAGCTAATGGAAGAAGACGTCGGAGCGGCCATGCAGTTCCTGCAGTCAAAGGCCCTCTGCATCATGCCCATCTCACTGGCTGCTGCCATCTACCACACCCACCAACCCGATAATCCCACGCCGGTCAAGCCTGAGCCAAATGCCCCATCATAGGCTGCAAGTGGAGATGTGTTTGCACGTGCCCATTGACAACTCCTATGCGGTCAGGGGGTCCCACACTCTGATCCCTCCCCTCTAAGTTCCTCCTCCAATCTGGTTTTTAACCCTTCCCCACCTTCCTCCATTGCAATCAAAGTCAGACACCATATTTCGCTTTCACTTTACTTTTCTTTCCTTTTGTTCTCTCTTGTCAAACATGGTGTAATGTAATGCCTAGAAAAAAAAAATTACAGATATTCCGCATATCCTCCAGTGCTTGAGTGAAGGGGGGAGTATTGGAAAAGCTCTTGTCTGTTCTTTCCCTTCTAGTTTCTTGTTTTTTTTATTTTGTTCTGGGTGGAGGTGGTGGTGGATTAGCAAAACGCTTTTAGTTTGAGTGTTGGTGGACTTTTTTCAGTTAGTGGGGGGGAATGGTGGGTCCCTCTAAAAGGGTTGGATGACTATGAATACATACAATTATACCAAGTTACATATATTCACAAGAGAAATGGAAAGCTAAGTTGAAATGGTTTGCATGGTTGGTCAGCCTCTTCTTTATGTTTTCTCTACTTTTTTGGAGGGAAAGTGATGTTGTGTAAAGAGAGGGTGATTGTGCACTGGTTCTATTGTTAGTGGGGCGCGTTTTAAAAGGCTGTTTTTAATTTCAAAATCCTTTTGAATCATTGGAGGGTGTGAATCATTGGAGAGAGAGAGAGAGAGAGAGAGGTGGTTGGGTTGGTGGTTGTACTTGCTGTCATTCTCACAGCTGCTGTGGAGTGTGGATGGTTTCACAGTTCACACTGGCAGTGGTTTGAAATCACTGAACAGAATAGTCTGGTCTGGAATCTGGGTCCTCTTTTGTTTGATGCAAATAGTTATTCATACGGTACATGACCTGTTTGGTGGGTTTGAGCAGTTAGAATCATGCAGCTCCATTGATTAGCACATTTACCAATATCTGTTTCATTGGATATTTTGAAGATGTAGCCAGTAGCCTGTTTCTTTCCTTTACCATAGAATTCCAGAAATTCCACAAAAACCAAAGGGAGAAACTTCAAAATCAGGACAATAAAGAATATAACATTTCAGAACAGGGTATAAGCTTTTTACTAACATTTCAAATGAGGACATCTGGCAAGAATATGAAATTTTCAAGTTATCGGATGAAAATCCTCTGCCATACCCTTTTCTTCCCTCCCAACTTCGAGCCTCACCTAAACTCTCTCTCTCTCTCTCTCTCTCTCTCTCTCTCTCTCATCCCCTGCTACCCATTTTCTTGGTTCTGGACCCCAACCCAAACAAATCCACAAAAATGCTAACCCATCTTCATTGCCTTCCTCTACACACCACTTCCTGTGAAGTGAAACCCCAGAAACATTTTCTTTATAGGTGAGGAGTAGGAGCAAAATTTTGCAAAAGTGGTGATTGGAGCAAAATTTGCAATAGTGCAAGCTCTCGGTTGTGGATGATTGGGCTGGTAGAGGAAGACGATGAAGATAGGCTGGAAGTTTTGTAGTTTTGTTTGGGTTTGTGATTGAGAACTGAGAAAATGGGTAGCAGGAGATGGGTGACAGAGTCTGGTTGAGGTGAGGTTGTAGGTTGGGAGGGAAGAAGAGGGGATGCTGGAAATTTCATATTCTCGTCGAATGTCCTGATTAGAAATGTTAAAAACTTAAGCCATGTTTCGAAATGTCATTTTTTTTAATCATGATTTGAAATCTAGTCAAAACTTAAGCCCTATTTTGAGATTTTCTCTTTCAAGAATTCCAAAAGTCATTTGAAACCCTATTAGTTAGCCAGAATTTTAAAGTTCTTCTAAAAAAATTTTTCTTTTTAAAATGCCAGGAGACAAGATGACAAATCATATGTCTAAAATCTCCATGATGGCAAACTCTTGCAAATAAACATGCCCTTATTTTTTTTATGTGGAAACCCACGTGAGAAATTCCTACTCTCATTAAATGCATTTGGGCTGATATGATATGTTTTGTTTGACATATTGGATTGCTAGTTCGGAAAATAAAAAAAGAAAAAAAAAAAGTTCCCATGCAAAAATATAGATGTTTTTAGTATGGGAAAAATTCCAACCTTTTTTATATGGAAAAATTATATCTCCAACACAGTTAGAGAATTTTCCTGTATGGAAAAATTTAAGGCTTTTCGATAAATAGAAACATTCCCATATTGGAAAAATGAAATGTTCTGTGACTTGTGAGAAATTTCAGATTTTTTGTTGCAGAAGTTCTTCCTAGTTTTCAAAACAATAGAAAGCTAACCCCAAAAGAGTGTTGCATCTTGTATCCTTTCATGCATGTGTAGGTATTTCAAGTTTTTATTTCTTTGTTTAAGTTTTGTTATTATGTTTTCTTCCTTTGCCCATTGTATCCTTAGCTGCCTTTCTTCCATATTTTGTATGGTTCTCTCGAAAATATTAGTGTAGAAGACAATAATGGGTTTCTAAAAGGTGGTTTTTTTTTTTTTTTATAACGAAGGGTGTCCAAATTTTTCCATACAGAAAACCCTAGCCTTTTCCCTAAAATGGAAAATCCTAGAAAGAGTTCACTTACTGGAGATTTAATTTTCTTGATTGGGAAGAGCTTGAAAGATTTGAATATGGAGATTCCACTTTTTTTAAACTATCACAAGACCCATGATATCAGCCCATATTAGTCAACTCACAGTTTATATAAGTGACATGAGATTTTCCACATAGGACCCCTTTTCTATATGGGAAATGAAAGAAGTGAAAGGGCATTTGGTCCAAAGTGATGTATATGAGTCCCTCTAAAGACAAGATGCAAAAGTATGTGCTTTGGAGGAATCTTGATCAGATATTTCTTGGAAAATATCCCTTGAGATTGAATAAAAATGGGTCAAAGATTTAGGTCCGTTTTCAATTTAAAGTATTAAATTTTATTTTTTTTGGCTATCAGAGGGTTCCCAACCCTTTGGACTGGACTAATCCCTCCACGCCCATAGGGAAGCAGGGTAAACTCCCATGTAGCTCCAATGTAGTAGTGTAATTTCAAACCTATAACTTTTGGGTGCAAACCGTAGTACTAGACAAACTGAACTACCCTTTGGGGTTAATTTAAGTATTGTGGGGAATCACCGCACAGTGTTGAATTGGGATCTAGGTTTGGGTCATGGGTTTCATATCTGAGTTCACTTGCTGTATAAGTGTTCCATCTAACTTGCTCCCATTTTTTGCAGGTCTAATTTGCTGTACTTCACTAAACTGATGTATTGGGCCCATTATATATGGATCTTGGCGACGGCTCATATAATTCAACTGAGAATATAAATGAGAAATATAAAAACTTGCTTCAATTGGAGTGAAACCTATTGTTGGATCCATCAAATCTAAAATATGACTGACTTCGATAAAATATCACATTTTTACATGTGATGAGGGTAATGCCATCTGAGTCTTATCCTACTTTTATAATAGGGGATTACAATTCGTTCACATTGAGTATATAACAAATGTTTAGTAAGTTGGGTTTTGGCCCAAGTCCTGTACAAACTCAAACTAAATCCAAGACCCGAACCAAAGCCAAGTCCATTTCATCTCCCACTGATCCGTTTGGTTGGGCTTCTTCAAAGTCAAAAGTAATTTTAAGAAAGTAAGCTCTTGAAAATCTACTTTTTTAAATGAACATTCTAGAAGAAAAGATTGTTTGATTAACATAGATTTTGCATATGTTTTTAACCAGTAAAAGAATTCTTGTTTAATCATGAGATAAAAAAGTTGCTTCTACATAATTATAACAAAATAATATATTTAATATTTTTTTATAATAAAAACAGTTATTTAAAATAAGGTATAAAATAGAAATCCTCTATGTGCCACAAGCCATATGTTATGTGGCATCTCCACATCACTGTCTTATGAAAAAGTGACCTGCAACATTTGGGTCTCCCTGTTCATGCATGGAAACCCATTGGTAGAGCCCATCTACAAAATCCATGTCACTTGAAATTTAAGAGTTCTTGTATTGGTTTTAAGAGGAATTTCACTCCAATCAGAATATAACCTGATATTAGATTTTTCAATAATAAACGCTATCATTTCACTCCCTTTGATTTGTGTAGTTTAATCACTTCTAAGAATTGATCTATTTAACGATTAGACTAACTTTCATTAGAGTAAAATATAACCCGACACTAATACACGGGATGATATACTTTCCACTAAAGCAAAAGGTGCATTTTGAAAGCAAGTTTAATCTAAATTGGCTATTCCAAAAAGCTAATTTTGACTTTTACTTTTTAAAAGGCAATAGCCAAATAATCTTTCGAGTTTTTATAAGCCCAAAAGTCAACTTTTAGGAAGTAAAACTAAACACTATCTACATCCTTCCTGTGGTCCCTTTAAACATAAAGTGTCCTATTTTCTGGATATTTGGCTTCTGGTTTCCAGAATCAAAAGGGAAAATATGTCTACAATGTGTTTTATGATCATCTAGTGTGAATGGTGCCACCAAGCACAAATGATAATCGCTTATCAAATGAACGATCTGGATTGCACACCTTGGAAGGAAGCATTGGCACCACTTCCTTTTTGTCACATGGTGTGTGGGACATCACATGGTTGTGTGAGTGTCCATGGGTTTTATAGATGGACAAAAGGGTGTGGTCCGCTCGCCCTTCTATCTGTCTATTGCCCACTTACAACATGCAGCACATGACATTTGTAAAATGGGATATAGGAATAGTTATGTTTTAAAGATTCAAAGTGCCCATAGCTATAAAAAAGCTCGGATGGTTTTCAAGCCAATTTGAATTTCATATCTAAAACTCGTGATTCCGACGGCTCTAATACCATCTGTAATGATCCGGGCCCACTATCCATATGATAATGTCTGCTTTGGATCATAGGATTCCAACTCAATTTTGCCACATAGCCTTATAAGGCCTAAACCCTAGTTCCCATCGTGATCTTTCAATTCCTCTTGCCCTTAATGGTTGGCACAAATCTAGGTCGACCCTAAAAAGTCAACTCATATACCGCACCATCTCGTTGGACTACTAGTCTTTTGTGAAACACATTCCATTATTTGTCATTTTCACAATTCATCACATGTGCAACTGAGTACCACTAATGACTCGCATTTTTCACAAATCTCTCAAAATCTATGATAAATCAAATCAATACACGGGATCTGACCTTTAATCCGTTTTTTGCCTTCTAAAGAGGATGAACCGTTTGGATCATGAAAGTGGGTGGGGCCCATAGAAGTCCGTAATTGTAGATTTATAGGTATGTACTTATTCCCAAATATCTCAAAATTCATGATGGATTAAGACATAAAATCCGATCCCTTGCTTCTTTTCCTTTTTTTTTTTTTTTCCCAGCATTCAAAAGAGAATGAACAATTCATATTATGATTTAGAGGCCCACAATAATTGAAAAAACTAAACTGCGCTAAGGGATGTGAAAACCACAGTAGGTATATCCAACAATTCACGGTTTTTCACAAATTTCTCAAAATTCATGATTAATCAAGTTATGAGATTTGACCTCATAGCTATTTGGGGCCTTCTAAAGAGGATAAACGGCTTGGATCATGAAAATGAGGCCTGTAAAAGTCTATAGAATGATAGATTTTAGGTTCAAACTCTTTCGCAAATATCTCAAAATTCATGATGAATCAATTATTGCGATTTAAAACCCGGCCTTTTTAGCGTTTTGAGGGCATCCAATGGTTTGAATCTTGATTGTAGCAACTGTCTAATAATAGTGACATGCGTATCCATTTACTTTCTCTTCACTTCACATGTGAAAATAGGTCCAAAATCACCTAATTTTCAGACCACCATTTACACATGTGATGTGTAAAATGGTGCAAACAAACATTAGATGCATAATAGCTACGCATGAACTCCCATTTACAAACGTAAATGGATGCAAACAAATGACCCCTAAACACTTTCTTTCAGCTCGGGGCACTGTTGAGTACAGTGGGACAAAACAAACAAAAGATAGCTTATGTCATAAAATAAATACGAAGAAAATAATTTTCATGTTGTGGATTTTTGTCAGGTCCCACAATCCCACATCGCTGATGAGGCCCCCTGATCTTGGGCTAATATATGGAGGACACCATTGACTTAGCATGAGGCCTTTTGTAGCTTATTGGGCTCCGAAAATATAACCTTGAGGTAAGATTGGGCCTAAGCCCACGGGGCCTGAGCCAAAGAAGACAACATCATTCTGGGAGATCTAAGTCGTTACAATTTTCCCATGGAACAAAGAACCTTTCCGGAAAGAAAAACTAGGACAAGAAGCAAAGTTCCTCATTTGCCACATCAGTCTCAAATATCAAAAAAATTCAAAAAAAAAAAATGAAGACCCAGGGCTAGGTATTCATTTTCCATCTTCATTTGATTCTACTTTTATAAAAGGAAAAATTATTTGATGCTAATTATTTTTTTAAATTCACCATTGATCTTATATTCCTAAGTATTTTAACAAATTCATTCAAGCATCACATGCGCATGGGATTAAATGTGAGGGGCCCCACCCATCTCTCATAAACTTGGTGAGAGTGTCTCTCGTAGGAGCACCTCCCTATATATATATATATATATATATATATATATATATATATTCATGGAAACTAGCATTGACAAACAGAACCGATGCATATCAATTTGCATCGACAAGATTTGATTGAAGTTGGGAGAGGGATTTTACTTAAGATTGAATTATAGGTACTGGCTGTTTGTGCAATTTTCTAGAATTTCAGAACTCACATGCAGGGACTGATATCACTCTGCAGGGACAGTTTCTCCAGAAAAGCCCGATTGAAGATAATAGTAAAAAGGGGCTCAACGTAGTAGTCTTGGGACTTGGTTAGTTAGTGGATAAATCCCAACCCAACCCATTTAGACCCTGCAGGAGGTTCGTCGCCCTTGGGTCCTCCATATGATCGTGGGTTTCTTTTTCATCAATTCATGGGCATGTGGGGTCCACAGCCTGATTTGTGGAGGAACGACCCAGCCAGCTGACTCATCTGGATCTTAGCCTTTTCAATCTCCATTCTAGCTGTTCCTTGCATCGCTACTTTGGCAACTCTACTAATAGAGTCAAGTGAAGTAAATTTGATTTTGAAGAAAGAATAAAATATAAGTGGGTTATGATCGTATTTTATTTATAGTTGTTTGTTATAAAATCTTTTTGACTTTTTGTACGAGAAAGTGGAGTTTTTTTATACGAGAAAGTGAAATTTTTTTGTATTTTAGTCGATAAATGTCATTGCTTTTTGTCTTTTTTTTAAAAGATAAAGAAAGTTTTGAATTAAAGTACTTTTGATGTGACATATTATCTGAAACATGAAGGCTTTATTTGACTTTTACTATTCTAATAAAGTGCCAAACTAGCCCGATCAAAGAATAATTGTGTGACAAGGAAGATTGATTTTCTGGCCTGTTTATTTGCCATAAAATAAAATGAAGATACAGTGGAATAAAATCTATCCTTTGTAATTTCATTTTTTTACTCAAAAACGTAGATGCAGATAAACATAGCTTAATATTTTATTCCCTGACAAACAAACAGATTTTTCATTATTCCATTTTGTTATCAGTCCACAGTGTGTAGTGCACAGTTGAGACATTATTATTCAATGACAGTATGGTTATTGCATTGGAATCTGTGTTTTAACCTCTTTACATCAGTTCCTCTTAATTTATGGTGCTTCTGTCAGAGATAGAATGCTCTTGGTGGTCCCGGAACTGTAACCAATTTCTCAGAAGGTGGATAGCAGTTGGTGTTTACTGCTGTTGCAGTAGTATATAGTCATGGTAAACGCTGTCAATGGGTCATATTAATAATACCCAACAGCCAAGCCAATCCAAAGGGGGAAACTGAGGCGTGTACATAGGCCAGGCCCACTGTAGTTGGAACAAAGCCCATACATGCGGTTTACACTCCATGCTTGATCAAGCCTGCACCTACAATGGCTCCAAACTTGCTGACACAAATAAAGTGATTTTTTAAGAAATTAAAAAATTAAAAAAAAAAGCTGTTTTTTTTTTAATATTTTGGATGGTAAATTTGAATTATAAGAAATTTGCAATGTTTTTCAATTTTTATAGTTTTTCCCATGTTTAAATTTGTTTAATTCTTTAATATTTTTCAAATCTGCGTTTATTAAATCACCTCCGATTAATCCCAAGGGGTAGCTCAGTTGGCATAGGACTACGGCTTGCACCCGAAGGTTGTAGGTTCAAAGCTGCACTACCACACTGGAGCTACTGGCGAGTTTACCCAACTTCCCTTTGAACCCGGATGGATTAGTCCAGCCCAAAAGATTAGGAACCCAAAAAAAAAGCACCTCTGGTTCAGATTTTAAAACATTCATTGGAATACAGTCAGTTGTTCACAGGTTTAAAGAACCTCATTGGAAGGTTGTAGGACTGTTTGGTTATTGGTGTTCAAAAAATATTAAGAATTCAGCCACTAAATGGTCATCATCCAAGGACTGGCCATCCAACACTTGCCGGAAATACATGTAGAGCTCCAAAAGTACATGGACAAAGATAGAATTTAGTTAATGCATGCCCAGAATAATGTTGGCAAAGAACCTCAAGGCAAGGAGGAGAAAACACTGGAACAGAGCTCTTCTGAAACAGGGAAGCTAAGCAATGTCCGAATCTCGGATTATTAGAGATACATTTTCCACTTAACTTAGCAGGCATCTAGGTCACGGCATGGGGGAGGCTTAGGCTCACCTAACAATGTGGTATTCCCTCCAGCAGGACCACTCTTCTTTCGCAGTGGGTTCTGTGTACCAACCTGAAAAAACAAATAGAAGTCGGTACAGATCAATTGGAACCAACAGAAATCACCAGAGATGCCATCACTAATGTACAGAAAAAGATTGATCTGCTATGTTTAACAAACTTACTGGAGGAGCTTCTCCCTTTCTCAACATCTCTACAATTTCAATAACACGCTTTGGAGTAACATCTTCCTGAACCACAAAGGAGAATATATATATAAGGATCCATATGCAAAATATTCTGAAGAGAATGAGATACGCCAGACTGTTTCAGGAAGGGAATAAAGACCAACATAGTAATTGTAGGTATATCCTTCTGAACCCTTGGAGTAGTCAGCCACTGTAATCATGGGAGCATTAACACAACATCCCTGCAGAAAAAAAAAAAACTCCAATATAAATTGGTTGCACTTCATAATTGTTATTTGTTACAAAAATATCAGTGTTGAACACTTCAAAATTTGTTCTTTCTGTTATAATAAGGTGACACCAACCCAGGTTGTGACAATGAGCACCTTCAAACGTGCTATGATCTCTTGCCAACATTCTAAAGGAGTTTTGACTTAACCCAACAGCAACTGGTTTGAATAGTTTGCAAATTGGGCGAATATCTGTTCTGTGGTAAATTTGGAGCAGAGTGAAAACTGAAAAACAGCAATAGGTGGGACAACCTTTGTCGTCATCTTTGCCTCAAATGATTCAGTAATCATGACAGTAACATTTTAGGGCTAAACAGAAGACAACAGTGTCCAGTTCCTGTGCCCCAACAAGCATTTTATCAATCATTTAACCCACTTGTGAATAGTGGAATATATCCCATTAAAGGCTTTTTCCATATAGAACAAAGATTTTACTGTTAATAGTGCTTGTAGAAGCATTTCGAGCTCATGCTTCAATGCTCACCTCAGGACAAGGGGTCCTATTAATGCCCCCGGCTCAAGTCCTAAGTATGGGCAAAATTTGGGGCATATGGTCTATCATATGAGGCATGTTTGAGCATATGCTCCCAGATGAAGCATATGCTTTAGTCATGCTCCATACTGAGGGGTGGACACACTATGAACGTAAAGGCAGTTCACTTTTAAGAATTTTTCTTCTATTTCTTTTGATGTAAGGCCGTTGGAACTGAGTTAAGTCAACCCTAAATGGCTTGAAACAACAAAACTGCAACTGTTCTTATTCATATCAATATATTTGTTATTTATGCACCTATCAATTTATTGGGTCTGTTTTTTTTTTTTTTTTTTTTTCTGAAGTATATTAAGTCTGCTTTTTGTTGTGGAAGTGAGGGAGGTGAAGGGACATGGTTCACTTGAAGGGCAAAACAATAGGGAACAAATTCATGTCATGCTTCAGTTTCAAAACAATGACTAACAACATCAAATTACACCTTAAACATTTATAGTGGCCTTTAAAAAACTGTATCCATCTTAATTACATCCATCCAGAACACAGTCCAAAATACTTGCTCGGTCTCCCAATTCTTACTTTAGACCCAAAGGTGGCCATGTTTAAATTCTGCAAAATAAGTTGTCATGATAATGGAAATATACAATCCTTACCATACACTCCATTTCCCCAACAGAAAACATGCCGTCCTTTGTTACTTCTGCAAGGGGGAAAAAGAACAACCACATAGAAGTTGGTCCATGATTGAATTCCATCCCAAAGTTTAGAAGTAAAAACAGTTACTGAAATACATTTGAGATTAATAAAGAAAAGGGAACTTGTTGCATGAAAAATATTACCATTGCGTTTGACTCCCAGATGTTTGAGTAATGACTCCTCTATTTCACGTGAACCACGTATCATACAAGGTGTAGTGCCACAGACCAATAGGTGATATTTACCAACCTGTTCAGCCAATGGACTTCAGCTATGCCACAAAATTGCACTTGAAAGCATAACTAAAAATGTGTGCATCACAAAAGCACTTTAGTGTACTTATCAGTGTAGTGATTAAACAGCAAACTGAAATCGGAAAAGAGGAAATACAGACTCACCTTTGTCCGGTTAAACATTGAATAAAATGTGGCAACCTCGTACACACGAATAGGAGCAACCTCAATAATTTTGGCTACCTGGATTGGTCAATAATCACTCAGATCATGCAGTGTGCAAGAGAACATAAAAATAAATCTAAATTGTTTGCAATATAGCAATGGGGAAAGATAGGGGAATAGAGCTAGAATTACATTCGAGGGCATTTTTCTTGTTTCAAAATCGATATAACAATCTATGACTAGATTACACAAGAATAATATAATATACAAACAATCAATAATTATATTATATAGGATCTTTTTTTAATGGTATAGGAATATGTATTTCCTTAAAAAAAAAAGGATTACACAAAAATAATGTCATGGAAAGAATATTTCACAAGAGATGACAAAACAATAAAGATCCATCCAAACATCAATACTGATTTAATTAACAAATATCTAATCAAATGGGTGGTGTTTCTCTTCTCAGCTTCATGCAAATGCATCAGAAACGGTTTGTAGGAACATTTAACAAATCCTAACGGAAGTTGCAAGCAGCTAGATCTTTAAATGGTATCCTTTGGACCTTCAAGTGTCATTAGAGGCATCTCAAAATTAGAGTATAAAAGCCCATGCTTTCCAATCGCCAAGACATTAGGATGGTCCCCCTTTAAAAAACTCTTTTATTTTTGTGTGACACGAGGGCTTTGTTTGAGAGAGAATTTCACCAGCAGTAGCAACAGAACCGAAATATGGGTATCTATGTTGTACATATCCATGAGTAACAAGTGATTTTGTATCATGCAGGACCAAGTAGTTGGCAAGATTATGCAACAGCAGCTTAGGTAAGTCATCAGGTATCTTCTTAGATAACCACTGTAACTGCATAATAATTCTGGAGGAAAACAAAGTCAGGGAAGAGAATATCAAGAACCTCCAAGGATAAAACCAATACCATGGAACCTCTAATAAATTCCATCAAGTGTACAGTGGCAACCGGGCTTTAGCCTCTGATACTTGTTTATGCAAGAAGAGGATTCTGCGCTCTGTGGATTTATGTTTCCACATGAGAGAGGAGTCCCGCATTCCTATCCCTCCATTGAAAATCTAAGGAAAATAAGTTCAGTTTTTTGCCTTTTCCCTTTTCTGCAAGGAAAATGTGCCACACCAAACAACACAACTGTGGGCTGCACAGAAAATCAGAACAATTTTCCTCTCTATCATGGAATCCCCTCGTTACCCAAATGCACCTATAAGGAATTTCGGGGTTTCAAATAGTAAATATCATAACAGGTTGGCAATTGTTCCTGTAATCCTCTACTCACAAAAGGCATAATGGTTAGATACTTATTATTGTCATCACCACTCTCCCCCAACCATCATTTTCTTGTATGTTATCAATTTATTCAAATTTCTATCAATTCCTCTCGTTGCACAAATGCACCTATCAGGAAAACGGGTTGGCAATTGTCCTTGTAATCCTCTACTCGCAATAGACAA
Organism: Umbellularia californica; assembly: GCA_028538565.1. Taxonomy (NCBI): domain Eukaryota; kingdom Viridiplantae; phylum Streptophyta; class Magnoliopsida; order Laurales; family Lauraceae; genus Umbellularia; species Umbellularia californica. Next base: position 17,041,280 of record JAPQWN010000012.1, on the reverse strand, counting down.
GATGATAGGTTACTTTTGTCATCTCCTCTCCCCCTACCATCATTTTGTTATCATCTCTCTCTCTCTCTCTCTCTCTCTCTATATATATATATATATATATGGGAAATATTATGCGTATCCAAGGGTTGACTTTATGATACATCCAAACCATCCACACACATGGGACCCCCTTAAGTACACTAGACCCATTGAATTTTCACCTATCCAAATGGATTGGCCCGTTGGATCAAGAGTTAAATGTTTTCCTTTAATATAAAGTCGTTAAATTTGTGGGCCACGGATGAAGGGGTTAAAGGCATGGGATTGACCCCAAATTTGATATATGGGCTCATCCAAGATGTCTCTTTCCATCCCCAACAAGTCCCATGATCAGTGGGTCCCTAGGTGAGCCCCATTAAGTTCGTTCCTCACCATATGGTGAGGGAAGGATGCACAAGAATATCCCCCCATGTTAATTTCAGATGAACATTCATTTTATAGGTTCCTTCCTTTTATTCTACGCAATAGAAATTACAGAAAAAGAATAAAGCAGTATATCATTAATACTCTCACACTAGTTTAATTGTTTTATATTTATTTATTCTTATATTACTTCTTTCTCGTGATTGTTGCTCAATGCAACCTCAGGCCAGGCAGAAGGAAACCTAAACCAAGTGAAAACAATGTAACAGATAGAATGTCAGTCATAAACCATAGTAAAATAGTCAGATACTTGAGGGGGGAAAAGCATGAATTTAATCAAATTTTACTCATTTGCCTCGTGATGGGCCAAAATCTGATAATAACTCTTTGGCCAAGCATGAAGAAACAATATGATGCAGCATGGGGTGGGGGAATCTAGAAACTACTCTCCAAGCCAAGGGCCTAGGGATTGGGATCCGTATGATCGAAACCGTCTTGGTCTCACACCACAGACAAACCATTGAGGAAAAAAATAAAAACCCAAGGAGAAAATTTTCTTAATCAATGCATAACTGAATGAGGGGCTACAACTCTTTATATAGGCTAGATATTAGTCTACTTTAGAAATAATTCCAATTCTAAATCAAATAAAATAAAACTTTCTAATATCTATATATATTTTTATCTATGTTGCACGATCTGGAATCTTCTTTTAGCGAGACTTGGTGCCCTTTGGACCTCTGCTTGTAAGTTTTTTAGTGGGCCCAATGGGCTGACCGATCATGGATCTGCCTTGCATCACAATAGCATTATTCCTGAATATTAAATAAATAATAAATTCTCCCTTTCAAATAATTTTGGCAGGAAACAACAATATTTAGACATAGATATGTACAGATACTAAATGACTAGTAATTGATAGCATTGACATACCGCGTCCATTGCTGAAACTGGTATCCACCCTCCATGCTGTTGCTGTGCAAGATCCAGAAGCGGAATTACAGCAGATTGCTTGTAGTTTGATGGATAGTGAGACAATATCTCTTTAGCCTAGAGAAACAGCCACAAGTGAGTGAAGTGACCATTAAGCTTTCATTGAAATGGAGTCTAGAAATAAGATACAAGTACAGAGAAAGATTAAAGCAAGGGGAATCCACAACATACATGTGAACGAAAAGTTTTACTTAGAGGACAAAGCGCAGCTGGGTGGATGCACCCAAACCTGAGCCCGCCCTGAACTCGACACAGATTAAAGTCTGAAACCCATACCACCCTGAAACCAATAGACCCACTACCGAACCACCCCCTCTTAGGAGCAGGTCCAAGCTGGACACCTGCTTTAACCCACACATCACCATCCCAATTTTAAAATATTTTGAATCAGTGAATACATTACATATGTTGAATAGATGTGGTAATAAGCTACACAGTGTTTAAAAAAGAGGCAGGGGGTGTGGAGGGGGGGACTCTAACAGTCTTACTAGCAGGTCAAACAAGGTTCAACTAGAACGAAACCTTCAACTGGTCTCAATAAATAAAAGCCAATGTACTGGTAAAAAATCAATCAGAATCGGCAGTTTAACTGGTTGGACGCACCATTAATTATTTGAAAATATTTTATTATTTTAGCATCACAAATGAGTCAAGGTTAAAAACCAACTAGCACAATAACCCGTGCTGAGCATATGTATGTCCAAATATTGCAAACTAAATATTCATATATAAAAAGACTAAACAATTGCAAACAAAATCGAATTGAAATAAAAGGGGACATAAAAATAAAAGAAAATTAACTCATAGATTCCTTACCTTCTAACGAAAACCTCCAAATAATCATCATCTGCTAATCTTATTCCTAAATCTTAGAAAGAAAAGAAAAGAAAAGGTTAAAAGTAAATGTTTGCATACTTCAAGAGCTAAGTGGTATAGAATGAGAATTGGCAAAGAAAGATAATAGAAGAGGTGGGGTTAAAAGAGAGTTGCTAGAAAAGAAGAAGTGGAACCTTCAAAAGTGGAGGTTTAATGAGATAAAGAATAGGTAGTTGAACAACATAGGTAGTGGGGAGAGAATGTGGAGTATTTGAAAAAAAAGGGCATAAATTCCCATCAAAATTGGAACTGACATTCAAAATTAGATCCAAACCTTCCAGCTTAATATATTATAATGGAATGGATTTCAAAATAATGAAATTATAAAGAAAATTAAAATAACTAATGGTGGGTCCAACCAGTTCAACTACTGGTTTTACCGATTTTTACTTGCCTTTTACTAGTACTCTAATTTTGATCGACTCACGCTTGTGAAGGGACCAACTTAAACCTGGTTCGACCAGCCGATTAGGCCCAGATTTAAAATATTTTGAATCAGTGAATGCATTATATGTTATATAGATGCCATATAGTATCCAGGGTTCTAGAAAACAGGCTCGACCAGACAGTCAAATTGGATTTGATAGGAACCGGAACTTTCAACTGCTTTAGATAGAAAAAAATAAAGTCAAGTATTAGTTAAAATGGTCAAGACCAGCAGTTGAACCAGTTGGGGCCACCATTAATTATTTTAAAAAGAACTTTAATTTATTTCATTATTTTTACATCACAGCTGAGCCAGGTTGAAGACCAGCAGAGTGGATGCAAAAATAATAATTAAAATAATTAATGGTGGGTCCAACGGTTCACTGTTTTACCAGCTTTTTAATGGTACCCAATTTTGATCTAACCATACCAGTGAAGGGTCCAATTAAACTTGGTGTGACTGGGTCTGGCCCAGTGTATAAAATAATGGTTAGTAGTTACATCTTAAAACATTCCAAGTCCTAGTTGTCATTTATGAGATGATAGGAAAGTGAAGTGCGAGAAGTGTTTGTCAGTAAAGCAAGATAATTTGATTTTTATGTTTTATAGGACGATAGGATTCCAAAAGAGTTCAGTTGACTTTAATGAGGGATTGGGAGTCCTAGTCTTAATATGCGAAAAGGCCAGAAATTTTTCTTTTTTTATTAACACCTAGATGAAAGTTAATAAAAACAAAGCTAGGGAACAAACAAAGAGGGGCAGTATAGGTGGGACTATACTACCTGAAATGCCAAAAAATAAAAAGAGATGACAAAGAGACCAATACTGGACCTAAAAGAACTTACTACCACCTGCCACTCCAACATTACAATGTATTGGTTTCTTAGTTGGTGCCCTGTGGGCTCTTATGTGGCAACATCAGAAGGTCAAGTCTTTGACCCAATTAAAGTGATTTTTGAGAAGTGGTTGACATCATTTTGAATTTTCTTGAAATGCCTAGTATTAATTTTGCCTAGTAACTTGTTCCTAGTAAGTTGTGTTGTGTTTTCTTTTGGAAGTGTAAGTTGATTACCCAGTAAGTTGTGATCTTGAATGTAGTTATTGTAGGAATTAAGCATGTACTAATGGAAGGAGAATGCTATATAACTTGTAGAGTTCTTGTGGTTGGAACATCAGATTATTCCTTCATTTTGATTAATACAAATTTAGTGGTGAGCTTGGCTCCTCCATTTTCTCTTTTCTTCTCTCTTGTCATGGACATTGCTTCTTCTTTCTCTATACTGTTCTCCTTCATCAGTAAGAAAATTCGTTTTTATAAAGTTGATCGAAGGGTAAAATACTATACTTAGTGGCAGTCCAAGCAAGAGCCTTCACATTATGTTGAGCAGTATTACCCCTATAGGTTTGGAAGGAGGAAAACAGGGTAATGAAGATGTAACAATAACAATAACCACTAGAAGTTATATGCTGCACAACACTACAGAGTCAAGTTTAATGAAATTCATCAACCAAATGAAGTAGTGGTTGTTTATCCATGCTCTTCATTGTACGTTACTAACATGGATTTCATACAAACAATGAGAATAAAAAATGCAATGCACAATACAGTTCAATCTAAGTCCATTGGATTAGTTATACAATTCCATTTTCAGAATATTTCCATTCGGTAAATGGAACTTCACACACATTGCATCCAATAGAAAGTAGGAACTAAGAACCCCCAACTTCATAAAACTCTAAATAATGGAGCAATAGCCAACTCCAGAAATAGACAGCAATAACTAATGATAAGTGGGGTATAAACAAGTACAAACCATCATAAACATATAAATCTATAAATAATGATAACAATTAAGGCTGCATTTGATCCCCAAGTGTTCGGGCCGGAGTCCGTCGGAATTCATTTTAAGGAGGGTTTTCATTGAAGGAGTATTGAAGAGACCATCAAATCCCTCGAATTAAATTTGCTATCATGGTAAATGGGTGGTCATTTCCTATGAAAGGGGATTCATTTGAGGGCACCTTGCAGATTTTCACTTTGAATCCCTCACTTTAAGCCCCTTTTGATAGAAAGAGATCCTAAGAATCAAACACTGACCAAACAAACAAGCAAGTACGGTGATAATAAAATTATAATATGCAAGACCATGTAATCTGCTAGATTTCAAGTTAGAACAAGACCAGAATGCTGAGAAACTGAAGAAGGGGAAAAAAATCACTGACCCTTTCCTTGTTGGCATCGGTGAAGTCGAACGGCACATGGGGATTGTTATCAGGAGAGTCAATGTGCTGCCAAAAAAACAGATCCATTGAGATAGAGGGAAGAAGAAAGAGTAAATTGGAGAGAGAGATGAATGGATGAAGTTGAACTCACGTAATTTAGGGCAGTGGAGAAGGATCGAAATGCGGTAGATCGAGCCTGCAACTGCAAGAGAGACGAAATCAGAGAAAGATGATTAGGGTTTTTGTTCTTTTTTGATGGTTTAAGGAGATGGTGATTCGAGGGTAACCTGAGGATTAGATTGAGCGAAGATCTGACGGATCTCGTACAGGCGTTTGCCCGCTAGGCGACCTGCGGAGGCGAACATGGTCGTCTTCGTCTGCGCTTTAGAGAGAGAGGGGCGTGTGCTTTTGCAGGCCGAGACTTGCTTAAAAGTGTGCCCGGCATATTTTCACTAGTTACTGGGCTTGAGTTATCATGAGTACCTTGGATCGATGTTGCAAAGGATGGAGGGATTCGTACTAATGTAAGTCACAAACTTCAGATCGGGTGAACCAAATAGAGGAGTGCTTCGGGGGTCTTGTATAATCGAAAAGTCCCCCTCAAGGTTAAAGAAAAATATTATAAGGTGGCGCTAAGATCAGCATTGTTATACAGATTAAAGTATTGAGCAACAAAGCATAATCATGTTAAGAATATGGAAGTTGCGGAGATGAGAATGCTAAGATGGATATGTGGGATCACAATAAGAGATAGGATTAGGAATGAGGAGATTAGGGGAAAAGTAAGAATAGCACCGATTGAAGATAAAATGAGAAAAAATCGACTAATTCGACCATGTTAGAAGGCGTCCAACGGAGGCACCTGTTAAAAGGTGTGAAAGCATGAAGATTGGCGGGAGTAAAAGAGGGAGAGGGAGACCCAAGAGAAGTTGGAAAGAAACTATTAAACATGACCTTGCCTACATGGATCTAACGGAGGACATGGCCCTAAAGAGATTTAATTGGCGTCGTCAAATCCATATAGCCGACCTCACCTAGTGGGAAAATGCTTGGTTTGGTTTGGTTTACTGGGCTTGAGTTGGGTACCCGATTCTCCGATTACGGTTCTGACCTGTTAATAATCGGGTCTAGGTCCTTACTTAAGCCACGATAAGTAAATAGGTCCGGATCCGGTTCTACCTTGATTAGGACCCGTGGACTGACATATTACCTGAATTTTCAAAAATCTCCCTTAAAAACCATGTTTTTTTAATATCATTTTCTACTTAAACCCGGACCCAGATCCAGATCCGATCCAGACCCCTCGCATATATAGTACTGGTTCTCATTCCGGTTCTAAAGCCAATAAACCGGTTCTGAAACGATTCCCGATCCACCGTGGACCCGGACAGGAACCGCCCCATTTACAACCCTACTTGGGCCAGAAGATGATCTGCACCGCTCACATGGTTTATCAAACTCAAGTGGCCCACTGATCAAGGGTCCAACATTTCTACCATTGTCATTTTTTTCTTCTTCTTCTTTTTTTTTTTTTTTTGTACGGTGCCAAACTGCCATGCTGCACTAATTTTAGGGGAATCCGGATCGTCAGTCTGAGGCCAGCTTTTATGGTTGACACCGAGGTCCACCAACAAATCTTTTATCTGTGTGGTAACTTGGCTGGTAAAGTGAAATGAGGTGAACGTCAAATTAAGAGAGGTCAAATTCACTAAGGGATGAATTTTTGTTGTTTAGTGAAATGAGAATGTATCCTTTTATGTTCAAAAGAGAGGGGGATTTTAGTGGCATGGGAAAGTAAATTTTTGTTTTTTTTTAAATAGAGATGTTTACGGAAATATGGTGCTTTTTCCACTTAATCTCTTTTCTTTCACTGGTAAAGTAAAATTACCAAATAGATAAAAGTTTCAATGGTGCCCTTAAAATGGACCTTTTATTACTATCATTGGGCAAATTCACTCCATGAATAGAAACAATAACAGGATCTTATATGTGGTTTCAAATAATGGATTTTACATGCCTAGCCTGTGAAAGGGATTGGCTTGGGCCGGACTCGGATAAGCCATTGACCTGCCCTCATGTATGCGGATCGAGCTTAGGTCGAGCCAAAATCCTTGAAGCCCTCGGCGGGCCTACAATATCGAAGCCCTTACCCTACCCTTGAGGGCCAGGCCCGGGCTAGGGTCGGGCCATGGCTAAAATAAATTATTGTTAAAATATTATTATATATAATATTTGTCCTATACCATAATGCTAGCCCTTCTTTATTCAATATACAAATTGGTGCAATGCAAAATCAATCTTTTTTTGTAGTGTTTAAAAGAATGCACGAAGCAATTTACTTTGTCCTCGTATAAGTTAAGATTAAATAAAATAAGCTAATTTGATAGTAGTGTGACATAAAATTAGAACGCGAAATACATTATTAAATACCTTAGCACACTCGCAATAGTTACACAGTTACTTTCTCCTTGTATAAAAAATTATTCAGGATTAAGTGAAATAAGGTAATTTGATTGCATTGTGACATGAAATTAGGACATGAAATATATTATTAAATACCTTACAACACTAAGAATAGTCACATAGTTTAAGTCACATAGTCGGGTTTTTCTTTTTCGTTAGGCTATTAGTGAGATTATTGCAGTTGAACTTCTCTTAGTTGCAGTCTTTTCTACTAGTTCATGTATGGCATTTTTTTTTTCTAAAGCACTAATATGGCCCATCAAAACATGTTTGACAAGTCTCATTTGATTCAAGTATATTTATTTCAAATAGGCATTAGACATTTTCCAAATAAATTATTTAGTATGTACAGTTCAAATAAACATTAGACCACACTTGAATTGCCATTAGTCCTAACTTGTAATTCTTTAAAACATCACCATTGGATTTTATAACAAAGCAATTAAACTTTGACAGCCTAAGATGAATGACGAAGATGATTTGATGCATGAGTCAAAAGCTTTGACTCCATATGTGGGGTCCACTTGGACGAGGCAACTGTCATGAAAGTAAGATGATGGAAATAAATTGGCATGAATAAGTAACTAATGGCTGAAACTCAATCCCACTCGATGATGATGTTGATGACAATCCATCTAATTAAACTCTCAAGCTTAAGTAGTTTACATGGGGCAAAAATAAGTCTAATGAATTCAAAAACTAAAAAAGAATCTAATGAGTGATAATTTGAGTTCCCTTTTAATTGAAGAATATGTCCATGGTAGGAAAACATAGAATCAAACATATCGTTCAAAAGAAAACATAGAATCAAACATAGGCGACAATATTGTGATCTATGAGACATCCGTCAGAAAAAATTTACCTAAGATTTAGTTATTATTATTTGACAAAATATGAAGTCTCTCTCATTCATTGCTAATTAGAGGAGTTTTTTTTTATGATTTTTTGGTAAAAATTCCAATACATATTATATATTATACATAATATTTATTTTATATATTAATAGACAAAGGGTCGGGCCGGGCCTGGTCTTGAGTAGTCCAATCTCATCATAAATATTGGGCTCGCCTGCCTGGAGTTGTCCAACCTCAACCCCAAATTGAACGAGCCTACGTCAAATATCGTCCCGTATGGGCTCGAGCTGGGGCATGCCTTAGCACGATCTTGAATATAAGCTAAACATTCTTTAATTATTCCTATACTTACACCGAACATCGGGTGTGAACCAGACTTTAAACCCTCCCTTTTTTTTTCCCGAGCCTGGGACCGGCAATGCAGTGCAACAAGCAACATGTCGGGCCTTTTTTTTTTGCTGGTGACAGAGTAGAAAATTAGAAAATCAATAGAAATCAGCTAAGCATCCTATGTGGGTTAAGTAATGTCTAAAAGAACTCAGCATAAATCAACATAAATCAATCTTCTTTTAACATGTCTAAAAGATTGTTTAGTGCATTACCATCGTTGTTTAAATCATCATCACTAGTTGGGGTGCGACTGAACCAATCATGGGCACTAATGCTTCTACCGTATTCGTTTTCAAATGAGTCTTATGTGGGTTAAGTATCCCCCCTCCTATGCTAAATGCCGACTCTGAAGCAACTGTGGATACATGAATGGCTAAATTTCCGTGAGTCATGTAGGATAACATACGATACTTAGCTGAATTATTTTTTTAAAATTGTAATATACCTACCGTGCCATCTTCTTTTGCAGACTTTTCATCGAAATAACGATCTAATTCTATTTTTATTTGATAGTTGCTTCATTGGTAATTTATATTTTATTATATTGAAACAAGAGAACAAGCCTTTTCCATGAGCATATCCTTTCACGAATCAATTCCCTATTTCCCCTCGTATTGATGCAAAGAGCTGCACACTATTGTTATTACAACGAGAAAACCATGATATCATTAAGTCATGGCATTTGTATATATGTCAGTAATCAGTACTAGGAGTAGAGTTGAGGGAGACTTTTCGTTCATTGCAAGAAGTCTTATATAACAAAACGACAATTGGCAATTCAACCTAAATGCGTGTTGTTTGCTTCGTGATAATTAAATTTAAGACTATATGAATTACATGTTTGTTTATGTTTTGAGGTTCATTGAATTATTTCCTCCAATCAAAGGCATCTTTATTTGTTCATATAGAAAATGAGAATCCATGTCACAGACAGGTTGGGCCGGGCCTGTTCTGCCAATTTATAGCCCCGTTTTGACCGAGCTTCAAAACATTGTCCAAACCTAGCCCACCGAGCTCAAATTCTTTTAAAGCATTGTATTTTCGAGCCTGGCCCAGGCAAAGTGCCCATTTTAACGGATTCAGTTGATAGGCCTAGCCAGGCCCCCCTCGGTCCTAATGACCACACATGCCCTAGTAACAAGTGGACTGCATGTGCAGCCTAGTTTTATCTGATCTGCCTTGACCGACCTTTCACTAGTGTAGAACCTTTGATGCTCGTCATCTCATATTTTGCATTAGGATGAGTTTTACACTTACTTAACCTTCACTTACCATCATATTGAATCTTTAAAAAAAATCTATAAATAAGGTACGATTAAACTTTGTTTGAACTGCATATAGTAGGGGAAAAATGGTTTAAAATCACGGTATTAATCGACCATAAAAACTAGCGCAATATTGGTATCGGTCGCGGTCGCAGTTCTCAGTCCACCGTGGTCGTCGAGGCATGAATAGTTTTCACCACAAAAAAATTCAAAAAACTATCAATAAAACTTAGAATATTGTAAAATGCCAAAAAATAATATTTTTCCCCATCAGGAAGAACTCTAAATTAATCAAAATATTGGTCCTTAAGTCGTCATTTTGTATTGCTGTATTATCTAAAACTGTGTAAATTTTGTTGACAATTAGATATATTATTAGGCTTTAAACACAGTTTATCTTCACTTCAATATACTTCAAACTTTTCTTAGAGTAAATATTACGAAAGCCACGTTCAAGAAGGGGGAATTTATTTTAGTGGTTTGCAATTTTCATAAGTAGGTTTTATTAGAAGGACATAGGTCAAATAGAAAAGTTTGGATACTTAATTCAATTTTTTATTTTTTATTCACATGCTTTTTAGGTGTGATCGATTTATTCACATGCTCTTTTAAAAATAATCAAAGTGATAGTGTGCTCAACTACTATATTCATAAAAATTGTTAGGGTCCTTTGGAGAAGGAGACCATCTGAAGCACCACACATAGTCACATGGTCCACACGTTGGCTGTTGAAATTGATTAAAGAAGCGAAGTCATTTGAAACTCCCGCCCTTATTTTCTCCCCCATTTCGCTTCCCTCCTCTCCACCTCGCCTCTTCCGCCCAACTGCACCTCGCTCATCTCCTCCTTCTTCAATCTCTCTATGGTTTGTCTCACATCTCTGGCTAAATTCTCAGAGGACCCACAACAGGCTTTAGCAGGTTCTGTTTTGCTAACACCCAATCCATTCGTTAGACTGCATTTGCTTTTCTTCTTTTTTGGTCTTCACGTTTTCAATGTATTTCATTGATCAGATGAGTTTGATCGAAGTCTGGGTGGCTTTTTTTTTGATGTTTTCATAAATCTTGTTGGGTTGGATTCTTTTTTTATACATAGATTTCTCGCTGCTTACCTATTCATTGATCATCTGCCGGTCAACTGTTTGATGATATGTGTGTGAGAAATTATCAAACATTTCCTAGCAAAATAATGCGTTCTATTGGCAGGCATAATTCCCTACGTTGTATGCAGGAAATACGATGAAACTTTTTTTTTGTTCAACACGCAGGACTTTTCTGTTTCTTGAATAGAATAATCTCCTTTGTGATATGTGCCCTGAGAAATGCATATACATTTCCTATCAAGATAACCCATTTCAAGGCATATTTTTTTCTGCAATATATTCATAACATCTTCTTTGTTTTTCAGATAGGACCTCTAAGTTGATTGAATAGAATAATAAACAGTGCGATAAACAAAACAGTCATTAGAAATCTATAATTAAAACATAGGCTAAACAAGTCATGAAACTCAACCCAAAGTCCAGTTTTCTAAAAACCAATTATAGCTTGTCAATTATCAAATGAGAAGGTGAGAACAGGGTTAGCAAGAATCAACACAAAACCGCCTATAATTCATGCTTTTAGAGCGCTTGCATTGTTATTGAATTTAGCCCCTTTTTTATGTTGTTCCTTTTCAGATTTTTATTTTCAGTGATGTGTTAATGGATGAAGTTCTTCTTCAATTCTTTTATTTTTTTCAGTGAAATGTTACTGAATGTTAGTTGATTAACAATACCAATCTTTCTCTTTTCTATTTATAGAGCATATCCTTCCTATTTATTGATTTTTTTTTTAATATTTGATTCTTTTCTTCTGAACTGCCTTCTGTTTCCTGCACAGAAACTCAGGAAAACTGCTGAAGGAAAGAAATCAGAAGACCAGACCAGACACTCCAGTTTAACAATGCAGTCCAAAATCAGTGCTTTCTTCAAGCCTTCAGTACAGAATGACCCTGAACCTGCCATTCATTCTGAAGATGACATTCCTCCAGTAAAGCAAGAGATTCTGGTGACTTACAGGCGTCGGATCCCAAATTCTAACTCCATGAGGTTTTTGGAGTTTTGCACTCGTCATTTTTTTTTTTAATAGGCCGTCCACTAGACTGTTTGGAATGTTTCTGTTTGTTACCATTTGCTTCTTGAAAGTTTTTAACACCTGTTTTTAGAATAGCGTGAGGCTAGTGCACTGTTCAGAGCAAAAGAGATTTTGTGAGTAAATTCAGTTATAAGTATTTCTTGGTGATTATGAAGTCACAATTTCTTTAAGTATGTAAAATTAAAGTTTGTAAAGATTCTGAAGTACCTATTTTCTACAGTTGCACGAAATTATAGCTTTTGTTCTCTACCATATGTCTTGACTTTGGGGGAAAAAAGAAGTAAAAGAGGCTTATGTTTCTTTTTTTCTTTTTCTACAAGTGAAATTATGATATCTTGAGATTTTTTTTTTCTTTTTATCAATTTGGACAGCAAAGATGACGATGCATGTGAATTGGATAATGGGCGACAAGAGCAGGCAGACTGTTCTGATTACAAACTAAAAGACCAGCAAGTATGTTGCGCTGATTTGGCCGGTTCTCTTGTAAAACCATCCTCAACAAACAGAGCTTTGAATAGAAAAAGAAGTTATGCCCAGTATCATTTGGAGTTGGGGCAATCTGATTTTTTACTGCACACTTGCTCTATTTGTGGGCTGAAGTACTCCCGTGGTGATGAAGAGGACGAAAAGGTTCACAAGGCATTTCACATGAACTACTATCGTGGAATTCAGTTCAAGGTGCTTCTGCAGTTCTCTTGTGACTTCATTGTGTTGTACTTTAATGTTTCTGAAATGTTTTTAAAGCTTTAACAGGGTTGGCGCAATGAAAGAGTAGTTCCCACAAGTTCAGGCAATGGAGATCGCATAATTTTGGTGCTAGATGGTGATCCTCCAGCTCATAGGCATAAGGTTATTCCTGCTACTTGAGATCATTTTTCATATTCATGTTCCTTTTTTGTGGTTGTATGTATGTTGTGGGCATGGTTAGCAACACCCCATCCTCAAATGCCACCACTTCAGTAACTCTATCCCAAACTCTATTGCATCACATAAATACTGTAGCTGCTCTTTTCTACTGTATTTATAGTTTGACTGCCACTACCCATGCTACCACATCATTAAGGGCTTTGTATAGAGACGTGAGTGTTTATAAATCCGGTAACAAGCCTGACATTTGAAGCATTGGAGCTACTTTCATTGCCATTAAATTTTTTTTTTTTGTCTGGGAAAATGCTTTGTGGGGCCTGCTTGAACCCGGAATTCCTAATGAGCTGCTTGGATCATGCACATGTGCCACATTGGTGCTTGTGATCGTGATCTGCACACTTGTAAGGTTTGAGAAACTCCATGGACATTATTGATAGTTCCTCAAATCAACAGGTTGCTGAGGTGGTGAAGATAATGGAGTGGGAGCTTTGTTTGAATGATGAATGGCTTCTTCATAACTCTAGCTCTTGCAAGGTGATTGAAAAAAAAAAATTTCTTCACTAGTCTATTTTCATTTAAAAACAAAGTTTTTTTTTTGGTAAAGAAAGTAACTTTTTTGCTTTTTGCCAAAACAAAAAAACAAAACATTTTTGCTATGTAAATTAATTCTTTATAAAATTGGTCTTCATTTTCCTGTTACAGGTGTTCTTGTTCATTTCCAAACAGAGAATCATAGGCTGCCTGGTTGCAGAACCAATCAGAACTGCTTACCGAGTTGTCTCCAGTCCTGCTGCTTGCAAAAGTTTAGATGAGAAAAACAGGAAGATCAAGTCAGATCCAACCCCACTCCAGTTTGGGTCTGTTATCTTTCAGAGGGAAATCACTAGAAAACTTTCCTCAGCTAGTACTGAGATCATTGATATGAATGAGAGAGGAGCGGTCCTCTGTGAGGAGAATGCTGTGTCAGCATCATGTGGCATTAGGGCCATTTGGGTTGCACCATCCAGCAGAAGAAAACGTGTTGCCACACAATTATTAGATGCTATGAGGTGTGTCTACACTTTCCACGATATCATTGATGCTTTATCTCAAATTGAATGTACTAAGCATTTTCTGTTTTCCTTTTTCTCCATTTAGGTGGTGTTTGGACTTTGACTTAGGGAATAATCTTTTCTTGCCATTTGGGATGAGGACTTAGGAGGGCTCTACTGTACTGCCACTTCAGCTTTTGCCCTTTTCTGGCTTCTACCTACAAAATGAAAGGCCTTTTAAAACAATAAGTGCATAAACTGATGTAGTGTGACTGTGTGGGGTCTGCCAATCCAAATCATGCTTAACAAATTAGCAGGATTTCAAGTGTCTTAGGAAACCTTATTGAGTTGTTGGTTTATTACTTAGAAACAAATTATTGTTGTTTTTTTCCCTCTCTCCTCTGTTTTTATATCTGGGCATTTGTTGCAGATCAATCTTGGATATGATTTGGTCATCAAGTAGTCACTTTTTCTTATTGGCTCCTAGCCCCATCACCCACCACGGATATGACTCTTAATTCTTTTTGCTCCTTGCTGCTCATCAAATCAGCTCATCAGTTCCATCTTTGGTTTGGTTATCTTTATTATTCACTTTATTGTACTGATCTTTTTCTGTTTTCCTCTCTTTAATCCAGGAAGAACTTCTACAGGGGTCAGGTTCTAGAACCTTCTCAATGTGCTTTCTCTCAACCCACCTCCTCTGGTAATGCGTTGGCATCAAGTTATAGTGGCACAAGATCTTTCTTGGTTTATTTGACTGCAACAAGTTAACTACTGGGCTATTGTAGTAGTTTCTTTCGGTCAGCGGACAACTATGTATATGCAAGTGAAGAATTTTTTTATAAGAAATAAAATCTCAATCAAATTAGTTGATTTTTTATTATAAAATGATTCACCATTGCTCTAGTGCAAGCAATGATTGATAATTCTTGGGAGGATCATGAAGTTCCAATTATTGCAAAAATTGGCATTTATCTTGAACTATATGAGCAAATGAGACTGGATATGGTGCCATGATGCTGAGCACTGAACATTATGTAGACTGGCTACTTTGTCTGATTTGGTTGTTAATTGTTTATTGTTTATGTGCACTGAACATTATGTGAATGGTCTTATGGCATGTGGGACGTTCTGCTACTAATTGTTTTATGGACTCCTTGTCCAAACAAGGATTTTAGGGTGTCTCCTTTGCTTGCTCTGATTATGTGGTCTTCTGTTTTTGTAGCGTTGTGTATAATTCTAATTCCTCTTTGTTTTCTGTTGTTCCTCATTTATATGCTTCCTTTTTATTAATGTGAATTAACCACTACCCTATTAAAAGAAATCGTTTATTGTTTATTTAGTAGTGAATAATGAAAGTCAATAATGTGTTTGAATTTACATCAAATCGCAAGTGAATTTGATATTTTGGTAGAATATATTCTTTTCCAGTAGCATAAAAGCGAGAACCAATCTATGTCATGTCCCTAATGTGCAATAGGTCAAAAGCCTAGGTAAAGCGGGAGGATTGTATCAGGCATGCAATCGGCTGATAAAATCTGCCAAACCCTTTACTGAGTTATAGGCTGACCTCAGATCGATTAGACAAAGGCTTTTATATCACTGTCACTAATGTATTTCCACATTTTGTTAAAATTTAGCCCCTCTCATAATTAAGGGTATTACCTAGGAATGCATGTGGCAGGGGCTTTTATTGAAAGTGGGTTTAAAGGGTAGTGTGAAGGATAAAGGGTAGAGATCATGGGGAGGGAGAGTTGCACAATCATTTCCTAGGTATTAAGTGTGGATATTTTGATGCCCTTTTTTACATTTTCAAGGTTGATCTTTAACTCAACTCTTTGAGAGTAGTCTACATTTTAGGAAATCTTAGGGATTGATTTCCAAATAGGCAAATGACCATGAACATTGCCATTTTTAGTTGGTTTGGAAAAATAATTTGCCCACAGGAAAAACGTTATTCACACTTGGCCTTGAAATTTAAATTTTTTGAGTTCTAAATCCCATATATTGATGATGACAGTCAGACAATGCCACATCCCATGAATCTGTACCGCCAGGATAGATAATCACAGTTCTTATGGTTCACTGTAATATAGAGCTGCATTAGGTAGCTGTGAAAACCGTGCTTAATGGTGCTTTACTTGAAGATCTCTATGTGCTTGTTTGTTTGCATAGGAATACATAGGAATTCATGGTCAAGTGAACTCGACTGAAGGATTATTAAAGAGGTGAGGGCGAAGGATATGAGGTGAGGGCTAAAGCATATGAGGTTGCAGTGTGAATGAGATCTTGACTTTCCTAGGGTTTGAATTGCTTGGGTGATGGCGGGGTATTCATTTTGCATCTTCCCTTTTCCGTTAAAGGGGAGGGGGGGTTTTTATTTTGATGATCATTTTTGGATGTTCACCTTTCATTCTTCATTTTCCACTTATACAAAGTCTTAGGATTCCTAGGATTTCAATTACATGAAACAGACAGGCTCTAGATGATGCAACTACAAGGGCTGATAATTGAAGCTAGTGAACTGATCAACCGTGCATATCAGTTTGATTGGGATGACATGTACCCTTTGACAATTAGGTGCAATCACCTAAAGCTCTCTAGTTAAGAGTGATATAAATACCATTGGGTTGAGGTGTGTTAAAAGGAATTCATCTCAACAGTTGATCTCATTTTCCATTAAGTGATCAACCATGAATACCATCAATTCGATGGAATGAATTTTGATCGACTGGATGAGTGAATTGGAGGGGGTATGGGAAAGCAGTAGTGTCATATAAATGGCTTAAATCCATGCCTCACATGAGTGAGTGAAAATTGTCCAATGGGAACTATCATTCAGACGTTGCTAAAAGATCATTTTATCTGTTTCATTTTATATAATTATCCAAACAGCCACAGTTGAGAAGGCAAGAATATCTTCTTCAAAATATAAAAATCTTGCACTTTATTGTGCATCCAAACATGCCCAAATCTTATACTTTATAAATATTTTGTTCATATTTTTTTTTCACCTATGAAAGATGTCCTTAGGGCATGTTTCTTTACTAGAATTTATGGTTGGAGTTTTTTTGGACAAAATGTGACATGATGTGACATCTTGTCCATTGGCATTTGAAATGTTGTGTTTCTTTCATTGGAATTTCAAATTTCAACCACCGAAAGGACCTTTTGGAATTCTTGGAATTACACTCTCTATACCATTTGTTAGAATTTCAAATCCTCCATAAAAAAGAGAAATTTGGAATTCCACTAAAGGGGACAACTTTTGGAGACGGGCCCAAAAGGATGATTTTCTCGTGTTATATGCTATGTGGTCCATTTGGATCAATGCCACTGTCCCGATGGGACCTGGTGAAATTCAGGGGATCCCGCCTTTGATGATTGTATGGATGGACACTATGCAAGAACATGGACACATGAGAAGTTTTCATATTACAAAAATATATCTACTTTTTGATATTTAATTCATGTATTTTATATGAGAGCTCGATATCATAGTAGGTGCGTGATGGAGTAAAATCTGGCCAAAGTTATATAAAAAGGCCGGACATCACATGTAGTGCTAAAATTTGTAGATAGGTGGAGCCCATTAGTAGAGGATTGTTGGGGAAGAAATTTAAGGAGAAGTGTAAATCTGGAAAGCCAATCAAAAGAAAAGACAATTACCTTCTTAATCTTCTGAAACAAATTCACCCATTTTTTTCTCAGAAAAGAAGGAAGAGAGCACCAATTTTCTTGCTTCTTTTCCTTGTTTCTACATAGGGCTTTGTCTCCCTAGCACAACTGTTTACATTTCGGGTGTTCTTGTAATGGGCCAGTTTGCAACTCTACTAATATAGTCAAGTGAAGTAAAGTTGATTTTGAAGAAAGAATAAAATATAAGTGGGTTATGATGGTATTTTGTTTTTAGTTGGTTGTTATCGAATCTTTTAAACTTTTTGTATGGGAAAGTGATTTTTTTTTTTTTTTGTATTTTAGTGGATAAAGGTGATTGCTATTTGAACTTTTTTTGAAAAAAGTTGGAGGGACTTTTGAATTAAAGTGTTTTTGATAGGACATCTTATGCGAAAAATAAAGGTTTTACTTGACTTTTATTATGTTAGTAAAGTCCCAAACTAGCCCAAAGTTCATATGACAACGTGACTCATAAGCTCCATTCCATATAGCAATGAAGGTGGAAATCAAGGGTGAATCGGTGTCACCTTTATCCTTGTCATTCTGTTCAGCTTCGGTTTCACGAGGTTTGTATTTTTTCTTTTAGTAACAAATCTTTGTCATTTTGGTATTATCTTAATTTCAAAGTTATTGTGACTGGATTATAAACTTAACAATAGTAGAAAACAAAAATTTAGAAAGGACGATTTTATCCTACGAGCACAATCCAGCTCTATGGAGCTCAATTAGGGCTCTTTTCACGCTCCAGTAGTCCCCCATCATCTGGTGTCACGCCCAACTTTATGCAAATCAAATCTTTACTCACTATCAAATTAAACCTCTAAACAATTTATATTAAAAAGATTGGTGAACTTGAAGGCTGTTGTAAGGGCTAGGATTAATGTCAGCCAAAATCACATGATAGATGACGAGATTAAGGCATAAGATTAAAATTACTTAATATTATGCTAATCATGTGTTCAATCCTAAGTGGGACTAACTCTTATTAAAGTAAAACTTAAGAATATATTAAAGGAAAGGATTACACTTATCTTCATGGATTACCATTATGTTGGCCCTATGGCGGAGTTCGAGACATCCCGTGAGATTTGACAGCTTTGGGCTAAGGTGGCATATCCGGTTAAAATTCATTATATCCATTAGTTGTCAAAGATCACGCAGGATAAAGGAAATCCCACATCGAAAATATCAAAATCTTAACCTTTTGACCTCTGCTTATAAGTCAAATCTTAATTCAGCATGACGCGTTTTAAACTCGTGTGGCTCCAAATCCCATATAAACTATGAGATTAATTGTGCATCATTGCAACACCAAATAAACATAATTCAATCTATTTCCAGGTGAACAAACACACAGTTCTACTCCCCCACTGGCCACAGTGCAATCTGTTCGGATTGGAACTCAATGTCCTCCTTAGCCCAACCAATTTTAATAATAGGTAGAATGGACCCCATCCCCAGGGCAAAGGTGGTGTAAAAATTGAATTGAATGATACGCGGAAGCAAACTCACACCATAGTCCTCTTCTCCACCCTCCAAACAAACAAATACTTCTCTCATTTGCCATCCGAGCCAAAACCATGCCCTAGCAGTCAGCCTCTGTAAAACCGCGGGAGAAATCTCAGCCGCACATCCGAGGAGAATGGCCCACGGAGGATACGGCAAGCGCAGGGTCGCCGAACGGAGGCCTATGAACCGTCGATTCAAAGGCGGATTGGGAATCGACAAGAAGAAGAAGAAGCCCAAAAGCGTTTCCATCAAGAACCAGATCCGATCGACCGAGCGCATGCTTCGAAAGGTATTCAAAAACCCATTCTTGGAATCGATCGGATTTCATTTCTTTGAATTTCACTGCTTCCTTTTGAATTTCATTCCTCTGCTGTGATTATTACATGGAATGGACTCATCACCAAATGCTTCGACTCTAGCTTTGATTTGATACGCGCAGGTTCAAATCTCAGTTGTGGTAATTCTGGTTCTGTTTTCAAAGTTGGTGTTGTCATAGTGGGTGTTTTTCTGCTCTTTTTGATTTGGATTGATAATCAAAATTTGATTGGAGATTGACCAGGAATGCAAATGATATTTGGGGTTTTGATGGATTCTTTGAAAATATATTATCTTATTGGATCCAAGTTTCTTGCTTCAAATGTCCCAAACCCCATTATAATGATTTGGGTAGTTATTGTTATTAAAGTGATGGTTTTTGGTGTAGTCCATAACTAATTGCTTTGGGTCTGTCTTGAGCCAGGGAGTTCTGGTAATCAGGATAAATTGAAATCCATTAGCTAACTGAATGCAGGTAGCATGTTCTTGTAAATGATTAGTTCTTGCAGTTGGATAATCTGAATTACCTTCAAATGACAGTTGATTTGTTCTTTGCCATAGTGGGCTACCCCGATTAACACCCCCAAAGGGAAGATCATGTGGTGCCTCTCTTTCTTTGCTTGCATCTGGACTATCTGGAAAGAGAGAAACAGAAGGTGCTTCGAAGGGTTATCTTCCTCCCAAGAAGACTTAATCCTTAGATTGAAATTCTGTGTTGCCTCGTGGGTCTCCTATCTTCCAGATTTTTGGGGCTTACCTTTAATGCAATTATGTACAATTGGAGGGAAATCACTTCATCTTGATTTGGTTCTCCTTTCCTTTCTCCTTGTTTTTGTTTCCCCTCCTTTTGGGAGGTGGCTGTTTTTTGGGGGCTTCTGCCGGGCCGCTTCTCAGTATAGCTCTTTTATACTGTAAAGCTCTTTTGTATTGCTCCTTTTCTTTTAATACAAGTTATCATTTCAAAAAAAAGATAAAAAAATTTCAGGTAGACTGAGTTACATATGTGAACAATGGGACAATCAATGTACAAGGATTGGGATGGGTAACATAGGATATAAATAGAATTGGTTCATGTTTGGTGTAGGGTGGTTTGTACCCTATTATTTCAGGTCAGCTACTTCAGATAACAAGGTAAATGGGGACTCATTTACATCCATACATGTTTTCATTTCAATCATTTGTGCTTGAGAACTATGCTCCACACCGCTATAAATAGCGTTTTATTGTGCGTCTCTGTTTTAGGTTTGCGAGAGTACTGGGATCCATTTCTTACTTTCATGCTCTTGTAGTCTTTTATGGGGAGATATACTAGGCCCTAGCTTTCAATAAATCCAAAGTTCTCTAGCCATCGAGTCTGCATTTTGGGCCCATGTTTCCGTAGTCCAAAGGGTTGAAATGTTAGTCTCATCATTGTTAGTAAAACCCCAGAGTCTGGGTTATGAATCCCAAGGTTCAAAATAGTGGTTGTGGTGGGTGTATCGGCCTGAGGCCAAAATGATATGTGGTGGTTGCAGCGATATGTAGCGGTTTGAATTGAAATGAGGTTAAAAATCCAGAAAATATTTAAAAACTGAAAATATTGAAAAATATTAGAATTTACTGTTTTCTTTTATTCGTAATTAAGATACATGGCACATTGGACCCCTCATTGCATAGAGGTTCTGAAGCGTTGTAGGGTTATAAAATAATAGTATTGGCGCAGCCCCGGACCTTCGATCAAATAGACCAACCTCTCAGATGAGGTTGATCGAATCCAACAAAGGGATTCCACACAAAAGAACACTCACAGCCATGAACTCATGGGGAAAAACTGACGATAGTCTTTATTAATTGAATAAGCATAACCTAATAACAAAAGAGATCCCCTATATATATAGAAGACAGTATTCTAAACTAATCAGAATACTTAATAAAAGGAAATTACTTGATCCTTCTCTAAATAGAAGTTAAGAAGCAATCCTATTAAGCAACTAAGTAATATTACTAATCTAGATACGAATAGGAATCTTCAGAGTGGACCCCATTTGATGGTCCATCACAGTGGCTTGCGGGCCCTCTTATTTTGTCGGGCTGCATCAACTCTCCCCGGCTTGAAAGAACTCGACTCCGGCGAGTTAATCGCCTGATAGCGCTCATAAAGATCTGGATTTAAGCGCTGAAAATCTGTGGCAGTGATCCATGTAGCATCGGAGAGAGGGCGATTCTTCCAGCGGACATAGAACTTTTGAAACCCTCCTTGACGAGTGGAAACAAGATGATCATCAAGCACATCAATAATCTCGTCAGCAGGTGGAAGATTTGACGGGAGAGCAATAATTTGTTCTTCAGTTGCACCATCGTTGTCATGACCATGATAGAGTGTAAGATCCTCTATGTTGAAGGTAGAACTGACTCCGGAATCGGAAGGTAGATCAAGTACATAAGCATTGGAGCCAATCTTTTTGAGAATCTTGTAGGGACCAGCATTTCGTGGATGCAACTTTTTGTAAGCGCCTGGAGGCAGACGTTCTGGACGGATACGGACCATGACCATATCTCCTTCAGCAAATTCAAGAAATCGACGATGCTTGTCTGCGTGCTGTTTATAAGTGGCATTACTGGCAGATATATGGCGGCGGACTTCATTGTGCACTTGTTGCATGTGGTGAAAAAAACTGTCAGCATCAGCACTTATCCGAGCATCGACTGGCAAAGGAACAAGATCAACAGGGAGTCGTGGTCGAACCCCTGTAACAGCTTCAAATGGAGAAGTACCAGTAGACCTATTGACCGAATTATTGTAAGCAAACTCAGCCATAGGTAATGCTTGATCCCAAGTTGTGATGTGATCACGAACGAGGCATCGTAACAACTGTCCAAGACTTCTATTTACCACTTCTGTTTGGCCATCTGTTTGAGGGTGGTAAGCGGTAGAGAATTTGAGCTTGGTATTGGACAGCATCCATAACGTCTTCCAAAAATAACTCATGAATTTGGTGTCTCGATCCGAAACAATAGTCTTGGGAAGACCATGTAGACGCACAACTTCCTTGAAAAAGAGCTTTGCAACCTTGTAGGCATCACTAGTGGAAGTACATGGAATAAAATGTGCCATCTTGGAGAAGCGATCAACGACAACAAAAATAGAATCAACTTTCCGTTGAGTCATTGGCAAACCTAGCACAAAATCCATGCTAATGTCTTCCCATGGAGAATGAGGAACAGGCAAAGGCTGATAAAGTCCAGTGTTCTTCTTGTTTCCTTTGGCTAGCTGGCATGTCCTACATCTTTCGCAGATGCGAATAATGGTAGTCTTCATTCGGGGCCAATAATATCTGTCGCTGACAAGAGCAAGAGTTTTGTCGCGCCCCAAATGGCCACTACATCCTCCCGAATGCAACTCTCGGACGACATATTCACGAATGGACGTGGCAGGAAGACAAAGTTGTGTACCTTTAAACAAAAAATCATCATGAATGCTATAATGAGGATGCGTACCTAGATCACCATGATTGAGGTCTGCATAGATAGAACCAAAGTCTGGATCATCCGCATAATCGAGCTTGAGTTGGTCAAAACCTGGTACAGTAACAGACATAGTTGTCAACAAATGCTTTCGTCGACTGAGTGCATCAGCTATCAAGTTATCCTTTCCTGCGGTGTGGCGAATACTGAAACTGAACTCTTGTATATATGCGCTCCATTTGGCACGGTTGGCACTGATCTTCTGTTGTGAATGTAGATGTCGCAAAGCATCATTGTCTGAGTAAAGAACAAACTCGTTGCCAATCAAGTAATGTCTCCAATGACGAAGTGATTGTATAACGGCATAGAGTTCCAGATCATAAGAAGAGTACTTTTTCTTGGCATCAGAAAGTTTCTCGCTGAAAAATGCAATCGGGTGCCGCTCTTGACTAAGAACACCTCCAATGCCTACATTTGAGGCATCACAAGCAATTTCGAAGACCTTGTCAAAATTTGGAATTTGTAAAACCGGTGCCTCTGTGATTTTACGCTTTATTTCTGCAAAGGCTCTAGTGGCAGAACTAGTCTACTTAAAGTCACCCTTTTTCATGCATTCTGTGATTGGAGCCATGATGCTGCTGAAGTTTCGAATGAATCGCTTATAAAAGTTAGCAAGACCATGAAAACTTCGAACTTCAGTGAGTGTAGTAGGAATGGGCCAGTCCAGAATTGCATTGACCTTCTCAGGGTCCATTTTAATTCCTTGTGCCGACACAACATATCCCAAGAAGATAACAGAATCACTCAGAAAAGTGCACTTCTTGAGATTAATATAGAAATGCTCCCGGCGAAGGAGTTGGCAAATTGTATCCAGATGTTGAAGATGTTCTGCTTTTGTTCTGCTGTAGATTAGTATATCGTCGAAGTAAACGACGACAAACTTTCCAATATAAGGTTGCAATAACTGTGTCATGACCCGCATAAAAGTACTAGGTGCATTGATTAGCCCGAAGGGCATAACCATCCATTCATAAAGACCATCTTTGATCTTAAAAGCAGTCTTCCATTCATCACCTGGCCTTATCCGGATTTGATGATAACCACTTCGAAGATCAAGTTTAGAAAAAATGCATGCACCAGTCATCAAATCTAGCATATCATCTAATCTGGGGATTGGGAAGCGGTACTTTACCGTGATTTTATTGATTGCGCGACTGTCCACGCACATACGCCAACTTCCGTCTTTCTTTGGAGTGAGAAGTGCAGGTACTCCACAGGGACTGAGGCTTTCCTTTATATACCCCTTTTGTAAAAGATCATCAACTTGCCTTCTCAATTCTGTATGCTCCATAGGACTCATCCGGTATGCAGGCAAATTTGGCAAAGAGGCGCCTGGGACAAGATCAATGGCATGCTGGATGTCACGTAATGGAGGCAAGTCCTTAGGCAGTTCATCTGGAACTAGATCAGCAAACTTCTTCAAAAGTGGCTTTACTTGTGGGAAAGATGTAGCAGGAGATTCTTTGGGAACTTGCCTAGCAATCAATGCATACATAACGCCTTGTTCTTTGCTTTCATCTTCAAACTTCCGCATGGTTAAGATAGGAAGTGCTGGAGCTGTATTAGATGTGGAGGAGGAAGATTTAGCGGGCAATGGAAGCAATCGAATCTGACCTCCTTTCCAGTTGAAAGTATAGGTATTGTGCTCATGATCTGTGATAACCTTAAGCTTCTTTAACCATGGCCGTCCGAAGAGGATATGTGTAACGTTCATTGGAATGACGTCACAACGAATTGTATCTTCATAATTGCCGACTCTGAAAGGGACGACACATTGCTTACGGACAGGAATGGAGTAATCATTGACCCATGCAACTTTATAAGGTTTTGGATG
The DNA here is from genome assembly GCA_028538565.1 of Umbellularia californica. Classification (NCBI taxonomy): domain Eukaryota; kingdom Viridiplantae; phylum Streptophyta; class Magnoliopsida; order Laurales; family Lauraceae; genus Umbellularia; species Umbellularia californica. The sequence goes on along the minus strand of JAPQWN010000012.1, from coordinate 17,016,515 downwards.
CTTCACTGCTGGTAGCTTGAGTTTTTCGACTGCCTCTTGAGATATAACATTTATTGCGCTGCCACCATCAATGATCATGTTACAAGACTTGCCCTTGCAATTAATGCGTGACCGGAAAATGGATGCATGATTCCAGTCTTCATTTTCTTCCACTGAATCAGCTACTAGGAGACGACGATCAAGGAAAAGCAGAGGGGTGCCATCATCAGCTTCTGTATCTTGCAATGGTGCTACTGTGGTTTCATATTGAGGCTCTGCATTGAACGGCTCTACTTCTATTTCCTCATCATATTGTTCATCATCTTCTAGCTCATTAGTAGCATATAAATTTCTATGGGGACACTCGGCTGCATTATGTCCCTTTTGTTTGCAGGCATGACAAACAATATCTCTTTTATCTATTCTTCCGCGGGCACGGTTATCATACTGATTCTGCTGCACCCGTTGATTTGGCTGTGGCAAAGCTTGCCTCTGCTGAATGACTGGTTGTGGCCTCTGTGGTGCTTGCTGGAATGGTTTAGGAGGAGGAGGACGAAAACCCTGCGTCTGAGTACGGATAAAAGTGGGTTCAGGTCCTCTTCTAGTGGAAGACTCCCCGACTTGAAAAGTGCTGCGTTTCCGCAACTGAAGTTCATGTTGAGCCTTCCGGGCTTTACAAAATACCTCATCAACTCTGGTGTAATCAAACATAGCAACTTCCCGTCTGATATCATTGCGCAATCCATCTCGATATCGAGTGATAGTGAGACGATCATCTGTTTTCAAATTACAACGAACAATATATTCCCGAAATTTGTTTGTATATTCTTCTACAGATAGATTGCCTTGCTGAAAAGTAAGATACTCTTGGTGCAGTATGTCAATGTAATCAGAAGGAAGAAAATTGCTTTTGAGCCTTTCTTTCATGTTAAACCATCTGGTAATGGGCTGTCCCAAAGCAAGTTCATTATTTTCAACACCATACCACCAAATTCTAGCAGGACCCTTAAGTTTAACCTTCGTAAAGGCTATCCGCTGCTCATCATTCATGTTATACCAAACAAAATAGTCTTCCAGGGAATTAAGCCAATCAACAAAAACTTTTGGACTGACATCTCCAGAGAAATCAGCCACATCAATTCTAACCTTCTTTGTGATATCATCAGTGCGGTGTGTAACCATGGGACCCTGGGTGTCTCGTTCAGCGATGAGACGCTGTACAAAGTCACGCATGGATTCACGTTGCTCAAGCCCTTCTATTTGGGTGGGTGTGACTAATTTTGTGGTATTGGAAGAACCTTCCTTTGCAACCAACTGTGTACTTTGCAATTCAATAAGTGCAGTCTCTACTGTGCGTAGACGATCCATTACTTCATCCATATCTTGGCCCAATTTGAACAATTGTTCATCACGTTCCTTGTCCGTGAGCCAATGACTGAGATTGTCACCTCTTCTAGGCATGGCTGATTTTTTTTTTTTTTTTTTTTTTTTTTTTTTTTTTTTTAAGTGGACTGGGTCGGGTCTGGACTCAAGTCGGGCCCAGACTGCAGGTCAGCCCAAAACTTAGGCCCAGTACAGTGCTGTGAGAAAATGAAGTCCTCTTTTCTCCTCGGGGTCTGTGCGTAGAGAAAAATAAAAGAGGGGAAGCTTCTGAATACCTGTTTCGGTGCGATGAGAAGAAGAAGAAGGAAACGAAGCTCACAGCGATTGACGATGGAGATGGGATGTGCAAAGGCGATGGCGGGCGACTGGCGATGCGGACTTCTCTGCGTGCTGCGAGGAAGATGGAGCGATCACAGCGGATGTGAAGATCAATGGCGCTGCGGGATTGTTGCTTCGTCGTCGGTGCAAGGTGTGTTTCTGGGACTCAAATCTCCTTCTCTTGTCTTCTTCTTTCTTTTGCTGCTTCTTCTCTGTCTCTCTCTGTTTTGTTTTTTTCTGGGAGGGGTTTTGCTGAGGCTGGGGATTCGGTGGTGCTGGGATGCAGGGAGGGGATATGGGTGGGGTGGGTTTTGTTTGAGGGGTTTTGGCAGGCCTAGGATTTGGGAAATTATGGTCCTAGATGTTTGGGTTCGTTGGACGAAGGGCAGGTGATTCGGTGGTGCTGGGGGTTTGTAGGGTTTTGGGTGGTTGGATGGGTCGCTAGGGTTCAGGGATTTGGGGGCTCGGATTGGGGGGAAGATTGGGGGGGAAGTTCTGATTTGGGTTTTTTTTTTTTTTTTTTTGTTCGCTGGTGTGGAGGAGTCCGACGAAAGGTCTGGGCGACTGCTGGGTGGGGTTTGGTAGCAGGAGATGGCTGGACGATTTTTTTCTGGGTTTGGGAGTTGGGGTTCTCGGTTGAGGAGTGGGCGAGGGGTGGACGATGACGCACCAGAGAAGACGATCGTCTCTCTGGCGACCGGATCTGGGCTCTGATACCAATCTGGCGCAGCCCCGGACCTTCGATCAAATAGACCAACCTCTCAGATGAGGTTGATCGAATCCAACAAAGGGATTCCACACAAAAGAACACTCACAGCCATGAACTCATGGGGAAAAACTGACGATAGTCTTTATTAATTGAATAAGCATAACCTAATAACAAAAGAGATCCCCTATATATATAGAAGACAGTATTCTAAACTAATCAGAATACTTAATAAAAGGAAATTACTTGATCCTTCTCTAAATAGAAGTTAAGAAGCAATCCTATTAAGCAACTAAGTAATATTACTAATCTAGATACGAATAGGAATCTTCAGAGTGGACCCCATTTGATGGTCCATCACAGTGGCTTGCGGGCCCTCTTATTCTGTCGGGCTGCATCAAGTATTGATCTATTTGTCCACATATATTCATATTGGTTAACTATATTAAGTTAGAAACTAATATAATACTAATAATAAAACAGTGTCATCAAAATCTCATCACTATTATGCATTTCTAAATTCTGAATTCGAATAAGCAATTTAGTGCAGCTGCACAAAACATTGGATATATAAAGTGATGCTTAAATAAATTTAAGTTTGAAGTTCAAATATAGATGACAAAAGATCTTTCATAAGTGGAAGAATGTATCTTTGTTGAGCCTTTGGAAACATAAATCTACAATTAGAATACATTTGGGACTGTTTTGAGATTTTTTTTTTAAATATCCCCAAATATTCAGAAATAAATAGCAATTTTTTTAAAAAAAAACCTCAAATCATTTGGGACCGATCCATGTGAAATATAGATTTACAAGTTAGAATGCATTAAGATATAATTTCGTTGGCCCACTTTTTTTTTAAAAATATATGTTTTTGAAGAATCCCAAAGTGCCGAAAATAAATAGCATTAAAAAAATTCAAACCATTTGGGATTGATCTATGGGAAACATAGATCTACAATTTATGATATGTTCACGATTTTATTTAATTTGACCCCTAGTACGATTTGTATACAATCTCGAACTTCAAAATAAAGGGTCACAATAGGGCAACAAAAATAAATCCAGAGGTTGGAAGATTAAAGACAGCTGCACTTTTCTCTTCTTTTTGCTTTTATTTATTTTTGTGTGTTTTGGACAGGATTCCTGTGTTCTTTAAGCATCTATGTGGAATTGCCAATTGAAGGGTTATTATCTTCTAATATAGGAAGGAATTAATTCCAATCCATAGTGGAACTTCTTGTATTCAGTTGTATGGCTCACCAATTACAGGTATTGCATATGTAGAGAGAGATTTGGATTTATGAAATGTAGTTCTTGAGGCCGATGATGCAGCTGAATGACCCATTAATTGCGAAAGAAGTCCCAAACGCTTTGGTTGATGACTTTAGAGGAGATCCTCACGATATAACATAAGTGAATTAATTATACACATTCTACAATTTAGTCACATGTCAAATACAATGAGGACACATGTCCCAAGGGTGTTCTGAGAGCTTCATTCTTCCTCTCTTTTTTTTTTTTTTAATATATTTATATATTTATGTTTTCAAGTAGGATAGAGGAAAGAGTCTTACTTGGAGTTTGCATGCCTCAATGTAAACACAATAAGGGGAGGAAATGGACAAATTTGATGCTACAGTTGCACAAGATGGTCAGCCCATTCTAGGCACCTTCAAGCATAGCTTAGGGCCACACTAGATCTGTGATTATAGCCTGAGATCTAAGCACATTTGCCGATAAAGAAAAAGAGAAAAACATTTGTTGATGTTTAAATAAAACCAAGTATCCATTTTGGAGTTGAATTTATATGCCTTGGTCGTATGATGCATAGAAAACCAACCCCCCCCCCCCCCCCCCCCCCCCCCCGACGAATTGGAAGATGCAATTAGTGTGGTGATTTGAGTCAACCTGACTTCAATAATATTTTTTTCCCCTGCACTTTAGTTTCCCACAGGATTTGACGTGTGGGGATGCATGCATTTTTCATAACATTTTTAAATTTTTTTTGCGGAAGCTTGTATGAACAATAAATAAACACCTAAATCATGTCTGTCAGCATATACAGAGCATATGCAGTCCCGAAATATATAGTGTTTTAGTTTACAACATAAAGGAAAGTATTTTATATACAATCCCAAGTAAAGACCAACAAAGGTTCCATCCAACCGAAAACCATCCCTTGTGACGAAGCTCACATAGCTAGATGTTTAGATGACATCATTAAGAGTCCACTCACTCATCTCCTAAGGAGTTTCCTTGACCGCCTCGGGCTGTTTGGGGGCTTTACTAATGGAGTTGGGTGAAGTAAAGATTATTTTGAAGAATGAATAAAATGTAAGTGGGTTATGATGGTATTTTGTTTTTAGTTGTTTATTATGGAAAATTTTTGACTTTTTGTATTGATTGTGGAGTTTTTTCGTCTTTTAGTGGAGAAATGAGGTTATTTTTTGACTTTTTTCTGAAAAATATGATGAGAAATTTGAATTAAAGTGCTTTTGATGGGACTTTTTTTTTTGAGAAATGGGGGCTCTACCTTACTTGACTCTATTAGTAGAGTTGCCAAACAAGTTTAGAGGAGGATGAAGAAGATAAGGATGAAGGTGAAGAAGATGATGAAAATGAGCTTAGCTTGATGGAGACTCAAGAGATGGCTGATGGAGAGAGCAAGGGAGGAAGAAGAGAGCTGGAACAGCTGAAAACCGACTAGGGGAGAGAAGAGAAATGAAAGAAATTTGCAGAAATTTCCGGAATTTGTAATATTGTACAGATTTTTGCAAATTTAAAAATAGTCCCTAGTTATAGAAAATGTGCAATTCTGATAACATAAAGCATCGAAACGAGAAACGACAAACTCAAAGTAGAAAAGTTGCTAGGAATAACGTCCTCCCCACAACGAACTTAAGAGCTTTAATTTCTAATATTTACAAATAACCCCTAACCTTCTCTCAAAATTGCAAATAGGTCCTTCTAGGTCTCTGACTAGGTCAAAACCCTCCAAAACTATCCAATTACCAATCTAACTTACGCAACTAATTAATTAACTAATAAAAAATATTATTTAAATAATAAATGCACAATTAAAGAATTGGGTCTTACAGTTATCAATGCAATTAGAAACTCCTAGTTCCTCAAAAAAGTGGTGCATTGATTTTAGGAATAAAAAAAAGTAAGAAAATTGATCCTAGGAATAAAAAAAAAAATCAAGAAGGAGAATAAGTAGGGTAGAATGAGAGAAACTGGAAACTCGGAAGCGGCTCTGAAAGTGGTCAGTCCTATTCTCCAGTTTCAAGTGAGGCTCACATGTAAACTAGTGTTGTAAATTAAACTCAGATAAGTTAAAGAGGTGAATGGACAGGCCCCTTGGGTGTCCTACGGTACTTGTGAAGCCTGGGTTTGGGCCTAATGGGCCTGTCCTGGCCAATATCCTGGTGACGGGCTAGGCATGCATCAAACTCTCCATGTATGGGTGTAATCCTCTCAATTTTCCTGTACATTGAATATGATTGAAATAGGGTTGTTCATGGGCTGGGTTGGGCCAGTCTTAGGTATACCAGGCCTGGGCCGACTTCTAAAATATAGGTCCAAGCCTGGCCCAAGCCTGAATTGGGCCTTAATGTCTGGCCTGAGCCCGGCCCGTCTGAAAATGAGTAAGCCCGAGCCCAGTCCGAGTTTACACTTTGAAAAAATTAAGGGTTTTTTTGGACAGTTGCAAGTTGTAGCTCAAGTGGTTTTGTTGCTTATGCATGTGTGAGATGGAAGGTATTCGAGTCCCCTCTCTCACACTTTCTATTATTATTTTTAAATTCGGGATGGGCAGGCTTAGGCTCTCTACAACTGAATCTAGGCCTGGCCCACGTATTAAACGAGCCTAAATAAAATGTCTGAGCCCGATCCAAGTACAAAAACATACAGGCCAAGCTCGGCACAAAGTGGGCTGGGCCTGGGTCAGGCTCGGGCTGGCCCGGTCGATGAGCACCCCTACATTGAAGTGTTGCCAATCCCTCAACCCACAATTCCCTCTACTCTCCTCATTCGCTAAGCCCATTTAACCAGTCCTCCCTTGTCAATATCTCCTTGTCCGTTTACTACTACTTATCTACTATTTTTTTTTTCTTTTTTCCCTTTTGGATTGGTTAGTGCTAATCTAATATTGCCATACACTTAGGATTGAGCTCATCACTCTATTTAAAAGAATGAAATTGACTCGATACAAACTCTGGAAAGCGTCATCTAGAGTTTAGTTATGGTTTTTGGTTAAATGGCCTGGGCCAAGTATCATATATCTTTTCATGTTCTAAAACACCCAAAGGATACATGGAGACAGATATATGCATTAGATATCTATATACATTCACCATCTATCTATATATTTGTTCAACTATCTTTGTATATGCTTTGAAAAACTTTTTGAAGTTTTTTATTGTTAAGAAATAGCAGGTGGTTTTATATCAACTCAGTGCTTGGGCCTTGGAGTTTGAAAAAATCAAGTCTGTGAAATCAATTTTAATACATAATTGTTGGCAAATGCAACATTGTAATCTCCATTTTGAGGCTAATGTTGCACTTGACACCAAGATAATAATCCTTAGCTTCTTTTGGAATTTTATTATCGAGGAACCAAACCTTGGCTTTGGTAAGGACTGAGGACCTGTACTTATGGTGTACTATAAATTGTTTTTATTTTTTAAAAGTTCATATAGTCTAACAACTTAGCCTGTTTAATATTTCGGTACCTCAATTTCATTCTTAAAGAATGTTTTGCAAGAAAACCATATAGTATAAAAGAGGTCTATTGTAAGGAAGAATACCAAAAGTACAATGGGAGCTCGAAGAACCTCCTTAATATAAACACCGAATGTAAAGCTAACACATGTTGGCTGAAGTGTCCACCACTTTGTCAGCATTTTTATTCATTTTTTTTTTTAATTTTTTATTTTGCCGTGGTGTTGTGGGGGGTGATCAGGAATAAACTGCACAGACATCTAATATTGCTTGCTCTTATGTTCCTGTCTCAGTGCATTTCTCAAGTCCATCTCAATTATGATTCTTCCGTTTTACTAAAAAAAATATGATTTTTCCTTGGCAGGACTTAAACTCCAAGTTCTTCTCTAATGGCAAAGAGCTTGTCTCATTTGAATCCTGGATTCCCATGTACCCGAAAAAACCTTTAGTATGACCCCATTGTGGTCTCTCAAGGCCCCATCAGTACTAGCCAGCCCCAGCTTACCCCTATCCATGCTATACACCCTGAACTTAAAGGAGCCTTACATTGGTGTGACTATCACTTCCGCCAGTTCGACGCTGGTACATGTCCCATCATCACCCCATTCAAGTTAGTTAGAATGTCAGAAATATCAAGATCCTTGAACTCTTTTTTGTACTCTATCAACATAACTGGCCTCACCATTGTTGTTTTAGTTGATTTGGCACAAATTAGTTCTGATATATCCCACCAATGATCCTATGAACATCTTTTTTTGTGCACACCCATGCGCACCCCGTAGTGTACATGGGTAGGCCTCAACCGGATCTTTCAATCCTGTCTAGCCCCATGCCCATGTGGTCCCCCCAGGTGGTCCCACGGTGAGGTGCGCATGTACCTTGCATATGGCATAACTCCTGATATGTACCATATTCATATATAGTATGCACTAATTTCCAACATGAAACACCCTAAAATCATGAAATTGTCAACTCCTCAAATACTTGATGAATGTTTTGTGAGTGACTGTATAATGTGTGTCATAACGCCCATGTCTATTCTCCAAATTGCCTTCAATTTGTAGATTAATTGAGATTCCAAGTTTCTGCACCTTCAGTCTTTGTTGGAGTCCTCAAAATACTTCCATCTATTTTTAGGTTACTTAAGACAAAAGGGATAAAAAGGTTTGTAATGAAGTTCTAAAACTCCTTTGTTGAATCATTGTGTGCAGGTTATAAATGGGTCAGAACCTTGTTCATAATGGACAAGTTACTACTATGACTCGTTGAATTAGATGGGCATATTTCTGAATAGCTGAAGTTGGGAGTTGGGACAAGTCCTGCTCCAATTTACGTATTGACGACCAACTCAACACTCAAGAAACTAGAACCTAGTTGGTTTGATTAAGTTAACTCGTTTCAGCTGAGATTGAATTCCATCTCCATGACATTAATGTGGCATGGTGCTTACTAAATGAAAGATGCAAATATGTCATGCTTCCCCATTCTTGCTGTGCACGTATTTTCTTTCAAAGACTAACAGCCATTGAATGTGGGGCTGATCATTATGTAGGTTCTTGTCCAGTCGACACTTTAGCAACTTTTGTTCCCTTTCGGTCTGTGATTCTTAAGAATTTCTCATCTCTGGGTTGGATGTTTAATTTTATGCATATATGATTGTGTAGCCCATTTCCAGGTTTCTTCTGCGTCTGGAAAAATCAGTTCTATATTAAGTAACTATGAGGTTTTGTACAGGTTTGCTTTATATCTTTAACATGGTTCAACTTCTTGTTTTCTCAAGGATCTTCCACTCGAAATCAGGAGTGCCCAAGAAAAGAAATTGGCAGAACTTAAGAAGCAGCAAGAGTTACGAACTCGTTTGGCAGAAGAGCGTAAAATATTTCTGCGGGACAGAAAGATAAAGTTCTTTGGTATACTATCTCATTGTAACCAGCTTTTGTCTATTAACTATCAAGTGAAACCAATATGTTATGTTAATAATGTTTTGTTCTCTTGCCTTAATTCCGAATGCTTGTTTTGTTTTAATAGAGAGAAGAAAGATAGAGAGGAGAATAAGACGTTTGGAGAGGTTGCAGCGAACAGCACCTGATCATATATCTGAAGGAGAAATTGCTGACCAACTTTTCAAACTAAAAGAAGATCTTGAATATGTCAGGGTAAGCTCTATATAGAACATCTTTGCAATTATTGCCAGCTCTATATGAGTACCAACTCTCCAATCTGGTTATCTACTCAAAAGTTGTCAACATAGAAGTTTTATACCTCTATTTGTGTTCTCCATCATTTACTTGCTTTACATGAGTGTGACAATTCTGTAGATACCAATAGATCTCAGATCTTCTCTTCCAAATAAAACTATAGTTCAACTGAAGTTCAACATAAACAATAATAGATAGTGATGTAATTGTGAAGGAAGTTTAAGGTATTCTCTTTGAGGAATGAAAAATGAAATCATTTGTGTGAAAGTTGACTCGTTTGCAAGAGAAGGTCATTTTTGACAACAGCCTTTTGCACAGTTGGAAGGTACTCATTTCTTGCAACCATTAGGTTACGGGTTCGTCTCATTACCTAACAATATAAAAATGACAAAGGTCTCTTCATTACTTGCATATTCACAGGAGCCTTTTTATCTGCAGTGTAACATGGTCTGGGTGGAGGACCACCCGATCAATTATAATATATTAAGCTAGAAGGTTTTGGATTCGATTTTGACCGGCGGTTATGATTTTGACCGGAAGTTATATCAACTACCTTCTTTATTTCTTTATCATAACCGCTCACAATTGCTCTCCATTTTTCTTTTATTTTATTTTAATTCTAAAAGACTTTATTTCAATCCAAACTCTATCATTCCCATTTTACTCTAATTCTCATTTTTTTATTCTGTGATACCAATTCTTCGATTATATAAATATGTACTCTGAAATTATTTTATTCTTTTGCTTTCTTTCTAAATAAATTATGAATTTTTTATACATAAATATTTAAATTACAATATTTGCTATATCCGTGCTGAGCACGGGTAATTTTGCTAGTCCTTCTTATAGTTGCAAAGTGGATTTTTAACTGGAGCAAGGGTGTTCATACTGGCATGCTCCCCAGCACAATCATTAGCAACTTGCATTAAGAGTTTGCTCTTAAAAATCTTAAACAGAAAGGGCAAATTAGTTTTGTTTTTTCTTTTCCAACTTCGTCATGTGACGGGATGTGGAAGGTTCTAAGGCCCTTTTGCACTAATTCTTGAAATTCACAACCACATTTTCTTATAAGATTTTAGCATCCAGTGATTGGAGGTGATTCATTTGACTAAGTAAAAAAATAAATGCTGCCACTTATTACTACTTAACTAGTGTTAGTTAACTCAAAATAATAATTCTGAACACAAAAGGGCAGCAAGGGGTAATTCATAAGTTGTCAAACTTGAAAGTTGATCTACTACTATTTTGAGAAGTGATCAAGTTCAAGTGGGTAGATCACTTTTTTTTTTTGAATGATAAACTTTCATTTAAGATAGAAAGGCAGTACAAGAGATATATATTCACAAGCTACTTGTAGACATGAATATACCAAGAACAATAAAAGAAAAGAAGAAAGCTAAAGGGAGCTTTTGTTAGAAATAAGTGAACTCTCTCGTGAGCATGGATCAAAATAGCAGCCACTATATCGGGTGTAGCGGCCAAGACTGTTATGCTAAATGCAATTTAGTACCACTCTTATCCGTAGCAGCTGCTACCATGGAACAAAATATCAACTGTAGCGGTCATGGCCACTACTCTAAATTGAAACTATCACTGCTACAGTATAAAACCTAGCTGAGCTTCATAATTTTAATTTAAAACACTATTTTCCCTATTTCTTCTCCTTAATACATCCTTTCCAAAAGTTCTCTACCCTTTCCTAAAGTTGTCTCTACCCTTACATTGTTTCAAATCACTAAAAAAAAACATGAGATTGGCTGGTACACAATATTCAATTTTTTTTACCACTTTAAAAATTCACACCTCTATGCTGCTGTTGCATATCGCCGCAACTACTAATTATTACACACTATGTATTGTTTTGGCCACCGACTGCTACTCCTGTGCCAATCGCTATTTTGATCCTTGGCTGTTATGGTCTGCTACGAAGCCGTTACGGAATGAGACTCAACAGTTACTTTCCATCATTTTTTAAAGCACATAGTATGGGTTTTTTCTAACCTTATTCTCTCCAAACAATATTTCTAGTCAACTTTTCTACGCTTCTATGTTTAAAAGAACACAAAAAACACAAGATATTGCTGAATTGAAGCTGATGCATAGAATTCCTCTCAAGATCTCTTCTCTAGGTATATCCTTGCAAACAGCCCCTTGGTTATTAATAGAAGTATTCTTTTCTCAACTCTCAACAAAAGTATATTGCTTGTTTTGATGAAAGTTAATTTGTCATTTGGTTTGAACTTTAAACTTTATTTAATCATTACTTTATAATTTATATATCTTGTGTTATGTACAATTGTGCTAAACGGCTTATTTGAATTGTAAATTTAGAAATGCATAATAGTTTCTAACGTAGTATGCCCAACCAACATGAATACATGTGTAGATCAATAATTTTATTTCATAATAATTCAGCGATACAAAACCTCTATGCACTGAAGGGAGTGTGACCGCTTCACCCCCTAACTTAGTTACTATAGGTGAAAAGCATCATATTCTAACATTATCTAATATTCTGGATTTTTTGAATATTTTTTGAGACCTTTTGAGTTTTGACCACCCTTTTTATTCACCCGCTACGCAGCTACGTATTGCCCACTACGTAGCATTTTAGCCACCGGTTGATATGCCCACCGCAACCGCTATCTTGATCCTTGCTTGTGAGACTCCCTATGTTGCTAGACAATCTGCTACTTGCCTACTTCATTAGCTCATATACCGAGAGAACACATTATTTTTATTGGCCAAGTCCAAAACTTCTAACAAAGCCCAAGGGGCCTTACAATAGCCTGAAGCCCACTGAATAACACACATGGAATCGGCCTCCACCATAATATCAAGAAGATTTAGACAAATAGCTTCTCGAAAACTCGTCTACAATGCAAGCTATTCTGCCTTATTCATTGAGGAAACACCCACAGAACTAGAACGATGAAGAATTTTCAAAAAATTTAAGTCTCGAATGATTCCTCCAATATCTGCAGGACCCGGTTGCTAATAACACTTCCATTGAAATTCAATTTGAAGCCAACCTTCAAACTCCACACATTAGACAACCATCGTTGTAGGAAAAGAACTATAACGCTTGTCCTATGTGCATCGACAGCATCGTGGATGAGGAGACAGTGGATTATCTGTTCTTGAACTGCAGTGTGGCACAAGTTTTGTGGAGGGTGACTCCCCTCTGACCATTTTGGACCTTTTTATAGGCTTGGAATATGGCTATGGCCTATGGGGTCATCTAAAGGGAGGCTTCTTTCGAGACTCTCTCTTTTGGCTATTTGGTGGATCCTGTGGAATGAGAGGAAAATGCACTGTTTTGACGGTATGCCTTCTGGCATTGAAGGTCCGGTTTATAGTGTGAGATTTCTTGTTGCATCCTGTAGCTCCCTTTTTCAGGTAATTCAAACCATCAAAAGAACATGTCCAGCTTCTTCCATCCATTCCCTCTTCTAGAATATGAACCTTCCCAAGGAGATCCAAGAGAGCAAGAAGTTGAAATTCTGCAAATTCAAAATGATTCCTTCTAAAAAGGGGCCCTTAAAGGGCTTGGCTTCCCACCCTTTCCAATTAACTCTTGACTTTAGCTTGCCCATCCGTGGCACATCTAAAAAGGTTCAGGAATTGAATTGCCAACTGCCTGTCTGCCAAACAGAATCTTCTCACTGGAGCCAACACAAACTTGATGTTTCTTGAAAAAGCATTTGATGCTTCTTGAAAAAGCAATCTTTGTTGAAATGACTTCCAAATTGTCACCTTGATAATGAGCAGTCTTGAATATCCCGGCCCTCTCTAGCAATGCTATACTTTAGAGTTAAGTGTAGATTTTTCATAGGTTTTGGGATTCCTCCCCGATTCGCCATAACCATTTCCCCATTAAGGCCATGTTTACCTGTTTCACTGGCCAGAAACCCAAACTGCCTTGTGTTTTTGGTTTACATATTGAGTTCCATTTCACTGAGTGATAATTTCCTCTTTGACTCTCCTCCTTGCCAAAGGCAGTCACTTTGCAATTTTTCTATATGGTTGATTACTGACACTAGACATTTGAACATATACATAAAGTTCTCTGGGAGGTTAGTGAGACCTGCTTGAGTTATCCGCCCACCCAAGGATAGCTTTCCATGATGCCATTTTTCTTTCTACCCTCTGAATGATTGGATCCTACAAAGACCTGGAAACTTTGCTGATGCATCCAGGGAGGCCCAAATAGGCATTTGCGAGAGAGTCCCTTCGAATCCCAAGGTGTAGGCAAGATGATGAAGGTAGCTGTTTTCCACCCTTAACCCAATGACCTTGCTCTTGAAGAAATTCACCTTTATACCCAAAATTGCTTGTATTCAAGAATAGCCTTGATATTTTTAATTTGGTCCTCTTTTGCATCACAAAAAATCAAATTGTCATCCGCAAACTGCAAATAAGTTATCATGGGGCCATACGGAGCCGGTTTGAACCCATCGATTAAATTGGCAATACCTGCTGCCTCCACCATTCGACTTAGCCTCATCCACACCCACAAAATGAAATGGGGAGAGTGGATTTCCTTGATGAAGAACCCTCTTGCTAGGAAGAATCCTTTAGGATACCATGGACGAGGATAGAGAAGAATGTCAATGACACACACTCTCGAATCCATCCTTTCCACTTTGAGCCGAAGCCCATATGATGTAGGCTTTCTCTGAAATAGTCTGTGATGAGATGAGAGGAAGAAGAAGACAATATTGGCGAGAAAACTCAATGATCAATGGATCATTGACTATTCTGTTTTATAATCAATTGTTACCTTTAATCAAGGCACTAAGTATGTGAAGATTACAAATTAGAATCAATGAAAGAATGGAAAGAATCAATCTAAATCAATCCTAGTCTATACAAGGAAAACAGAAAGAGATAAATCAGCTTTACAGGGATTTGACTAAATCCTACGTGAGATAGGCTGTAATGGGCCTCTGTTGGGCTGGGCCTAAGGCTTGTTAGCATACAGCCTTGTTATCTTCTACACTCCCCCTCAAATTGATGTGGTAAGGCATAAAACATCAATTTGTTAGTGAGATCATGATGACGCGTTTTGGGGAGAGCTTTTGTGAAGATATCTGCCAACTGGTTAAGAATAGAGACATGAGGTAGAGTGATCTTCTCTGTAACAACGTGCTGACGAATGAAGTGACAATCAATCTCAATGTGCTTCGTTCTTTCATGAAAGACCGGATTGTTTGCAATTCTGGTAGCACTTGTGTTATCCCCATGAAGAGGTGTAGAACTATCAATAATGACACCAAATTCACAGAGAAGACGGCGGAGTCAGATAATTTCAGCACTAGCAGACGACATCGCCCGATATTCAGCCTCAGCAGAAGACTTTGAAACGGTGGTTTGCTTCTTGCACTTCCACGAAATCAGAGAGTCCCCAAGAAACATACACCAGCCAGTGGTAGATCGCCGAGAATCGGGGCAACCAGCCCAGTCAGCATCCGCATAAGCTAATAATTGTAGAGAAGCGCCCGAAGAGTAGAAGAGACCATGATTAAGAGTGCCTTTTACATAGCGGAGTATGCGCAAGGCAGCAACAAGGTGAGGTTTGTGAGGATTGCTCACAAACTGGCTAACCGTATGAACGGCATGAGAAATATCCGGTCGAGTCATAGTTAAGTAGAGCAAACTACCAACTATCCACCGAAAAACAGAGGGATCATTCAGGGGCGGGCCATCATCTGCACTGATCTTGCTGTTCAACTCCATAGGTGTATCAAAAGTGTGAGCATCATCAAGTCTAGCCGAAGTGATCAAATCGGTAGCATATTTCCGCTGATGAACTCGAATGCCAGATTTGCTATGCAAGAACTCCACCCCCAGAAAGTAGGTGAGAAGACTAAGATCTTTCATTCTGAAGTGGCGAGTGAGATGATGTTTGAGATCCGTAATGCTGGCACTATCATTGCCACTGATAATCATATCATCAACATAGACTAAAAGGAAGGTGTAGCCCTTCGTTGTCCATCTGAGAAATAGTGAGCTATCCGAATGACTTTGACGAAATCCAGCTTGAAGAATTGCAGTCCGGAATTTGTCGAACCAAGCCCTGGAAGCCTGTTTCAGTCCATACAACGATTTCCGCAACTTACAAACATGCTTAGGAGGACTGGCATATCCTGGAGGAGGCTTTAAGTACACAGTCTCTTGCAAATCTCTATGAAGAAATGCATTTTTGACATCCATTTGCCACAGAGGCCAGTTGCGGGCTGCAGCGACACAGAGGAGAGTACGAACTGTGGTCATTTTAGCCACTGGTGCAAATGTCTCCTCATAGTCGATTCCATACTCCTGTTTATATCCCTGCGCAACCAATCGGGCTTTGTAGCGATCAAGACTCCCATCGGAATGAACTTTGATGGAGAAAATCCATTTACTGCCAATCACAGAGGCTCCGTCAGGAGCCGGTACCAAGTCCCATGTCTGATTAGCTTCGAGAGCAAGCAGTTCCTCATTCATAGCATCCTGCCAGTAAGCAATCTTCGAGGCTTGTGAATATGAGGTGGGGATAGGAGCACTATCTAAAGAGGAAAAGAGAGCAGGAAAGCCATAACGGTTAGGGGCAATGGAAAGACGATTAGATCGTCGGAGAGAGATGATATTATCAGAAGAAGCATGGTTACCTGTAGGAGCAGTAGGCGGCACTGGGAGATGATCAGGAGAGAGAGGCACCATATTAGGAACCTTGTTACGCCGAACATAGACCTTGAGAGCAGGTGAAGGAGAAGCAGACTCCGGGAATTGTGGTAAATAGGACACAGCAATAGGATGATGATCTAATCGTAATGAGAAGAAAGGAATTTGTTCTAGGAAGATCACATTGCGAGAGATTCGCATGCGTTTTTCAAACCGGTCATAACACAAGAACCCTTTGTGTTCAGAACTGTAGCCAAGAAAGATGCATTTGGCAGCCTGTGGAGATAGCTTAGTGCGTTCAGTCGGAGGAAGATGAACAAAACACAAGCAACCAAACACACGTAAGTGAGAGTATGAAGGAGGATGGTCAAAGAGAACTCCGTAAGGAGTAGTCTTGCCTAGAATAGTACTAGGAAGACGATTGATCAGATATACCGCAGTCTGTGCAGCATCACACCAGAATTCTGGAGGAACTAAGGACGCAAGTAAAAGGGTGCGAACAGTTTCAAGAATATGTCTGTTCTTTCTTTCCGCAATTCCATTCTGCCGAGGAGTGTGCGGACAATATTTTTGATGAAGAAGGCCTTAATCAGAAAGGAAAGCAGAGAATTCATGAGACATGTATTCTCCACCGGAATCTGATCTAAGGATCTTGATATCTTTCTTAAATTGGGTGTGGACCATGTTATAGAATTTTTGAAAAATTGAAAACACTTCAGATTTGAAACGTATGAAGTAAATCCAAGTATAACGGGAATTATCATCAATAAATGTCACATAGTACTTGAATCCTGCCCTACTCAAGGTAGGAGCAATGCTCCAAACATCAGTGTGAATGATGTCAAATGATTTTAATGCACGAGAATTATAAACAGAAAAAGGCAAAATATGACTCTTACTTAAACAACAAGTTTCACATTTTGATTGAGATAAAGAAGACTTCATTTTATTATCAACCGTAGAGTCCAAACAACCAAGTTTAAACAAAGAAAGTAAATAGGCATTGTTCACATGACTAGGACGTTTATGCCAAACCGTCCACAAGTTTTTGAAATTATTAGAAGAAGAAGCAAAGAATGAATGATGTCCAATGTCCAACAAAAACAGGCGCCCATGTTTACTCTCCGTCGCGATCACCTTCCCAGTTTGTCACCCCTGTATGACACAACCAGAGGAAGAAAAGTGAACAAGATAGCTCTCATCAATAAGTTGTCCTACATAAAGTAAATTGGCTGATAATTTGGGAACAAAGTAGACATTGGAAAGGGTGATGGATTGGCCAGTGACACTAGATAAAGTAATGGTGCCAACTCCAGAAATGAGTAGTTGATCACCATTAGCAGTGGTAATTTTTCCTTTTCCAAGGTAAGGGTGGGAATTTGTAAAGCTATGTTCTACAGATGTTATGTGGTTTGAGGCTCCTGAATCTAAAAATCATGTGGAAGAGGTGATAGAAGAAGAAAGAGATGCAGAAGAATGAAAGGCAGGAGATGCTATATGAGAATGAGATTGATACCGATCACTAGAGAAGCCCATAGATGCATATGCAGAGGTGACGGTGCTCTGGATCAGTTCTTGAATCTGAGCAGGAGTCATGGATATAGCCCCGGAGGAAGTACTGCCTGTATCTGATACTGGGGCTTGAGCCTGAAATGCAGATGGAACATTCTGTCTTGGCATATTGGAGGGAGGCTTCTTAGGCTGTGTCTCATTCCGGCGCTGTAGGCTTCGACAGTCATCAATCACATGACCGGTCCGTTTGCAATATCTGCAAAGCAATTTCTTGCGACAATTTTTGGCAATATGTCCAAAGCCTTTGCATTCATAACACTGAGTCAGCTTTGGAGTGGCCAGAAGAGCCGAGTCAGCAGGAAGAGGCGCAAGGAAGGCTTTGGGTGCTTCGGGTGCGTCCAGAATAGTGTACTGTGAAGTGAGACGAAGTTCTTCGCGAAGGACTTCTTGGAAGCAAGTATCAAGATTAGTAGTATTCTCCCTATTCATGAGGGCAGACCGAACAGATTCAAATTCAGGTCGTAGATTCATAAGAAACTGGCTGATATGAGTTTCTTCTTGAAACTGGAGAGCCTCAGACAGAAATCCAGAAGAGACCGTTTGAATTAACATGGAATCCCTTTCAGTCCACAAGGTGAGGAAACCATTAAAGTATTCCTGCACAGTTTTGTCCCCTTGACTATATTTGGCAATTTCACTATCCAGATGAAATTTCCGGGCTTTATTGGTTTGATGGTAGACTTTCTTCAGATGATCCCACATGTCAGCTGCAGTAGTGTAGGCTTGAAGAGCCACGGCAAGAGAATGATCAATAGAGTTAAGAATCCAAGTTACTACCTTCGCATTTTCTCTGGACCAGGTGGCTAGGCCTTTGGAGTCAGTAGTACTTGAAATCTGAGGCCTAGATATTGATCCATCAAGATAACCAAAGAAACCTTGTCCTTCTACAAAGTTCCTTAAGTGGAAGGACTAGGACATATAGTTTTGCCCATTGAATTTAATTGGGATAATGTCGTACTTGTCCATTTGCAGAATGTAGCAGATAAGAGACAAAAGAGCAAAATGGCAGAAGAAGAAGGAGAGCAGCACACAGCAAAACAGTAGAAGAAGAGAGGGAGCAGCACACAAATCAACCAGAAAGGGTGTTCTGGTCTGCTATTAAAGGCGAATTCAACAGTAATTATACCAACAGTGTACTAACAGAGCAGTAACCAGCACTGATCAGTTATTTAATCAGCCTTAATCAATCATAGGAAGCATCATAGCATGTAGCAGCACTCAGTACAAGCACTAGAGAAGGAAGACAGCAACTGATAGCACCTATAGTGCAAAATTTCTCCTCCACAGAGCCAGACAAACATAAAAATTGGACCTGGATCTGTTCGTGGACCCCACAGGGTGGTCAAATCACAGATTAGGTTTGAATTCTGTGAAGAGGATCAAAGATACTTCCTTCAGTCCAAATCTGATGAGATTTAGATATAGATCCGCAAATCTGGACGGTCTTGATGAAAACTATTTGACAGAT